>JARBWK010000005.1:133448808-134156308 GCA_030556195.1 Anolis apletophallus
AGTTGCTGGTGTTTCGATTAGCTTGCCTTCCTAGGCAGCCACCTCATCTTGCTCTCAGACCGGTGTCCTCCGTCCCTTATTTCTTATATCAAAAGGTGGTAACCCTACCCATGACCCACTCTACATCCAGGCAGTTTTGAGTGGGTCAGACCACGGATGATGGGATTTGAAGTACCTTCACTCACTTTCTGAGACCGCTGCAACACTCATCCTGGGACTTCCAGTACTCTCCCTCACTTCCAGACACCACTGCAGCCCTCATCCAGAGAATGATCAAGACAAAATGTGTGACACTCACAGTCCCATGACCCACTCAACATCCTGGTGCTGTTTGGAGGGCGGTGCACCATGGCCCCCTCGCAGTACCTTCACTAAGTTCCTGAACCCACTGTAAGCCACATAAACATTTAATAGAACCAACCTTGGCACACACAATGCCTTGCTCAAATAGCCGGGCACCGCCCAGTCACTTAGCTAAATATCTGTGTGTGTGTGTGTGTGTGTGTGTGTGTGTGTGTGTATATATATATATATATATATATATATATATATATATGGCACGTTTTAGAACCCAAAAATGGCGATTCTAAAATCAAATGGGGGGGGGGTTTGATTAGTAAAAGAAAGACTTACAAAAAATTTTCCAAAAATTTCTAAATGCACCTTAAGTACTAACGAGTCGTTAGTAATTCGTATGCCAGAGCATGCTGATTCCAGAGTTTTGGCCTACAACTCTCAGAAATCCCAACAGCTGGTAAATTGGCTGGGATTTCTGGAGTTGCTCAAACCAAAACTTGAATAAACCACACTGAGTTCTAGATGGGACTCTCAAATAGGAAGGAGGGAGGAAAGGAGGAAGAGAGGGAGGGGGGGTATTCTATTCTTGGAAAGCAAAAAAGGAGGAGGAGGCCCCCTGCCTTTTCGCTGCCTCTCTCTCACCCGATCCTGAGGGAGCGAGGGCCCAAGTTTGCCCAGGCTGAGAGGAAAAGGAAGAGGCCCGAGGCTGTGAGGAATGGTGGGAGTTGAAGTCCAAAACACGTGCCTGGAGGGCTGAAGGGCCCCTGCGATGGAGCAGAGCAGAGCAACGGGGAGAGAAGCATCTGAGGCGCTTGGTGAGAGAGGGAGCGGAAGCGCGCGCGTGTGTGTGTGAAGCTGGCCCCTGCGATGGGGCATGGCAGCAGAGCAACGGGAAGAGAAGGAGGGGGAAGCGTGGAGGACTACACTTTCCAGAATGCATTGCCTACCTAGCAACAGCGTACTTCCAGTTCCCCATAGAAATGCGGGAAAAAGAAGAAGCTGAATGAAGGCGGGAAGGAAATGAGGGGGAGAAGACAGGGAGAAGTGAGTACGTAGTACAATAATTAATTAATTAATAATTAAGAATTTATTACGATCATAACGCAAATTGTTGGCCTCAAGGACCGTAAAAGGAAGTCTACTTCCGGGTTCGCGGCAGCGATCCGTAAAAGCTCAAAAGTCCCATTACATACCTAATCTCTTGCGAATCCTTTAATTTCCATTTAATTTTCTCATGCCTTATATATATATATATATATATATATATATATATATATATATATATATATAACATAAAAAACTAGTGGAGGCTGGAAGAAGGTTGCTATTTCAACACAAGCTGAGGTCTCTCCATGCCCTCTTCCACCATCTAATAAAAAGCAGTTGGGGAACTACATCAGCCAAAAGCTACGTTGGATGGGTTATGGGAAGAGGCATGCTACCTTTCTCTTCCTTTAGACTGTTACATCATCCTTTTCTGATCCAAGATTAAAGCTACATTATCCCCAGCCTATATTCAACATTTACTTAATATTTCTAAATGGCTGTTGGGAGATTTTGACCTTTTTTATCCCTGAAATGCAATGACTTAAAAGAAATCATTTAAAAGGAATGAAAAGGAAAACTCATTAGCAATGAATGATGCAACAAGTACACTCTTTAATAATGAGTAATGGCAATAAGCAATTAAAAGACAACAAGCAACAGATTACTTGTTGCTTATTACTTTACTGTGCCAAACAGCTTGAAGCTTCACTTGCCACACAGCTATTTTTAGTGCAAGGTTCAAAACAGAAATGTTCATCAATAAAAATATTTTTTAAAATGAAATTGAAAAAACTTGGAAATATTCAACGGTATATGATATAAAGGGGAGAAAGAGAGTGTCCGGATGTATAATAATGTGTCCCACAAAAATACAGATTATTTTTGGTATAAATCTCATTTTAAATAGATGGGATTTACATGGTTTCACATTTTTTTTAAAAACGCCTTGTTTTTAAAAATTGTATTAATTTTCTGCGCCAGAGGACAATTTTCTCCCCAGTGAATGCTTCTCCCAAAGTGTAGCTTGAGTCAATGGAGAATGCCAAGTCGTAAAAGCCGTAATTTAGCAAAATGAACAGAAGTATCAACAGGTCTTGATGTTACTCCATTAGAGAAGTGCCATTGTAAGCTTTCCAGCCTGTACGCCATTGTTTGCTATCCACTTGTGATATCTCCTATTTCCATGCACTGAAAAGTTCAAGGCTCACTTTGGTTCATTTCCATCCTCTTGATTCAGGGAGTGTATGACCCCACATCTACACAGCCATTTGCTAATTACATGCAGTTGCTGTGTGATTATCAAGTGACGCTCGATTGCTTTCGCTAATGGATTTGTTTTTCATGCTGGTCGTTGTGTGCTTCAAAGACACAATGGCACTTGGTTGTCCTAGAATATTTTGATGATGAGTCGAAGGGAAAAAATATGATATACAAGAGAGAACTGAGGGAAAAGAAAATGGATAAGAATTATAGTCTCCACTAGGATCCCGTTTCTCTGTCATTTATGATATTTTAATTAAAATTGGTTTATTATTTATTTATTTATTTATTTCCAACATTTCTACCCCACTCTTCTCTACCCCCGAGGGGGGACTCAGAGCGGCCTAACAAAAGGCACAATTCGATGCCAACATAATAAATACAATATAAAACCAAAAACATACAGCATTAAAACACATTAAAATACAATTAACATTAACACATCATACACATTCTCTTAAGTTAAAAACAGTATTTCGTCCATAACAGGAGCATTGAGCCATATCCATCAACTTGCTGTTACAAATCCAGGCTAAGGGCTTTATTGTGCTAATGTGCAAAAGCCTGGTCCCACAGCCAAGATTTCACTTTTTTCCTGAATGCCAGGAGGGATGGTGTTGATCGTATGTCGCTTGGAAGCGCGTTCCACAGACGGGGAGCCACCACTGAGAAGGCCCTCTCTCTTGTCCCCCACCAACCGCATTTGAGAAGTTGGCGGAAGTGAAAGCAGGGCCTCCCCGGATGATCTTAAATTACGAGGTGGGATGTAGAGGCTGATGCGTTCGGACAAGCAAGCTGGGCCAGAACCGTATAGAGCTTTTTAAATATATATATTTATTAGAGAGTTTTCATATATTTATATACATAAAACAAAAGAGATGAGAAAAGAGAGAGAGTGGGGAGGTACAGCGTTTGAGTGTGGAGAGGTTTAGATGAGGACAATAGAAGGTAGGGAGGCATAGAAAAGAATAGGGGTGTGTGTGTAGAGGATCAGAGGGAAGGGTAAAGATGAGGGGGGAGGATGAAAAGAAAAGTGGGGAATAGAAAGTAAAAACAGTTTGACTTCCATGGTCCTTTTTGGGTGAAGATCTCCTTTTCCTTGGTCAGTAAATTTTGATTTGTCGTCGATTTCTTCTTCTCTACTTCATTAATTATTTCTATAAATTCCTATATTTACATTATAAACCTTCAGGTAATCCATCACCAAGGCCCAATCAGTTTCCTTTGTCGGTGATCCCTTGTTTCTCGACATCAAATAGGTCAGTCTATCCATGTTCCTTATCTCCAGGATTTTCTCTATCCATGTCTCTTCCCCTGGAGTTTCCTTGTCTTTCCACTTTCTTGTGTAACAGATTCTGGCCGCCGTGCAAAGCAGAAAGAGTAACTTCTCATGTTTTCTTCTAATTTCGACTTCGTCATGCCAAGTAGGAATATCTCAGGTTTTAGAGAAATGTCGACCTTCAGGATCTTTTGTGAGATATTTTGATCTTTTACCCAGTAGGTTTTTGCTTTGAGAACTGTATAGAGCTTTGAAGGTCAAAACTAGCACTTTGAATTGAGCTCGGAATTGGACAGGCAGCCAGTGGAGCTGACACAACAGGGGGGGTGGTATGCTCCTTGTATGTAGCTCCAGTTAGTAATCTGGCTGCCACCCGTTGGACTAATTGTAATTTCCAAACTGTCTTCAAAGGCAGCCCCACATAGCGTGCTTTGCAGTAATCTATTCGTGATGTGACCAGGGCGTGGACGACCGTAGCCAGATCAGACTTCCCAAGGTACGGGCGCAGCTGGCGCACAAGTCTTAACTGTGCAAAAGCTCCCCTGGCCATTGCCGAGACCTGGGGTTCCAGGCTCAGCGATGAGTCCAGGATCACTCCCAAGCTGCGAACCTGCGTCTTCAGGGGGAGTGTAACCCCATCCAACACAGGCTGTAACCCTATGCCCTGTTCGACCTTTCGACTGACCAGAAGGACCTCTGTCTTGGAGACACAGCCCTGAAGTAAGCCTTAGTTATTATGTAGGGCAGAAGTATTTCTGTGTAGAAAATTGGAGGGAGTGAATGGCACCAACCAATCTATCCCCTCACTCAATGAATGGTAACTTTCCTCTTCACCTTTTTTCTAAACCAGTGGTTCTCAACCTGTGGGTCCCCGGTGTTTTGGCCTACAACTCCTAGAAATCCCAGCCAGTTTACCAGCTGTTAGGATTTCTGGGAGTTGACGGCCAAAACATCTGGTGAACCACAGATTGAGAACCACTGTTCTAAGCAGAGAGCACGTGAACTTGAATGAAGAGGTACGGCATGATCACAGTAACACCTAGATAGGAACCCAAGAATTGAATTACTTCTATACTTTTCATTCCATAAGGAAAGAAAGCTAAGTAAACATTGAACTGGGGGATCACAAAGAAATGTAAAGAAATGAAAATACACTTTGCTCTAATTTAGGAGTTAAAAACTTGTGTCGGAGTTTCTTTCTCAAAAAAGGTAAATGGTTGGCAATACAACTTAACAGAAAGAAACAGAAGAGTGTAGTCAATAAAATAAAGAGAGGGGGGAAAGACTTAAAGGAAGACAAAGAGATTCTAGAAGCATTCAGAGAATTTTATCAAGAGCTTTATAGGACCAAAAGTGAGAGCAAGGAAAAGATTCAAGCATATATTAGCAAACAGGAATTGGAGAAAATAGATGACAAGATCAGAGGGAAATTAAACTCCCCAATAACGGAGGAAGAAATTGAGTTAACAATCAAGAATTTAAAGACAGGTAAGTCCCCGTGCCCTGATGGGCTAACGGACCAGTATTATAAGAGACTAAAGGAAGTGCTAATACCATACCATACTTTAAAAAACTTATGAATAATGTGTTGACCAGTAGTATAATCCCAAACTCTTGGGAAACAGCAAATATAGTGATATTCTCGAAGGAAGGTAAGGACCCCGAGCTAGTTGAAAATTACCGCCCAATCTCACTTCTGAACCAAGATTACAAAATTTTTACTTCCATCTTAGCCAGACGGTTCAAAGAGCTCCTATCCGCTTGGATATGTCCAAATCAAAATGGTTTCCTTCCGCAGCGGTTTATGAAAAATAATATCAGAAATGTAATTAATATTATTGAATACCTAGATAAAAACATAGGGGTTAAAGCAGCGCTGGCCTTTATTGACGCCGAGAAGGCATTTGACCAGGTCACCTGGGAGACTATCGAGATTCTTCTTCGGGAGCTGGACATGGGACACCAATTTATAAATGCCATCACCAGCATCTATAAAACCCAGAGCGCAGTTATATTAGTCAATGGGCAGAAATCAGATAAAATCAGGATTCAGCGAGGAACACGACAGGGGTGCCCTCTGTCACCCCTAATCTTTAATTTTGTACTTGATCTACTTTTGAAAAATATAGTTAAGGATGATACTCTAAAGGGGATTAAGTTAGGACAAGAAAACTATAAGGTCTATGCTTTTGCAGACGATCTCGTCTGTGTAATTCAAGACCCAAAAGAAAACATCAAGGCATGGCTAAATAAAATAGAACAATATGGGGAAATCGCAGGCTTTAATGTGAATAAGAAAAAATCTCAAATTTTAACAAAAAATATTGGAGAAAAAGAGAAAAAAGCAATAGAAGAGAAGTCGAGTATGGAAATTGTTAATAAAGTTAAATATCTTGGAATCAATATCACTTCAAATAATTGCCAACTAATTAAAAATAATCACAAAAAATTATGGGCTGATATAAAAAGAGATTTACAAAATTGGAAAACGCAGAATCTTTCTCTTCTAGGAAGGATATCAGCTATTAAAATGAAAATCTTTCCGAAGGTTAATTTCCTACTTCAGATGCTCCCTATTCTAAAAAGCGACTTAATTTTAAAAAAGATGGCAACAGGACCTTAATAAATTTATTTGGCAAGGTAAAAAAAGCCAGAATTAAATCTAAATGTCTAACAGAAAGGCCAGATAAAGGAGGTCTGGGGGTTCCTGATATACAGAAGTATTATGAGGCAAATTGTATACATAACCTCAAGACATGGGCAGAGTTAAAAGACAAAAACTTACTAAAACTGGAGGGCTATGATATTAAATTTGGGTGGCATGCATATTTGTTTTATAATAAAATCCAACAAGATAAGGGCTTTAACAATCACATTATACGATCCGCCTTATTCAAGGTATGGACCAAATTCAAGAAAAAGCTGTATTGAAAATTCCCCCTATGGGTTTCACCGATAGAAGCTTTCAAAATCCAAAAACATGAGGGTAAGGCAGAACCGAAATATGACTGCCGAGTTGGCAGAAATGGACAAGCTCACTTATCTGCTTCGGCCGGGACCAATCAAAAGCTACAACATTACCTGGACTCCCTTTGTTAAATACATGAGAGAAAAAAGGACTATAAGTCTGAAAGGCTTTTATATATGATTTCTAGGGTAAACAATTTTTTTTATACTCTGGTCGCCTGGAATAGAATCTTGTTGATTAATTAAGGATGTGAAGTCAATATCTCTTTCTTCATCACTTTCTGTTTTTAATTTTCTTAATGCCCCCTTCTCTTCCTTTCCCCCTTCCTCTCCTCATCCCCCTACCCCTCGCCCCCCCTTCAACCTTTTCAACACTCCTAATCTCTCATACATAGGAAGATGGAATCTGGCTTGGTTCAGTAGAAATAAAGACAAATGTATAACTGTTTACTTTGAGGCTAGAGCCCTATGTATGATTTTAACCTCTGTTTATTTTCTCTTTGTATTCTTCTAATTATAATAAAGCATTTTAAAAAAGGCAATCCAAGAGATAGAAGCTGGTGAAGGGACTAGCAAAAGGAAGAGAGAAAAGGTAGGGAGGGAATGGAGGAAGGGAGACAAGGGGATCAAGAACTGAAACAGAATGGGGAGGGATGGCAGGAAGGAGGGAAAGGAAAGAAGGAAGAGAGGGAGGGAGGGAGGGAGAAGAGGCAGGAGGACAGAGAGAAGAGAAAAGCTGAGGGATGAGGGGGAGAGGGAAGAAAGGAAGTATAAAAGGCAGGAAGCAATGTTACTGTTGGTCTTTGCCACATGCATACACGTATGTACATATAGGCATGCACACAAACACACATATATACATGCACTGAAATATACACATGCACACATACATACGCACATCTGTACTTACACACATCTACACATCTACATGCATATACATATACAAAAACACACATATACATAAGCACACACATATACATATACACATATACATAAGTACACACACATATGTACACATAGACACAAATCCATATATATACATACATACACACACAAAACACATATATATAGACTGGGACACAGGAAAGAGAAAAAGCCACAGCAGCGTGTGGCCGGATTCAGCTAGTAAACTCATAAAAATGATTGATGAGAATGCGGGAATGCTTCATTTCTGGTAGGTCCACAACACAATTTTTCAGAGAGAAAAGAAAATGCATTGTGATGAAATAGTTTGAATTACAACAATGTTTTCTATGTGGAACTACCTTTAGAAAGTGTTTCAAAACTTCTAATAGCCCAGAGATGGGCTATAGGGCCATAGCAACTGGTAGCTCCTCTGTTAGAGGGGCTGTGGATCTAACCTGGAATTTAGTTTGAGCTGTAAAGAAGCTCTTCAAGGTCTGGAATCCTACTCCTATTGTAAATTCAGCACAATGGACAGTTCTTACTAAATTCCAGGCTTGAGCAGCCCAACTGCATTGTAACTACAACGCCTGTAGTTACTACTATTACTACTACTACTACTAATAATAATAATCTTTATTTATACCCCGCCACCATCTCCCCGATGGGGACTCAGGGCGGCTTACATGAGGCCAAGCCCAACAATGGAATACAATAAATGAAGTCAAAATAAGCAACAACTTGATAAATTACATAATACATAAAGAGTACAACAAACAATATAAAATTACAATAAAATCATTCATAACACAGTAACAGTGAGCGGGCCGCATGTACAGAATAAAATACTAAAGCTAAAAACATGCGGTGAGATAGAGATGGAGCAGATTATTTGTGAGGGAGAAACTCTTCAGGAATGGGGTTGAGAAGGGCCTTCGTACAGGAGAGGGGGAGGTGTATTCTAAGGAGAACCATTGAGGGGTAGCAGCAATATCGGATTGTATGGTTAATCTCCAAAAGCACAACGGAAGAGTCAGGTTTTGAGATTCTTCTTAAAGCTTTCTATAGTGGGGGCTTGCCTAAACTCACCAGGCAATGGCTTCCAGAGTCGGGGGGCCACTGAGGAGAAAGCTCCCTTGTTCCCACAAGGCGGGCCTGAGATAATGGCAGGGGCGAAAGGAGAGCCTCCTCCAAAGATCAGAGGGATTGGGCAGGTTCATGGAGGGAGATACTGTCATGAAGGTAGGTGGGTCCCAAACTGTTTAGAGCTTTATAGATGATGAATTGGGACCGGAAAATAATGGCAGCCAATGGAGCTCCTTAAACAAGGGGGTTGTTCGCTCCCTGTAATTCGCCCCCGTTATTAATCTGGCCGCCGAACATTGGACAAGTTGTAGTTTCCAGGCCATGTTGAAGGGTAGCCCCACGTAGAGCGCATTGCAGTAGTCCAATCTAGAGGTAACAAAGGCATGGACCACAATGATCAAGTCCGACTTCACGAGGTATGGTCGCAGTTGGCGCACAAGTTTTAATTGTGCAAAGGCCCTCCTTACCTGCTTATGGGTACAAATCAAGGTGCTCTATAAAATATGACTTGAGTAGTGTGTTCCCTCACTTATTGTGGGGGTTCTATTCCAGGACCACCTGTGATAAGTGAAAATCCACGAAGTAGGGACACCATATTAATTTCAATATTTATACATTATTTTATATATGTTATATATCATTTTCTTACCTGCACTTCCTTCCCCACCCCCACCCCCCGGGCCAATCCCAAGAGTGCCTGCCTGCCTCCCTGGCCTTTGCAGACCCCGGCAGAGCCTTCAGATCCACACAGGCAGCAGCATGCCAGGGAGGCAGGTCTTCCCCACCGCACCTCAGGCCGCTGCAGTTCCGGAGTCTGCGGAGG
The DNA here is from genome assembly GCA_030556195.1 of Anolis apletophallus. Lineage (NCBI taxonomy): Eukaryota > Metazoa > Chordata > Lepidosauria > Squamata > Anolidae > Anolis > Anolis apletophallus. Next base: position 133,458,471 of record JARBWK010000005.1, read on the forward strand.
CCAGGGAGGCGGGCCTTCCCTGCTGCGCCTCAGGCCGCCGCACTTCCAGGATCCCTGCCTCTACTGCAGTGTTTCTCAACCAGTGTGCCGGGGCACACTAGTGCGCCGTGAGCAATCATCAGGTGTGCCGTGGTAAATTGGAACCTCCAGGGAAGGGGGGGGGGGAGAGTCTAGTGTGTTGAAGTATAAAAACCCTAAGAAACCTACCTCGATAAAAACACAAAATTACAAAACCCCTCTCTCCCCACCCGATGCCTACTTGGTCTCTCCCTCTCCATGCATTGGGAAGGCCTGCCTCCCTTTCCCCAAGTAGAGACCTCCTCTTGCCTCCTGGGGGTTCTGTGTGGGAAGTTTGGCCCAGTTCTATCATTGGTGGGGTTCAGAATGCTTTTTGATTGTAGGGGAACTATAAATCCCAGCAACTACAACTCCCAAATGTCAAGGTCTATTTTTCCCAAACTCCACCTGTGTTCACATTTGGGCATATTGAGTATTCATGCCAAGAGTTTGGTGGGCATTGACCTTGAGTTTTGAAGTTGTAGTTCACCTATATCCAGAGAGCACTGTGGACTCAAACAATGTTGGATCAGGATCCAACATTGTTTGAGTTCACAGTGCTCTCTGGATATAGGTGAACTACAACTCCAAAACTCAAGGTCAATGCCCACCACACTCTTATAGTCTTTTCTCTTGGTTATGGGAGTTCTGTGTGGGAAGTTTGTGTCTTTCTGCTCTTCCTGCCAGGATATCTATGTTGTGTTCATCAAAACAGGTCCAGGTTTCACACTGAGTGTATAAATACATTTAAAAACATATTAACTATATGTATTACTGTGTTAGAGTGTCATTTTGTGTCATTTTGGTTGGTGGTGTGCCCCAGGATTTTGCAAATGTAAAAAGTGTGCCACGGCTCAAAAAAGGTTGGGAAACACTGCTCTACTGGAAGTAAATATTTTATATTTTAATTAATATTTTCAAAAACCCGCAAAACAGCGAGTCACCTAAAAGCAAACCGTGAAATAGCAAGGGAATACTGTATAGGCTCTCTGAAGGTTAGTTTTCTCCCATATGACTTTAAGATATTTTAGGGAAGTCCTTCTCTGAAGCCAGACATACATTGGATTGACCCAAAGTATGGGCCACTGGGCCACACAACCATGGAGTGGGTGGGGGTGGTGCTAGGCTGCCTGAGTGGGAACAATTGCGTCCAGCCATTTCCACAGGTTCTAAGTTAGGGGATAATTCAAATTCTAGATTAGAATTTGGACTTTCCCTTGACTTGGGTTAGCATGGAATAAGGCTGCATTAAAGGCAGCTTGCTCCACATTATTCTAGGTCAGTCCCAAGTGGCATTTGGCCACCATGGGCCTATTCACATCTTAAGTGAACTAAGTGACCAGTCTAGATGTGACCTCAATTCTGCCACTTTCACCAACACATCTAATGAGAATGTGGGAGCGTTTTCCCTGGGACAGTTTATAGCAGTGTTTCCCAACCAATGTGCCATGACCAATCATCAGGTATGCCGTGGGAAATTGGAACCTCCAATACCCTTTCTTCCCCCTCCTGCCGAACACAGTAATACATATAGTTAATACTATTTTGGAGGTAGCATACAATATTCATGGTCGAACATTTATTATGAGGATGTGCCGTGACCTCATCTCCTCTGTGATTATGTAAACCAGTCCGTTTGGTCAGCCTTTAAAATGTTATGATTTGGTTAATCACCATAATGGTCATTTAGCACTAAATTAGGCTGGAGAGAGGCCATAATTAAACACCAAGGAGGGCATGAAACATTTTAAAAAATCATGATTCTCCCCACCGATTTTTTCCTCTGGTAATGTACCATAAATGAAAATGAAAAAATGAATTAATTCAATTCATTGTTGGAAAACACTGTATGAGATGATATCATGCTTTTTTTTTTTTTTTAGACTTTCTTGGAAGTAAGCTATGCTTGTTAATAGGATAGATTCCCAAGTTAGCAGACACAGAATTCCACAAATGTAAGTGGATGAGATTTCAAGTGCTTGGTAATATGCTTCTGTAGCATCCATGTATCCCCCAATAATGTGTTGTTAGGGCCGGTAGAAAACTACCGCCCTTATCAGGCTGCAGAAATTGCCTCCTTTAATAGAAAATTTATCCTCGCCATCTCCCAGAAGCACAGAAAACAAAACACTTCAATTGTGTCTGAACTGCCAGCAATTTCCAGAAGTGGGATCAGGTTCTCATAGGTTGTAAGTCGCAATAGATTTGGTAGCTTCTTCCTTACATCCTTTCATCCCCATTCCCACTTTGGAGGGGAGTATCAGAGACCTCTTACTTTTAGATTTTGGGATGGATATGTCATAGAGCCATAGGTTTCTAATGTCATTATTTCTAGAAGATTCATATTTGCTGTGTCCTATCTTTATTTCAGTTGGTATCATGTGGCTCATTAGTCAATGTATCTTTTTTGGACTCTTTACTACAATTTTTAAAAATAAGATTGACCACCTCTTCGCATTGCCCTTTTGGCCATAATAATAATAATAATAATAATAATAATAATTTATTTCTAACCCGCATCCATCTCCCCGAAGGGGACTCAAAGCTTACATGGGGCCATGCCCGAACAACACATCACAAAATATCAACAACAAAAAACAATAAACATAATAAAATACAATAAAATACATTGGTGAAAGCACAACAGTACAGGTGAGTCAAAGAACATAACCGACAGGGCGGGCCACATGAACATATAGGATGTTTAAAAACTCGGGGGGGTTAACTGGAGTAGTGTCGAAGACAATGGGTCACATAGGGGGAAAGTTTCACATTTGGGAACCTAATCTCCGAAGGCTAGGTGGAAGAACTAGGTTTTCATTTGTTTCCTGAAGGATTCCAATGAGGGGGCATTCCAAATCTCTCCCGGGAGGGAATTCCAAAGGTAGCCACAGAGGAGAAGGCTTTCTCCTTAGTGCTCACAAGCCGAGTTTGTGAGACTGGCAGGGGCGAAAGGAGGGCCTCCCCTGAGGAGCGAAGGGCTCGGCTGGTTCATGGGAGGAGAGCCAGTCACAAATGTAGGCGGGTCCCAAATTGTTTAGGGCTTTGTAGGTAATCACCTGCACCTTGAATTGGGCCCGGAAAGTAAACGGCAGCCAGTGGAGCTCTTTAAACAGGGGGGGGTCGACCACTCCCCAGTTACTAATCTGGCAGCCGAGCGTTGGACAAGTTGGAGTTTCCGGGCCATCTTCAAGGGAAGCCCCACATAGAGCGCATTGCAGTAATCCAGTCTAGAGGCAACCAAAGCGTGGACCACCATAGTCAAGTTAGACTTCATGAGGTATGGTCGCAGTTGGTGCACGAGTTTTAACTGTGCGAAGGCTCTCCCAGCCACCGCCGACACCTGAGCATCATACCGTTGCATCACTAAAGGGGAGGTACATGGGGTGGCTAATTGAGCCCAGTGCATCCCCCCTCCTCCCCACATCGCATGGTGGAGCAGGACAGGGTGCATTGGTGCCCTTTCTCTCCCCCCATCAGAGGGCAGATGCCCTTTCTTCCATCACATGGCAAAAAGGAGAGGAAAGTGCATGTAACCCGGTCAGAGCTACCCAAACAACTTTCCTCCCTATAGTGGTGGAGGAAGTGCCTTTCAGAGCTTCCTCACCACTTTGGGAGGAATATGGGCAGGACCTGCTGTGCGACATTGTTGGGTTTCATCCCTGACTGCACAAGTCTCCAGCTCTCAATGAGGAGAGTTAGCCTAGATATATTAGAGTAAGATATTCCTTTCTCTATTTCCCATAGCAAGCTTACCTCAAGAAGGGGTTTTAGAAGGGGGGGGGGTTGTCTTACTCAACTTGCATGCCACTGTCTCCACCCCTTTGAATTACCTAGGAATGTGATCTCTTCAGAGAAATGTAACTTTCTGTTCTAATGGTATTTTTATTGCCCTGGGCCAGCCATAGGGTCAGCGTCTCTCCATTTTCCTGGCAAGAGTTTCCTTTGCCTTCTCTAGAGTGAGGAGGCCTCTTGCCATTCTCTAAGGCAAAATGTAGTAGAGATAGTTACTTTTATTATTTTTCCTTTTCCCCCTTTCCCTAAGAGCAGTGTTTCCCAACCAGTGGGCCATGGCACATTAGTGTGCCGTGAGCGATCATTAGGTGTGCCGTGGGAAATTGGAACCTCCAATACCCTTTCTTCCCCCTCCTACCAAACACTTTTTCTTCTCCACTCGGGCTCCCTTCTTCCCAGCCACGCTCTGCTCGCTTTGCCTCACTTTGCTCTGGGGCGAGTCTGCGCAGTAACGCCCGCACGGGTCACGTCTTCCTCCTTCCCCCTCCCCTCCTAAACATGCTCACGCTGCCCCCTCGGATCAAAATGGCAGCAGAAGCGGCAGCGTAGAAGAAAAAGTAAGTGTTCAGCAAGAGGGTGAAGTGTTCAGCAAGAGGCGTGAAGGGGAAGGGGGAGGTCTCTGTTTGAAGCTGGCATGGGCAAACTTAGACCTTCCAGGTGTTTTGGACTCCAACTCCCACCATTCCTAGCAGCCTCGGGCTCTTTTCCTGTTTTCCCCTCAGCCATTTAAGCAGGAAAGGGCCTCAGGCTGTTAGGAATGGTGGGAGTTGGAGTCCAAAGCACCCAGAGGGCCGAAGTTTTCCCATGCCTGTTTTAGGGACCTTAAAGTGGTGAGCCTCCTTCCAACATTGTGATTCTGGATAGAAAAAAAACAACATCATAACATAACATTGTTTGAGTAACAGCGCTCTCTGGGTGTAGGTGAACTACAACTTCCAAACTCACGGTCAATTCCCAAGCAAACCCTTTCAGTACTTTATGTTGGTAATGAGAGTTCAATATGCCAAGTTTGGTTTAATTACATTGTTGCAAGAGTTCAGGATACTCTTTGATTGTGTGTTAACTATAAATCCCAGAAACTATAACTCCCAAATATCAAGGTCTATTTTCCCTAAACTCCATCTGTGTTCACATTTGGGCATATTGAGTATTCATGCCAAGTTTGGTCCTGATCCAACATTGGTTGAATCCACAGTGCTCTCTGGCTATAGGTGAACTACAACTCCAAAACCCAAGGTCAACGCCCACCAAACTCTTATAGTATTTTCTCTTGGTTATGGGAGTTCTGTATCTTTCTGCCATTTCTGCCAGGATATCTATGTTGTGTTCATCGAAACAGGCCCAGGTTTGACACTGAGTGTATAAATACATTTAAAAACATATTAACTATATGTATTACTGTGTTAGAGTGTCGTTTTGTGTCATTTTGGTTGGTGGTGTGCCCCAGCATTTTGTAAATGTAAAAAATGTACCGCGGCTCAAAAAAGGTTGAAAAACACTGCCTTAAAGGATAGCTCAGTGAAGCTAGTTAGCTCCAATAACCTTTCTTATCCTGAATAGATTTCTTTTATGTTCAATAAACGTATTATTTTGATCCTATGAGATGTGGATCTGCGATCCTGTTCCATCCAGTTGAATGGAAGTGAATCCTTGCTCACTGCACATAAGTTTCTGCTGTTTATGAATTGTGCATTCTGCACTCTGCTATATTTTGGTGGAATCACCCCCAGAGAGGGTTATTTTTGAGCCTAACAGCTCTTGATGGCACACAAAGGCCCTGTCCAAGCCATGCATAAAAGTGGCAAAACAGGGTCAAAAATGTCCCATGTGAAGAGATCCTAAGAATAAAATAAGATTATAATCTTGCACATCTTATTTTCAGATTGCTGGCCCCAAGCTTGTAGGTAGATAGCATTCCACTCATAAAACATATCATGATAGTCAGGGCTGATTTTAATGTTAAAAATATTTTGACTGTTCTAAGGCAGTGTTTTTCATCCTTTTTTGAGCCGCAGCAAATTTTTTACATTTACAAAATCCTGGGGCACACCACCAACCAAAATGACACAAAATGACACTCTAACTTACTATATTGTACTATACCATTATACTGTAATATCATTAGTACTATTACAAGTAATATAAAATATATAATTTTAATATTGTATTATTTTAAAAAGTGTTATCTTGTATTACATTATAATAATATAAATATTATAGGTACATACAATATATTATCAGTAAAGCACAGATGTTAATCCTGGCTGTTATCATTACTCTCATAATCAATAATGATATACACCATGACTATGACAAATACTGATAATATAACAATATAATAGCATATACTAAGGGAAAATAATATTATGTTAATACATAGTTCATAATAATAATAATAATAATATAGCCCATGAGGTTCCTTCCATGTCTCGTCACAGTCTCTGAGGCCCGGTAGGCCACTCGCGTACCTGCCTGGAGGCGGGCCCCGTTGTTCCCCGCGTTGTGGCAGCAGTGGGCGAAGAGGCAGTAAAGCCGCAGGTAGGAGAGGAAGCCCGTGAAGGCTGAGGTGGTGGCGCCGGCCAGGGCCGGGCTCAGGCTCAAAGGCTCCATTGCCCCAGCCGGCCAGACCAGCACCAGACCCGCCGCCAAGCCCAGCACCGCCAGGCACACCCGCTGCCGCATCGCCTCAGACGAGGCACTTCTGCTCCACTGGAGTCCCCTCAGGGAAGGCGCTTCTGGTCCCACCGCGTCCGCTGCTGCCATCTTGGTGCCGGGCGGGAGTTCAAGGCCACCACGATGGGATTGGCCCGTGGGGGATAAAGGGGTGTGGCTTATTCAAGACTCAAGAGGTTCCAATTTCCCACGGCACACCTGATGTTTGCTCACGGCACACTAGTTGGGAAACACTGTTCTAAGGCATTGTGCATCTTGACTTTGGGACTGGTGACTGTTTGCTGTTCTAGCTTTCACAGCAAAACACCTAGGGTTGGCCTGAGTAAGTTTGTTTGGCTTCGCAGTGAAGCAGGGGCGGACGAAGGTAATTTTAAATGGTAAACGAACATTATTTTGCCCCCCACCCCCAAATCGCTTGATAACAACAGGTATAAGCAGGGCCGGACTAAGGTAATTTAAAATGGTAAGCGAACATTATTTTGGCGCCCCCTCACTCTCCGGCCCCGTGGAGCGTGCGCATGCACCATTGCTGCGGAGGGACTCCAGATGGACCGAGATACCAATCGCCCTAAGTGAGGCCGAAAAGGAGGAACTTTTTGCAGCCGGGACGGAGCCGGGGCATTTTGGGCGATTGGCGTCTCAGTCCAGCTGGAGTCCCTTTGCAGCAATGGCACATGCGTGGAACCTGGCGGCCAGATGCGCCCCTGAGTACGTGGCGCCCTAAGCGGGTGCTTACTTTGCCTAATAGTAAATCCGCCCCTGCAGTGAAGGCAAATGTGAAAGGAAGAAGCTTTAGCTTCAGAGGAATAATCATGAAAAAAGGAGAACCAGGCAGTGCTGCTGTTGGTTGTAGCTCTCAGCATAAATCTCTAACAGACATAATAAAGGAACCATTAGGGAGACCACTTGTCTCCCCCAACAGCAAAATAGCCTACAAAGGTCAGCTTTCCAGTTAGTAATGATGATGATGGGATGATAATTGCAGACTGGGCTGATAAAGGCTCAGAGTCATTAGCATGCTCTACGGCCTAAAATCTTCTAAATGGGCTTCAATCTGGCATGCTGAGAATCTAGCTGCCCTACCTGCTCTGGCTGAGTCATCCCACAGTCATTTTGCTTGTAGATGACCGTGGCTATCTTGCTGGCATTAACCTTGGAAACTTGCCGAGCTTGACTAACCCAAAGATCACTACTTTAAATGAAGTAGCATGTGATGGTACCACCATCACCAAGCATTAATTCAATCACAATGAAAGTTTTGAGATTTCATGAAGCATACGTACAAACAAGAAAGCAGAAAGCACCCAGGCTGCATAACAATAGCAGAAATACTTTTTGTCAATACAAAAGCTACTTGACAGGGAAGCGCTTCAGAAGTCTGCTGATTTACTTATTTTATTTATTATTCATATTTATATACCGCTCCATTCCCTTAGGCTCAGGGTGGTTTACATAGAAAAAACAAGGCAATAACAATAAAACAACTTTAACACTATACATTAAAACACTATAAGCTACTAACAACTGTCCCGATTTATCACAACACAGTCAAGTAGGACCACTGATGTTAAACGCCTGCTGGAACAACGTTATTTTACAGGCTCTTCTAAATGCAGATATTTCTGTAAGAGCCTGGGTGCTATCTGGCAGGGCATTCCACAGTGTTGGAGCTACAATAGAGAACGCTCTTTGCCTCATAGACGACAGATGGTAAGTTTTGACCGAAGGAACCTCTAAAAGGTTTTGACGTCCAGACCGTAGTGATCTCTGGGGAGTATATGGGGAAAGACGGTCCCTCAAGTACACAGGCCCCAGGCCATATCTGGCCTTAAAGGTTAATACCAACACTTTGAACATAAGTACTCTATTGGAAGCCAGTGCAGTTGCTGCAGAATAGGTGTTATATGGCATCTCGCCGGAGCACCGGCGAGCAGATGAGCGGCAGCATTCTGCACGAGCTTGAGTTTCTGGATCACGGACAAAGGAAGGCCAATGTAGAGGGTGTTACAGTAGTCTAGTCTCGAGATGACTGTCGCCTGGATCACCGTGGCCAGGTCGCCATTAGACAGGTAGGGTGCCAGCCGTCTAGACTGTCGCAGATGGAAAAATGCAGATCTGCTGACCATGGCGACCTGGGCCTCCATAGTCAGCAGCGGCTCTAACTGGACCCCCAGACTCTTTACCAAGGATGACGGGCAAAGTGCCACGCTGTCCAGGGTAGGCAGCCGGCACCCCCCTCCCACTGGGCAGCTCAACCAGAGGATCTTCATCTTCGATGGGTTCACCTTCAACTGGCTAGCTCGCAGCCATCCAGTCACGACCTCTAGGCACTGATGGAAATAATTGGGTACGGAGTCCGGTCTGCCCTCCATCCTCAGCACAAGCTGGGTGTCATCAGCATACTGATGGCACTCCAGACCAAAACTACGTACCAGTTGGGCCAATGGATGCATATAGATGTTAAATAATAGAGGGGAAAGAATGGCCCCTTGAGGCACCCCACAATCAAAGGGGAGCCCATCAGAGACCACTCCGCCCCTCACCACTCGTTGTCCCCGATTGTGGAGAAAGGAGGCCACCCATTTAAGGGCAGTCCCCCTCACTCCAGGTATGGCTAAACGATAGAGTAATAGTGCATGGTCTATTGTATCAAAGGCTGCTGTGAGGTCCAATAACACGAGCAGCGCTGAGCCACCTTGGTCCAACTGGCAACGCAGCTGATCTGTGATGGAGAGCAGCACAGTCTTATCAAGGACATTATCCCATGTCGGGGGAGGGGGGGGAGGTGGTCATATTCCAGTGGTGTTATGTCCTGTTGCATTCAAAAGCAAAGTATTTTTTTCACATCCCATCCCATACTGTTTTTTCTTGCCCTTTCTCCCAAAATCACCCAGTTTGAAAATTATCACATGAACAATGGCAGTTCATGCCCATTCCATTAAAAAAAAACTTGGGGGAACGTTGGGGATACTGGACTTTTCTTCCAACCCCACTACTCTGGAGTAAACCCAAGACAATGATTTTAACTAGTCATCACTTTGGGGATACTGGGCTTTCCCCCCAGTCTCAGTACTCTCCATTGTAGAAGTCCAAAACTTAAAAAGCTAGCAGTACCACAACTTCAAAAGCCAAGAATACAATGAAGAAGAAATGACAGGAAAATCAAAGATATTTGGAAAGATTGAACATGGAACGGCTTAAACAATGCTTCTGGAAAAAGAGTTAACAGGAAGTCACTGGTGATTATATGTTTTAATGGTTTTATATAGAGGGTGATTTGCTACCTTGACTCCTCCTTCCCTTGCAGTGTTTGACTGGACCAAATTTCTTTAATTTTCCATTCCAAATGGCAAATGAAAGGGATGTTGCAATACATTCTTTACTATTTTGGAGGGGAAACTAAGGGTGTATCTACATTGCCAAATAATGCAGTGTGATTTTGCATCAGCCTGGTGTGTCCACACAATGCGTGCAAGCTGATGAGATACAACTTGTGGTAATCTGCCTAACGTGGCTACACCCTGGGTTTAAAAATCATAGGGGAAGGTTCAAATCCTGCTGGGGCAGTGGGATCCCAGAAAACAGTCTCCACAGTCATCCCATACTCAGACAATTTGGGGAGGTGGGATGGCTGTCTCTTCTTGTGTTGGAGTTCAGCCTGTGTTTGTGTTTCAGGATCAAGGTGCTTCTGATGTGGGGAATGATGTCACTGGGGGTCAAGATGGAGATAGTTTGGTCAATGCTATTAATGCAGAGAATGACATAGGGACACTGGTTCAAAATGTAGTTTCCCATGAGAATGTTCCTACAGGGTATAGGGATGATAGTTTATTCCTGACCCAGAGAGTTCCCAAGATTTGGGGTTTGAAAACAACTTGACAGCTGGAAAGTGAAACCAATTTCTGGGTGTTGGGATATAAAGTTTTCTCCAGGGAAAAATGGTCAGATGAAGCACCGTTTCAGAACCCTGCTAAGTCCTTGTTCTTGTTCAATGGAAGCCTTGCTTGGAAGATTCATGTTAAAGATGTTTGTTCATGGTCTGACTCTTTGCCTCTTAGGATTATATACTCATGCTGTGGAATAATATTTTCCTGGCTATTTGGATTTGATTACAAAAGTATGGATTTTGCTTTTGAACTTTGCTGAACCCTGCCTTGGAATTCTGTATACCTGCTTATCTTCCTACCTTATTGGACTTATCTATTTTCTTAAAGCATATTTTTACCGTGCTGTTTTTACTTATCTTCAATTAAAAAAGGATTGTTTTCCTACTCAATGTGTGATATTTTAAAGTCAGAGGGTTATTCCTGTTCTGGAGTGCAACATCTTGCCCATTGCATCCCAAATTTTCCCCAGGAGAAACTGCATCAAAGGTAGTTTTGCCAGTTCCTTTTTCTGAAATATAGCCTACGGTTGGAGGTCTCTTATGTAGAATTGATTCTGCTAAGCTTTCAAGATTTTTCAAGATCTGGTGCCTACCCCAGTATTTTGGCTTCTATGTTCTTCCATAACTTCTATTTATTAAAATGGTAGAACTTCAAAGCAAGTTGAATTTAAGGATGAGATTTTACTAGACATCAGGTTAGAGGAGATAACCTCATCGTATGGGACTAGCCTCAATCACCCACGGAGCCAGCCAGCTCTGATCTCATGATGTTTTGCTGGCTCCATGGGTGAAGGAGGCAACCCTGGTAGCACAAGAGGCCTCCAGTGTTGCTATTTTTTTAATGGGGGAGTGTGACAAATTGCCTATATTTTGGGCCAGAAGAAGCCCAGGAGGAAAAGCCATTTTTGGTGGGTTGGCTGTTTAATGGTCTGTTTTGGAGGAATGGCCATGTTAAGGTTGGGTTCCCAGTTTGATCTGGGTTAGAGATAGCCTAGGGAAGGGAGCATAGAACCTTGAGAGAGCCAGTAGGCAGTTGGGTCAGGCACCAGGGGTAAGATTGTCAGTTGAAACTTTGAAAACTGACAGTTGGGGAGCAGTTAGGCAGTTAGGGAGACCATGGAACTCTGGAGGGGAGTTGATGGTTGGTCTCTGACAGAGTAGGTCAGAGTGAGTTAGGCTCCTGAGAGAGTTAGCAACTTTGTGCTGGGTTTTGAGGACTCTGTGTGGAAGCAGAGTCAGGTAGTTGTAGGCAGCAGATTACACCTTAGCACAGTATTATCTGCGGTGCTACGTTGAATGTAACTTGTTTAAGTTTGTGCAAGTTTTAAGTAACCACACGGTCCAACGCTTCATTGTAACCAATACGCTCCTGTGCCTGTGAATCTCTCACACGTTGTTAAAATAAACTCTGGTTTTGTGTTCATCCAGTCCTGCCTCCCAGTGTTTCAAACCTCCCTGAGTAAATGGTGGCAGCGTGGTTTTGTTTTAATAAAAGTTCCCTGACACTTTGCCCAGCCTAGTGACTAAGGCGAGCCCTCACCACATTACTTGGTGGCAGCACGGATTTAAAACAGCCATTCTCCACCACAGGGAGCCATGCACTCCATGCATACACATTCTGCTCCCTGTGTGAAGAGCTGCCGGAGGAGCCCGGCAAAGTGGGGCATGTGGCAGTAGTGTCCCAATGGAAACCAGAGCGCTGCTGAAGGTATGATGAGGTTCTGTGTTCTGTTAAAGACACCTAGTTATTCTAGAAAGGAAATAGAAATATTGCCATGGTATAATGATGTCCATGGTACTATAGATGAGAATCATAGCCGAGAAGCTCCATTTAGCTCCATTTAGACCCTAACTGTGTAATAATCATTTTTGCTTGCTCCTGGAACATTATTTGAAGACTAGAAAAGTGTACACAGATCTCTGTTAGTAAGAGTCTTTCTGCATAGAGCAATACTGTAGAGGAAAGGGCACTTAAGGTCTTTTCTAGCCAGCAACCATGAAGGGCCTCATTGGTTACACCCGCAAATACTTTAAGCAGCCTTTCTGTGAGAGCAGAAGATCTGTCCAGTGTTTTAACAGAACCATAGGACAGTAATAGCAAGTGAAGGATTTCTGCACATTGCCTTGCTGGGAAAAATTAAAACGCTGAGTTTACATAGCTGTAAGGGAGGCAAGGGAGCGGACTGTGAGAGAAAGGGTAAAAAGTGGCAAATGCTGTAATACTGCTGAAATGCTTTTCTACTTTTTAGTCATACAGTTTGTTGTCTGTGGTGTCACTATCACACTCACTCCCACTCCTTGACCTGAAATAATTTTGCAATTTTAAAAATGTTTGCGAACTGTGTGCATATATCTATATGTATATGTATATGCATATTTTATGTAAAGTATAGAGAGAATAATCAGCCTGCATACATGTCTTTGAGACATAGGGGGAATCCAGATGGGTCGCTTTAAAACTTATACCAATGTATACCTTACATTACCACTTTCATCCCATCCTTTCACTTCAGACTATTTTCTCCAGATATATGATCCATTGACACTGTAGAAGAAATGCAGATGACAACACTGTAATTCAGGGGTCCTCAAACTAAGGCCTGGGGGCCAGATACACCCCTCCAAGGTCATTTACCCAGCTCAGGGTCAACCTAAGTCTGAAATGACTTGAAAGCACACAACAACAACAACAACAACAGCAACAGCAACAACAACAATCCTATCTCATCAGCCAAAAGCAGGCCCACACTTCCCATTGAAATACTAATAAGTTTATTATTCTTCATTTTAATTATTGTATTGTTTTAAAGTGTTTTTTGCACTACAAATAAGATATGTGCAGTGTGCATAGGAATTCATTCATGTTTTTTTCAAATTACATCCTGGCTCTCCAACATTTCAAGAGACCGTGATCTGGCCTTCTGTTTAAAAAGTTTGAGGACCTCTGCTTTAATTGCCATGGCTCCATGATATGGATCCTTGGGAGTTTTAGTTTAGGTGAGGCCCCAGCAATCTTTGGCAGATAAGGGTAAAGAACTTGTACAACTTCAATTCCCCGGACTCCATAGCATTGCTGCCATGCTGCATTATTTTACTATGCAGATGCATCCTTAGTTTCACTAGGTGCCTCTATTAACATTTCATAACTTCCTGTCAAATGTTTGCTTTCTATGGTTCTTTTTGGTGTTGTTAGTGGTGCATCTTTGCCAGCTCTGGCAACCCTATCCTTTCCCTCATCTTTCATCTATTTGCTATCAGATACAAATCCATGCCTTCACCACTTTTCTCCTTCCATATTGGCAGAGATGACAGGTACTTTTCACTCACTAGTTTGAGGGGGAAACAGAAAGTGTCATTGTGCCTTGTGTGTTGGCATACATCAGGGCTGCCCAGGAAGTCGATCGCGATTGACCAGTCGATCGCAGGACCGAAGGAGATTGATCACAGCTGGATGGGGCACTTCTCAGAGGGGGGCAGAGCCAGGCCGCGCCAAGCCCCGCCCCCTCCCTCGACTTCAGCACTTCCAGCAGCTGCTCCAGCCTTGAGGAGGGCAGCGCCAAGCCAGCCTTGTGCTAGCTATGCCACCACTGGCTTGGCACTGCCATCCTCAAGCCTGGAGAAGCTGCTGGGAGCTCCAAAGCCAGAGGGGGGGAGGGGCTTGTGCGGCCTGGCTCTGCCCCTGTGGCTTCCGCTCTACCAGCAGCTTCTCCAGGCTTGAGGGTGGCAGTGCCAAGCCAGCCTTGTGCTAGCTATGCCACCACTGGCTTGGCACTGCCATCCTCAATCCTGGAGAAGCTGCTGGGAGCTCCAAAGCCAGAGGGGGGGGAGGGGCTTGGTGCAGCCTGGCTCCACCCCCCTCTGGCTTCAGTTCTACCAGCAGCTTCTCCAGGCTTGAGGACGGCAGTGCCAAGCCAGTGGTGGCATAGCTAGCATAAGGCTGGTTTGGCACTGCCATCCTCAAGCCTGGAGAAGCTGCTGGTAGAGCTGAAGCCAGAGGGGGGCGGAGCCAGACAGCACCAAGCCCTGCCCCTGCCCCTCCCCTCTCCAGCCTTGAAGAGGTAGGTAGATCTTTCTGAGTTGGTTTTATTATAAGTAGCTCGCATGCTGAAAAAGTGTGGGCACCCCTGGCAAACATGATGAAGACAACTGAAATGCCCTTCTTCATAACTTCACTGGCACAATGATAGGTATAGAGCTATTCCAACCAAAAATATGAAGGAAGGAAATGAGAATGGTTTCTGTGTCTTTTAAGGGGTGGCGTTGCTGGATCCAATGCAGCTTGTACAGTAAATAGTTTAAAAAGATTTGGAGTAAGGGAGAGTCAAGGTACAAACAGAGAGATGGGCCACTTTGCTGGCTGTAATGGAAGAGAAAAGGGAAGAGATCAAAAGCAACTTCTGGGCTCTGAGAGAAAGTTTTGGTATTTAGAGATTTGTTATTATCCAGGTGGGGGAACATCACATGCCCATGGCTTTATGTCCTGTTTCATTAGAAAGCAAATCGTATCATGTATCAGATCCCATCACACATTTTTCTTTCTTGCCTTTTCTCCTGAAATAATCCATTTTCAGATTTATCACACAAGCAAGTTCAGTTCCTGCCAACTCAATTAAAAAAACATTGCGGAAAAAACTTTAGGGATACTAGAATTTCTCTTCCAGTCCTGCAACTTCTGAGGAGAGAGGAGGCATTTATCTGGGAAGAGAGACACCACTTTGGGGCACATTCCCTTCCAATCATATGACTCTCGAGACAGGAAACATTGATCTACATCTTTTCTTTTCTGGGCTCCTCTCCTTCCTCCCTATTTCATTGTTCTCTGGCCGTAGCTCAATTTCTAAAGTCACGATTTCTATGAAAAAAACAGGAAAACAAAGTAGTGATATTTTGAAATTTTGGTATTTCTAATGATTAAATTAATTTTAAAAAATTACTGGTCCAGGCTCATGAAGCAGGATTTTGGGAGCGAAAGGTCAATGTTCAATAAGAATGCCCCTTACTCCATATCATCAATTTGATTCAATGTAAGGTATCTGACATGTCCTATCCCATGTGTTCCCCCCCCCCCATTTTCTCCAATTGTCTCTGATCTCTGCCTCTCCCCCCAACCCCATATAACCCCGGTCCTTCAGCAGCTGCACTGGCTACCGACTGAGCACCAGATCAGCTTCAAAGTGCTAGTTCTTACTTTCAAGGCCTTATATGGTCTGGGGCCAGTGTACCTAAGGGATCGCCTTATCCCATATAAACCCCAAAGATCACTGCATTCCGAGGAGCAAAATCTCTTGGAAATTCCTAGTTTGAAAAATTATCGCCTAACGACAACCAAACAAAGGGCTTTCACAATCATTGCCCTTGCATTATGGAATGCCCTTCCTTCCGAGGTTTGGGCACTGCGGGATCTGATGGCCTTTCGCAGGGCCTGCAAAACCTTTTTCAGCAGGGGTTTGAGCTTTGAATTTTAATGGAAACATTTTAATCCTGTTTACTGTTGAATGGTTGTTTACCTTTTTATGTAAACTGCCCTGAGCCTTTGGGAGTGGTGTAGTATAAGTTGAAGTAATAAATAAATAATGCAGTCAACATTTGTCCTCAGGTTTGTGATTCGACTGAATTGGATGTGATGTCAGAAGACTGGAAATCAACTGATGAGGCAGGAAAGCTTCAAAATGACACAGAGAAGAGGAAGTGTTTGAGGAATGAAG
The DNA here is from genome assembly GCA_030556195.1 of Anolis apletophallus. Taxonomy (NCBI): domain Eukaryota; kingdom Metazoa; phylum Chordata; class Lepidosauria; order Squamata; family Anolidae; genus Anolis; species Anolis apletophallus. The sequence goes on from JARBWK010000005.1 coordinate 133,474,587, forward strand.
ACACCTCTCATTTCAATCATCTGCAAAACAAGACACGAATTGGCATGTCCATGAGGTTTGTCAAAAAAGTCATAGTAACTCAAACGAGTTCAAATTTCCACAGTATTTTGAGAAAGAAATTACTGTTGGTTATATTGAGTATGAAAGCTGGATTGACCAGAAATAGATGTGGATAGTGCAAACAGAAAACAAGAAAGTGCAAACCATGTTTGATACGCCACTTAAATACTACAGGTCTCTGGCATAGATTCACCCAGAAACCATCTAAATCACAAGCAGAGAGAGGCAAGACTAGAATCTGATTTAACATTTCAGATGATGCTACTTACTTGTGGGATGCATGGCTTATTCCTGAATTTATGCTATTTGACAAGAGGCCACTGTGAGAGATCTTTTAAGACATGGATGGCCCACAAACCGGACATGGATGGCCCACAAACCGGAAATTGAGTATTATGGCTCAATTTTTGGTGTGATTTGGGCATTTAGTTCAAATTTCCACTTGGAGATGAAAAGCCAATGGATGAACTTGGGAACATCACACTGTTTCAACTTCAGAAAAAGAGAAAGGCAACCCCCCACTAAAAAAATTCTGGCAAGAAAACCCCATGATAAGGTTGTGTTGGGTCACCATGAATTGGAAACGGCTTAAAGGCACAAAACAATATACATCCCTCTTGTTCCATGAACTGCCACTGCTTTAAACGCTGTATCTAATCTATCTTAAATGAAAAAGAATGTTGTACCACATGAAATAATATCTAAAAGCATGCAGATTTAGCACCTAAGAGCCAAATAAAAGTTGATCTTCATGACATGATTTTTTCCTCTTCAGTCTGGGAATCCTCCCCAACTATTTTCTTATGGTTTCATTTGGTAAAAAGGCTGCATGACTTACCATAGATTGGTGCATCTACACCATAGATTGGTGTAGATTGGTGCATCTCCAGCATCCCCTCTCCTCACTTGCTGGACAAGACAGATCCAACTCCCAGGTGCCTTCATAACACCATGTACAACTTTGGAGGAAAGGGGCTGAGCTAACCAATGGAGGAAAGGGGCTGAGCTAACCTCCACTCTTGCTAGACATTTGATTATAAAAAAGGAAGCCTGCTCGATCTTTGGGACTTGCTGCTTGAGCATTGTCCTACCCTCCCACTCTATAGTTAGGGTTCAAACAATGTGATCAAGGCTTTTGTGGGCATAGAGTAATTGGGCTATTTCTTTTTGTCATACTTTGTAGACAGGTTTGGCACGAGTCCTGATTCCAGGATATATTCTTCCACCATATCACAGATATTAGTTAGTAGCTCCCCACCAGGATGACTCAGAGGGTCTGGGATGAACAAGATATTTCTCAACACAAATCTGAAGCTGTTTACGCCACCTCTTGGTTGCAGGACCATGCAGGGTGGCAGTAGCCCATGTTCTTCCTCTTGCGTCACCCTAGGGGCTTCAGCAGTGGTCCAGAGCATCAAGCGCATAGATCACCAGGCAGATTGGGTGGTGCTCCGGACCGATGCAGATACCAACCATATTTACAGCTCTAACTAATAAAGTTGTGGCTTACCTGCTCCCAACAAAATCTATGGGGTGCTTAGTATGCATGGCGTTTATTACAGAGCAGGCTCACATCTGAGCCCATAATTTTTGTTAGCCTCTTTTCTGTTTGCATTGTATTTGTTTGTTGTATAGTTGCATCCTTATTTTTTATTGCAAGTTTCCTGTCATAATTTCTGTAAGGCACTCTTTTTCTCATTGTTAGAAATGGTCATTTATACTACTGAAAGAGAAGATGGTTATGCTTCAAGCAGTAAGTTTGATTTCCTGTAAAAATACATTCTAATTCATCTCAATAGTGAAGGATTTAGAACCTAGGATTCTTCTCATTGCAACTGTGAAGTGGCTGTTGGATCAGCGGTTAGCAAAGAAACTAGGTCACTTCTATTGCCAACGTGCTGGTCTCTTCTGTTTGCTTGGAAGCATTTCTAATCTGATATCACTGCTGTTCCCAGAAATATTATCACTTTCTGTACCTCCAGCTGTCTTCATAGTATTCCCTTCACTTTAGAAAAAAATATCAACATAGCAATAAAAAAGAAAGTTCAAAGCAAGGTGTTGGAGAGAGCAGTTCCCAACCAGCAGAGGCTGCGATTAAAGTGGGCACAGGAAGGGAAGATTGTGAGGTAACACTGAATCCACCATACAGAAAGCTTCTGGACTAAAGTCCTTGTAATCCTTGACCATTGGTCAAACTGAATGGACTGATAAGAATACAACAACCTGTGAAAAGATCCAAATTTTCCATTCCTGGCTTAGAATATAAATGAGCGGCAGAAAAAAAGAATTTCTTAATGAGCTATTATTTCAACACAATGTTGAAAATGGACAAAAAATAAAGTAATATCTGTTCATCATGTCTTTGGCCAATGAAGTGCCCAAGGAACTCAGATGCAGGGGTAGTTTATGTAAGAGAGGACATTAGAGATTGATGGTGTTCTTTGTTTTTTATGTGCAAAGTTTATGACCAATGCATAATGGAAATACGTAGATAGGCACCTGTGGAAGACTATGAAGCTACATTAGCCCTCTAAGGGCTAATTTCCATTAAGTGTTTGTTGTATACTTCTGCTTATACGTGTGTATGTAATAAGATACAGTACACACAGGGGCGGTCCTACAGGTAGGCCAAGTAAGCGGCCGCACAGGGCACCATCTGGGAAGGGGGCGCCATCCTGGCCACATGGGGCGCCATCCTGGCCCTGCCAATGTTCCTCAGGCAGCGCCGCAGCTGCCTGCTTTTGGGCGCTCCGACGCCGCTTCTGGGCATGCACGGAGGTTTTTGCATAGGCGCAGTTGTTCCGGAGCTGAAGTTGAGTGCAGGAGCAACTGCACATGTGCGAAAACCTCCGCGCATGCCCAGTAGCTCCCTTGCGCAGAAGCCTGTAAGCAAAGCACTCCCGATCGGGCAGGTAGGGAGTGCTTCGCCTCTCCCTTTGTCTCTGCCGCGCGCGCGCGTTTGCAGGGAAGGAGAAAAGAATCAGTGAAGGAAGTGTAAGTGAAGGAATGAATGAAGGGCTTTCCTCCTCCTCCTCTGTGACCTCTTCTCTCCCTCCTTCCTTTCTTCGGCTCTATTTCTGTCTAGACCTGAGGGGCCTGAGGCTATGAGGAGTTGTGGGAGTTGGAGTCCAAAACACCTAGAGGGGGGAGGGCCCAAGTTTGCCCAGGCCGCGCGCTGCCTGTATTCAACCTCATTTGAACATTTTGGCTGTTTTTCTATTTACATTTACATTGGGATCCTAATTTTGGACTTATGGGAGACTCCTATGAATTATGAGACGGGTGGTAGGTAATATATTCTGATTTTGATGCACTTACATTGCATTTCTTGTTGATTATTATACAGTTCTGCTTAATATTGTCATACAGTATAATAAAAATACAATATAACAATAGAATAATTATTTATTTTATATTACATGTAATATTATAAACAATATTGCAGTATAGTGGTATTGTACAAAATAGTAATATATAATATTTTATTTTACTTTATTTTGGGTTATTTGAGTTTTATAGGAGTAATGAAAATATTTAGTAGAGGATAATTTTATTTAAATAAATAATTTTATTTATTATTTTATAATGATAATAATATAATAGTTTGAAAGAGACAAGTTATTTATTAAAGGATAAGACACAATATAGTTCATGGGGTACAGCTGTTATTATGTCTGTTCCCGTTCTTCTACATCTTCAGAACTTCACAACTCTAGACCTCCAGAAAAGGTTTTTAATAAAAAGTTAAAAAATCATATATTTATTTGTGGTCTGTTAGTGAACTGAGGTTTATTGTGGCTTGACAACAATGAGATATGTTCTGAGAGCTTCCTGGACCCTTAGAAGGTATTCAAGGCAAGTTTTGTTTTGGAAGATTCAAGGCGTTTTGACCCCTGGGGGGATCAGGGGAGGGGGCTTCTGGAAGCAAGGATTGGTGAGAAAGCTTCAGTGGAGACATTTTCCCCCAGAATAACTCTTTCAGGAGTGAATTTTCCTTCCTAGGGATAGATTTATATCACTTCTTCTTGTCTAACCCTCATTCTTTTGAGTCATTTGTAAGTCAGATGTTTGGGACTCAAGGACTACCTGTATTCATAGTACCCTCTTAAAAGACCAGCAACTCATGCATGAACCTCCATCCTCACCCACTTCTGTTGTCCATTTCTGAAGGCTCCTTTGGACTCGCTGTGTCTTGCATCTCTTCAGTCACCAGAAAGTGTCTTATCCTTCAATAGCTTTTGAAACTGGACATTTTGCTTTAAAGATAGGGGGAAAATCATAATGCATCTGTACATGCCTACTCAACTATACATGCCTGCTCAAAGGCATAACCCACTGAGTTCAATGAGTTTACTTTCAGATTAGTAGATATTTATTTATTTATTACTTCGTACTTATCCGCCCCGCCCCACCCAAATGGCTCGGGGCAGCTTACAGTAATTCAGTAGACATCTCATAAAACCAACAATAAAACACCATTAAAATAGAACAACAATTAAAACAGTTAAAACAACGGATAAATCACAGGGGGCTGCATGCTAGACAGCGCAGAAGGAAAACTATAGTCTAGCCAACCCTGAAGGCCTGCTGAAACAGCAGGGTCTTAACTGCTTTCCTAAACGGGATAAGGCTCTGGGTGGCGCGGATGCCGGCGGGCAGTGCGTTCCACAGGGTTGGGGCTGCAACAGAGAAAGCCGGCCGGCCGGCCGGTTGTGGACAGATGGCAAGTCTTCACATTTGGGATGACCAGGAGATTTTGCTCTTCGGAGCGCAATGATCTAGTGGGGTGATATGGGACAAGGCGGTCCCGCAGGTACACTGGCCCCAGACCATGTAAGGCCTTAAAAGTCAAGACTAACACTTGATATAGGACTACTCCAGGGTAAATGACAGGAAATAACATTATCACATTTTCCCCAAAAACATACCCCAATCACAATCACATTCCTGGAAGATATGTCTTATAATGAATATTAGATATCATTGTTAATTATCTAGGGTTAGAAGTAATAGGCATCTTATTAGTTGTTTTTGGCATGTAGCTTATCGGAGTAGGCTTGTTGCTTCATAACTTAGTTTTGGGACAGTTTATCCCACGGAATCAGCAATGGCATGGGGAAGGTGACAACCCACCTGGATGGGTGTGATCCTGGGTTGTTTGGACATTGGTCATGGATTCAGCATACACCTTCTGCATTCAGGGCTGCTCTGGAGAAGGTTTACACTGCAGATCTAGAGGAGCCCCTAGATCAGTGGTTCTCAACCTGTGGGTCCCTAGATGTTTTCCCCTTCAACTCCCAGAAATCTGGTAAAATGGCTGAGATTTCTGGGAGTTGTAGGCCAAAACACCTGGGGAACCACAGGTTGAGAACCACTTCTCTAAATAAATCCAGCTGGGCTCTATGTTCTTACCTATCCAAAAGGACAAATAGGGGTAGTATTTTTCAGTAATAGAAAATAAGGTCTGTCCCTAGGAAATACAAATTGATGGTATATAGCAGGGCTGTCCAACAGGCGGCCTGGGGGCCGTACACGGCCCCCGAGCCCCTTCCCTACGACCCCCTAACCCCCTACAAGACATCAGTTTTTGTTTTTATTTTTATTTTTTGAAAAAAACATTTCCAAAAAATTTCGATCTCCGGGGGGGGGGGCGAGGAGGGACGGGGCCGACGCGAGTAAGGAGGAGGTAGAGGGAAGCCACATCAGATGCCCTAGGGGCGGGACTTCCCCCCGCCTGTTCCTCGCTCGCACAGGGCAGCTCGTGGGCTTGCGCGCCAGGGTGGGATCGGTGAGCCGCCCTCCGCCATGTCTCTAGCTCTTGCAGCAGCCACGCCTGAAGGAAGGTAAGCTCCCAGGCTTACCTTCCTTCAGCGTGGCCCGCTGCAAGAGCTAGGGACACGGGAGAGGGCGGCTCGCCCGATCCCCGGCCCGCCTCCCGCCTTTGCGCGCATGACCGGCATCTTGCGCGACCCGCCCCTTTATGGCGCCTGACGTCACCCGCCGAAAAGGGGCGGGCCGCGCAGGACGCTGGCCATGCGCGCCAGGGTGAGAGCAGCCCCGCCCCTGCGAGTGGCCACCCCCCCGCTGCGGCCACGCCCCTGCAAGCGGCCCCCAAGGTGATCAGTCACCCTTGGGCCCAAAGAAGTTGGACAGCCCTGGTATATAGAGATTACTCTGGTGTGCGGGGACTAAAGTATTGTATACCTCTTTTTAAAACCCACAATAAACTAACCTGTTCTGAGCTGGGCTGACTTTACTGCTGTTCAGTGTTGTGTTTCATTTGTTTTGCTATTATTATTATTATTCTACTTTATCTCTCCTGCAGGAGACTCAAAGTTTCATTTTAAATATGCATCTTCAATTTTACAAGGACATCTCAATAGCATTTGTGCATGGCTTTCTGAAATGATTCTGATTGTATAGCAATAGTATTATTTATATATTCTGCATCCTGAAATCTGTATGCTAACAGGTCATTTTTTTTTGAGGCAATTAAATGCATTTGAAGTAGCAGGTTTAAAATAAATTTGAATTTTCTCCACAGAGTGGCTATATATAACTTGAAAAGGTATTGCTGTGGGCTATGATCGGGCAATGGACTTGTTTTAGTCAAGGTTTTTGGTAAAGATTAATTCACTGGGGAATTCTTTGCATCTTTCTTTGATTAAACATGCCACTCAGGAGATACAACCTCGTGCTCTGAATATTCTGTTTCAGATGACAAGGTTTTTGGTTTTGTTTAAAAGTGCAGAAATTATTCTCATTGGTTGTACAGAAACTTTTCATGCTCTCCAAAGGTAATGATTTTATAGTTGGAGTATCTCACTTCTCCAGGACTCAAAAATGTAAGAGTTGGGGTACTTTTCCCACCTGTAAGCACATCTTTTATTAGTGTTGTAACTGTATGGTTGTGTTGTGCTGCTTCACAAGGAGTCTAAGCTACTAGTAGGCTGTAGGATTGAAAAACAGACATTATAGGGAATGAACATGTAAAATAGCTACATTTGAAGGATTGATGTAAACCAGGGCTGCTCATTAGGTCGGTCGCGATCTACTGGTCGATCGCGGTGCCAGTAGTGGTCGATAGCAGCGCACTCACACACACACCCAAGCTTAAAATATGGCTGCTTTTCTCTCTCTCCGAACACAAAAGGGAGATGGAGGGTCAAAGGAAGGAAGGCGGGTGTTGTCACACCTCAAAGGCCTCAGGCATCACTTTTGCTTGAACAGAGTTCCAGCCAAGGGAACCAAGAAGTATTTTCCAAGCCAGCTCGCTTCGCTCTCAAGCCCTGTCCAGGGCCTCCCTGTCTTTCCCATGTGAAGGCAGGGGATGAAAGCATAACAAGGGCCTCTCAAGGCCGTACCACCTCGCCTCCCTGATAGAGCAAGCGGGCTACCAGGGCAGAGAGCTTGCCTCCCTTTCGGCCCAGATGTTCTTCGCTAACGAGCACCACATTCCAAGACTACTGAGTTTACAGAACATACAGGAGATCATCAATCTTGGCTTTTGACGTGCGACGCAACCCAGGAACACTATAACTGCCCTGTGAAGCCCCATGCCAGTGTCTTGTACCAACAATGCATTTGGGAGAAGATCTTGCGGGTTAGGCCAGTCGGGCCTTCCATCAAGCCTTGCCAGCCAGCCTGCTTCGGGCTGCCTTGTTCCTGCCTTGCTCTTGTTCCTGTTCGTCGTCGAGACCCAGTGATTGATCCTGAAAAGACATTAATACCTTTTGAACTCTTTGCCTTATTAGCAGCTGTCCTTGCCTGACTTGATCCGGTTGGGATTCTGAAAGACTATTTGCATCCGGCTTGTGTTCCCGTTCTTATGCTCGTGCTCCTTTTGCTGCGGAGCACTCACACCCCTGCTGAATCCTGTTTGGCTGCTAGTTGGAGGCACTATAAAGATTGCCTCCAACCTCTTTCCTATTCTTACCTATTCTCAATAAAAACCCGTTGTACCTCAGCTGCTGTGTGGTTTATCCAGGGGGGTCAGGTTGCCAAGGCCTCAGAGGGCGATAGGTGTAGAGGTGGCTTGTGGAGAGGGGGAGGGGAACCGTCCAAGGGTTTTTTTGCAAAAGAGGCTGGCTGAAACTGAAAGCGTGCATGCCTCTCTCCTCTTTGGAAAGCCTTTAGAGATGTTTCCTTCCTTCCCTCCCACTCTTTCATCCTTCCTTCCCTTCAGCTAGGAACTCCTGGTTGGCTCCTCCTTCTGCTCTTCCCACAGGGCTGTGGGAAGTCAGGAGGAGGAGCTTAGAGGTAACGGCGCATGCGAAGGCTCCCTGCATACCCAGGCTATCTGTGGAGCCTTTGCTTGCTTGGCCCTCACCCCCTGCCGGGTTCAGGAGGGGCAGAGCTGGGATGAGGGCTCCTGTATGGGCTGGCTGTTCAGGGAGCCTTTGCCTCCCAGCCCTCGCCCCTTGCCAAGCTCCTCATCAACACTGGAGGTCAGTTTGTTTCTGGGTGAACTACAATTCCCAGAAAGAAAGGTCAGTTTCCTCTTCAGTATTTTCTGTTGGCCATGGGAGTTCTGTGTGGGAAGTTTGCCCCAATTCTGTCATTGGTGGGGTTCAGAATGCTATAGGTAAACTATAAATCCCAGAAACTGTAACTCCCAAATGTCAAGGTCTATTTCCCCCAAACTCCACCTGTGTTCATATTTGGGCATATGGAATATTCATGCCAAGTTTGGTCCAAATCCATCATTGTCTGAGTCCACAGTACTCTTTGGATGTGGGTGAACTACATCTCGCAAACTCAAGGTCAATGCCCACAAAACCCTTCTAGTGTTTTCTGTTGGCCATGGGAGTTCTGTGTGCCAAGTTTGGTTCAATTCCATCATTTGTGGGGTTCAGAATGCTCTTTGATTGTAGGTGAACTATAAATCCCAGTAACTACAAACACTTTTACATTTTTGTAGTGGGTAGGTAGATCATTTTGACTTGGTTGTTTTATGAGTAGCTCGCATGCTGAAAACGTGTGAGCACCCCTGATGTAAACAATATTAAGATTATATCTATGGCGTAGTTTCAATAAATTTAACCTGTGGGGAGGGGGAGAGCAAGAGTACCAGCATTGGTGGTGATCCTCCACCATCGACTTCACTGGACTGGCCACATTGTCCGAATACCCGATCACCATCTCCCAAAACAGTTACTCTCAACTCAAGAATGGAAATTAGAGTGTTGGTGGATAGGAAAAGAGGAAAGAGGATTTAAAGAAGGGCTTAAAGCTAACCTTAAAAACTGTGGCATCGACACAGAGAACTGGGGAGGGCCTGATCCTCAAGCATTTTCACTGGCTGTCAGCTGTTACCAACAATGCTGTGATATTCAAAGAGGCATGAATAGATGGTGAAAAGGAGAAACATGTCACATCAAACCAACCCTTGTCAGGACCACCTTCCATCTGGATAATGATGTTCTCACAGCAAAAAAAACCACACAGATCAAGAATAGATCTCTACGGTCACCTACGGAACAGGATTAAGCCCAATGTGTTGGCACTGCAAAGCTGAGAAGGGCTGGTATGCACACATGTGGTGGGGCTGTAAAATTGCAAAAAAAAAATTGGAATAAAATAATGAGGAAAATTGGGAAACTCTTCAAAATAACAACTCAAGCTAATATGGAATTTTTACTAATGGCAGTCACAGGGAATAAAAACATTGCTGCAAAGGACCAAGAGTTATTTAAAGCAGTGTTTCTCAACCAGTGTGCCGGGGCACACTAGTGTGCCGTGAGCGATCATCAGGTGTGCCATGGGAAATTGGAACCTCCAGGAAAGGGGGGGGGGAGAGTCTAGTTTGTTGAAGTATAAAAACCCAAAGAAACCTACCTCGATAAAGGCACAAAATTACAAACACACACCCCCTCCCCACCCGTTGTCTACTTGGTCTCTCCCTCTCCGTGCATTGGGAAGGCCCCGCCTCCCTTTCCCCAAGTAGAGACCTCCTCTTGCCCCCTGGCGGTTCTGTGTGGGAAGTTTGGCCCAGTTCTATCATTGGTGGGGTTCAGAATGCTCTTTGATTGTAGGGGAACTATAAATCCTAGCAACTACAACTCCCAAATGTCAAGGTCTATTTCCCCTGAACTCCATCTGCGTTCATATTTGGGCATATTGAGTATTCATGCCAAGTTTGGTCCTGATCCAACATTGTTTGAGTCCACAGTGCTCTCTGGATATAGGTGAACTACAACTCCAAAACTCAAGGTCAATGCCCACCAAACTCTTATAGTTTGTGTCTTCCTGCCATTCCTGCCAGGATATCTATGTTGAGTTCATCGAAACAGGCCCAGGTTTCACACTGAGTGTATAAATACATTTTAAAAACATATTAACTATATGTATTACTGGGTTAGAGTCTCATTTTGTGTCATTTCGGTTGGTGGTGTGCCCCAGGATTTTGCAAATGTAAAAAGTGTGCTCAAAAAAGGTTGGGAAACACTGATTTAAAGCAATGATCCTAGCAGGAAAAGCAGTAATAGCACAGGGATGGAGAGATGAAAAAAAATGGAATCTGGAAAATTGGAATAACTACTTATTTGAACAAGTCCAATCTGATATCACGGCATGTATAAACCAAGAAGATTCACAGATAGATATAACAGAAGAAATTAAAGAGAAATGGGGGACTTATATGAAATGGTTAGAAGAAGGAGAAGCCAGTCCAGATATTGTACAGAGATTTCAAAAGCTGTGTTCGTGGTTAAAAATAAATATATAGAGAAGTAGTGGTGGGAGGGACAGGGAGGGGGGAGAAAAATAAAAAATGTAATTATGAATGTTCTGTAAAGAATGTGAATAGATAACACAGGAATTATGTTCATTATAATCTATGCCTACAATAGATAATTATTATCTGTTCAAATATGTTGTTTTTTCCAATAAAAAAAATTTTAAAAAAAGAAGATTAAAAAAAACTATGATGATGATGTGAATATCCAAAGTTCTGAAATTCTTTTTTCACTGGAGCAGGGAGCAGTTATATTTTATTAAACTCAATGGGAATTTAATCTAGTCTTTTATGTAGTCATGCAGGTATGCTTATATCTGTCTAGTTGGGTGTTTGGTTTTTTTTGGCCATAAACAGCCTTAGACATAAGCAAAAGTAAATAAAAAGGCTTTTCTTCAGCCAAAATAAAGATAATGCAATAAGAGAAGCAGAAAGTACAGTCATGATGATAATGTGCAGTCTTCAAGCAAATGTAAAACAAAAGACTTCACATCACACAGAAACTAGTGTCTTTGATAAACAGGCTTACAGGTTGAAGAAACAAACGTCAATAGTCAAGAGCCTTCAGCAAGGACCGACATTGGGACGGAGACATAGTGCTTGGAACAGGAACTCCTCCGAAGTAGGTCAGTTGCTGTCAGCACTAGGCCCCTGACTTTGCTGCTGATTTATAGCCTTGAGCTCCCAGCACAGCTGTATCTAGGGGTCCATCTACACAGCCCTATATCCCAGAATATCAAGGCAGAAAATTTCACATTATCTGAGAGTGGATTCAGATAGCCCAGTTCAAAGCAGATATTGTGAGATTTTCTGTCTTGATATTCTGGGATATAGGGCTGTGTGGAAGGGCCCTAGGATGTGGTCTGATTCCTCAGTGTTTTCACTGCTAACCTAACTGATCTCCTTCTGACCTTTTTCTCCCTTCATCATTCCTGAAACATGGGGATTTATTATTTGTCCGCCACTTCTTCTTCTTCCTCTTCCTCAGCACTTCTCCCCAAATCCCCAAATGCTGCTTCTTCATCCACCTGTCCTCCTTCTCCCTCAGAATCAGAAGAGCAGTCCACAACAAAATCCACATGGATGCTATGAGGAACTCACCCATTTAAGGCTGGACCCAGACCAGCCTAGTAGTTTGGCAGACAGCATAGCCAGGAAAAGGGGGAGTGGCTGGGAGCCTTCCCTGGGAGGAGTTAGGGAGAGAGCTGCCTGGGAGGAGCTCTGAGTTAAGGGGAGGAGCCGAACTACTGGAGGGAGAGAGAAGGAGCTTATTTCCCAGTTCTTGACAAGCTCTCAGAGAGGGAGAGGAGTGTTCGTGACACGGTCTCAAAGAGAGAGGAGAGTTACTGACAGCTCCTTGTCAGGACTCATAGAGCAGTGTTTCTCAACCTTTTTTGAGTCGCGGCACACTTTTTAAATTAGAAAAATCCTGGGGCACACCACAAACCAAAATGACACAAACACTACTCACACCCGGGAAAAGATCAGGAGGAGAAGGGGAGCCGGGAGGGCAGCAGGCTCGCGCCCCCATGGCCCCCGCCTCGCGCCGAAGCAAGGCCCACCCTCGCGCGCGCTCACTTGCTCAGCCTGACTGTTGTATGCCGGCCGGCAGGCAGGCATGCGTGCGCCGGGAAGGCCTCTGTGAACAGGCCCAGCTCCAGGCCCGCTTCCGCCACCTTGCCCGCACAAATGGGCGGCGCCATCTTGCCAAGCCGGGGGCGGGGTCGCCGAGCGCCGTTCACCTGGGCAGCGTGGCAGATGTGTCCCAGCCCCTTCCCCCTCGCCTCTGCCTCCTCCTCCTTGTGCTGCGGGGGAGAGGGGGAAGGGGCTGGGACACATCCGCCACGCTGCCCAGATGAACGGCGCTCGGCTCAAGGAGGAAGGATCGGATCCTCTTAATCCTTCCTCCTTGACCCGAGTGCCAGAACAGTGTGGCAGATGTGTCCCAGCCCCTTCTGTCAGATTCTTGCATTTGAATAGTAATTCATGAGTCAACACAAGATGTATTTTTGCAGTTTGAGATGACCTGCGGTGTGGCGTGCTTGACACCAGATGGCGCTGTCTCAAGACTGCTGAGTGGAACCTGAGGGGATTTCAGTTGAAAGTGACAGTTGGAATTTGATATCTGAGAGGATTAGACGTTTGTTAAGAGAGGTAGCTGATGGTCGTGTTTTTGATGCTTAGCTGTATAGAATGATAAGCTCCAAGATAGATATTGTATGTGTTCAGTAAGATATTTATAAATACAATTCAATACATAGTTTTTACTTACCATTTGAACTGAATGAGAGTTTTGTTATTCACACTAACAGAGACTGATGCTTGAGTCTATGGGGTATTATTGTTATATTTTTGTTGCCTATCCGCAGTCACACAAACCCCTCGTTGAGACCTTCCCCCTCTCCTCCGCAGCACAGAGGAGGCAGAGGAGAGGGGAAGGGGTAGGGACATCCGCCACGCCGCCCACGTGAATGGCGCTTGGCTCAAGGAGGAAGGACGAAGAGGATCGGATCCTCTTCGTCCTTCCTTCTTGAGCCGATCGCCAGAACGGTGTGGCGGATGTGTCCCAGCCCCTTCCCCCTCTCCTCCACAGCACAGAGGAGGCGGAGGAGAGGGGGAAGGAGGTAGGACACATTCGCCACGCCACCCACGTGAACGGCGCTCAGCTCAAAGGAGGAGAGGAGCCCAGTGGGCGGCTCCAAAATGACACAGCGTCATTTTCCAGCCACCCATTGGTCTCCTCTGCTCCCTTGCGTGTTGCCTGTGTTTGGAGAGGGAGCCCAGTGGAGGGGGAAAGGAAGGGGGGCAGAAAGCTTTTCAGACGGCACACCAGGAGCCCTGCCACGGCACAGGAATGTGCCGAGGCACACCGGTTGACAATGACTGTCATAGAGTATAGAGCCTCTGTGTCAAAGCTCTGATAGAGTAAGCAGTTGTTGTGACAGCTGTGTTAGCTGGCAGGCAGCCAGTCACAGGCTGTCTGGAAATATCTAAGTTTTAGGGATTTGCTTACCTCTCTGTAAGAAGCTAGCTATAGGAACAATCTTATAGATTAGGGTGATAGCTAGTAGGTACTTCTGGAAGTGAACTATCTAGGATAGTTGATTTATAGATAACTCACCACTAGTTTAGTTATTAGTGGGAGTGAGTTCGAGTTTAGACAAGTTTCGCACTGTCTGTGTAACATTCAAGATCTAAGATTGAGTACACCATTTTACTGTAACCATCACGCTAACGAACCATCTTTTAATAACCACTACGCTCTTGTGCCTCATTTGAAAACCAATACGCTCTGTGCCTGTTAAGTTAATAAAAGTTTAACTTTGCCTTTATAAGAAAAGCCTCTGTTGTGTTCTTTACATCAGCTGCATGATTCCAGTTCCAGTATCTTTCACGTTCCCCATTCTAAAAGAAGTTTTTACCTCAGCCTCCTCTTAGTTTAATTTGGTGAAGATTATTAGAGCCTAACTGAAGGGTTGTTTTAAAAAGAAATCCTAGAATTAATATTTTAGGTTGGTGGTAGCGATCCAAGAAGAGTTTTTAAATCCTCCAGACTTTATTTAAGAGCCAAGTCGTCACAGATGCCAAGAAGGAAAGAAGCAATATCCACATGCATGCCAAGAAGGAAAGAAGGGGTCCAACAGACCAAACACATGAACATGGTAGAAATCTTCTTTTGTACCAATGGGTCTTTAGGGTATAGAAATTGTGTAGCTTTCAAAAACAATTTGAGTGTGGATTAAAATAGACAAGAGGTTGGCAAGAAATAAAAAAAATGTTGTTATTAATGGAGTCAAACAAGGGCAAGATACTGTTCATTGTGGATACAAGTCTTATGTGTATTCAGCCTAGGAGAAAGTTTGGAGCTAATTAGTTAATCAACTGTTTTCATATCAACATTTAAAATACAGTAGGATGTTTGTGGCACATATTGAGATTTGCTGTGATGTCTTTGACAAGAGATGTGCAGGTTTTGACATCGCTTAGTTGCCTAAGGCCTTGAGAAATGCAGCCAGCATTTTTCAATATAACTTCTCCTCCTTTATCTGTGGGTTTCATAACAATAATGTTCATCTAAATCTGGGATTTTCTTTCGTTTGAAAAATTGCCACAGACTGGTGAAGTTGATTATTTATATTATATTAAAAGGGAATGAAGCTTTCTGGAACAGAACTTCTATTAATGTTAGGTCTCTAACTTTTTTTAGAAGTATTGTCAGTCACCATCTTCTTTCGAATCTTTTGATGCCAGTTTTCATTCAGGCTCTGTCAAAGTCTCTGGTTAATGCACAAAGGTTTAGCCCCTTAGAAAGTAATTTGATTTCATTATGAGATAAACCAATTATGGAGTCCATTACAATTGTAAGGAAATATTGATCCTTATCACTGATAGATCCTGTTGTAATCACTGGAAATGTGAGAGGCGGTTTTTTAAATATCATTTTTTTCTGGAATTTTAATTGGCTGTTCTACTGACTGTTTTGCTTCTTTCTTTGGAAATGGATCCAGTTAGTATAGATTTAAATTAAATAGCAATAGGAGAAACTGATATCTAACAAGTCTCCCTATTTCTGATTTTGACGGAATTGTGTGAAACCAACTAAACTTGCTGGAATCTTCTTAATTGTGTGAGTACACAAGCAAACACTGAGGGTATTCAAGCAATCCCATACTTTGTTTAAGTGAACTATTACATTAACCCATGAAAGGAATTTTTAGTCAAGATGTTTGCCATCCAGGGCACATCCAGACAGCCCCTTTAACTCGGGAGTTCCCACAATTAAAAGAGCATTGTCCAGTTGGCATCCTAGGCCAGTGTTTCTCAACCAGTGTGCCGTGAGCGATCCTCAGGTGTGCCGTGGTAAATGGGAACCTCCACTCCCCTTTCTTCCCCTTCCTGCCGAACACTTCTCCACTCAGGCTCCCTTCTTCCCAGCCTTGCTCTGCTTGCTTTGCCTCGCTTTGCTCATGCTGCCGCTTCTGCGGGAGGGGGGAGAGAGGAAGACGTGACCCGTGCGACCGCTACTGCGCAGGTTCGCCCCACGTCTTCTTCCCTCCCCTCCACAGTGCTCTCTGGATATAGGTGAACTACAACTCCAAAATCCAAGGTCAATGCCCACCAAACTCTTATAGTATTTTCTCTTGGTTATGGTAGTTCTGTGAGGGAAGTTTGATTCCATTCAATCATTGGTGGAGTTCAGAATGCTCTTTGATTGCGGGTGAACTAGAACTCCCAGCTGTTGAGCAAGAGCTTCGTGTGTGTCTTTCTGCCATTCCTGCCAGGATATCTATGTTGTGTTCATCAAAACAGGCCCAGGTTTCACACTGAGTATATAAATACATTCAAAAACATATTAACTATATGTATTACTGTGTTAGAGTGTCATTTTGTGTCATTTTGGTTGGTGGTGTGCCCCAGGATTTTGTCAATGGAAAAAGTGCCGCGGCTCAAAAAAGGTTGGGAAACACTGTCCTAGGCAAACACGAAACCATTCATCACAACCAGGAAGACCCTGGTTTGTGGCAAATTTAATTGTTAGTGATTGGGTTTATTCTGTGCCTTCTTGGAAGGCGTGGGATAAACCCGGTACTTCTGCTGTCTGGACTTCTCCCTCAAAAGTTCTGGGGTTTTGAGGGTGCAGTCCAGACAGTACAGTCAGTAGAACATGGTTTTGGGGGCTAAATTAGCCCAGACAACCATGAGAACTACCCCCCCCCCCTCCCCAAAAGATTTTTTAGGGGGGGAAAAGAACTCACCTGGCCTCAATTCGTGT
Source organism: Anolis apletophallus (assembly GCA_030556195.1). NCBI lineage: Eukaryota > Metazoa > Chordata > Lepidosauria > Squamata > Anolidae > Anolis > Anolis apletophallus. The sequence goes on from JARBWK010000005.1 coordinate 133,491,155, forward strand.
TGTGCTGGAGCTCTCCTAGTGCATAGGAGTGACATACCAGGAGAAGGGGCAGAGGGAGGAAAATCCCTTCTGCCCCCCCCCTTCTCCAGGTCCATCATTCTTGTGCACCATGAGAGCTCCAGCACCATGCAAACGGAGGCCAGGTAAGGTTTCTTCTTTCTTTAAGGGCTTTTCAGGGCTTTTGGGGAGGGGGCTAAAGTGCCTGGGAGTTCTTCTGGAAAGTTTGGGACACCTTCCCCAGAAAACATGCACTTTCTGGGGTTGGTGTGTGTGTGGATGGGGACCCGGGAACATTTGCGTTTTTAAAATGCTAATGTTCCTGGGTTAAACGGCTGTCTGGAAGCACCCTTGGAGATTGTTTTTGACAGCAGCTCTCAGAATTCCTCACCATTGGTTTTACAGGGTAGATTTGCTGGGAATTGTAGTCTGATAACATTTGAAAACCTCTATGATTCCCCTCACTCTAATACAGCAATTAGGTAACAGGCGTGTTTACAGACTACTTTCTCACATATTTTCCTAGTTTACAGCTTAGTATCTGTGATGCTCTATCAACTTTGTCCTTTTGTGAGCTGAATGCAGCAATGAAGATACTATCAGTGGTGTGTAATTTTTCAAATATATTCTTCTCAACTTTCTGTATTTAATTCCTACAACCAAGGGCAAACAATGAATCTATTGTGTTGTATCATGCAACCTTGTGTGTTTAACCAAAAGTAAAATCCGTAAAATAACTATTTAAGCATTATCAAAACAACAGACTTGCAGACTTGCTTTGCTTGGAAATGTTAAAATTGTGGATAAAGTTCTCCTCCCACTGTCTCATTGGCTCAGGATGATTTGCCACAGGAAGGGAGGATTGCTACCACTTCTACAAACACACCCACACTGATGCCATTGAGCACTGCAGACAAACAATGGTGGTCAAGCTTCCCTACTGGCTGAATTTCACCTTCAGATCCCTAAAAAGGACTGATGTTTTAAACAGTATGGGGGTGTTCTGAGAGAAGAACAAATCTGTGCTAATATCTGAATTTAGCCCTATCTTCACTGCCATATAAAATCCAGATTATCTACTTTGATAATCTGGATTATATGGCAGTGTTGACTCATATAATCCAGTTTAAATAAAATAATCTGATTACTTGATTTGATAATCTGGATTATGACAGTGTAGATCCAGCCATACTTTGTTATCCAAACATGCCAGCAAATGCAGCAGGGATACATAGAATAGGGCAACTAACATAGGTACAGTAAAGGTAAAGGTTTCCTCTGACATTAAGTCTAGTTGTGTCCAACTCTAGGGGGTGGTGCTCATCTCCATTACTAAACTGAAGAGCCAACGTTGTCTGTAGATGTCTCCTAGGTCATGTGGCCAGCATGACTGCATGGAGCGTTTTTACCTTCCCACAAAAGTGGTACCTACTGATCTACTCAGATTGGCATGTTTTTGAACTGCTAGGTTGGGAGAAGCTGGGCCTATCAGCAGGAGCTCACCTCACTCCCTGGATTTGAATTACCAACTTTTCAGTCAGCAAGTTCAGCAGCTCAGTGGTTTAACCCACTGCGTCACCAGGGGGCTTGGCAACTAACATACCCGTAGTCAATTCCCCTTCCATTGACTACAATGTAGAAGAAACTGAATTGTTTTTAGTTTCGGAAACCGATTTTAAGAATGAGATGCTGAGATTTGTATTTTATAGTTTTAACTGTTAATTTGTATAGTTTTTATATGGCTGTTTTTATCATATTATGATGTATTTTGTCTGTGGGCACTTGCTGCCGTTTGTTCACCGCCTCGAGTCGCCTTCGAGCTGAGAGGGGCGGTATAGAAGCATAGTGAATAAATAAATACATTTCCTTGTCCTACTAGCCTTTCCTCTCCCCATTCCATTACCTGAGATGAAGATAATTTGGTTGCAGTGGTTGTCCTGTAACTACTGCATATCCATCTATTGAATGTGATTTTCCTGCTTTTTGCAAGGGGTTGGACTGGATGGCCCACGTGGTCTCTTCCAACTCTATGATTCTATCCTGGGAGAAATTAGGCTTTAGGATTGTTGTGACTATCCATTTTAAATACAGAATATTAAAAGGCTTGGTGTATGTATGTTGTTACTGGGAAATGCTGGGTACAAATGTGCTTTGTTGACACAAGTTCCATTGCTGAGGTTTTCTACCACCTGCATTTATTAACCTTGTATCCTCTCAAGTATACAGTCTATCAACAGCACAAGGCAAATCTCTAATCTAGAGCTAGGCAACATGTATCCCACAAGTTGTTGATAGTTACTCCTCCCATGAAACCAGGTTGGGAATGATAGAAATGGGAGTCTAAAACCACATGGATGCCTACAATTTCCCTAGCTGTGCTCAAACCCAGTGTAAACATATGGAAACTAGAAGTAAATGTGAGGCTAGGTGGCTGTTCCATTGAAAATAGATCTGCGCTGGCAAGTTAGAGGAGAGTTCAGGCAGGCCCGGATTAAACTGTTTTGGCACTCTAGGCCACCTTTTTTGGACATTTTTAACATTAAAAAATCCGCCCCACAACCCACTCTAACACAGTAAAGGGCTGGGGATGGTGACCTGCTGGGAGCAGCTGCTGGGAGTGCATGCCCGGAAGCAGCCACGGGGTGGGGCTTCCAAGCCAGCGGTCCGCTCTTCCTCCTCCGAGGAGGAAGGAAAGCCCCAGCCCCATGGCCCCCTCCCCGCTGCCATGCATGAGTGGCAGGAGGAGGGCTCCTCCTCCGCAGCTTCAGCAAGCGCGGGTGAGAGTCCTCCCCATGTTCCTGGGTGCCGCAACAGCCCTGGGTCTTCCCTTCCTTCCGAGGAGGAGAAAGGAAGGGGGCAGAGAGCACCGAGGCATACCTGCTGCTCACTCACGCACACTAGTGTGCCCGGAAGCAGCCACCACTTTGGGTGGGGCTTCCCTCCGCTCTTCCTCCTCCGAGGAGGAAGGAAAGCCCCGCCCCCATGGCCGCTGCCGCGCATGAGCGGCAGGAGGGAGGCCGCAAGCGCCGCGGCCTCCTCCCCCATGTTCCTGGGTGCTGCAACAGCCCTGGGTCTTCCCTTCCTTCTGAGGAGGAGAAAGGAAGGGAAGCACCCGGGGCTGCTGCAGCACCCAGGAACATGGCGGAGGAGGCAGAGGCCACAGCGCTCGTGCCCTCCCTCCTGCCGTGCATGCCCGAAAGCGGCCACGGAGGCGGGGCTTCCCTTCCTTCCCCCTCCTTCTTGACTCAAGGAAGGGGGGCACGGCGAGGAGGAGGAAGTGGCCACGGGGGCTTCCCTCCACCTCCTCCTCCTCGCACCCTCTTTCCTTGACAAGGGGGAGGGGGGAGGGGGGTACCATTCCCTCCTCCCCCACCCCCTCGCAGCACTCTCCCCCCGCCCTCCCCCGAGAGATTGAGAGAGAGTCATCATGCCGCACGTTGCGGTTTTGTCTGAACATATTTTTTTTGGTCCTTCATCTGGCGTTCCCCTAGGCCTGCGCCCATAGGCCTTATGGGTAATCCGGGCCTGAGTTCAGGTCCCTAAAGACCTGGCAAGTTAGAGGAGAGTTCAGGTCCCCCAAAGCTAAAATCTTCACTTAGGCCCCATCTACACTGAACATTTAATAGCCTACAGTCTGAAACTAGTTTCAATTGTAATAGCCAGACCATAAACTCTCACAAAAGTGAGTGAAAGAAAGCCCTTAATGTGCACCAGTACGTATTCTGTGGTTTGTGTCATCACTATCCAGGTTCAAACTAGTTCCAAGATTTTGTATGTAATCATCTACACAGCAAAACCACTTTCTTCAATACCAATGTGAAATTGTATTGAATGGTCAGTGTAGATGTACCCTTAAGGTACAGTTACTCAAAGTGGTGGTCCATGGACCACTCTTAGCTCAGGAAGTATCAGCGAATTTCCCAAAAAGAAAAGAAAAAAATCTAAAGGTCACAAATATGGTACAAGTCCCTGGCACATTGAGAAATAAATTGCTGCCTCCACCATCACTTCAGAGAGCATTGTCTTCAGGCCCGGATTAACACCTTTTTGCACCCTAGGCCACACTTTGGAATTACGCCCCCTTTAAGCCAACCTCTACCACACACACACACACACATCACTCAGACCCACACTAAAAATAAAACCTTATCTTATAAAACACAAGGGGAACCTGCGCCCAAGCCCCCGACAGGCCTCTGCAAGAGGAGCCCAAAGCCAAGCCACTAGAGGGCTGGAAGGAGACTCCCTCTCCAATGGAATGGGCAAACCAAGGCAGGAGTGCTGCTGATGGGTTTCAGCCATGAAAAGGGACGAGGCCCGCCCCCCCCCCCCCCCGAGAAAAAGAGAGCACCCTTCTTGCCGCGAGCGGGGTTTTGCACCAGGAAGGAAGGCCATGACCGAGGAGAGCAAAGGTCACCACCATCCAGGGAATTTGGCAGCCGCGGGTAACCAGGTGCCGCCTCTGGCTTGCTGGCCGGTGATGGTCCACCACTCTCCCACAGGCAGGGGTCATCCCAAAGCAGCCCTGAAGGGAAGACCCTGGCTGGCTGGCCAGCTGGGGGCCTGGTGCCCGGAAGTGCCTTGCAAGAGGGGCAGGGAGGGAGGCGGCGGGGGGGGGGGAAAGAGAACACCCATGCTTCGACCTACGTGTCAAATTATTCTGCGGGCACGGATCCCCCCTCCCCCCTGCACGGACGCAGGGTCACAACATTCCTCGCCAAGGCCAAGGAGGTGGGTGGGTCTTTCCTGCAGGAAAGTGGCGGCGGTGGCAGCAGCAGCAGGGCCCACGGGGTCTCTTCCACCTCAAGGATGATTCCGGAAGCAGGAGAGGGCCCAGGACTCCCCCGCTCCCTTGGACTCCAAGGCCCCTTTCCTCACCTCCTTGCACGTTGTGTTTTTATTTGTTTCAAAAAAAATTGGTCCATGATCTGCGCCCCCTCGGCTTGCGCCCCTAGGCCATGGCCTAGGTTGGCCTTATGGGTAATCCAGGCCTGATTGTCTTAAGGTAAAGGCTTTTCCCTTTACAGTTTCATTTCATTTCAATGTGCCTGCATTTTGATTCAAGTTATAGTAGCATAGTAAGAAGTATGAACTCATTAGCTAACTACCACATGCAGCTAAATTTTGGATAATAATTTCAAAATAGTATCCCAAGATGTATGCTGTTCAGTTAGCGACTTGCATTTAATGAGTGAGGAGATATGCTTTCAATGCACTAAATCGGAATCTAGCCATATGACTTCCCACAAATGCTGTTCAAAGCAGCATGACTAACGTTGGTGTGTTATACTAAATATCCACCCTACCCCCTCGAACCAGCAAATAACGGAGGGAAAACATTCTGTACTGCTTCTGTACAGCACAATCAACCGATTTCCTCAATAGGAATGCTCCAGAAAACTTGATTATCACAGCATGACACTAAGGATGCCTGTGTCAAAATCATGAAATTATAATTGTAGCTTACATACACAAAATTGGAGCTGAGCAAAAAGCCTGTTTTATAAATAGACCGGAAAAGATCACCTAGCTACAGCTCTATGCTCACCTGCCATTTGACCTTTGATTATGATTTCTGCAGGGAAGCATTTCAACAGGACTTGAAATTCATTTGAATGATTTCTGGGTTACAGGACCTGGAAGGAAATGTGGAACATTTTGCTCTTCCTTGCTTTCTAAAAAAAAATGAAAATGTATGCTACAGTACTGCAATCTGAAAATGAATGATATATGTGGCAATATTTAAACGATTAATCATTCGGTCAACGAAATTAAACTTTAGTTGAATGGTGGCACTGCAATGGCATACCTAAATATTTTCAAAGACTATCTTGCTTCGGGTAAATTACTGCAATAGCACATTAAAAACTAATTGTCAATAGTAAGATTTAACTGATTTCTGGAATGTTAAATTGCCTCTATGTCTGACTATATATGTTGTATGTCTATGGCATTGAATGTTCGCCTGTATATGTGCATTGTGATCCGCCCTGAGTCCCCTGCAGGCAGGGGCGGTCAAAGGTAATTTTAAATGGTAAGCGAACATTAGTTTGCCCCCCCAAAAAACATTATTTTGCCCCCCCCTCCTCGCATGCCCAGAAGCTCCTGTGCGCAGGCAGGACCGCCCCTGGAAAAGAGGGAAGGAAGGAAAGAGAGAAGGAAGGAAGGAGAGTAAGGAATGAATAAAGGAAGGAGGAAAAACAGAGGGAGGGAAAGAGAGAAGGAAGGAAAGAGGTGGAGAAGGAAGGAAAGGAAAGAGGGGAGGAAGGAATGCAAAAAGGAAGGAAGGAGAGCAAGGAATGGATAAAGGAAGGGGGAGAGACAGAGGGAGGGAAAGAGAGAAGGAAGGAAAGAGGTGGAGAAGAAAGGAAAGGAGGAAAGGAAAGAGGGGAGGAAGGAATGCAAAAAGGAAGGAAGGAGAGCAAGGAATGGATAAAGGAAGGAGGAGAGACAGAGGGAGGGAAAGAGAGAAGGAAGGAAAGAGGTGGAGAAGGAAGGAAAGGAAAGAGGGGAGGAAGGAATGCAAAAAGGAAGGAAGGAGAGCAAGGAATGGATAAAGGAAGGGGGAGAGACAGAGGGAGGGAAAGAGAGAAGGAAGGAAAGAGGTGGAGAAGGAAGGAAAGGAGGAAAGGAAAGAGGGGAGGAAGGAAAGAGAGAAGGAAGGAAGGAGAGCAAGGAATGGATAAAGGAAGGAGGAGAGACAGAGGGAGGGAAAGAGAGAAGGAAGGAAAGAGGTGGAGAAGGAAGGAAAGGAGGAAAGGAAAGAGGGGAGGAAGGAAAGAGAGAAGGAAGGAAAGCAAGGAATGAATAAAGGAAGGAGGAAAGAGAGAAGGAAGGAAAGAGGTGGAGAAGGAAGGAGAAGGAAGGAAAGGAGGAAAGGAAAGAGGGGAGGAAGGAAAGAGAGAAGGAAGGAAGGAGAGTAAGGAATGAATAAAGGAAGGAGGAGAAACAGAGGGAGGGAAAGAGAGAAGGAAGGAAAGAGGTGGAGAAGGCAGGAAGGAAGGAGGAAGCAGAGGAGGAAAGAAAAAAGGAAGTAAAGAGAGAAGGAAAGAGGGAGTGCAGTGTCCAATGATCATGATGATCATGATGATCCTCCTGCTCGCCGCTTTCCCGCCTTTCCATTGCCTGGCGTGCCCCCCCTCCCCCCCCCCCTCCTCACCTGCAGGCAGGCAGGCAGGCAGGCAGGCAAGAGGGAGGCAGGCCTCGGCTTTGGCTTCTTCCCTGGTCCGCGAAGAGGAGGAGGAGGAGGGCGGCGGCAGCAGGGAAGGCAGGAAGGAAGGAAGGAGGGGGCAAGCTGGCAGGCGGGCGGGAAGGAGGGAACAAAGGAGGAGGAGGAGGAGGAGGACAAGGCCCTCAGGCGAGGGAGTCTCCACGGCAACAGGGGGAGGGAGGGAAGGGGCCCTTGGCCCCGCCCCCACCTTTCCCATCCTCCCTTCCTCCTTTTGGGGGCGTTTCCAAGGGTTTCGTGAAGGGACCGGAAGGCGTTCATGTCCGGCTGGGCTCCCTGCCCGGCCAAGAGGTTCTGGGAACATTCTCTCCTGGCAGGCGGGCGGGCAGGCTCCCCCCTAAAAATCCCTCCAGAAGGGTGTCTGGACCTCTATCCCTGTGGTGAAAGAAGGAAGGAGGGAAGAGCTTCCGCCTGCTGCAGCCTGCAGCAGGCACGCAGGAAGGTTTGCTATGGCGCGGCTGCCTGGCAAGCGGGAGAATGCGCCCTTTGCCCAGATGGCACCCCACGCAGCCGCGTCCTTTGCCTACCAGTAGGACTGCCCCTGCCTGCAGGGTGAAAAGGGCAGAATATAAATGACATAAATAAATAATAAATAAATAAATAGGATTTTCTTTTAGCACAGCTGAAGTTTACCTCAAAAAAAGCCCCTTCATTGCCAATGTGGTGATTATTTAATTATAATTCCAAAAATGGCACCAGTTTCCCCTACCAGCACTCGTTTTTGAGATATGGAACTTACACATATACCGTCCGTGGTGGCGCAGCAGGTTAAGCCACTAAGCTCAGAACTTGCTGATCAGAAGGTCAGCAGTTTGATTCCACAGACAGGGTTGAACTCCTATTGTTAGCCCCAGCTTCTGCCAACCTAGCAGTTCGAAAACATGCAAATGTGAGGAAATCAATACAGTAGAGTCTCGCTTATCCGACATAAACAGGCCAGCAGAATGCCAGATAAATGAAAATGTCAGATAATCCCCAGTCTCCTACTGTTACCATCCGACGTAGTGCTAGACACCTAGAATACTATCAATAGGGATTCAAAGGGTTAAGGCAAGGCAAGGCAATGCTTCAGGGCTAGAGCAGCCCAGCAGGAAGTGCCCGGATGCAGAAGAGGAGCATGGAAATCGCAGAGGAAAGGAGGGAGGATGCTTCCACTTCCAGTCCTGCCTCTTTTCCCTCTTTCCTCCCTCCTCCTCCTTGTCTTGAACATAAGAACATAAGAAGAGCCATGCTGAATCGGGCCTCAGCCCATCTAGTCCAGCATTCTGTGTCACACAGTGGCCCACTAGTTGTACACAAGGATCTCTAGCAGAAAGGAGGGCAAAACCCTCACCTGCTCCCGACCCCCCACAACCAGTACCCGGGGAAATCCTGCCTGCCTCCATCAACACAGAGGTGGCACTTGGATGTCCATTTCAGTAGCTACTGATTCCTTGGTATCCATGAATCTGTCTAATCCTGCCTTGAAGCTGTCCAGGCTGACAGCTGTCACAACCTCCTCTGGAAGTGAGTTCCATAACCCAATGACCCTCTGGGTGAAGAAATATTTCCCTTTATTAGTCCTAACTTTCCTACCTTGGAGCTTTAGGGAGTGCCCCCTAGTCCTAGTGTTGTGTGACAGAGAAAATATTTTTCTTTAGTCACCTTTTATATCCCATGCATGATTTTATACACTTCGATCAAGTCACCTCTTAAATGGCGTCTTTCAAGGCTGAAAAGACCAAGGCGTTGCAACCTGATTTCGTAAGGGAGCTGCTCCATCCCTTGGATCATTTTTGTTGCCCTTTTCTGTACCTTTTCCAGTTCCGTTATATCCTTCTTGAGGTGCGGTGACCAGAATTGTACACAGTACTCCAGATGTGGCCTCACCATAGATTTGTAGAGAGGCAATACAACATTTGACGACCTATTTTCGATTCCCTTCCTGATCATGCCAAGCATAGAATTTGCTTTTTTACTGCTGCTGCGCTGGGTTGACATCTTCATTGAGCTGTCCACCAAAACCCCAAGATCCCTTTCCTGGTTTGTCTCGGAAAGCTTTGACCCCATCAATTGGTAGGTGTAGTTGGGGTTCTTTGCCCCGATGTGCATGACTTTACACTTGTTTAGGTTAAAATGCATTTGCCACTTTGTTGCCCATTCACTCAATTTCGAGAGATCTTTCTGGAGCTCTTTACAACCAGTTTCATTTTTAACTACCCTGAACAGTTTAGTGTCATCTGCAAACTTTGCTACCTCACAATTTACTTCTACATCCAGGTCATTAATGAATAAATTAAAAGTAACGGACTCAAAACTGAACCTTGGGGTACGCCACTTCTCACCTCTTTCCACCCAGAGAAATGCCCGTTTATTACCACCCTTTGTTTCCTACAGTTTAGCCAGGTTCCAATCCAGGACAAGACCTGTCCTCTGATTCCATGGCTGAAGAGCTTATTTAGGAGCCTTTGGTGAGGGACTTTGTCAAAAGCCTTTTGAAAGTCAAGGTAAACAATATCGTTTGGGTCCCCTTTATCTATTTGTTTATTTACACCCTCAAAGAATTCTAACAAGTTAGTAAGACATGATTTGCCTTTGCAGAAACCATGTTGATTTTCCTTCAGCAATGCCTGTTCTTCTATGTGCTTAGTAATTTTTCTTTAATAATGGTTTCCATCACTTTGCCTGGAACTGAGGTTAGACTAACTGGCCTATAATTTCCTGGATCACCTCTGGATCCTTTCTTGCCTTTTTCACTTATTGGGAATGGAGAGAAAATTGGGGAGCGCTCCTTTAATTGAAGGGGAAATGCTGGAGGGAAGGGGGGGGGTCGGATAAGAGCTTTGGATAAGATGGATTGTTGAATAAGCAAAGGTTGGATAAACGAGACTCTATTGTAACACTTTGGCAGGAAGGTAACAGCGCTCCATGCAGTCACGCGGACCACATGACCTTGGAGAAATCTATGGGCATTACAGGCTCTTCAGCTTAGAAATGGAGATTAGCACCATTCCCCCAAGTCAGACTCAACTAGTCTTAATGGCTGGGGGAAACCTAGCAGTCTTCATCTGCTCACCCATAGCAAATCATGATAACCATATCTAAGAAACTAGAGCAGATGTGATCTTATCCAATGCAGTTTTCTCAATCAGCATCCCAAATAACCCTAAGGAACAGGCCTAAAAAACAAGGTACTAAGAAAAAAATTGTTGAGCTGTGTTGTTTAGTCACATATTCTTTACTGGATAAACATTAGGCTAGTAAAAAAACCCACTTAAACTCATAAAACCAAAGGCAGGGATATGTAGATATATTAATCACAAGGGACCAAATGCAGCAGAAAGTATGTAGTGCTAATATGCTACTTTCCAAATTATTCTCTTCTGCTCTTACTTGAAACTGTAGATATGAACAAATGCAATTTAATGACCTGACTTCTTGTCCCAACATACCATAGAATTAGCTAGAGCAGTGTTTCCCAACCGCTGTGAAGCGGCACAGTAGTGTGCCATGATGGACCTCCTGCTGTGCCGCGAGAAAAGCGCTCTGCCCCCCTTCCTTCCCCCCCTTCTCCTGCCAAACTCCTGCTGCTTGGGGGGGGGGAGGAGGAAGGGCCAGGCGGCGGCGAAGAAAAAGAAGAAGGGGCCGGGGCGCTGCCTCCTTCGGCCGTTTCCCCAGCCAGCCTCCAATCCGCCATGACTCTCGCCCCTCGCTCGCTGAAGCCACGCGGAGGAGGAGCCCCGCCCACTGATGCCCGTCCACTGCTCATGCTCCTCCTCCTCCGCACAACTTCAGCTCTCCCACAACTTCTCCAGCTTTGAAGGGGCAGTGCCAAGCGAGCATTGTGCTGGCTCTGCCACCACTGGCTTGGTACTGCCCCCTCAAGGCTGGAGAAGCTCTGGGAGTGCTGAAGTCGGGGAGAGGGGGCGGGGCATGGTGCGGCCTGGCTCCGCCCCTCCCCGCAGCTTAAGCTCTCCCAGAGCTTCTCCAGCCTTGAGGGGACAGTGCCAAGCCAGCATTGTGCTGGCTCTGCCACCGCTGCCTTGGCACTGCCCCTCAAGGCTGGAGAAGCTCTGGGAAAGCTGAAGCTGGGGAGGGTTGGGGCATGGTGCGGCCTGGCTCCGCCCCTCCATGCAGCTTCAGCTCTCCCACAGCTTCTCAACCTTGAGGGGACAGTGCCAAGCGAGCATTGTGCTGGCTCTGCCACCACTGGCTTGGCACTGCCCCTCAAGGCTGGAGAAGCTCTGGGAGAGCTGAAGCTGGAGGAGGGGGCGGGGCATGGTGTGGCCTGGCTCCGCCCCTCCCCCCATCTTCACCTCTCCACAGTAGCTGCTCCAGCCTTGAAGGGGCAGTGCCAAGCCAGCATTGTGCTGGCTCTGCCACCACTGGCTTGGCACTGCCCTTCAAAGCTGGAGAAGCTCTGGGAGAGCTGAAGCTGGGGGAGGGGGTGGGGCATGATGCGGCCTGGCTCCGCCCCCTCCCCCCAGCTTCAGCTCTCCCACAGCTTCTCCAACCTTGAGGGGACAGTGCCAAGCCAGCATTGTGCTGGCTCTGCCACCGCTGGCTTGGCACTGCCCCCTCAAGGCTGGAGAAGCTCTGGGAAAGCTGAAGCTGGGGGAGGGTTGGGGCATGGTGCGGCCTGGCTCCGCCCCTCCATGCAGCTTCAGCTCTCCCACAGCTTCTCCAACCTTGAGGGGACAGTGCCAAGCGAGCATTGTGCTGGCTCTGCCACCACTGGCTTGGCACTGCCCCCTCAAGGCTGGAGAAGCTCTGGGAGAGCTGAAGCTGGGGGAGGGGTGGGGCATGGTGCGGCCTGGCTCCGCCCCTCCATGCAGCTTCAGCTCTCCCACAGCTTCTCCAACCTTGAGGGGACAGTGCCAAGCCAGCGTTGTGCTGGCTCTGCCACCGCTGGCTTGGCACTGCCCCCTCAAGGCTTGAGAAGCTCTGGTAAAGCTGAAGCTGGGGGAGGGGCATGGCATGGCCTGGCTCCTCCCTTGGCTTCGGCACTCCCAGCATCTGCTCCCAGGATGCCACCATCCCCCAGCCATTCTTTATTGTGTTAGAGTGTCATTTTGTGTCATTTTGGTTGGTGGTGTGCCCCCGGATTTTTTTAATGTTGAAAGTGTGCCGCGGCTCAAAAACGGTTGGGAAACACTGAACTAGAGGACCTAACAAATTCCTTTCCTTGGGAGCGGGTATGTAAAACCATGGATATGGGTTCTGCAGTTAAGGAGATCTCGCTGTATAGAGCAGCCTTATTTAAACCCACCTCCGCCTGTCTCTTCCTTCTCTGTTGTTTTCTATCCCACATTTTACTCTGCAAATAAGAAAACATCTCCTTGTAACCTAAAGGGTAGGCAGGGGTTGGAAATTGCAGAGGGCATGGACATCCATTTTTGTCCATGTTTCCACATTAACCCCAAATGAAATTGGAAGTAAAACTACTCCCCATTTCCAGCCATAGTTAGTTGAGTTTCTTTCTCCTTTTTTGGATGGGGTGCATTTTGAAGGTTTCTACCACAACTGGAGTTTTCAGGTATACCATTTGATCCGTTTTGGATGATTGCCTTACTAAAGTACGACAATTTTTATAGTTTAGAAGAGCTTGGGAGGCATGTAAACTTAAATAATGTGCAGGTTTGGGATCTCAAAAGAAGATGCTGGCAATCTAGGGGACTACAAAAAAAAGCCCCTTGGAATATATGGAGCCTGTAGGCTGCAGTTTGCCTATACCTGCTTAATAAAAACTTGCACACTGATGGCACTATATAAATAAAGCATCCTGCAGAGAACAGCACAGTAAAACCAGAACTTGGAACAAACATATTAATTATTAATTTGACTGTATAATGAATTTGCTTTAAGCCAAATGATGCCTGGGAGCCACTATCTAATTTAATGTAGACTAAAAATGTTCCCACCAGACCCACAATTTAACAAAAAGTTGGAAAAAATATTAAGGTGTTTTCTTTGCTCTGACCTTTTTTTTGGTATGGATTGCTCCAACATGGAAAGAAGAACTTTCCATCTTGGAGCAAACTTTTGCTAAGTTTCATCTGGATAGCTGTGCTTGACCAACAATGTCCCCAAGTGCCTGTTTGGACCAACATTTGGCCCAGATTCTAGGACATTATCACACCAAGGTCTATTAGTCCTGCAATCATATTCTTTGTGACAGTGTAAACACAGGAGAATTGCCCTTTTCCTCTTCACATGAATTCCCTGGGGTGCAATTTGGGGTGCTTGAAGTGTTCTCCCATTGATAATAGAGAAAGGGTTTGATGTGGGAGTGTGGTCAGCATGCAAGGGGATGCAGGGTAAATCATGGCAGTGATGATAGCAATAGCAACACATAGACCAGTGTTTCCCAACCAGTGTGCCGTGGCACACTAGTGTGCCGTGAGCGATCATCAGGTGTGCCGAGGGAAATTGGAACCTCCAATACCCTTTTTTCCCCCTCCTGCTGAACACTTTTTCTTCTCCACTCGGGCTCCCTTCTTCCCAGCCTCGCTCTGCACTCTTTGCCTCGTTTTGCTTACGCTGCCACTTTTGCAGGAAGGGGGAGGGAGGAAGACGTGACCCGTGCGGGCGCTACTGCACAGACTCGCCCCACATCTTCCCCTCCCCTCTCCCTCCCCCTCCCCTCCTGAACACGCTCATGTTGCCCCCTCGGATCATAATGACGGCAGAAGCGGCAGTGTGAGCAAAGCGAGCAGAGCGAGGCTGGGAAGAAGGGAGCCCGAGTGGAGAAGAAAAAGGAAGTGTTCGGCAGGAGGGGGAAGAAAGGGCGTGAAGGGGAAAGGGGAGGAAGAGGTCTCTGTCGAAAGCTGGCATGAGCAAAGTTGTGTTTTGGACTCCAACTCCCACCATTCCTAGCAGCCTCCGGCCCTTTTCCTTTTTCCTCCTCAGCCACTTAAGCAGGAAAGGGCCTCAGGCTGTTAGGAATGGTGGGAGTTGAAGTCCAAAGCACCCAGAGGGTCAAAATTTTCCCATGCCTGTTTTAGGGACCTCCTTCCAACATTGTGATTCTGGATCGAAGACAAACAACAACATAACATAACATTGTTTGAGTCCACAGTGCTCTCTGGGTGTAGGTGAACTACAACTTCCAAATTCAAGGTCAATTCCCAAGCAAACCCTTTCAGTACTTTTTGTTAGTAATGAGAGTTCAATATGCCAAATTTGGTTCAATTCCATTGTTGCAAGAGTTCAGGATGATCTTTGATTGTGTGTTAACTATAAATTCGAGAAACTGTAACTCCCATATGTCAAGGTCTATTTTCCACAAACTCCATCTGTGTTCACATTTGGGCATATTGAGTATTCATGCCAAGTTTGGTCCTGATCCAACATTGTTTGAGGCCACAGTGCTCTCTGGATATAGGTGAACTACAACTCGAAAACTCAAGGTCAATGCCCACCAAACTCTTCTGGTATTTTCTCTTGGTTATGGGAGTTCTGTGTGGGAAGTTTGATTCCATTCCATCATTGGTGGAGTTCAGAATGCTCTTTGATTGCAGGTGAACTATAACTCCCAGCTGTTGAGCAAGACCTTCGTGTGTGTCTTTCTGCCATTCCTGCCAGGATATCTATGTTGTGTTCATCGAAACAGGCCCAGGTTTCACACTGAGTGTATAAATACATTTAAAAACATATTAACTATATGTATTACTGTGCTAGAGTGTCATTTTGTGTCATTTTGATTGGTGATGTGCCCCAGGATTTTGTAAATGTAAAAAAAATGTGCCACGGCTCAAAAAAGGTTGAAAAACATTGACATAGACTGCAAGAAGGGGGAAGATGGTGATAAGCACAGCCTTGTGGCATACCATCTCACAGTAGAAGGTCTAAGTCAGGGATTCCTAAGCGAAGGCCCATGACTATCTCAGTAGCCAAAATCAGGACCACACTTCCCATTGAAATACTGGTGAGTTTATGTTGATTAAATTGTTCTTCATTTTAAATATTGTATTGTTTCATATATTTTTGCATTATACAAACAATACAGTGTGCATAGGAATTGTTCTTTTTCCCCCAAACTGTAGTCTGGCCCCAACAGTCTGGAGAATCATGAACCGGCCCTTGGCTTAAAAGGTTTGAGAGTCTAAGCTCTACTGTGTAAGCATGTGAGAGAAGACCAAGAGCCCAGAAGGTGGAAAAAGAAGTGTGTGTGGTGGTGGTGGTGGTGGTGGGGGGGGGATGTTGAGCCCAAGCCTAATCTGGAAAGTTAATATGGCAACGCAATGTGATGGAACTTCACTTCCAGGTTGCCCAAGATTCAAAGGAACTTCCTCTATTCTTGTACTGCTTGAAATGCAAACAGTTTTTTTTCCTGCCAATGGCTGGGTTGTCTTGGGAGTAAAGGACTAGTGATTTTGACTGGGTTAGAGATGGAGGGGATAGGCTGGAGTAGAAGAAGTGTTTGCAGCCATTGGATTCAATGGGGATGACTTTTAAGTTTACTGTTTTCTTGGGATCATTCACCACCACAATGCCTTAGCCAGGTTTTCAAGATACTCCTGGTGATCCAGTCCATGCCCAAAGCTTCGTGTTCCAGCTCACCCCTTCCATCTCTTAACCAGTCAAAGCTGCTACCACTTACTCCTAACATAAACCTGACCACCTTTTAGGGCCAGGAGTTTAGCACAGCGGTTAAAACAGCAGCTGTAGCTGCAAGCTGCAAGCTGTAAGATCTGAACGTGGCAAGTTCGAATCCTGGGCTGACTTGGGTAATCTTCGGCGTTGAGTATTTATGTCACAGCGGATAGGCAACAGAAATATAGAAGTTTAATTCCCCATCGGCCCAAAAACTCCAGTCTCTGTTCGAGTGAATAATGAAACTCTCATTCAATTCACAAGGTAAATATATAACTTTGTATTGAATTGTATTTAACAATAACTGGCAAAACATTGAAAAACAACAGCCATCACAGCTACCTTTCTAAACATCCTTTCCTCACAGATATTAAATCCCAACTGACAAATCCCAACTGTCACTTTGTAACTGACATTCCTCAAGGTTCCATTTAGCAGTCTTGAGACAGCGCCATCTGGTGTCAAACATGTCACACTGCAGGTCATCTCAAACTGCGAAAATATATCTTGTGCTGACGCATGAATTGCTATTCAAAATGCAATAATCTGACAGGTAAGTCAGCTATAAGCCCTGCCTGTTGACCTAAGCAGTCGAAAGCAGCTAGCTGCAAGTAGAAAAATTAGGTACCGCATAAGCTGGGGAGGTAACTTAAAGGACTTTTTAACTTCAATAAATATTGAAGATGAATACCGGAAGAAGATTCGACTGGCTGGCTGGCAGGTTCTTCGTCAAAAGAAGGACGAGGTAGCAAGGAGGATGGAACAACAGCGCCTCCTGTGACGAAATGGAGCAGCATCACCCAGTGACGAATATAGCAACAGCGCCCAGTTGGAAGCGAGAAAGAACAAGGCTCAATCCAGAAGATCCTCCTGCTATATGTTGTTGTATGTCTTGTACGTCAAAATTGGCAGGGATTGTCTGCTGTATGTGTTCTGTGATCCGCACTGAGTCCCCTTTGGGATAAGAAGTGCGGAATATAAATGAAGTGTATTATTTTAAGCAGGCTTGGATTTAATCCAATGGCTCCAACCATGTCTTCCATTTCTGTTTAACCCCTGGGTCTTCCATCCAGCCAAAATCTCCACTTTCTTCAAAGAAAAACCAAATACCTTTGTAACCCACTCATAGGAAATCCATAGAAAAAATGAATTTATATTGCTGTTTCAAGTTATAAACATTATTCCACTGGTTGTTTCATTAGAGTAGTTAAGAAATAATAGCAAGGATAAGACCCTGTGGTACCAAAACAGCCATGATTAATATATTAAATTAGCATAATCAGAATGCATTTTATGAATAATTATAATTTACATAATTTGCAAATTAGCTGGCAGGATTTGCAGGTCTGTAATGACTTTTTTTTACTTCTTCAGAGTAGTCAGGAAGAGTTCACCTTTTCTTGAAGTTTCAAGAGCAGCACTTAGTGCTCACTTAGGACCTCATCCCATTGAGGTCCAATTTCCGTTTGATAGCAGGGCGATTCACCATGAATTGTGGCTAACCTAGAAGGCAGCGGGGGAAGCTGTCGCCTTGTGCCCAGCATTGCCCATATCACCCACTTACCCATTCTACAAGGGGAAGCATCACCGCCTAGCTTCTCCTCGTCCTAGCTCTGTTCTTCTCTATGAGAACACGGAAGCCTCCTGTGTTCTCTTTTCAGCATCCTAGGATGTGTGCAGCATGCTGAAAGGATGGAGCCTCACCAGAGGTAACTGAATCATCTGGTGTCATCTGGCAGGCTCTGACTGCCCAGGATCCTCGGATGCTGAAAATCCCTAATGTCATGAGGTCCATAGGCTGTATCCACACTGCAGAAGCACATTATTTGCCATGGATCAGTGCTACACAATTCTGGCATTTGTAGTTTTATGAGATATTTATTCCTCACCATCAGAGACCTCTGGTGGCACAACAAACTACAAATCCCAGAATTCCATGGGATGGAGCGATAGATGTGAAAGTCAAATCTACCTGCTATAATTCACCAGTGTGGATGGGACAAATACTCAATAATCTCCTTTTGTAAAAGAAGCACTTTCCAGTGGTCTCCCACTTGGAGAGCATCGAGAAAGGAGCAACATCATGTGGTAAATACAAGGCAAATGCCCTGCTATAATTGCAATTTGCTCCCGCCTATTATAAACTCCATAGATAATAACTTAGTAATACTTCTTTAACTGCCATGTCAGCATCCTATGGAATCCTGGGGATTGTAGAAGCTCTCTGGCCATGGATTTTAAATATCCCATCCTAAATGGCAAATCCCAGGATTCCAAAGGTGTTTAAAGAGCCATAACAAGTAGGTAATGTGAAAGGGGTGAAAATAGATGTGTGTGTGTGCAGGGGCGGCCCGACCTAATTTGGGGGTACGCGAAGATATTTTGTGCCCCCCGCCCGCGTCACTCACCGCCACCGCCGCCACGCCGCTGCCGCCACGCCGCCGCCACGCCACCGCCATGGCCCCATCGGTTGCGGCACACCTCCGCGGCGCACCTTTCTGCCGGCGCATGCGCAGAAGCACCTACAGGCGCTATAGCGCCTGTAGATGTTTCTGCGCCTTGCTGGACTCTCTGGCACGCACACTCGCTCCCAAGCGCGCCTGCCGCTTTGGAGCCAGCGCCGCATGCGTGCAGTGGAGGTTTTGCGCATGCGCTGGCTCCAAAGTGGCAGGCGCGCTTGGGAGGGAGTGTGCGTGCTCGAACGTGCCTGTAGGTGCTTCTGCGCACGCGCGGACGGCAGCGCAGGGCAGTGCGGCGGCGGTGGGGGCGCGGAGTCGGCGCGGCGGCGCCCCTCCCAGCCGGTGGTGCCCCTCCCAGCCGATGACGCTCTGGCGACCGCGTGGCCGCGGAATCCCTGGGGCCGCCCCTGTGTGTGTGTGTTTGTGTGTATAGGAGCCCTGGCGGTGCAGTGAGTTAAACCAGGTGTGCCATGGGAAATTGGAACCTCCAATACCCTTTCTTCCCCCTCCTGCCGAACACTTTTTCTTCTCCGCTCGGGCTCCCTTCTTCCCAGCCTCGCACTGCTGGCTTTGCCTCGCTTAACTCTGGGGCGAGTCTGCGCATTGGCGCCCGCACGGGTCACGTCTTCCTCCCTTCCCCTCCCCTCTTGAATACACTCACGCTGCCCCATCAGATCAAAATGGTGGCAGAAGCGGCAGTGTAGAAGAAAAAGTAAGTGTTTGGCAGGAGGGAGAAGACAGGGCACGAAGGGGAAGGGAGTGGAAGAGTTCTCTGTGGAAAGCTGGCATGGGCAAACTGGGACCTTCCAGGTGTTTTGGACTCCAACTCCCACCATTCCTAGCAGCCTCAGGCTCTTTTCCTTTCCCCCTCAGCCATTTCAGCAGGAAAGGGCCTCAGGCTGTTAGGAATGGTGGGAGTTGAAGTCCAAAGCACCCAGAGGGCCGAAGTTTTCCCATGCCTGTTTTAGGGACCTTAAAGTGGTGAGCCTCCTTCCAACATTGTGATTCTGGATAGAAAACAAACAACAACATAACATAACATTGTTTGAGTCCACAGTGCTCTCTGGGTGTAGGTGAACTCCAACTTCCAAACTCAAGGTCAATTCCCAAGCAAACCCTTTCAGTACTTTCTGTTGGCAATAAGAGTTCAATATGCCACGTTTGGCTCAATTCCATTGTTGCAAGAGTTCAGGATGCTCTATGATTGTGTGTTAACTATAAATCCCAGAAACTGTAACTCCCAAATGTCAAGGTCTATTTTCCCCAAACTCCATCTGTGTTCACATTTGGGCATATTGAGCATTCATTTCAAGTGTGGTCCTGATCCAACATTGTTTGAGTCCACAGTGCTCTCTGGATATAGGTGAACTACAACACCAAAACTCAAGGTCAATGCCCACCAAACTCTTATAGTATTTTCTCTTGGTTATGGGAGTTCTGTGTGGGAAGTTTGTGTCTTTCTGCCATGCCTGCCAGGATATCTATGTTGTGTCCATCGAAACAGGCCCAGGTTTCACACTGAGCGTATAAATACATTTAAAACATATTAACTATATGTATTACTGTGTTAGAGTGTCATTTTGTGTCATTTTGGTTGGTGGTGTGCCCGAGGATTTTGTAAATGTAAAAAATGTGCCGCGGCTCAAAAAAGGTTGACAAACACTGAGTTAAACTGCTGAGCAGTGTGAGCTTCTGCTGTCAACCCCAGCTTCTGTCAACCTAGCAGTTCGAAAACATGCAAATGTGAGTAGATCAATAGATACCACTCCAGCGGGAAGGTAACAGTGCTCCATGCAGTCATGCCGGCCACGTGACTTTGGAGGTGTCTATGGACAACGTTGGCTCTTCGGCTTAGAAATCGAGATGAGATAAGAACATAAGAACATAAGAAGAGCCATGCTGAATCGGACCTCAACCCATCTAGTCCAGCATTCTGTATCACACAGTGGCCCACCAGTTGTACACGGGGATCTCGAGCAGAAGGGAGGGCAAAACCCTGACCTGCTCCCGACCCCCCACAACCAGTACCCCCACAACCAATGTCCTTTTCAGTAACTACCGATACACTTGGTATCCATGAATCTGTCTAATCCTGCCTTGAAGTTGTTCAGGCTGACAGCTGTCACAACCTCTTCTGGAAGTGAGTTCCATAACCCAATGACCCTCTGGGTGAAGAAATATTTCCCTTTATTAGTCCTAATTTTCCTACCTTGGAGCTTCAGGGAGTGCCCTCTAGTCCTAGTGTTTTGTGACAATGAAAATAATTTTCTTTATTCACCTTTTCTATCCCATGCATGATTTTATACACTTCGATCAAGTCACCTCTTAAACGCCGTCTTTCAAGGCTGAAAAGACCAAGGCGTTACAACCTGGTTTCATAAGGGAGCCGCTCCATCCCTTGGATCATTCTTGTTGCCCTTTTTCTGTACCTTTTCCAGTTCCGTTATATCCTTCTTAAGGTGCGGAGACCAGAATTGTACACAGTACTCCAAATGTGGCCTTACCATCGATTTGTAGAGAGGTAATACAACATTTGCCGACCTATTTTCGATTCCCTTTCTGATCATGCCAAGCATAGAATTTGCTTTTTTCACTGCTGCTGCGCACTGGGTTGACATCTTCATTGAGCTGTCCACCAAAACCCCAAGATCCCTTTCCTGGTTTGTCTCGGAAAGCTTTGACCCCATCAATTGGTAGGTGTAGTTGGGGTTCTTTGCCCCCGATGTGCATGACTTTACACTTGTTTAGGTTAAAATGCATTTGCCACTTTGTTGCCCATTCACTCAATTTCGAGAGATCTTTCTGGAGCTCTTTACAATCAGTTTCATTGTGAGATGAGCACCAACCCCAGAGTCAGACATAACTGGACTTAATGCCAGGGGAAAACCTTTACCTATACATACATACATCCATACATGTATACATAGTGGAGCCCCTGGGGAAAATCAGACTGCAGAAGTATTGAAGGGGGAGTGTCTAGAAAATGTAGGTCTCTCTGTTTTCACATCCCTTTAATTTGCTCGTGGAGAAATGATGACGTCATATTTGTTCCTTAAACACCAGAAGTCGAAATCATGGGACCTTCCCAAAATGGTTGGAGTGCATCTCTCACCAGCCGCAGCTAACAAAACTGAAGTAATGCTGGAAGGCCACACGATCTCATCACTATTAAATCCATCTCAGGGGATATTCTTTGGGGCCTGTGCATATTTTGAAAAGGTTATGAAATCTCATAAGAAATAATAATTAAGGGAAGGAGAGCATTTTAAAGAGGCTTTTTATCTTTTATGCGCTGGATGTTTTCTGAAGCGTGACATTTTCCACCGTGAAAGAAAAGCTGAGAAAGAGACAGAGAGACTCACAAGCCTCTTCTGTCCTCTCAGGTCAGCTTTTATCTTCAGCATTATAGATTCATAGAACTTCAAAGCACGTTGCAAATACTCCAGTAGCCACCAGATGTGAATCTTGGCCTCATCTCCGGTATTTGGGTTGGAAGCAAAGAGTCCATTAATGGGTTTTTGCATCTGAACGCTCCTGTAAAGCCTCCTCTAAAAGCAAGCTTTTTGAGAAGCTAGCAGAGAGGAAATTCAATACAGAGTGTGAAAGTCATTCAGTGGCAATGCCAGCTGGCAAACTCAAAGCTACTTTATAAAAAGCTCCTATTAAAGGCTAAAACTCTGTAATTTCCCATGGTGTCTGTACTTACATCTGTTGGGTGACAGCAGCCATAACACACATTTCATGCTCAATTTGCTCTCATGTTTTCCTTTTAGTTATAAATATTGTTAGAGAACTTGGCCTGTTTTAATAAAAATGCTTATTTCCTTAACCTTCTAAATTTGCTTCCTTGCATCCTATTTCGTATCTTAATAGAAATCTAGACCGTATCTGTCCCAAACCAAAAAGCAGACACTATCAGAATGCCAAACAAAAATATAACTCCATGAAGCAATCAGATTTTTTGTCAATTACCTGTCTGCCATTCCCTCACCTCATATCCTAACCTCACTCCATATTCTGAATCTATTAGATCAGCGGTGGGCAATTTTTTTTCCCAAGGGGCCACACGAGAGCCAAAAAATATTATGGAGGGCCGCACCTAAAGGCTGAACTACATTCTAATCTATATTATTTATTTATTTATTTACTATATATTACACATCATTAATATTAACATATTATTCAACGTTTATATGCGCCCCCTGGCCCAGCTGGCCCGCGACTTTGGTCTGGAGTGTTATCAGTATGCGGATGACACCCAGCTTCTGCTGAGAATGGACGGCAGGCCGGATACCGTACCCGATTGTTTTCATCGATGCCTGGAAGCCGTGACTGGTTGGCTGCGTGCTAGCCGGCTGAAGGTGAATCCGTCGAAGACGGAGATCCTGTGGCCCGGTCGCCCCGGGCTGGGTGGGTGCCGGTTGCCTACCCTGGATGGCGAGCAACTCAGCCCGTCATCTTCGGTTAAGAGCTTGGGTGTTCAGTTGGACTCCCTGCTGACCATGGAGGCCCAGGTCTCCGCGGTCTGCAGGGGGTCCTTCTACCACCTACGACAGGCTAGACGACTGGCACCCTACCTGTCCGGGAACGACCTGGCGACGGTAATCCAAGCGACGGTCATCTCGAGACTAGACTACTGTAACGCCCTCTACGTTGGCCTTCCCTTGTCGACACTTCGGAAGCTCAAGCTAGTGCAGAATGCCGCCGCTCGCCTACTGACGGGCTCGTCAGTGAGGGAGCACATTACACCCATTCTCCGGCAACTGCACTGGCTTCCCATCGAGTACCGAATTGTCTTCAAGGTGTTGGTACTGACCTTTAAGGCCTTACACGGCCTAGGGACTGCGTACCTGAGGGACCGCCTTACCCCGTATTTGCCCCCGAGATCACTGCGGTCAGACGAACAGAATCTGCTGACTATACCATCTGTCCGCTCCTGCCATCTATCCGCGACTCGTCAGAGAGCTTTCTCAGCGGCAGCTCCAGTGCTGTGGAACTCTTTGCCGGACAGTGCCCGAGCCATCTCGGAATTAGCCCCTTTCAGAAAGGCCTGTAAGACCGCCCTTTTTGAACTAGCGTTCAACTAAACTCTGATGGACGATATGTCGTATACCTCCATATATTCCCTGCACCTCGTGATATGTCTAATTGCGTTTTTAACCTGTTTTATGTTTTACTGTTGGACTACATGTCTGTGACATGCTGCCATGTGTATTTTATTGTTATCCGCCCCGAGCCTGTAGGGAGGAGCGGAATACAAAACTGAAGAAATAAATAAATAAATAAATAAATATTAATATATCAAGAAATATTCATATATTATTAGTATTAATATCCTAATTATTACATTATAGTATATATATAGACATAATATATTGAAATTATAATATAATATAACATTATATTATATTATTTATTATATTATTATAATAAAATTATTATAAAATAACAATGAAAACCACTAAAATAAAATAAAATGAAATTCAAGAAGACAAGGTGCGAACCAAGATAGAGGCTGACATCCTCAAGAGAGGAAGGATCCCAAGGTGGAATGGCCCAATGGACCCAGCCCAGATGATAACAAAGCGGACCTGGCTGCCACCGCAGCAGAGCAGAGCAGAGCAGCAGACAATCAGAGGCTGAAGCCTCCGCCTGCTCTTGCCCCCAGCCGTTCCCCAGCTGATCGCCCTGCCATGGAGTGCCTGCCATCCCGGGAGGTGATCCGGGCCTGCAGCAGGAGTAGTCAGAGAGCTGCGGTGGGTGATTGCCCTGGCGAACTGGAAGATGATCAAGTCTTCTGGGTTGCCAGGACAATCAGCCACCGCAGGTCGCATCCCGGGATGGCAGGCACTCCAAAGCCGCCACTACTCCGATTGTTCTCCGGAGCAGCGGGCTGTCTGCCGACGCAGGCCCCACAGCCCGCAATGGGATGGCGGCAGAGGCACCCCTTCCTCTTGGCCCTACCCGACGTCTTTCTCCCCGGGCCGGACCGAATTGCCTACCGGGCCGCATCTGGCCCGCGGGTTGTAGGTTGCCCAGGTCTGTATTAGATCTTAGTTTTGAAACCCTTATTCCCCACTTAGAAAAACAATCAGAACTTGTAGGATATGCCTGTCCAGCAGTTCAGGAATAACATGAGATAAATTGCCCTCTGGGGAAATTAGATCTGAGTAGAAAATCTTTCTTTTCACCCATTTTAGTTCTGTGGATGCTTCCATTAGACAGGCAGTTTTCTGGCCATACCCATCAAAAGGTACAGCTGTTAGATCTTTTTCTACATTAACAGAATTTCTATTTTAAGAAATAAAGATGGGAAAATAGCAGGTAAACACAGAAAGGTTTTCAACTGAAGTCAGATGTTGAAGCTCTGTAAATTCTTTGAGTGGAATATGACAATTTAATGATAAGACGTTATTTGTTCTAGGGCAGTGTTTCCCAACCTTTTTTGAGCCACGGCACATTTTTTTACATTTACAAAGTCCTGGGGCACACCACCAACCAAAATGACACAAAATGACACCCTAACACAGTAATGCATATAGTTAATATGTTTTAAAATGTATTTATACACTCAGTGTGAAGCCTGGGCCTGTTTCAATTAACACAACATAGATATCCTGGCAGGAATGGCAGAAAGACACAAACTTCCCACACAGAACTCCCATAACCAAGAGAAAATGCTATAAGAGTTTGGTGGGCATTGACCTTGAGTTTTGGAGTTGTAGTTCACCTACACCCAGAGAGCACTGTAATGATGGATCTGGACCACACTTGGAATGAATACTCAATAGGCCCAAATGTGAACACAGATGGAGTTTGGGGAAAATAGACCTTGACATTTGGGAGTTACAGATTCTGGGATTTATAGTTAACACACAATCAGAGAGCATCCTGAACTCCACCAATGATGGAATGGAATCAAACTACCCACACAGAACTCCCATAACCAAGAGAAAATACTATAAGAGGGCATTGACCTTGAGTTTTGGAGTTGTAGTTCACCTACACCCAGAGAGCACTGTGGACTGAAATAATGATGGATCTGGACCACACTTGAAATGAATACTCAATAGGACCAAATATGAACACAGATGGAGTTTGGGGGAAATAGACCTTGCCATTCGGGAGTTGTTGTTGCTGGGATTTATAGTTTCCCTACAATCAAAGAGCATTCTGAACCCCACCAATGATAGAACTGGGCCAAACTTCCTACACAGAACCCCCAGGTGGCTCCCTTCCTGACTGGCTCTCTTCCTCTTCCACACCAGAAGGGAAAGCACTCACTCGGTCTATAGTTGCCTGCCTTCCTTCCTTCTTTCCTGCGGTTCGAAAGAAGAAGCCGGTGGGCCTGCCTCGGTCTGCGCTCCTCACTTTGGCTTCTGTTCCCCGCCCTCCCTCGATTGGAGGCTGGCTGTCTGAGGAAACGGCCGAAGGAGGCGACGCCCTGATCCCTTCTTCTTTGCTGCCGCCCAGCCCTTCCTCGTCCTCCCCCAAGCAGCAGCAGCAGGAGTTCGGCAGGAGGGGGAAGAAATGAGGGAAGAGAGGTTTTCCCGTGGCACACCAGGTGATCGCTCACAGCACACTAGTGTGCCGCGGAACAGTGGTTGGGAAATACTGTTCTAGGGGATCTTAACCTGATGTGCATAAACTTCTAGGATGCCCATGGATGGGCTAAGAGCAGGCATGGGAAAACTTTCTAACTTGGGGGTGACATGGTGGGCAGGAGCAGTGGGGGTGGGCTGAGAGAGAGGGATTGATGGTGGATGGGAGAGAAAAAGTGTATCCATGAGACCCCATATTGCATACTTCTGATATAGAATTCTAGAATCCTGAAGTTGGAAGAGACCTCCAAGGGCCATCCAGTCCAACCTCCTGCTATGCAATAGACATGGTTTAGAACCCAAAAATAGGGAATCGAAAATCTAATTGGGGGGATATTTTTTTTGATTAGTAATAGGAAAACTTACAAAAAATTTCCAAAAATTTCTAAAATGTAACTTAATTACTAACGAAATTCGTTAGTAGTTCGTATGCCAGCGCATGCGCATTCCAGATGGTTTGGGCCTACAACTCCCAGAAATCCTAACAGCTGGTAAGTTGGCTGGGATTTCTGGGAGTTGTAGGCCAAAACTTGAATAAATCACACTGAATTCGCGATGGGACTCTCCAAACAGGAAGGAGGGAGGAAGGGAGGGAGGGGGTATTCTATTCTTGGAAGCAGCAAAAGAAAAGGAGGAGGAGCCCCCCCCTGGCTCCTTGCTGCCTCTCTCTCACCCGATCCCGAGGAGCGAGGGGCCCAAGTTTGCCCAGGCTGGTCATATACCTACATTCCATGCACATGCAATAATACAGCAGTAATAACAATGGGTATAAGAAGAGGTAAAATTCAAACCGAAGTATTCTGACTGGTCTCTCCTCATGCGGTGCAAGCGGGCTCTTCTCTTATTAGCCCGGAAATAAGTCGGGAAAAGCCAGCGTTTTCTGCTTGGGTGCACACACATACATATTCTTTGGGGGATTTGCTGCAGAATCTTCTCTATGAGCCCGGTTCTGCAGCAAGTACCCCCCAAGAATATGTGTGCGTGTGCGCCCACGCAGCAAACGCTGGCTTGTCCCCGGGCTAATAAGAGAAGAGCCCGTTTGCACCGCATGAGGAGAGACCAGTCAGAATACTTCGGTTTGAATTTTACCTCTTGTTATTGTTATTACTGCTGTATTATTGCATGTGCATGGAATGTAGGTATGACCAGTTGGATTACTTATAATATTAGGCACTTACAGTAGCATTCATTCTATTATACATTAGGTTGGTTTCTCACCCCAATACTCTTTGATGCTTTAGATCCTGGCAGGCAGGAGAGGCAGGGAAGCCTGGAAAAATGTAAACAGAGAGTTTACTCAGAAGTAAATCCACAAGGAGGGCACTTCATCCAAAGTGCCCTCCTTTGCAGATTTACTTCTGAGTAATCCTCTCTGTTTACATTTTTCCGGGCTTCCAGCCAAAGAAGGAGCGAGTTTAGGGCTTGCCTTGCCATAATACTTATTGGCAAGGGAGGCGGGAGGGTGGTGAGAGAGAAGGAGGGTGCCCCCCCTACGACCTAATAACAACACTTAAGAAAATCCTGGCCCCGAAGTTCGAAAAGAAAGTCCACTTCCTGGTTGGCGTTCCAGGTGCGGAAATACTCGAAAGTAGCATTTCTTACGAATTTCTTACGAAACGAATCATTTTCATAACTTTTTTCTCATGCCTACTATGCAAGAAGGCACAATCAAAGCACTCCCAATAGACAGCCTCTGTGGAAAAGCCTCCAGAGAAGGAGACTCCATCACAATCCGAGGCAGCTCCAACAGCTCATACTCTTGGGAAATTCTTCCTAAGGGTTGTTGTAGATTTTTTGGGCTATATGGCCATGTTCTAGAAGTATTCTCTCCTGCATCTATGGCAAGCATCCTCAGAGGTTTTGAGGACCTCACAACCTCTGAGGATGCTTGCCATAGATGCAAGCAAAATGTCAGGAGAGAATACTTCTAGAACATGGCCACATAGCCCAAAAAATCTACAACAACCCAATGATTCCAGCCATGAAAGCCTTCAACAATACAGTTCTTCTTAATCTTTTCAGTAAAATCTCTTTCCTTGCCATTTGAACTCATCACTCCTTTGTACCCTTGTCTCTAGAGCAGCAAAAAGCCAGTTTCCCCCTCCTTCCCCAAGGGACACCCTTTGAAATCTGGAAACATAGTTTTCATGTTCCTTCTCTACGGTTTCTTCTTCCAGCTAAATATCCCCCAGGAAGAAAGGAGGAAGGAAAATGTTAAGGAAGGAAGGAAGAAAAGAAAGAAGGAAGGAAGGAAGGGAATGGAGAGAAGGAAGGAAATACAAAAAGGAAGGACAGAAGGAGGGAGAAAGAGAGGGGGAAGGGAGGGAAGGATGAAAGGGTGGAAGGGAAGGGGGGAGCAAGAGTGAGGAAAGGAAGGAGGAAAGGAAGAGAGAAGGAAGGATAGGATGGTGTGAGAGAGGAGGGCCTGAGAAATGAGCCCAAAGGACCACATCTGGCCCCTATGCCTGGATTTGCCCATATCTGACTTAGAGGGATTTCTGTGAACTTGGTGCCAAAATTATTCCCTCTATTCAATTTCTTCCTGTTAAATGTCTTTTTTATAGTGAACTAGCTGTACCCGGCATGCGTTGCTGTGCCCTATTTAGGAGATGCGAGTAAGTCTGAGTATGTAAGGGTTGAATAAGTGGACTAATTGATTGTGTTCATGAAGGAGGTGTTGTAGTTGTGCGATAATGGGTTTTTTAACTTTTGGGAAATTGTGGCAACGTGTGTTGATTTCGGTGTCTTCATCACCAATGAAAAACATTTGAAGAAATTGATGTGCTCCTCGGTGTTTGGGAGCAGGGAGCCAGCTCGGTGATAGATTTGTCCTTTGATTTTGAAAGTAGGCATGAATTGCGCGCTTTCTATGTGTGCTCCAAATGATGTCATCTGGAAGCATGAGTTGTATTGTCTTATATAGCGGAGGAAGTGTTTTGATTCTGGAGTGTCTCCACTCAACAAAGTCTGTAGTGGTTGTGGAGGAGTGGCAAGTGGTGGTAGAGAGACTTTACCGGCTAGGCAGCACATTCCTGTTGGTATTTCAGGGCTTTGCAGTGTGTGCAGATGTGCGTTAGGGTGCCAATGTTGGTCTCTGGCGCCATGCTGTAGTCTTCTGCAGTGTTGTATCTGAAGGCTAGGCGGTGGAATTGGTTGTGGTGTTTTTGAAGTTTGTTTTCTGTGTTGCGACGTCATGTTTCTGCGCTCCTTGTGCACTGCTGTTGTGTTGCATTTCTGCATCTTTGTTGTTCCTGGCTGCACGCTTCTTCTTGTCGTGCAGTTCTTTGCATTTGGTTCTCAGCTGTGTGTCGTGCAGTGACCTGTTGTCTGTGTCTCTGCTGTGCAGTGTGTTTCTGTTCTGGCGTATGTTCTGCTCTTTTTTGTTTGATGTATGTAGCGTTGCGAGTGTGTCGTCCAATGCTGTTATTTTTAGAAGGCATGGCTTGTCTTTTGGGTCAGTTTCTGTTTGTGTGGAAGGAAGGAATGGTTTTTTGTTTGTGGTGGTGGTAGGTGTTGTGTGTACGGGGTCCCGTAAGGTTGGTGGGATGGGTTGTGATTGGAAGTTGTGTTGTGTTGTGTGGGTAGGAATTGCTGGAGAATTGCTCCCTCATAGAGTTTGGTTTTGACAGTTTAACCCTCAAACACCAACTGACAACTTAAATCTCTCAGCATTCTATCCAAGCCTTGGATGGCTCTGGCCAGCGTTGCTATGGTTACTCAACTTCCCTGCATTTTGTGTGGGCCGATGTCGGCCAATGGCATTCGCTGGCAGCCGTGGAGGATGCTGGGAAATGTAGTTTTTTTACTTGTTGTTTTGGGGACCTTTTAGGTTTTGGGGGGGGGGAAGTTTCTTTGCTACAAACATACCTTGCTTGAGGCCTATTTCTGTTGGCAAGTTTGGTGTTTCTGCGTTGTAAGGTTTCTCTGTTTGGGACGATCGTTCCATGACGGGAACCCCTTTATATAATAGATTTCAATGTTAATTTTTATGTGTTGTTTTCATTCCAGACTAATTTTTGTGAAGGAAACAAATTTTCAATGCAATAAAATTAATTGTATATAACATTCAGTTGGTGTGGTGTGGTGGTGCAGCAGGTTAAACCACTGAGCTGTGGGACTTGCTGACCGAAAGGTCGTTTGGTTCAAATCCTAGGTCCTGCCAACCTAGCTGTTTGAAAACATGCAAATGTGTTTAGTGTACTACTCAGACGGGAAGGTAATGGCTCTCCATGCAGTCATGCTGGCCACATGACCTAGGAAGTGTCTACAGACAATGACAGCTCTTTGGCTTAGAAATGGAGATGAACACCACCTCCCAGAGTCGAACTCGACAAGACTTAATGTCAAAGGGAAACCTTTACCTTTACCTAACATTCAGTGTTTAAATATTTCTGTCTATTTTTTCTGGGATGAGGAACCATAACTTTCATTAGTTTCTCGAAGAGGTCCATGACCCAACGCACAACTAACCTGCCATTTTCCCTCAATCATTTGTTGCTCTCTTGTCTTGTCACTTCAGTCCTACTTTGAAGTATTCCCTTTAAAGAAATAAAGACTAATCTTCCATACATGGTTTGAGGATTTTGCGTAATCAAGTGATGAAGAACTTTCTCATTTTCCTTATTAAGGCTTCCTTTTCTTTTTTTCCCGTTTCGGTAGTGACTTGAGAAACTGCAAGTCGCTTCTGGTGTGAGAGAATTGACTGTCTGCAAGGACGTTGCCCCGGGGATGCCTGGATTTTTTTAAATGTTTTACCATCCTTGTGGGAGGCTTCTCTCATGTCCCTGCATGGGAAGCTGGAGCTGACAGAGGGAGCTCATCCACACTCTCCCTGGATTCGAACCTGCGACCTGTCAGTCCTGCCAGCACAAGGATGTAATGTTGTTGCATTCATGGAATCATTCTTGTTCAAAAATTTCCACAAGATTGTTTCTTTTTGACCAGAAGAGAAGACTGATGTTTGAAAAACTTTGGGAGGCAAAGGAGATTTGTTATGTGATCTAATTTATCAATGCAGTTTTTAAATATATTTGATTTGCTCATATGAGTTCGACATATTGCGCCTGATAAGAAATGTAACCTGCTTCACAAATTCCATGTTTAATCTAGTTTTGTCAAACAGCAAGTCATGTCCCATTTACAGTACTTTGTGGGATATGGGTAAAAAAAGAGTGATTATTACTATCTAGTTGCAACACAGTGCTTCGAATGATTGAAGCAAGCTTCTTGTACTGTGATGTACTAAACAGGATATTGTTAAATCACATTCACTGTTCCATTGCAGCAACTTCTTTTTACAGTCTGTATGTTCTACCAGTAATCAAGGGGTTTTCTGGAATAGCAGTTTGCCCCAGTTTCCACACATGCCACTCCTTTCCACCTGCCACGAAGGAGGCTCTTCAGACTTTAAACCAGTGCTTGGCTGCTGTGTCGGACTGGATGAGGGCTAGCAAATTGAAACTTAATCCAGACAAGACAGAGGTCCTCCTGGTCAGTCGAAAGGCCGAACAGGGCATAGGGTTACAGCCTGTGTTGGATGGGGTTACACTCCTCCTGAAGACGCAGGTTCGCAGCTTGGGAGTGATCCTGGACTCATCGCTGAGCCTGGAACCCCAGATCTCGGCAGTGGTCAGGGGAGCTTTTGCACAGTTAAGACTCGTGCGCCAGCTGCGCCCATACCTTGGGAAGTCTGATCTGGCTACGGTTGTCCACGCTCTGGTCACATCCCGAATAGATTACTGCAATGCACTGTACATGGGGCTGCCTTTGAAGACAGTTCGGAAATTGCAGCTAGTCCAATGGGTGGCAGCGAGATTATTAACCGGAGCTACATACTGGGAGCATACCACTTCCCTGTTGAGTCAGCTCCACTGGCTGCCTGTCCAATTCCGAGCTCAATTCAAAGTGCTGGTTTTGACCTTTAAAGCTCTATACGGTTCTGGCCCAGCTTACTTTAAAGCTCCGAACGCATCTGCCGCTACATCCCACCTCATAATTTAAGATCAGCCGGGGAGGCCCTGCTCTTCCTCCAACTGATCTGGATGTAGAAGTAAATTGTGAGGTAGCAAAGTTTGCAGATGACACTAAACTGTTCAGGGTAGTTAAAAATGAAACTGACTGTAAAGAGCTCCAGAAAGATCTCTCAAAATTGAGTGAATGGGCAACAAAGTGGCAAATGCATTTTAACCTAAACAAGTGTAAAGTCATGCACATCGGGCAAAGAACCCCAAATACACTTATCAACTGATGGGATCAAAGCTTTCTGAGACAAACCAGGAAAGGGATCTTGGGGTTTTGGTGGACAGCTCAATGAAGATGTCAACCCAGTGCGCTGCAGCAGTGAAAAAAGCAAATTCTATGCTTGGCATGATCAGGAACGGAATCGAAAATAGGTCGGCAAATGTTGTATTGCCTCTCTACAAATCTATGGTGAGGCCACATCTGGAGTACTGTGTACAATTCTGGTCTCCGCACCTCAAGAAGGATAAACGGAACTGGAAAAGGTACAGAAAAAGGGCAACAAGAATGATCAAGGGATGGAGCAGCTCCCTTACGAAATCAGGTTGCAACGCCTTGGTCTTTTCAGCCTTGAAAGACGGCGTTTAAGAGGTGACTTGATCGAAGTATATAAAATCATGCATGGGATAGAAAAGGTGAATAAAGAAAAAATATTTTCTCTGTCACCCAACACTAGGACTAGGGGCACTCCTAAAGCTCCAAGGTAGGAAAGTTAGGACTAATAAAGGGAAACATTTCTTCACCCAGAGGGTCATTATTATGGAACTCACTTCCAGAGGAGGTTGTGACAGCTGTCAGCCTGGACAGCTTCAAGGCAGGATTAGACAGATTCATGGATACCAAGGGAATCAGTAGCTACTGAAATGGACATCCAAGTGCCACCTCTGTGTTGATGGGAGGCAGGCAGGATTTTCCCGGTACTGGTTGTGGGGGTCGGGAGCAGGTGAGGGTTTTGCCCTCCTTTCTGCTAGAGATCCCTGTGTACAACTAGTGGGCCACTGTGTGACACAGAATGCTGGACTAGATGGGCTGAGGCCCAATTCAGCATGGCTCTTCTTATGTTCTTATGTTCTTAACTTCTCAAATGCAGTTGGTGGGGATGAGGGAGAGGGCCTTCTCGGTGGTGGCTCCCCATCTGTGGAATGCGCTCCCAAGCGACATACGATCCACCCCATCCCTCCTGGCATTCAGGAAAAAAGTGAAATCATGGCTCTGGGACCAGGCTTTTGCACATTAGCACAATGCAGCACTTTGGATTGGAATTGTAATTGGTAAATTGATGGTTATGGCTCAATGCTTATGTGGTGGATGGAACTTTGTTTCTAACCTAGTGTATGTGTATTATGTGATAATGATAATTGTATTTTAATCTTGAATGTCTATGGTTTTATATTGTATATTGTATTTATATTGTGTTTCGGCATCAAATGGTTGCCTTTTGTTAGGCCGCTCTGAGTCCCCCCTCAGGGGTTGAGAAGAGCGGGGTAGAAATGATGTAAATAAATAATAATAAATTAAAGTCTACTTTGGATAGCTATGGAGGGTGGAGTGGCCATGATATTGACCATATGTTTGCTTTAATATAAACAGTTGTATAGAACTAACTTGCATGAACAACTATTGGGTATGAATGAGAAAATGTGATATTCAACACTGCAACAAGCAAATTTAAAATAAACATGACTCTTAAGATGTTCTTGCAGGAGATGCTAATGCAGTGATTTATATGATTAGTGAAAACATTTGAAAAAAATGTACTTCCACTTGCTTTTTTGTGTATTTATAATGGCATGTCAGCATAACAAAAAGTATTACCATAGAAGCAAGGTCTCTTTGTTTTTTTATTTCTGTTTTTATTACATGCTGAATACATTTCGTTGTCACCTTGTGCTCAGGTTTTGATTATAATATTTTAATCCAACTAGAGTGTTTTTCTTAGTAAAAGTTACTCATTACCATTGTGTCTCCTTTTTCTACCTGGCTGTTATGTTATTAGAAATAATGCCTGGTCTAACCCTCCAGTTTGGTTTTAATTATCCTATTTCAAAGTTTACATATTGAGAAGGAAAAGGAAACATTGCTTTACATTAGAAATGTTGCCTTGGTTGGATTGGCTGGCTCGTGCTGCCTAAATGATGTGGAAATGGTATACAATTAGCATGATGCTCCAAAGGGCTATGGCAGACCTCGAAGAAGAAGACGGCATTTATATACGCTATCGTACTGATGGTAGCTTGTTCAACTTAAGCCGTCTGAGGGCTCTCACTAAGTCTCGAAACTATCTAGTCCGTGAGCTGCTTTTTGCTGATGATGCTGCCCTTGTCGCCCACACAGAAGCAGCCCTGCAGCGCCTAATATCCTGCTTTGCAGCAGCTTCAGACCTGTTTGGGCTGGAAGTCAGCCTGAAGAAAACAGAAGTCCTCTACCAGCCCGCACCACAGGAAGAACACCATCATCCACATAGGCGAATCTGTGCTTAAGTCCATTCAGCAGTTCACCTACCTGGGAAGCATCATCTCTTCAGACACCAAGATTGATAAAGAGATAGATCACAGATTAGCAAAGGCATATAGTGCATTTGGAAGGCTTCACAAAAGAGTCTGGAGCAACAAGCACCTGAGGCAAAGCACCAAAATCAGTGTGTGTAGAGCTATCGTACTGTCTATTCTCCTATATGGGTCTGAAACATGGGTCACCTACTGCCAACACCTACGACTCCTCGAACGCTTTCATCAGCACTGTCTTCGCACAATCCTAAATATACACTGGACTGACTATGTGACGAATGTTGCTGTCCTTGAGCAAGCAGGGATCACCAGCGTTGAGGCCAGGGCCGTAGCCCGGATTGTGTTGGGGGAGTTTGGTTCGAGGGGCTGAGACTGGGTGGAAGAGGGTCTACCCTAGCAAACCTTTTGTATTGTTATCCCAATAACCCCATTAATGTGGGATATAATGAGCATGGTGATCAGATCATGATATGAATAAACATAACAGTTTAAATAATGTACCAGTAAGGCCTTTTCGCGGACCACCCTGAGAATTTCAGGGGGGCTGGAGCCTCCCTTAGCGCCCCCTGGCTACATGCCTGGTTGAGGCCATGCTATTGAGAACACAGCTGCACTGGGGAGGGCAGAATCTGTGGATATGGAAGGCCAAGAATAGACTTAAAATGAATAGCTTTCAAAAAATTGAATATGGCAAGGTATAGACCTAAACATGTTCTGCTTTTTTAATATTGGGATAGAGAATACGCCACTCCAAAAATCTGTATGGGGTCTTGGAGGAGAAACATTAGAATTATTCCATATGCAACTTTTAATTGTAGTTGTCACATTTCAGGCTGGCTCATTGAAGCAGGTGAATGTTGAAAGATGACTCAAGCTTTAATTCATGTGTGTGTATATGTGTGTGTGTGTGTGTGTGTGTATATATATATATTCAGTGGTCCACCCTGGCCTCACATGAGGAGGCATGGAGATGCACTATCCACAATGCTGTGGCCTCTTTCGAGAAGACACGCTGTAAGGACTCACCTGCCTTAAGCAGGGCCGAGGCCTGCTTAGAAGGGGCTTAGAAATCCTGTTTTGGTCGGGCTGGCATCCATCTTGGAGAGGTGGCTGCAGCCAGCAACCATTAAGGGAAGGAAGCCAGAGCAAGGGGCGTGGCCTTGCAGGCTTGTGCCTAGCTACAGTGTAGAGGCTGTGATTGGCTAGAGTAGAAGGGAGGAGTTGGAGCTGGCAGAGTAGAAGTCCTGTCAGAGAAAGTTTCAGTCTGGAGTTGGGAGTTTAGGCGAGGCTGTGCAGGCGCACATCTCCAGCCTCTGCTGTTTAGAGTCAGGCTGTAGATTCAGCATCTAAGCCTGAGGCAGTCTTGAGCAAGGTTTCTGGGGGAGTATCACCAGAGCCTTGGCAACAGAGACTGACAGTCTGTCCTAAGCCATTCACCACGTAGGAATAGGCTGGACTAGTGGGAGTCACGACTCAGTTCTGACCGCCCTTAACCGTACGCTAGTTGCCTCTTAGTAGAACCAATACGATCTGTGCCTATTTAATAGCCTTGTTGTAGTTAATAAATACTTTTCTTATTAACTTTAATAGAAGCCTCTGTCATCTTTCGGTCTCCTCAGTTTACATTCTTGGTGGGTGGGTTGTTGTAAGGCCAACGCTACAGACACTTCATTTAATTAGTATTTAATTAGTAAAGCAAATCCTAATGACCCATTAGGTTGGTGGCAGACTACCGGGAGTGTCAATTAGTCAATTTTGGTGACCGAGATCGTCACACACGCCAAATGGGTCTCGAAGAGAAACGACAACGCAGAAAGAACCGTAACTTGGAAACAACGTCACCCAAGGAGACTTTCTGCTGTGCTTTCTTCAACCGAACTTGCCTTCCTCAGATTTGCCTTTTTAGTCATCAACGCGCTTGTAAAAAGCGTGGGATGAGTCCTTCCTAAGAATCTTCGTTCGCAAAGTAATGCCTAGACAGCTTTTCCAGATTACTACAAGGAACACAGAGATGCCTTGCAACAGATTATGTTGTTTATGGTCCATTGGGATGTCTTGGTACTGTTTTTCTCACCAACTCGAAGCCTCCAGAAACAGTTGGCACTTTGACCAATACTCATCATTCTTAACATCTCTCCAGTACCTTAAGTCACTATTGGCTGTAGGTGTTGTGAGACCCATATGAACATATCTTCTTTTAAAATAACAGCTATCTAAAAATCAGAAAAGCTCTCAATGACCTTTTGTGCTTCCGCCCTCTGAACTAGCAAGGAAGAGAAGAATGACCAATACAGCAGATAACTGTAACATTTATTCTGA
Organism: Anolis apletophallus; assembly: GCA_030556195.1. Classification (NCBI taxonomy): domain Eukaryota; kingdom Metazoa; phylum Chordata; class Lepidosauria; order Squamata; family Anolidae; genus Anolis; species Anolis apletophallus. The sequence goes on from JARBWK010000005.1 coordinate 133,527,858, forward strand.
CTGGATATCTCTGCTGTGAAGGAAACAGATCTCTCTTTGAAATGTTTCATTGATATACTGTATCTTGAAAACAAGAGCCAGGGTTCTCCATCAGCTATTTAATTAACTAAAACAGGTACACATAACCTTCCCAACCTGAAATCTGATGGAAATGTTATTCACCTATAGTCCTGTGCACTGATTGCTGGCAGAAGAAACCATCTCCCAATGCAGCTGATACCTTGTAACTGGGGAAAATTACAACTGTGATAATTGAATCCCAACTATGATGAAATACGGATTGTGAATATGTAAGAATCATAGAATCACAGAGTTGGAATAGACCTTGTGGGCCATCCAGTCCAACCCCCTTGCCAAGAAGAAAATTATTATTATTACACTTTATTTATATTCCGCTCTTCTCACTCCGATGGGAACTCAGAGCAGATTACATTACACATACGGCAGACAATCCCTGCTGGTTTACATACAACTACAATACAACAAGTACAATTTAGAAGGATTTTTTCTTCTTCTGGCTGCGTCACAGGGTGCGGTTGCTCCATTACATCATTACGTCATTACATTATACAAGGGGGTGCTGTTGCTTCATCCTCATGACGGAGAGCCTCTGTTTCCGCATTCCACCTTCCGACAGCCGATCTTTCTTTTTATTCAGGCATTGTAAAGTCCTTTCTTGTAAAAATCCTTCCCCGCTTAGCGGTTCCCAGTTCATCTATTCACAGCTGGGTGAACAATGGACTGGGCTCACAGCTGGGTGTCCAGACCAGCCCGGGAATCAAACATGCAACCTTCTGATTGAAAACACAGCTGTTGTTACCGCTGTGCTATCTCTCCGGCCCCTGGAAACCATCTCCCAATGCAGCTGATGCCTTTCACCTGGGGAAAATTACAACTGTGATGATTAAATCCCAACTATGATGAAATACTGATTGTGACTATGTAAGAATCATAGAATCACAGAGTTGGGATAGACCTTGTGGGCCATCCAGTCCAACCCCTTGCCAAGAAGCAGGAAAATTGCATTCAAAGAGTTACCGATTAGCCTATCTAGGCTACTGTTCCATGTTTATAATCTCTTATTGGGATGTGATTGTCATGATCATAACTCCTTATCTCACTCCAGCCTATTTAGGCCAGTGTTTCTCAACCAGTGTGCCGGGGCACACTAGTGTGCCGTGAGTGATCATCAGGTGTGCCGGGGGAACTTAGAACCTCCAGGAAGGGGAGAGTCTAGTGTGTTGAGTATAAAAACCTAAGAAACCTACCGATAAAGGCACAAAAATTACAAACACCCCCCTCCCCACCCGTTGCCTACTTGGTCTCTCCCTCTCCATGCATTGGGAAGGCCCGCCTCCTTTCCCCAAGTAGAGACCTCCCTCTTGCCTCCTGGAGGTTCCGTGTGGGAAGTTTGGCCCAGTTCTATCACTGGTGGGGTTCAGAATGCTCTTTGTTTGTAGGGGAACTATAAATCACAGAAACGGTAACTCCCAAATGTCAGGGTCTATTTCCCCTGAACTCCAACTGTGTTCGGCTGAGAGATAGCTTTTATCCCAGAGCTGTGAATATATTGAACTCTCTGGTTTCACACTGATGTAGCATTAGAGGTTGTGCAATACTGATTAGAATGTGGAAGGATGGGTGTTTTGTTTTTGTAATTCTACATAAGTAAAATTTAGATTTTATAATTTTTAATTTTTTTAAAAAAAAATCGATTTTTATGCGCTGTTGATTATACTTATGTCATTATATTTATACTTATGTATTGTTGTCTGCATGTGACACTTGGAGTGCTTCTATGAGCCACGCCGAATCCCTCTGGGGAAATGGTGGTGGGATACAAATAAAGATTATTATTATTATTGGGGATGGTACAATTTTATTGTACAATGACAATGTACAATTTATTTATTTATTGTTCCATTTTGTATACCGCCACTCCCCGAAGGCTCGGAGCGGTTTACAATAATCAGCACATACAAACAGTACAGTTAAAATAATCAGCCCAAGTCACAATATCTTAAACAGCCAAGATCGAATGCTTGCCGAACGAGAAATGTCTTACATGCCCTCCGAAAAAAAGTTATTCTATTTTTCTGGGCATCATCTACATACGAAGGAGGTTCAATCTGTGAGGATTTGAAAAGAGATGCCGTGAAAAGAGTTAAGTGGAAAGACGTGTCAGCAGCTGATTGGCTGAGCATGCTGGGGCTAGAGTTCTGATTGGCTGCTGTCTCTGGCTTGCTGCTGAGACAAACAGTTTTAACTGCCACTTTCACTTTGGAGAGTGAAGAGAGCACTGACTGGAAACCGCCAGGAAGGAAATGGCTGCCAACTCTCTGAAGCCTTATCATTTTTTAAAGCATGAGGTGAAATTTAAAGACTGTTTAAAGGGACTGTTCATTCTCTCTGTTCTCTGTGTAAATTCAGAGTGACTGCTATATATATTGTTGCCCAGTTTGACTTTTGAACTGAAGTAAAGATACTGTTACTTGTTACACAAGCCTGCGTGACTATTATACTGCAGGGTATATCTTGGTTCAAAACTGTGGTAATGCTTCTGTTTACTTACATTTACTAACCCCCACACAATCTACTGGTGATTGGAGTGTAGATGAAACAGATTTCTTTCAGGTTTACATAGTGGAGTGCTATGACAACATTCTTTATTATATTGCTGACATTGAATACTGACCTACAACACACAGCAGGGAATGATATGCTCGAACTTGATAATAGCTGTCAAAGAAACATAAACAAGTTCGAGCATATCATTCCCTGCTGTGTGTTGTAGTTTGCCATAGGGGCATCCTACATTGAATACTGACCACCAATCATTAAATTATTATTATTATTATTATTATTAAACTTTCTTATACCCTGCCACCATCTCCCCATAGGGACTCAGCTTCATTGCTGTTGTTTTTGGGGGTTTTTTTGCAGATTTCAGGGGTGATTCTATCCAAAACTATTTCATTTTATTATGGAGACTTTCACGACAGCTTTAAAGTTATTTTGGAACCCTAAGCGGTAAGTGTGAAACTTGGATACAAAAACATATGTTACATGCCATATTTTTGTAAAATTCTTCCTACCCAATTAAACCAGTGTGGGTTTTGGCTACATGTTACTACAGATACAAAATATTTTCACAAATCCTAATCCTCAAGAAGTTACCCCATCAAAAAAATAACAATAAGAGAATTTTTGTTCTATAGCAAGAAACTGTTGTGATTTGCACACAAAAATACAGTGTGCTAAAAATAATTGTGAAATGCATTAAATTTTCACTAAACAGGCCCTGAAATTGGGAAAAAACCCCAAAAACACTCCTACATAATCTTACTTACTCAATAGAAATTTTATATATATATTTCATTCACACATTTGAAAACAAGCACAGATTTGAATTTTTTACTTTTTAACTGTTCATCTATATATATAAAGGAAGAGTCGTCATGGAAAGACTGTCCCAAACAGAGAAACCTTACAATGCAGAAACACCAAACTTGCCAACAGAAATAGGCCTCAAGCAAGGTACGTTTGTAGCAAAGAAACTTTCCCCCCCAAAACCTAAAAGGCCCCCAAAACAACGAGTAAAAAACTACATTTCCCAGCATCCTCCGGGGCTGCCAACGACTCTCCCAGCCTCTACATTCTGACAACATGATTGGCTGCCAATAAGGGCAGATTTGCATAACTTCTGTACTGGCCAGCCAACATGAACATTCCGACCCATAATAAACTGTCAGAGGAGGAGAAGGCAAAGGGCTGAGGCACAAACACAAACACCCAATTCACTTCCCACAGACTTTCTCGCATCTCCTAATTAGGGCACAGCAACGCGTGCCGGGTACAGCTAGTTGCTCATAATTTTATTGGGTATCATAAACCATCTGGTCTATATACTAAAATGTTAACAGCCATTCTAACAATCAGATAGATTGTTAATGCTCTGCATTATCCAAAGGTCATTGGTAAAATGGCTAACAACCAAGTTAACATGTATACAGATCCATTCAATAACACTAATGAAACATTAACATTACAAATAGGAATATAGAAAAAACAAACCAGAGCAGCAAAATTGGGGAATGTTTCCCAATCTGTAAGGAAACTATTTCTTTCATTGTTTTAAAACTTGTTTGTTTTCTCCATGACTTCTTCCTCTTCATTTATGGCTTCTGTAAACCCACTGCTATTACATCTGTGCATGTTATTTGATCAATCATTATCATTGATATACAGTATTTGTGGGGAAAGTAAGCCAGCATGGCATAAGGGTTTGAGCATTGGGCTATGGCTCCGTAGACCAAAGTATGAATCCCCACTCAATAATGAAAACCCACTTCTCTCAGTCTTAGAAAATGTAAGGATAAGTTTGCTCTAGGGCAGTGTTTCCCAACCTTTTTTGAGCACACTTTTTAGATTTACAAAATCTTGGGACACACCACCAACCAAAATGACACTCCAACACAGTAATACATATAGGTAATATGTTTTTAAATGTATTTATACACTCAGTGTGAAAACTGGGCCTGTTTCAATGAACACAACATAGATATCCTGACAGTTATAGCAGAAAGACACAAACTTCCCACACAGAACTCCCATAACCAAGAGAAAATACTGTAAGAGTTTGGTGGGCATTGACTTTGAGTTTTGGAGTTGTAGTTCACCTATATCCAGAGAGCACTGTGGACTCAAACAATGTTGGATCAGGACCAAACTTGGCATGAATACACAATGTGCCCAAATGTGAACACAAATGGAGTTGCTCTTCCTCTCCTCTTTGCCCTGCAGTGGGACAAATAGTCTCAGGCGCCAAACACCGGCCAGCGCCCACAACTGCTCAAAAGGCCCAGCGGGGCTGTGGTTTCTTGGCAGCCCTGGGTTCCGTCCCATCTTCTCCTCTCCCTCCTTCCTTCCCGGCCTGCAGTGCCTGCCTCTTCTGACAATGGCTCTGCTTTGTGGGTTCATGCAAAGGGGCTTCACAAGGGGATCCCGGAGAGCTTTCTGATGCCTGCGTGCATGCGGAGGATGCCAAGGGGGATCTGCGAAGCCCCTTCCTCCCTCCTTGGCTTTACCATCCGGGGCCTCGGGGCCTTGCCTTGGAAGGTTTCCGTCTCGGCACTCTTGATTCCCAGGCCTGGTCTCCCACCGGAAGAGGCTTCTTTGGAGCTTCAACGAGCCCCGTGGCGCCCTAAAACCAGCCCATTTGTTTAAGGATGAACCCATTCACTAGGGACAAAGTGGCCTGCAGTCATCTTGCTCGGAACCATTTCCGCTTCCGTTCCCCGCCCTCCCTTGATTGGAGGCTGGCTGGCTGGGGAAATGGCTGAAGGAGGTGGCACCCTGGCCCCTTCTTCTTTGCCACCCCCCAGCCCTTCCTCGTCCTCCTCCTCCCCAAGCAGCAGCAGCAGGAGTTTGGCAGGAAGGGGAAGAAAGGGGGGAAGAGAGGTATTCCCATGGCACACCAGGGGATTGCTCACGGAACACTAGTGTGCCGCAGAACACCGGTTGGGAAACACTGCTCTAGGGCCATCAAAAATCGGAGACAACTTGAAGGCCCACAACAACAATTCATAGGAAAAATTTACACTACAATCTGCCTATGTGTGTTTACTCATGGCTAAGCCTTCCTAGTTCTCTTTTAATAAGTATTAGGCATGAGAAAAAAGTTATGAAAATGAAATGATTCGTAAGAAATTCGTAAGAAATGCTACTTTTGAGTATTTCCGCATCTGGAACGCATCAACCAGGAAGTGGACTTTCTTTATAGAACTTCGGGGCCAGGATTTTCTTAAGTGTCGTTATTAGGTCGTAAGGGGGCACCCTCCTTCTCTCTCACCACCCTCCGCCTCCCTTGCCAATAAGTATTATGGCAAGGCAAGCCCTAAACTCGCTCCTTCTTTCGGCTGGAAGCCCGGAAAAATGTAAACAGAGAGGGATTACTCAGAAGTAAATCTGCAAAGGAGGGCACATTGGATGAAGTGCCCTCCTTTGTGGATTTACTGAGTAAACCTCTGTTTAAATTTTTTCCAGGCTTCCTGCCTCTCCTGCCTGCCAGGATCTAAAGCATCAAAGAGTATTGGGGTGAGAAACCAACCTAATGTATAATAGAATGAATGCTACTGTAAGTGCCTAATATTATAAGTAATCCAACTGGTCATATACCTACATTCCATGCACATGCAATAATACAGCAGTAATAACAATAACAAGAGGTAAAATTCAAACCGAAGTATTCTGACTGGTCCCTGCACTCATGCGGTGCAAACGGGCTCTTCTCTATTAGCCCGGAAAAGCCAGCGTTTTCTGCTTGGGTGCACACACATACATATTCTTGGGGGGGATTTGCTGCAGAATCCCGGGCTCATAGAGAAGATTCTGCAGCAAATCCCCCAAAGAATATGTGTATGTGTGTGCACCCAAGCAGAAAACGCTGGCTTTTCCCGGGCTCACAGAGAAGAGCCCGTTTGCACCGCATGAGGAGGAACCAGTCAGAATACTTCGGTTTGAATTTTACCTCTTCTTATACCCATTGTTATTACTGTTGTGGCTATTGCATGTGCATGGAATGTAGGTATATGACCAGCCTGGGCAAACTTGGGCCCTCGCTCCTCAGGATCGGGTGAGAGAGAGGCAGCGAGGAGCGAGGGGGCTCCTCCTCCTTTTCTTTTGCTGCTTCCAAGAATCGAATACCCGCTCCCTCCCTCCCTCCTTCCCTCCCTCCTTCCTATTTGGAGAGTCCCATCTAGAATTCAGTGTGATTTATTCAAGTTTTGGCCTACAACTCCCAGAAATCCCAGCCAATTTACCAGCTGTTAGGATTTCTGGGAGTTGTAGGCCAAAACCATCTGGAATGCGCATGCGCTGGCCTACGAACTACTGACAAATTTCGTTAGTAATTAAGTTACATTTAGAAATTTTTGGAAATTTTTTTGTAAGTCTTTCTTTTACTAATCAAAAAAAATCCCCCCCCCATTTGATTTTAGAATCGCCATTTTTGGGTTCGAAACCATGCCTAATAAGTATGTGTAAGACTCCATTTTTAATTTGTAATTATTTTGGAAGTAGCTATTGCAATAAATTTCTTGAATCTGTATTGCAGGCCACAGAGGCACCTTGGCTTCCAGGATGGCGGTATTGTTAAATGACTCTGTACTTTGTACTAGGTGTCAAAGGAGCTATCCAAGGTACTAAAACCTGCCTCCCAAACAAGTGCAGCCTCTTTGATAGCTCCTATAAAACCTGGGATAAAACATGGAGCAGATTCACTTGAATATTGGCATGGAAGCCCATGACTATCTTTGTAGGCCACACTAGTCACCTCCAGCCAGAGTAAATGAGATGGACATGGCTCTCAAGCAATCATTTTCAAAATTGAGATGGAAATGGCTAAACAAAAGTGAATGAGACCAGGGATTTTCACACTTATAAAACTACGATTCTACCTTAAATGTCATGGTTTTATCCTATGTTGATCCCAAATGTAATTCTGAGCTTTCCAAGGATCCAAATATTTAAAGTACGGCTCGATTAGTTATTTATTTATTTATTTTATTACTCGGGCTTCTATGCCGCCACTCCCAGGAGGGCTCGGGGTGGCTCACAAGAGCCATACAAGGCGCAGTAGTAATACAATAACAATTAAAAACAACAGTGAATCAACATATAAAAACAACGCAGTATTAAAAAATCTGTGGTACAGTGCATCGCCACAGATAGCAATTAAAACAGGTGGGCTACACAGGGGCAAGACTTACAGGTCAAAAGCCTGCCAAAAGAGGTAGGTCTTGCAGGCCCGTCTGAAGGGGAGCAGGTCCTGGATAGCGCGTGTTTCTGCCGGGAGGGCGTTCCACAGTGTGGGCGCGATGACGGAGAACGCCCTCCTGCGGGTTGATGTCAGTCGCACGAGCCTCGCCGAAGGGACGTCTAGGAGGTTGGCGTCCTCCGACCGCAGTGATCTCATTGGGCAATAGGGGGAGAGACGGTCCCTCAGGTACGTTGGCCCCAAGCCGTGCAAGGCCTTAAAGGTGAGAACCAACACTTTGAAGGTGATCCGGTGCTCAACTGGCAGCCAGTGCAGGTCCTGCAAGGTAGGTGTTATGTGACTACCTGCTGGTGTTCCAGACAGGAGTCGGGCGGCAGAATTCTGCACCAGCCTGAGCTTCCCGGTCACCGTGTTGCAGTAGTCCAGTCTCGAGATGACCGTGGCTTGGATCACCGTGGCCAGGTCGTTCCGGGATAGATAGGGGACCAGCCGCCTCGCCTGTCTCAGATGGAAAAAAGCAGACTTGCTGGCCATGGAGACCTGGGTCTCCATGGTCAGCTGGGAATCCAAGTGGACTCCCAGGCTCTTTACTAGGGGCGATGGGCATAGCGCCACACCGTCCAGGGTCGGAAGCTGGACATCCCCATCACCCGGGCGGCCTAGCCACAAGATTATATGTATGTGTATTAGACAATAAGTCCCAGTATAACAATGTGACTCCATTCAAAGCATAAATGTACAGGGCAGTTTAAATAATTTTAAACACACTTTTATCTCTGGTCATTAATAAGAGGTTACAGAGGTTTATAGGCTAAAGAGGGAACTACAGATTGCCTCCCTAGAGCCTCCCCCAACAGAAACCAGCTGGATTTACATCTGGCATAAGATCCTCAGCTGCAAGGGGGAAATTCCTGAATGGACAAAAGGATCATGGGGAGATATCTGGTAAACAAAGGGAAGTAGTCTTGGCTCTCTGCCCTAGTTCTCTTCCCTTTCTTAACTTGGACCTTCCCCCTGGCCTTCTGATTGACTGTAGCTCATGCTTTGCTGAGCAGCTCTTCCACATGTTTGTACCATTCCCATGCGGTGTGGTAAAAAAAATATTTCCTTTTGAAATTAATTTCAAAGGAATTAAAATGTTGGAGAAACTGTGGACCCTTCCAGACAGCCATTTAATCGAAAATGTCAAGGCAGAAAATCTCACAGTATATGCTTTGAACTGGGCTATCTGAGTCCGCACTGCCATATATTCCAGTTCAAAGCAGATAATATGGTATTTTCTTCAGCTGTGTGGAAGGGGCCTGATTTGGATGAGTGCAATAATTCTTGTGTCATGGCTAGATAGTGTATGAGAATTCCCCTTCTTTCACTGTATAATCATTAGGCCTGTTTACGATTATCTGATGCATCCAATTATCGGAAGTTTTTTTTCGGACTTCCAATAATTGAAGCGATATCGAGAGCAGTGCCCCAACCAGGAAGTGGATTCACCATTCCGAGGGCTTCGTCGCCATTCTCGGAAAGGTCTCGGATGTAATTTCCACCCTTTCTTGCTGTCTCTCCTCATTGGCTGATGGCAATCCAGATTGGATGCGGGATAACACCCCTCCCCAACAGATCTGGGGGAAACGCAGCTTTCCCCCAGATCTGCTGGGGAGGGATGTTACCCCTGGAAGTAACCTAAGCGCTAAAAGTGACTGTTTACTAGAAAGCCACTGACAAACAGCTGGGAAAGAACACCAAAAAGAATGACTAGGGTCTCTAGCTAAATGATCTAATGTAATTAAAAATCCAGACATCATATTTCCACAATGAATCATCTATATCAGTGGTTCCCAAACTTTTTTGGCCTACCGCCCCCTTTCCAGAATAAAAAACTTTACTCACCGCCCCACTAGAAATTATTTTTTAAAAATTTAATAGCAATTAAACAGAAAGATATATGTATTAATGCAGTGATTCTCAACCTTTCTAATGCCATGACCCCTAAATAAGGTTCCTCATGTTGTGGTGACCCACAACCATATTTTCGTTGCTACTTCATAAATAATTTTGCTACTCTTATGAATTGTAATCCAAATATCTAATATGCAGGTCAAAGCAAAGGGGGCGGGGCCAAAGAGGGCCGCACAACCCCTTTTAAATGGCCAATCGTTCACCACCCTGAAATTCCCCTGAGCCTCCCACCACCCCCTTGGATCACCTCACCGCCCACCATGGGGTGGTACCGCCCACTTTGAGAATCAGTGATCTATATCGAAGAGAAATGTATATATTCAATAATGTGATGCTCAAAATGTAAAACATTCAAAGCAATGGTAATAATATACACAATGAAATATTACATACATGTTATAGCATTCAATGCACCAGACATATCAACCCCTCTTGCCAGGGCCGTAGCCAGGATTTTGTTTCGGGGCTGAGACTGGGTGGAAAAGGGTCTACCCTAGCAAACCTTTTGTATTGTTATCCCAATAACCCCATTAATGTGGGATATAATGACCACGGTGATCAGATCATGATATGAATAAACATAACAGTTTAAATAATGTACCAGTACGGCCTATTCATGGACCACCCTGAGAATTTCAGGGGGCTGAAGCCCCTTAGCCCCCTGGCTACATGCCTGCTTCTTGCTAAACACCTCTATTGTGTTCCTGGTTTTGATGTGATGTTAATAAAATGTTTAATTTGAGATTTTAGCTGTGTTTTTATTGACTCATGTAAGCCGCCCCGAGCCACTGGGAGTAGCGGCAGACTGAAATTTGAATAAATAAATAAATAAACAAATCCAAAGAGAACGACTAGGGGCTCTAGCTAAATGATCTAATGTAATATAAATCCAGACATCATATTTCCACAATGAATCATCTATATTGAAGAGAAATGTATATACACAATAATGTGATGCACAAAATGTAAAACATTCAAAGCAATGAGAATAATATACACAATGCAATCTGTATACCTTAATAAAGCGGAATGTTTGTATGTATGTATGTGTGCGGAGGGCAGAAGGGCGGAAGGGCGGATATGTGGCAGCTATTTGCATAAAGTCCTTTGATTGGCCAGCCTCGCCACTCCAAAATTCTAAGGCACCAGACAGAGGGCATTGATTGCCACTGATTAGCCAGCATCCCAGAATCCAGGCCTCTACATTCAAACAACAGGATTTCTTCCCACTGAGGGAGAAAAATGCACCATCAACATTCCCTCCCCACTTGGCTCTGTGAAAACAAAATGGATTCCTGTTTTCTCCTCCCCCTCAGCTTTTAGAAAACGGCCCAAAATTTACAGTAAGGCTTCATTAACTTGATTTCCCTGACTAGGCCTCAGTTAATGGGACGTTGTGTGTGGCCTGAATTAACAGTAACCAACCTTGGCACACTGAGCCCCTATGACCCATGATTCATTCTACTGCAGTTTGGAGTAGGGAGGACCATGGATGATGGGACTTGAAGTACCATCACAGGTTATGAGATTTGTAGTACTTTCAAACTCTTCATTCCCCACAGACCAAGGCGGCCCTGAACCACAAGACCAAACTTGGCACACAGTACCCCCATGACCCACACTCCATCCTACTGCAGTTTAGAGGAGGATGGACCATGAAGGATGGGATTTCAAGTACCTCCATTCACTTCCCAAGCCCGCTGCGACCCTCATCCAGTGCATAATCATGACCACACTTGGCACAAAAAGCCCCCATGACCCAATGGACGTCCTGATGCAGTTCGGAGGGCGGACCACAGATGATGGGACTTGAAGTACCTCCACTCATTTCACCAGACCATTGCCAACCTCATCCAAACACTGATCAAGACCAAACTTGGCACACAGAGCCCCCATGACTCATTCTACATTCTGGTGCAGTATCAAGGAGGATGGACCACGAATGATGGGACTTGAAGTACCTCCACTCACTTCCCATGACTGCTGCGACCCTCATTCAATGACTAATCAAGACCAAACTTGGCACACAAAGCCCTCATGACCCACTCTACATCCTGGTGCTGTTTGGAGGGGGATGGACCATGGATGATGGGACTTGAAGTACCTTCACTCACCTTCTGAGACTACTGCGACCCTCATCCAATGAATGATCAACACCAAACGTGGCACTTAGAGCCCCCATGACCCACTATACATCCTGGTGCTGTTGGGAGGGGGATGGACCATGGCCAATGGGACTTGCAGTACCTTCACTAACTTCCTGAGACCACTGCAAGCCACATGCACATCTAATAGGAACCAACCTTGGCACACAATGCCTTCCTCAAATAACCTGGGCACCGCCGGGTCCTCAGCTAGTATTACATAAACATAGGACAACACATTATACAATTCAATGCACTAGATGTATCATAATCATAGTATTACGTTACCAGAAGAATGTTCCAAATTAAATAGTCTCTGCAATTAGAGTTGTTCAAGGTGTGTTTGGTGTGGTAGTCCAGATAACGTAGTCCCATGTAATGGATCCTGAAGTGTGGAGTCGATCACGCATTCCCGTAGGCCTTGGGAATACATCCGATTCAATTCCGATAACATCGCTGTAAAAATCGGAAGTGATTCACATCCGAAACCAAAACAAAATCAACATCCGAAACAACTTCCTATACGCATTTTTGTGTTCAAAAACAGGCCTAATAATAATCTCTGTGTCCCCAACTTCCCACACACACACACACACACACACACACACAGAATCTCCACAATTCGCTGAAAGCCTAGAAAAAGATGTTGTAAGTAAATATTTCCTATGGAGCTTTTTTCAGATCTGGAATATATTTATTTATTTATTTATTTATTATTCCATTTTATATTCCGCTCCTCCCTGCAGGCTCGGGGCGGATTACAGCAATTAAAATGTACACTAAGACATTCAATAAAACATACAATAAAATATACAGTAAAAACAAATACATAGCCATAGAGACCGCAGGTCTACAATTCTTGGATCAGGCGTGAGCATGTTGATTGCGTTTGCGTTTAGCCAAACGCCAGCCTGAAGAGGGCAGTCTTACACGCCCTTCAGAAAGGGGCGAGTTCTGGAATTTCCCGAATATGACCTGGAAGCGAATTCCAGAGCACAGGTGCCGCGGCCGAGAAGGCACGTTGTCTTGTGCTGGATAGATGGCAGGAGCGGGATGATGGAATAACCAGAAGGTTCTGCTCTTCCGAACGTAGTGATCTCAGGGGAACATATGGGGTAAGGCGGTACCTTAGGTACACAGGCCCTAGGCGTGTAAGGCCTTAAAGGTTAAAACCAGCACCTTGAAGGCAACTCGGTACTCGATGGGAAGCCAGTGCAGTTGCCGAAGGATGGGAGTGATGTGCTCCCTCACTGGTGCTCCCACCAGCAAGCGAGCAGCGGCATTCTGCACTAGCTTGAGTTTCCGGATTGTCGACAAGGGAAGGCCAACGTAGAGGGCATTACAGTAATCCAGCCTTGAGATGACCGTCGCTTGGATCACCATGGCCAGGTCATCCCTGGACAGGTAGGGGGCCAGTCGCCTAGCCTGTCATAGGTGGAAGAACGACGTCTTGCTGACCATGGAGACCTGGGCCTCCATGGTCAGCAAGGGGTCCAATTGGACACCTAAGCTCTTAATGAGGGATGACGGGCTAAGTTGCTCGCCATCCAGGGTAGGCAACCGGCACTCATCCAGCCCAGGGCGACCGGGCCACAAGATCTCCGTCTTCGACAGATTCACCTTCAACTGGCTGGCACGCAGCCATCCAGTCACGGCTTCGAGGCATAGATGGAAACAATCGGGTACGGTGTCCAGCCTGCCGTCCATTCTCAGCAGAAGCTGGGTGTCATCCGCATACTGATAACACTCCAGACCAAAGTCGCGGGCCAGAGGACGCATGTAGATGTTGAATAATAAGGGTGAGAGGATGGCCCCCTGGGGGACCCCACAACTTAATGGGAGCCTCCCGGAGACCTCCTCTCCCCTCTCCACACGTCCCCAATCCTGGAGGAAGGAGGTCACCCACTTAAGGGCGGTCCCCCTAACCCCAGTCACGGCTAAACGGTGGGCTAACAGTGCATGGTCTACGGTATCAAACGCTGCTGTTAGATCTAACAAAACAAGCAGGGCTGATCCGCCCCGATCCAGCTGGCGGCGAAGTTGGTCTGTAATGGCGACAAGCACGGTCTCCGTCCCATGCCCAATACGGAAGCTGGACTGGAAGGAATCGAGTCCAGCTGTGTCTTCTAAGAACTGCTGCAGCTGATCCGCTGCTGCCCTCTCAATTACCTTGCCTAAAAAAGGCAAATTTGACACAGGTCGGTAATTGGAGGGAGCCGAAGGATCTAAATTCGGCTTTTTCAGCAGCGGTCTTACCATAGCCTCTTTCAAACCCCCTGGGAACACTCCTTGCTCAAGGGAGCTGTTGATAATCTTTCCCAGGGGGTCTCGTAACCCCTCCCGGCAGGATCTAACAAGCCAGGAGGGGCACGGATCGAGGGAGCAGGTAGTTGGTCTAGCTGCAGCGAGAAGCTTATCGATATATCACACCTAAGAGACCCCAGAATAAGTATATACATTTTGGCAGGTTTTAGTGAATCACTGCAAGTTTAAAACATCATGTGATATGCTGTTTCCTATTTTCTAAAGGTTGAAAAAACACTGTGACAGTAGTAATGTCAAGACAGCAGGTTCTGTATTCACCACACAACCAGATGCTCTATGCCTATAGACCTCAAGTGGGACATCTGCTCTTAGCTCCTGCCCTACACTGAAAACATTGCCTCTTGAAACTGAGGTCTTTGGAGACTGGATCTCAAAGAGGCCAGTAACACAATCAGAGGGAAAAAATGGAATAAGTGTTTAGTGTTGCTCTATTATTCACATGTTTATGTGTTTTTTTAAAAATTGCAAGTTCTCTCTCTCTCTCTCTCTCTTTATATATATATATATATATATATATATATATATATATATATCTGTATCTGTATCTGTATCTGTATCTGTATACCTTTATAAAACGGAATGTTTGTGTGTGTGTGTGTGTGTGTGTGTGTGTGTATGTGTGTATGCGGAGGGTGGGAGGGCAGAAGGGCGGAAGCAGCCACTTTCACAGGCCAGGACGGATATGTGGCAGCCACTTTCACAGGCCAGGGCGGATATGTGGCAGCCACTTTCACAGGCCAGGGCGGATATGTGGCAGCCACTTTCACAGGCCAGGGCGGATATGTGGCAGCCACTTTCACAGGCCAGGGCGGATATGTGGCAGCCACTTTCACAGGCCAGGACGGATATGTGGCAGCCACTTTCACAGGCCAGGACGGATATGTGGCAGCCACTTTCACAGGCCAGGACGGATATGTGGCAGCCACTTTCACAGGCCAGGGCGGATATGTGGCAGCCACTTTCACAGGCCAGGGCGGATATGTGGCAGCCACTTTCACAGGCCAGGGCGGATATGTGGCAGCCACTTTCACAGGCCACAGCGACCAGCGGGTGATGGACCTGCACCAAACTTGGTACACAGAGCCCCCAACCCCCTTTCTGTCCTGGCGTGGGTCGGGGACATGTCCCACGGATTATGGGATTTGTAGTACTTTCCAACACTTTGGTTCCCACAGACCACTGAGGCCACCAAAAAGGACCAATACAGACCACACTCAGCACACACAGCCCCCATGACCGACTCTACATCCTGGTGCAGTTCGGAGGAGGGTGGACCATGGATGATGGGACTTGAAGTGCCTCTACTCACTTCCAAAGTCCGCTGCAACCCTCATCCAATCACTGATCGAGACTAAACTTGGCACACATAACCCCCATGACTGCCTTCACGTCCTGGTGAGGTTTGGGGAGGACTGACAATGGATGATGGGATTTGTAGTACTTTTACACCCCTCTGTTCCCACAGATCACTGTGGCCCCAACAAACACTGATAAAGACCACACTTGGCACACAGAGCCCCAGTGACCCAGTCCACATCCTACTGAAGTTTGGAGGGGACAGAACATGGATGATGGGTCTTGCAGTACCTTCCCTCACTTTCCAAGACTGCTACAAACCTAATCCTATGACTGATCAACACCAAATCTGGCACACAGAGCCCTCATGACCCACTCTACAGCCTGGTGCAGTTTACTGTGAGACGGACCACAGATGATGGGACTTGAAGTACCTTCACTCACTTCCGAAAAACAATGCATCCCTCATCCATTCACCAATACAGACCAAACTTAGCACACAGAGCCCCCCTGACCCAATCTACATCCTACTACACTTTGGGGGGGGGGGGACACAGAGATGATGGGACTTGCACTACCTTCAGTAATTTCATGATACCACTGCAACTCCCAATAATGATGGATCAAGACCAAACTTGGCACACAGAGCCCCCATGACCCACTCTACATCCTGCTGCGCTTCTCAAATAACCCGGGCAGGGCCGGGTCCCCAAGCTAGTATATATATATACACACACACACACAGTATGTACATGTGGGAGGGGAGCTAAAGTCAAACTCTAGTGAAACCAACAGCCCACTGTATATGTAATTTATATTAATGGGGTCAACACAATGTGACAATATGGGCCCAGAACATGGGAAGGAGTGTTTGATTACACCCGCCTGAGACCTAAGAGACAGCTTAATTAGCTGGATAACTATTATGGCTTTACCTGTAACTTGGCCTGGGATTCACTCCAACATTTGGCATGCCTGAGTAGCCTTGTCAATGAGCTGCTACTGAGAAATCATTTCCCCAGGCTCCAGTCATTTCCTTCCTTCCCCACAGTTGTCTGCAGAAGTTGATTAAGCAAAATTTGGCTTGGAATAGGCTCTGACTCTCCAGCACCTGCTTGTTCAACACTCAAACTACTACATCACACTGGCTACTTTGCCTCTATGGACCACTTTATACTATACAGTTACAGCACCATGATTCCACTTGCTACAATTCCAATATATGGAGTCCTGGGATCTGCAGTTTAAGGGAGGGCATTTAGAATTCTTACCCAGTAGACTCCAGTGCCTCGCCAAACTACAGGTCCCAAGAATCTATTGATAATGTTGTCAAACAACACCCCAAGGATTTATAGTTTGCCAAGGACACCCAAACAAAATGAAATAATTCCTTTCCTCTTTCTACTAAGTCTCAGTAACCCCCGAAATGGACCAGTCCCCTTCTAAAGCTTATTTCTCATTTTTTTTGTATTTTAATCAAAAAATCTCTGGAACGCACTACCCCCTGAGGTTCGGGCTTTGCGTAATCTGTTGGCTTTTCGGAAGGCCTGCAAGTCGGCCCTATTCCGGCAGGCCTTTGAGTTGTAATGTGCTATCCCCTAGGACTTGTGTTATCTCTTAGGAATTGTTTTATCCTTGTGGTTTTATTGCTGTTGTAGATTTGTTGTTTAATTGTGGTGCTTATGTAAGCTGCCCCAAGCCGGCTGGGAGTGGCGGCCAATAAATCTAACAAATAAATAAATAAATAAATTACTTTTGGGACAGACCATGTACATTTATTGTCAAGCTCCGATGACCTCCCCCCCCCCAAAGAACTGTAGTTTGCCAAGGGCTCCACAATAAAAATATTATTTTGTATTATTTTTTAAAATACGTTTTCAAACTTTTGCTCTTTTGAAGTTTTGTAGACCAGGAATGGACTGGCAGCATCCTCATTCCCCGCCCCCCTTTAAAAAATCACTTTATTGTTTCTAACCCTTTAATAAATTGTATCTGCTTTCCCTGACTTTCTGTGTGACATGTATCTTTTTGTGTACTGTATCTATTTTTTAAATATAAACTGTATAAACTTCTTTATGAAATGTAACAAGATGTAGCCCAGAGACTTGTCACCTTTCGATAATCCTGCTGAGATGTATCTGTGAGAACAAGATGGTTTAGCAAATCCCTCTGGCTGTTTCTCAAGCCAGGTAATCATCAAAATCCATTGTTCATATATATGCAGAGATAGGTAGTTTCTAGGCATGAGAAAAATGAAACGGAAATTAAAAGGATTCGTAAGAGATTCGTATGTAATGGGACTTTTGAGGTTTTACGTATCGCTGCCCTGAACCAGAAAGTAGACTTCCTTTACGGTCGGTGAGGCCAACAATTTGCGTTAGGATCATTAGAAATTCTTAAGTATTAATTAATTAATTATTGTACTACTCACTTCTCCCTGTCTTCTCCCCCTCATTTCCTTCCTGCTTTCATTCAGCTTCTTCTTTTTCCCGCATTTCTATGGGGAACTGGAAGTGACGCTGCTGCTAGGTAGGCTAGGCAATGCATTCTGGAAAGTGTAGTCCTCCAGGCTTCCCCCCCCCCTCCTTCTCTTCCCCGTTGCTCTGCTGCCATGTATGCCCCATCGCAGGGGCCTGCTTCACACACACACGCGCACGCGCTTCTCCTCCTCTCTCTCCCGGCGCTCTCTCAGATGCTTCTCTTCCCCGTTGCTCTGCCATGCCCCATTGCAGGGGCCAGCTGCAGGCCTCCAGGTACGTGTTTTGGACTTCAACTCCCACCATTCCTCACAGCCTCAGGCCTCTTCCTTTTCCTCTCAGCCTGGGCAAACTTGGGCCCTTGCTCCCTCAGGATCGGGGTGAGAGAGAGGCAGCGAAGAGCAAGGGGGGGGGGGTCCTCCTCCTTTTCTTTTGCTGCTTCCAAGAATAGAAAACCCCTCCCTCCCTCCTTCCTCCTTCCCCTCCTCCTTCCTATTTGGAGAGTCCCATCTAGAATTCAGTGTGGTTTATTCAAGTTTTGGCCTACAACTCCCAGAAATCCCAGCCAATTTACCAGCTGTTAGGATTTCTGGGAGTTGTAGGCCAAAACTATCTGGAATGCGCATGCTCTGGCATACGAATTTCTAACGAATTTTGTTAGTACTTAAGTTACATTTCTGAAATTTTTGGGAATTTTTTTGTAAGTCTTTGATATACTAATCAAAAAAAATCCCCCATTTGATATAAGAATCGCCATTTTAGGATTCTAAAACATGCCTAGTAGTTTCCCATGTCAGATCAGATAAGCCCAGAATTATTTGTCTAGTTATATGGTTCACTTGAAGCTGAGAGATTGCTCCCCATGGAAACAGAAGCTCATAGTATGACGTGCTTTGATATGTAGTGTGGTGTTTTCTGTATGTTTATGTGAGGGGGAAAGGTATAAAGCGTTACACGGGCGGGGGGAACCCTTTCCCCCTGTGTTCACATTGCTTGGTTAATTGGTCCCTTGTGGCAGTTTTAACCATATTTTTAAAATATTGTTTATTTAATTACGTTTTAGCTTGTGGAAGAATTGCCTTTGATCCCATCTCAGGAGAAATTTGGGATATAAATCCAATAAATAAAATATTTATTTATTTATTTGCTATGCTTCTATACCGCCTCTCTCAGCCCAAAGGCGACTCGAGGCGGTGAACAAGCGGCAGCAAGTGCCCACATGCAATACATCATAATAAGATTAAAACAGTCATATAAAACCATATAAATTAACAGTTAAAACTACAAAATACAAATCTCAGCTCCACAATCTTAAAATCGGTTTCCATTTTGTTGTCATATTAATCCTTTGATCTCGATTGATTAAAGTTCGTCTGCAAGACAGCCAAGTCTTGGCTTTCTTACGAAATATCTGGAGGGAGGGGGTCGATCTGATGTCACTAGGAAGGGAGTTCCAAAGCTGAGGAGCCACCACTGAGAAGGCCCTGTCTCTCATCCCTGCCAGATGTGCCTGCGAAGCAGGTGGGACCGAGAGCAGGGCCTCTCCAGATGATCCTAAGCATCTTGATGGTTCATAGGGAGAGATGTGTTCGGACAGGTAAGTTGGACCAGAACTGTTTAGAGCTTTAAAGGTCAAAACCAGCACTTTGAATTGTGCCCGGTAGCAAACTGGTAGCCAGTGGAGCTGGCACAACAGGGGAGTTGTGCGCTCCCTGAGTGCAGCTCCTGATATCAACCTGGCTGCTGTCCGTTGGACCAATCGAAGCTTCCGAGCAGTCTTCAAAGGCAGCCCCACATAGAGAGCGTTGCAGTAACCTATATGGGATGTAACCAGAGCATGGACTACCGTGGCCAAGTCAGACTTCCCAAGGTATGGGCGCAGCTGGCGCACAAGTTTTAATTGTGCGAATGCTCCCCTGGTCACTGCCAAAACCTGGGGTTCCAGGCTCAGCAATGAGTCCAGGATCACACCCAAACTGCGAACCTGTGTCTTCAGGGGGA
The DNA here is from genome assembly GCA_030556195.1 of Anolis apletophallus. Taxonomy (NCBI): domain Eukaryota; kingdom Metazoa; phylum Chordata; class Lepidosauria; order Squamata; family Anolidae; genus Anolis; species Anolis apletophallus. The sequence continues at coordinate 133,547,834 of JARBWK010000005.1, forward strand.
GTGTAACCCCATCCAACACAGGCTGTAACCCTATGCCCTGTTCGGCCTTTTGACTGACCAGGAGTGCCCCTGTCTTGTCTGGATTCAATTTCAATTTGTTCGCCCTCATCCAGTCCGACACAGCGGCCAAGCACCGGTTCAGGACCAAAACAGCCTCCTTAGTAATAGGGGGAAAGGAGTGACAGAGTTGGACGTCATCTGCATACAGATAACACCGCACTCTGAAACTCCGGATGACCTTCCCCAGCGGCTTCATGTAGATGTTAAACAACATGGGAGATAGTATTGAACCCTGAGGAACCCCACTAGACAATGGTTGAGGGGTTGAACAGGTATCTCCCAGTAACACCTTCTGAGATCGGCCCTCCAGAAGGGACCAGAGCCACTGCAAGACAGTACCTCCAAGGCCCATTTATCCGAGGCGTCCCAGAAGGATACTGTGGTCAATGGTATCGAAGGCCGCTGAGAGGTCCAGCAGAACCAACAGGGACACACTCCCCCTGTCCAGCTACCAGCATAGATCATCCACTAAGGTGACCAAGTGGACCAAGGCGACTTAATAAATATGCAAACTATTTGCATGGGGCATGAGCTGATAAGCTGAAATGCTATAAAACCTGCAATATTGTAACCACTTGTTGGTGAGTGCCCCATGTAACTGAATGGAACTTACTTTGAGGTAGTTGTGTAGCGAGAGATATATATATATATAAAGCATGTTGGTATCTCTACATCCGCTTATCTCACCAGCCATTTGCCATCCTCAGATTTTGATCTGCTGTCAGCATCTCCTCATATTTCATATTTTAGTCCTTCTTCCAATTAACAGCTGAGAATGCAGGGTGATTTTTCACAGCAAGCCTCCCCGTTTGGCTACTATCTTTGGAACCACAGTTTCTAATGGGAAGAAGAACATCACAGTTTATGAAAAGAAGCAATCATTGCAAAGACATGCCAATAAAATTTTAAATGAAAACTATTGATATGTTTACATCTTTTTTTTAATATACCAAAGATATCTTCTCTATAGCATTCACATTGAAGCAATCCTCCTTTTAGCTCATTGTGTACACTGTCTCTTGCACATGCAAAAGTATATTGGAATCGACCGTGGCAATCAATTGATATGTTTCCTCCAGCATCACAAGATTTATTTTAAATCAGTTATCAAATCCATTCTTCCATTTGCTCCAAATAATTAGGAACTTTAAAAAAAACCACTGAACACTACAGCAAATCAATTCTTCTATTCTCTCAACACTTCACAATAATCTTTGTATTTTGACTCAGAAGTAAGTCTTTTTCAACAAAATGGGATTTACCACCCTGAGTCACCTACGGCAGGGATGCTCATTAGGTAGAGCATGATCCACTGGTAGATCACGTAGGGCATCCTGGTAGATCGCAGGCAGGGAGGGAGGAAGGCTCAGTCCTGTCCCACAGGCTCCTGATGCTGCCCAGGTGCAGAAGGGGGTTGGACTGGATTTTATTTCTTTTTATTTATTTATTTATTTATTTATTCGGGTTTCTATGCCGCCGACTCCCGAAGGCTCGCGGCGGCTTACAAGAGCCGAAGGCACAATAAAATACAAAACGATAAAAGCAGTTAAAAACAGAGCAACACAATAAAACAGAAGCACAATTGAAGCAGTGGCACAATTAAGAACGCACGGGCCTACCCATCGAAAGCCTGCTTAAACAAATAGGTTTTACAAGCCCGTCTGAACGGGAGCAGGTCCTTCATTGCCCGAGTTTCGGCCGGGAGGGCGTTCCACAGTGTGGGAGCTATGACAGAGAACACCCTCTGGCGGGTGGATGTCAATTGTGCCAGCTTCGCTGAAGGTACCTCCAAGAAGTTGGCATCCTCGGACCGTAGTGATCTCAAAGGGCAATATGGAGTGAGACGGTCCCTCAGATACGCTGGCCCCAGACCGTGTAAGGCCTTAAAGGTAAGAACCAACACTTTGAAGGCAATCTGGTGCTCAATTGGCAGCCAGTGCAGATCCTGAAAAACAGGTGTTATATGGCAACCTGCTGGGGAGCCAGACAGGAGCCAGGCGGCAGTGTTCTGCACCAGCTTGAGCTTCCGGACCGCCGACAAAGGAAGGCCAACGTAGAGCGCGTTGCAGTAATCTAGTCTTGAGATGACCGTGGCTTGGATCACCGTGGTGAGGTCATCCGGGAGAGATAGGGGGCCAGCCTCCTTGCCTGTCAGAGATGGAAAAAGGCCACCTTGCTGACCGCAGAGACCTGGGCCTCCATGGTCAGCTGGGAGTCCAGATGGACTCCCAGGCTCTTCACGGAAGATGATGGGCATAACACCACACCGTCCAGGGTCGGAAGCTGGACATCTACCCCACCCGGGCAGCCCAGCCACAAGATCTCCGTCTTCGCCGGATTCACCCTCAACCTACTGGCTCGCAGCCATCCAGTAACGGCTTCGAGGCAATGTTGGAAATTATCGGGGACGGATCCCGGCCTGCCCTCCATCTTCAGAATGAGCTGGGTATCATCCGCGTATTGGTGACACTCCAGCCCATAACTCCGCACCAGCTGCACAAGCGGCTGCATGTAGATGTTAGATAACAGAGGGGAGAGGATGGCCACCTGCGGAACTCCACAAACTAATGAGGAGCCCTCGGAGACCACCCCGCCCCTCCTCACACGCTGAGACCGCTGGTGGAGGAAGGAGGTCAGCCATTTTAGGGCTGTCCCCCTCACTCCAGCCATGGCCAGGTGGTGGGTCAATAGATTGTGGTCGACCGTGTCAAACGCTGCCGTGAGGTCCAATAACACGAGCAGCACAGACCCGCCTTGGTCAAGCTGGCAGCGGAGTTGGTCTGTGATGGAGTCCAGAACCGTCTCCGTCCCATGCCCCGAATGGAAGCCGGACTGGAAGGTGTCTAGCCATGTTGCATCATCTAGGAAGGACTGCAGCTGCTCCATTACTGCCCTCTCAACTACCTTGCCCAGGTACGAAAGATTCGACACTGGGTGGTAGTTGGAGGGAACCGCAGGGTCTAATGACGGTTTCTTCAGTAATGGAGCTACCACCGCCTCTTTTAAGCACTCTGGAAAGACTCCTTGCTCAAGGGAGCTGTGTATAATATTCAACAGAGGCCCACGTAACCCCTCCAGGCAAGATCTAACGAGCCAGGAGGGGCACGGGTCGAGGGAGCAGGTGGTAGGCCTGGCTGCAGCCACTATCCTATCAACAGCATCTGTGTCCAGTGGCCGAAACCGGTCGAGGGTGGGCCCGGCAGAGGGCCAAGGGGGCTCAAGGTCTCTTACTGTCTCAACCGTGGCTGGAAGGTCCCGGCGGAGGCTCAGAATCTTGTCTGTGAAGAAGCTCTGTAAACAACCGGCAGTGAGGGCCTGATCGCTATTTTTTGGGACAGTAGGGACCGTCGTCAGAGACCGAATTACCTTAAATAATTGGGCCGGGCGTGAGCTGGCAGATGCTATCAAGGCGGAGAAGTACCCATTTTTGGCCGCCTTGACAGCACACTCATAAGCCTCTTTAACTAGCTTATAAGCTGATACTGAGGCTCTGTCGCGGAGTTTCCTCCACTTGCGCTCTAGCCGTCTCCTCTCTCGCTTCATCGACCTAAGGTCCCCTGTATACCAGGGGGATCGGTGGTTGCGAGGGCGGAGAGGACGCCTAGGGGCAATCTCGTCGAGAGCTCTAGCTAGAGAGGTGTGCCAGCAAACCCAGTCTGATTGATTTGCAGCTGCCAAATGTAATCATATACATGGAAGAATGGCTTCAAACTACAGGAAAGGAGATTCTACCTGAACTTTAGGAAGAACTTTCTGAGTGTGAGAGTGTGCTGTTCAGAAGTGGAACTCTCTGTGGTATCTTCCAACTCTATGATTCTCTGTGGCCCCCCCCGGACATGCTTGTAATGGGAGACATCTAGCACAATTGTCAAGGATCAGAGCAGCATTTAGATCAGAAAACCCAAATGCAAATCAGAAGAATATGTCAAGGCAACTTCAACTTGGGTCACTTTGTTTCTGTTCATCATACTCTTGAGTTATTGCCTTTGATTCATGCTTGTTTGATGTAGCTACTGCTGACAGCGCATTTGTTATCTTGCCATCTGTGCTTTTTCCAGTTCCAGCACTGGAATTGCCTCCTGCATTCAAATGCAGCCAGATTTTTCTGAACCGAGTGAAGTGTCCCCAGGGCTGTGTGACAAGAGTGTTCTCCTGTTGTCCTGCCTGAGCTGATCCTGATCCCAAGCATTAAGAGGAAACAGCCTTGGCAAGATGAGTAATGTGCTGTGGCAATATAAAACAGACAGACAAGAAACTAATGACAATCAGTAAGAAGTCTAATTCTCAAATTCCTCTACTCCATGCAGAATTATCCCCACTTCTCTCTGGTCTTCAAGGTGCAAGGGGAAAGTGGGAGGCAAAGGGGAACAAAAAACTATTTCCACCCATTATATCTGTCACTGTTCCCCACCATGAATGACGCAAGAAATTTTACTGCCTGAGGCAGAATATTAAATAGTACCATCATTTCCAGCACATGAAGTAGATAATTCCACATGTCCTTTTTTTCCATTATTAACAGTAACAACAGTACAACCCTCCCCAAGTCCCTCTGTGGAAACCTTAAACTCTAGTTCAGTGTTTCCCAACCAGTGTGCCATGGCACACTAGTGTGCCGTGAGTGATCATCAGGTGTGCTGTGGGAAATTGGAACCTTCAAAACCCTTTCTTCCCCCTCCTGCCAAACACTTTTTCTTCTCCACTCAGGCTCCCTTCTTCCCAGCCTCGCTCTGCTTGTTTTGCCTTGCTTTGCTCACGCTGCCGCTTCTGCGGAAGGGGGGAGGGGGAAGACGTTACCCATGCGGGCGGTACTGCGCAGACTCACCCCACATCTTTTTTTTTAAAGATGTTTTTTATTCGTTTTGTGAATTGGTGTAGTACAAATAATAAAGACATTACATTACAACAGTTAAAAGTAAAAATAAAAAAACAAAAATCAAATGTGATGGGCTTGGTGGGTAGGCAGGGGGGAAGGCAGGGGGGAAGGGGAAAATAGAAGGGAGAAACAAACTAAAAGCAAAAAAGGAAAGCAACAAAAACAAAAAAGAACGTTACATATAGGTGACTTCCACTTTTCTCCTTCGTGGGGCTTGATTTTTCTTTTTCACATCCCTTTAACTCCTTATTTCCTGGAGTATTACCCTATTCTCCCGTTCGTTTGTCCCCAAATAATTCCTTTTTATCTTATAATCCATATACATTTACTCTATATAACATGATCTTTATATTGTCTTATCTTTAAACATATTGTTTTCCATATATTCATTTAATAAGCTCCAGTCAGTTCCTTTTCTTGGAGTGCCAGTGTTTTTACTCAAGAGGAAAGTCAATCTGTCCATATTTTTGATGTCATAAACTTTCTCTAGCCATTGTTCAATAGTGGGGATCACATCTGTTTTCCAGTATCTTGCGAAGACCAGGCGTGCAGCTGTTGACATGTACCAAAATAATTTGTCCTCATTTATTTCCAACTTAAATTCCTTATCAATTAGATCTAAAAGATAGTAGTCAGGTTTCAAGGGGAATTTTCTTTTGAGTATTTTTTGTATTTCTTTATGTATACGTATCCAGTACGTTGTTGTTTCTTTGCAGGTCCACCACATATGGTAGAAGCTGCCTTGTTCTGAGTGGCATTTCCAACAATTTTTTTTTGTTGTGTTTATACATTGTGCCTAATTTTTGAGGGGAGATGTACCACCTGTGGAACATCTTCAACCAATTTTCTTTCAAATCTGTGGCATAGGTGTATTTCATTTTCTTGGTCCAAATTTCCTGCCACTCATGTAATTTTATTTGTCTTCCAATATTTTTTGCCCAGATTATCATGCAATTTTTTATTTCTTCTGTTTCCGTTGCCCAATCAATTAATTTATTGTATAATTTTGTGATGTTTTTCTTGTCATTTCTTAACATTTGTTCCTAAAAGTCTACTCCTTCATTGAAACCTTTCCTCCTATCTTGCATAAATATATCCTTTATTTGCATATACTGTAACCAAGATATATTCCCACTTAACTGCTTAAGTTCTTCTTGGGTTTTTAATTTCATACTCCCTTCTTCCTTTTTTAGTAAGTCTTTATACGTTAACCATGCTGTTCCCCCTTGTATTCTCCTGTGTTTCGACTCCACAGGGGAACTCACCCCACATCTTTATTTATTTATTTATTCGATTTATTAGTCGCCCTTTCCCGTAGGCTCAGGGCGACTCACATTCATAAAAGGCATAAAACACTGTAAAAAAATCTTCCTCTCTCCCCTCCACAGTGCTCTCTGGATATAGGTGAATTACAACTCCAAAACTCAAGGTCAATGCCCACCAAACTCTTATAGTATTTTCTCTTGGTTATGGGAGTTCTGTGTGGGAAGTTTGATTCCATTCCATCATTGGTGGAGTTCAGAATGCTCTTTGATTACGGGTGAACTATAACTCCCAGCTGTTGAGCAAGACCTTCGTGTGTGTCTTTCTGCCATTCTTGCCAGGATATTTATGTTGTGTTCATCGAAACAGGCCCAGGTTTCACACTGAGTGTATAAATACATTTTAAAACATATTAACTATATATATAATTGTTTTAGAGTGTCATTTTGTATTATTTTGGTTGGTGGTGTGCCCCAGGATTTTGTAAATGTAAAAAATGTGCTGCGGCTCAAAAAAGGTTGAAAAACACTGGTCTATAGAACTGGAGGATCAGCACAAGCCTGCAAGGAGCCAAAGAACTTTGCACCTGGCGAGAGAGTATTAAGCAGCTCAAGAGAATAGCAACCCACTCCAGCTCTCTAGAGAATATATTTATATATGAAATATGCATTTGAACTCATCTTGGTCAATGTCTCATGTTACATTTTAAAGTCTACAGCTGTGGCACATGAGGTCAACTGTTCTTTTCAACCTTTCAAAAGTTGTAAGTTAAGCTAAAACTCTGTGTTATACTAGCAAACATTGCTTTGCTTGATGTATAATAATGAGAATGTGGAGATTGGAAGCATAGCTAACCCTGCCATTAGGCAGTGTAGAGGAACTGTCCCGGGAAACAAATTGACACATGGTGGGACACCAGATAGCTCAGCTATTTACTTTGGTATTTTTGTACACTACAGTATTTGATACTCATAGTTTCACTTACCCATGCTGCAAAAGATACATGTTGTGCACCTCTGTAAGTCACTGAGTGTAATTCTATGGTATGATTCTGGCCCATTTTTAGTCAAAATATAGAGTTGACTATTATCTAGGGCAGTGTTTCTTCAACAAAGGTCTTCTTTTAGAAAATCTAGAATAGTGTTTTTCAACCTTTTTTGAGCCGCGGCACATTTTTACATTTACAAAATCCTGGGGCACACCACCAACCAAAATTACACAAAATTACACTCTAACACAGTAATACATATAGTTAATATGTTTTTAAATGTATTTATACACTCAGTGTGAAACCTGGGCCTGAACAGGAGAGTTGATACACAGTCACTAGAAAGGCTATCACGTCCAGCCAATGCCAAATGTAGTAATAGTTGGTAAACATAAACACAAGAGAAACATGCTGGTGGGCTGTCTATTGAGGGTGCTTTGATTGTTCCGATTTCCCATGGCGCACTGGTTGGGAAACACTGATCTAGGGCAGTGTTTTTCAACCTTTTTTGAGCCGCGCACAATTTTTACATTTAAAAAATCCTGGGGCACACCACCAACCAAAATGACACAAATAATACATAGTAATACATATAGTTAACATGTTTTAAAATGTATTTATACACTCAGTGTGAAACCTGAGGAATGGCAGAAAAGACACACACGAAGGTCTTGCTCCACAAGCTGTCAGTCTCTCTCTGTGTTTGGTTTTATCGCAGTCAAGCTAGAGAAGCTCATCTCACACAGATATGTGGTTGAAAACGGGAGCAATGTCAAAATAGCTTTGTTGGCCAGATTGGGGAACTCCCTGGCAACAGATAACCAGAAACTGTCAAAGGAAGATCAGCAAATTTTAGCTTTAAACTACGATCTTGTTTCAGTTCAATTTATAGTTAACACACAATCAAAGAGCATCCTGAACTCTTGCAACAATGGAATTGAACCAAACTTGGCATATTGAACTCTCATTACCAACAGAAAGTACTGAAAGGGTTTTCTTGGGAACTGACCTTGAGTTTGGAAGTTGTAGTTCACTCACACCCAGAGAGCACTGTGGACTCAAGCGATGTTATGTTATATTGTTGTTTGTTTTCTATCCAGAATCACAATGTTGGAAGGAGACTCACCACTTTAAGGTCCCTAACACAGGCATGGGAAAATTTCGGCCCTCTGGGTGCTTTGGACTTCAACTCCCACCATTCCTAACAACCTGAGGCCCTTTCCTGCTTAAGTGGCTGAGGGGGGGGATAGGAAAAGGGCCTGAGGCTGCTAGGAATGGTGGAGTTGGAGTCCAAAACACCTGGAAGGTCCAAGTTTTCCCATGCCAGCTTTCGACAGAGACCTCGTCCTCCCCCTTCCCCTTCGCGCCCTTTCTTCCCCCTCCTGCCGAACGCTTACTTTTTCGTCTACACTCGGGCTTCCATCTTCCCAGCCTCGCTCTGCTCACTTTGCCTCGCTTTGCTCACACTGCCACTTCTGCCACCATTTTGATCCAAGGGGGCCGCATGAGCGTGTTCAAGAGGGGAGAGGGAGGGAGGAAGATGTGGGGTGAGTCTGCACAGTAGCACCCGCATGGGTCATGTCTTCCTCCCTCCTCTCCTGAGCAAAGCGAGGCGGCAGCATGAGCAGAGCGAGGCAAAGTGAGCAGAGCGAGGCTGGGAAGAAGGGAGGCCAAGTGGAGAAGAAAAAGGGTTTGGCAGGAGGGGGAAGAAAGAGTATTGGAGTTTCCAATTTCCCACGGCACACCTGATGATCGCTCATGGCACACTAGTGTGCCTCGGCGCACTGGTTGGGAAAGACTGCTATAGACATGGCTGCTCCCCTTTCCCCTGCCAATCCATTAGTCCTTGACAGTCCTCCTGATGGCTGCAATAGTTCTGCTTCATTGAAATTTGATGTTTCTTTTGCAATCCTTAGCTTCCTATTCTTTGCTGCTCCTTCTCTGAAAAAGAACATCCTAGCCTTTCTTATTCTTAGGGCAGGGGAAAAATACTCCCCTCTCATCCACTTGTTTCAGGATGCTCTTACAAAGAGTCCAGAAATTATTATGAAGGAGAAAATATCTAGTGGGATAATTGTAGAAATGAGCGCTGACATTTATAGAGCATCTACAGGCTCAGTGCAAAAGGAGAAGGAATAATGATTTAAAGAGCAGATGGTAAATCATCCAATGAAGCATGCAGTTTAGAATATCAAAATAGGTTTTGCACATTGCACAGTCGTGCAGTGCTCTTGTCTACATCTTTAAAAGCTTTCCATAACCAAATATCTTGTTAAATTACAAAAGTGTAGCAGAAACTGTAGGAGAGTCCACGGGAGGAGATGTGAGGGTGCTGGACAAACATGCTAGTTCTATATCAAGGGCACCCATCGTCTGCACTCACAATCTGAAAGAGTTGTTTATGTTGCATTTGGAAATTTGTTCATATTTTTACCCAAAAGAGGTAATAGAAAACAGACAAAACTCTTGTTGGGAATGAGAGTGGTAAAGAACTAAAATGAGATGGCAAACAGGAATGAGGGAAGAGGGACAGAGGAGGTGTCTCTTAGTTATGGATCACTTTGCACTTTCATGTTATGCAATAGGGAGGAGGGAGGGAGCTTGTTTTCTGCTGCCCTGGAGACTAGGATGCAAAACAATGGCTTCAAACAATGGCTTTCTAATATTCCACCTGAACATTAGGAAGAACTTCCTAACTGGGAGAGCTGTTCAGCACTGGAACTCTCTGCCCCGGGGTGCAGTGGAGGCTCCTTCTTTCGAGGCTTTTAAACATAGGCTGGATGGCCATCTGTTATTTATTTATTTACTTTATTTATATTCCGCTCTTCTCTCCCCGAAGGGGACTCAGAGCGGATTACAGGTACACATACTTAGCAGACAATCCCTGCCGTTTCCACATATACACATATAGACGAACAGAGGCAAACTCTGGCCACCAGGGGAGCTGACGCACCCTCATCTCTCAGCATTCTCAACATCCCTTCTTGTTCCTTCCGCATTCCTCAGCGTTCTTTAATGGCCTCATAATTTAGTCAAAATTTGCCTCCCCACTTAATGTGGTATCTTTATCTCCTACTTGACAGATGCAACTGTCTTTCGGGCTGCAAAGGTCGACAGCAGGCTACACTTAAAGGTCAAGCACCCACCTCGACCCGGGCAGGCCTCAAACTCATGACCTACTGGTCAGAGAGATCTTATGCAGCTGACACTTAGCCAGCTGCGCCACATTCCTGGTGCTGTTGGAGGTGCTTTGAAGACAATTTTCCTGCTTCTGGCAGGGGTTGACTGGATGGCCCTCAAGGTCTCTTCCAACTCTATGATTCCAATTATAGCACTGTGGTTCTGTTTTATGTTCCGTGTAATCTTGTGTTTTGTTGCTCTCTGCAGAATCTCTAATCTGGGAATCCCAAGAATCCATATGATGGAACTGTAACAGTTGAAGTAGAATTGTAACTCTATGCACGTAGTATGAAAGGGCTTGTAGTGTTGCGATTGCCTTTTGTTCTGCATTACCCTTTTAGGCTGCCTTTATCATAAGAACATAAGAAGAGCCATGCTGAATTGGACCTCAGCCCATCTAGTCCAGCATTCTGTATCACACAGTGGCCCACCAGTTGTACACGGGGATCTCGAGCAGAAGGGAGGGCAAAACCCTGACCTGCTCCCCGACCCCCACAACCAGTACCTAGGAAATCCTGCCTACCTCAACCAACTCCGAGGTGGCACTTGAATGTCCTTTTCAGTAACTACCGATACACTTGGTATCCATGAATCTGTCTAATCCTGCCTTGAAGTTGTTCAGGCTGACAGCTGTCACAACCTCTTCTGGAAGTAAATTCCATAATCCAATGACCCTCTGGGTGAAGAAATATTTCCTTTATTAGTCCTAATTTTCCTACCTTGGAGCTTCAGGAGTGCCCCCGAGTCCTAGTGTTTTGTGACAAAGAAAATATTTTTTCTTTATTCACCTTTTCTATCCCATGCATGATTTTATACACTTCGATCAAGTCACCTCTTAAACGCCGTCTTTCAAGGCTGAAAAGACCAAGGCGTTGCAACCTGGTTTCATAAGGGAGCCGCTCCATCCCTTGGATCATTCTTGTTGCCCTTTTCTGTACCTTTTCCAGTTCCGTTATATCCTTCTTAAGGTGTGGAGACCAGAATTGTACACAGTACTCCAAATGTGGCCTTACCATAGATTTGTAGAGAGTAATACAACATTTGCTGACCTATTTTCGATTCCCTTTCTGATCATGCCTAGCATAGAATTTGCTTTTTTCACTGCTGCTGCGCACTGGGTTGACATCTTCATTGAGCTGTCCACCAAAACCCCAAGATCCCTTTCCTGGTTTGTCTCGGAAAGCTTTGACCCCATCAATTGGTAGGTGTAGTTGGGGTTCTTTGCCCCGATGTGCATGACTTTACACTTGTTTAGGTTAAAATGCATTTGCCACTTTGTTGCCCATTCACTCAATTTCGAGAGATCTTTCTGGAGCTCTTTACAGTCAGTTTCATTTTTAACTACCTGAACAATTTAGTGTCGTCTGCAAACTTTGCTACCTTATCGCTTGCTGATTGTGAAGGAAATCACTATCTTCTTGATGCAAAGGAAAGTGTCTTGTTCCTTCACCAACTGCGCCATACTCTGCCTGCCTCTCATCTCTTTCATCCACTTGTCAATCTCAGGGTTTTTAGCAACAGTCTCTTAATAACACTGGGTGATATTGCTGCAAGCCCATGGCACTACCCAATTTAAAAGACAATGTTTCATCTCTTTGCATGTCATTATTTTAAAAATCCTCCATTAGGGTAAAATAGGATATTTCACCAGATACAACTTTTCTCACCCCTGTGTTCAAATGAAATTACATTCCAGGAGACAAATATTATAGGGTTGGATACAGCTGTGTCAGGTATGTTGTTGAACTGAAATGTCTATGAGCTTTAGCCAGTATGAACAGTGGTGAGAGATGATAGGAGGGAGGCAGGTTGCTCACCCTGGCTGTTTGGTGCTTTGCGTGTGCAAGCGTGACACACCTCGCGCCAAGAAATATGCAGACACAATTGGATGGATAAAAATGGCCACAACTCATTTATAGAAAACAGGAATGAAGGGTTGGCCGCAGGGCCGTAGCCCGGATTTTGTTTCGGAGGGGCTGAGTTTGGTTCGGGGCTGAGACTGGGTGGAAGAGGGTCTACCCTAGCAAATCTTTTGTATTGTTATCCCAATAACCCCATTAATGTGGGATATAATGAGCATGGTGATCAGATCATGATATGAATAAACATAACAGTTTAAATAATGTACCAGTATGGCCTTTGTCCGGACCACCCTGAGAATTTCGGGGGGGGGGCTGAAGCCCCCTTAGCCTCCCCCCCGGCTACATGCCTGGTTGGCGGCCATGCTTGGGTCCTGGATCAAGGTAGAACAGCCCCAACGAATGTCCAAAGGTGCTAGCAAGCCTGGGGTGTCAGCAGCCCAATGCCTGTCCACGGAAACTCAGCACCCCAGGGGGCCTGGGCGTTATCCCCCTAACAACCAAGGGGCGATAAGCCAACCTGATCCAGGAGCCAAGCCACACGCCACACGCCACATGCCAAACACGGAGTTGCAACAAAGAACGTAACAAAAGATAACACACTGAACAGGGTAACAATGAAAGCAGATAAACGAAAAGAACCCAACAAGCAATGCAATAAGTAGGGAGGGTGGGAGGCAAAACAAGCCTGCCTCCGAATGAGGCCAGGCAGTCCTGGGCAGCCTACGAGGGCTGCCCAGGCGGAAGTGCGGGCTGGCCAGAAACAGGGAGGGGGCAGGGTAGAGCCAGCCCCCTCATTGGCCGGCCAGCCTCGATGGCGGGAAGCCTTCCCGCCACACAGGGGACTTCTGGGGGAAAGAAGCCCCCTCAGGCAACGATGGCAGGAGGGCAACGCTGCCCCACAACCAGCTTGGCTGGTGAGTCAGCCAAGGCCAATTTCACTAGGCATGCCCATAAAAATGTCCTACTATAAAAAATACTTAGTGAATTCAAAGATAACACTGTGTCCTATAGAATGATAAAAACAAGAAGTTATCTTTTTGTCCTTTTCCAGCTGCAAACAAGCTAAAGCAGGTTTGAAGGCCCTTAAACCATATCATATAGATGTTGCCCGCTTTCTTTTAAGCACTCCATGCAACTGGAGCCAATTAAAAAGAACGAGGTGCTTTTAAAAAATGAGACTATATTGTTCGTAAGGTAGTATACAGTTCCCAGCTAAGACTGAATTAAGTGGAAATGGTTTGACAATTCATCTTGTCTTTTTTTGATGGATGTATTTCACTTTGTGGATGAGGTGGACAAGTTGCCTGTTAGACCCATGTCTATCCTAGCTAATTAAAACTGTCAAAGAGAAAGACTGCCAAATTGGGTGCCAGTGGTTGTAAAGGCTTATTTGAAAGAGGGCTATGTTCTATTTTCGAGGTCAGTGTTTCCCAGCCAGTGTGCCATGGCACACTAGTGTGCCGTGAGCGATCATCAGGTGTGCCATGAGAAATTGGAACCTCCAATACTCTTTCTTCTCCCCCCCCCCTCCTGAACATGTTCACGCTGCCCCCACGGATCAAAATGGTGGCAGAACCGGCAGCATGAGCAAAGCGAGGCAAAGCGAGCAGAGCGAGGCTAGGAAGAAGGGAATCCAAGTGAAGAAGAAAAAGTAAGTGTTCAGCAGGAGGGGGAAGAAAGGGCGCAAAGGGGAAGGGGAGGAAGAGGTCTCTGTCGAAAGCTGGCATGGGCAAACTTGGACCTTCCAGGTGTTTTGGACTCCAACTCCCACCATTCCTAGCAGCCTCAGGCCCTTTTCCTTTTCCCCCCTCAGCCATTTAAGCAGGAAAGGGCCTCAGGCTGTTAGGAATGGTGGGAGTTGAAGTCCAAAGCACCCAGAGGGCCGAAGTTTTCCCATGCCTGTTTTAGAGGGACCTTAAAGTGGCAAGCCTCCTTCCAACATTGTGATTCTGGATAGAAAACAAACAACATAACATAACATTGTTTGAGTCCACAGTGCTCTCTGGGTGTAGGTGAACTACAACTTCCAAACTCAATTTCAATTCCTAAGCAAACCCTTTCAGTACTTTCTGTTGGTAATGAGAGTTCAATATGCCAAATTTGGTTCAATTCCATTGTTGCAAGAGTTCAGGATGCCCTTTGATTGTGTTAACTATAAATTCCAGAAACTGTAACTCTCAAATGTCAAGGTCTATTTCCCCCCCAATCCACCAGTGTTCACATTTGTGTATATTGAGTATTCATGCCAAGTTTGGTCCTGGTCCAACATTGTTTGAGTCCACAGTGCTCTCTGGATATAGGTGAACTACAACTCCAAAACTCAAGGTCAATGCCCACCAAACTCTTATAGTATTTTCTCTTGGTTATAGGAGTTCTGTGTGGGAAGTTTGATTCCATTTCATCATTGGTGGAGTTCAGAGTGCGCTTTGATTGCAGGTGAACTATAACTAGACTGACAGCTGTTGAGCAAGACCTTCGTGTGTGTCTTTCTGCCATTCCTGCCAGGATATCTATGTTGTGTTCATCGAAACAGTTCCAGGTTTCACACTGAGTGTATAAATAAATTTAAAAACATATTAACTCTATGTATTACTGTGTTAGAGTGTCATTTTGTGTCATTTTGGTTGGTGGTGTGCCCCATGATTTTGTAAATGTAAAAAATGTGCCGCGGCTCAAACAAGGTTGAAAAACACTATTCTAGGTTTTCTAAAAGAAGACCTTTGTTGAAGAAAAAACTTCATTGGACCCCATCTCCCTAGGTAACTGTCAACCAGTCTTATACTGCTTTTAGGAGGTTTTA
The DNA here is from genome assembly GCA_030556195.1 of Anolis apletophallus. Taxonomy (NCBI): domain Eukaryota; kingdom Metazoa; phylum Chordata; class Lepidosauria; order Squamata; family Anolidae; genus Anolis; species Anolis apletophallus. The sequence goes on from JARBWK010000005.1 coordinate 133,562,863, forward strand.
GCATATTTTGCTTTTCTACCTCTGTGTGGCTTCAACTGATTTTTATTTGTTTACCACTCAAGTGCCCATGTAGGCTGGGAGATGATTAGGAGATAATCAAATAAATAAACAAATGTAAATGTGCCAACCTAAATATGGCATTCAAGGGTATGCTTAAGAAGCACAGGGCATGTGATGAACAGGGTGCAAGAAACGGCTGAGTAATCACTTATTTCTTTTAATGTTCCCTTGAAAATACAATTGCAGCCAGTTCCCCACTTTTGCGGGGCTTATGGTTCCCCATGAAAATGCAAACATTGTAAACACAGTGGAGGTAGAGGCAAGACTCCTAATGCTTCAGAAGCAGGTGGTTGGGAGATTCTTCAGAGCAGGAGGAGTATGATGAATGTAGGACAGGCCACAACTACTACAACCACTGAACTTTGGCAGCGAGGAGGGAAATGGGGAAATCAATGATTGCCATGTCCACCCACAAACTCACAAAGCCTGGGGTTGTTGTGTAGCTGTGCATGCCGAAGTCCCATGCATCAACCATATGGGGGGGGGGGGCGTCACTATGGCTGCCAGCCAACTCTTGAAAGCTTGAGGCTGCTGTGTTCACATTCACGTCTCATGCTTCAGCAGAAATGGGGAATTACGAAGTTTATTGCTAGCCACAGTCATCCCTTGTCTCCCCACTTCCTCTTGCCAAATTGTACGGATGCTATGTGTGCATTCATACAGCAACCTCAGGCTTCAGGAGTTGGTTTGTAGCCATGGCAAGAGAAGAGATCATCCTAAAAAGTAAACAAAGATATACAAAGGTGTTGTATGCTTTTTGAAGCAACTGGGCTCCTGCTCACTTGAGCAGGCTAAGCTCATTGCACCTGAAGTCAGGAACAGATTCCTAGACTTAAAAAAAAATAATTTGTTCCTTTAACACACTCATACATACACAGTAGGCATGGTTTCGAACCCAAAAATGGCAATTCTAAAATCAAATGGGGATTTTTTTATTAGTAAAAGAAAGACTTACAAAAAATTTCCCAAAAAAATTCTAAAATGTAACGTAATTACTAACGAAATTCGTTAGTCGTTCGTATGCCAGCGCATGCGCATTCAGATGGTTTGGCCTACAACTCCCAGAAATCCTAACAGCTGGTAAATTGGCTGGGATTTCTGGGAGTTGTAGGCCAAAACTTGAATAAATCACACTGAATTCTAGATGGGACTCTAGAATTCAAACCGAAGTATTCTGACTGTGGTCCCTCCTCAAACTGCAAAGGCTCTTCTCTGAGCCCGGAAAAGGCAAAACCCGGGCACAGCATTTGCTTCCTGGGTGCACACACATACATATTCTTTGGGGGATTTGCTGCAGAATCTTCTCTATGAGCCTGGGATTCTGCAGCAAATCCCCCCCCCCAAAGAATATGTATGTGTGTGCACCCAGGCAGCCAACGCTGTGCCCGGGTTTTGCCTTTTCCGCTCATAGAGAAGAGCCTTTTGCAGTTTGTGGAGGGACCAGTCAGAATACTTAGGTTTGAATTTTACCTCTTCTTATACCCATTGTTATTACTGCTGTATTATTGCATGTGCATGGAATGTAGGTATATGACCAGTTGGATTACTTATAATATTAGGCACTTACAGTAGCATTCATTCTATTATACATTAGGTTGGTTTCTCACCCCAATACTCTTTGATGCTTTAGATCCTGGCAGGGCAGGAGAGGCAGGAAGCCTGGAAAATGTAAACAGAGAGGTTTACTCAGAGTAAATCCACAAGGAGGGCACTTCATCCAAAGTGCCCTCCTTTGCAGATTTGCTTCTGAGTAAACCTCTGTTTACATTTTTCCAGGCTTCCAGCCGACAGAAGGAGCGAGTTTCGGGCTTGCCTTGCCATCATAATGATTGGCAAGTGAGGCGGGAGGGTGGTGAGAGAGACGGAGGGTGCCCCCTTATGACCTAATAACGACACTTAAGAAAATCCTGGCCCCGAGTTCTATAAAGAAAGTCCACTTCCTGGTTGGCGTTCCAGGTGCGGAAATACTCGAAAGTAGCATTTCTTACGAATTTCTTACGAATCATTTCATTTTCATAACTTTTTTCTCATGCCTAATACACAGCATACAATTTGGGCTTGGTGCCTTTCCCTGCTCAACTCGCTTTGCTTGCCAAGCAGCAAGAACATGCATGTGTGTGGTCCAACACCATTTTTGAGAGGGATTTATAACTACCTTCTTTTTCTAAGTGTATCTCAGGGTGCATCTACCTTGCAGAATTAATACAGTTTGACCTGACATTAACCACATGTTTGGTTCAATGTTTGGAATCATAAAAGTGGTGGTTTTACAAGCTCTTTAGCTTTCTTATCCAAAGAGTACTGGTGCCTCATCAAACACCAGGATTTTATAGCATTAATCTGTGATGATTAAAATGGTGTCAAACTGCATTATTTCTACAGTACAGATGTATACAATGTACTACAAGGTTTTCAGGGGGCCAGGCTAGATTTATAAATCTCTGTGAAAAAATGGCATAGGGCACTACCAAGGGTGGAAGCAAGTCATGGAATCCATGAAAGACAAAAATATAAATGTGGAAGTTCAGCTGTACACTAAATACAAGTCTTAGGCCAGAATCCTAATATAGTCCTGTCTAGAGCAGGGCTGTTAAATCTCTCATTGAAGGGAAAATCAACCCACATATAAATCTCATTGATTCAGTGTGTCTGCTATGGTTGGAAATATACCACTGCACTCTGAGTCCCTGAGCCTCCTTGCAGTGCCAAGTTGCAAAACACTCCACCTGATCACAACGCGGAGGAGAGCCTTTAGTGCCATCACTCCAGTATTATGGAACGCTCTTCCTCCCACAATCCGCGCGTTGCCCAACCTACTAGCGTTCCGGAAGGCTTGTAAGACTTTCCTGTTTGTAAGGGCATTTGGTCAACAATAACTCTGGGCCTTCTACTACATAGCCGTAGGCCATCGGAGTAACCTTGGCGTGTGTACGCTATTGTATAGTTTTAATTATGGATGCCAGTTCCTGTATTTTATCGTGTTTTTATGATGTTTTAAAGTTTGTAAGTTGCCCCGAGCCTGACGGGAGTGGTGACTAAAAAGCCAAAATAATAAATAAATAAATAAAATAACAAGAGAATTCAGGTATTAATTTGCTACAAACATTCCAAAGTAAATTATAAAAATAATATTAAAGAACTGTAAATCACTATGCCTAATTCTAGTTTCATGTATTGGCTATAAAATATGAAATGGATCAGAACAAATGACTAAAAGGGCTTTCTTACCCAGTAATAACTTACTGGGATTACAGAGTATCCTGTTAAAATGTATAGGACTACTGTAGATAGGAAGGCTTTTCCAATGGTAGCACCTTGATTACGGAACTCCTTTCTGATCATTAATAAGCCATTTGCTATCATAAATTACTGTTTGCTAGTGTATTATCTGGCTGACAAAAGAAGTGCTGCACCAAAATTTTGACATCTGAAGTTTCTGACAAAATACGTTGGAACTAAGAGAGAGAAATAAGATGAAAGAAACTTCAATAGCAACTTGTGTGGCTGGAAGAGGCATTCTGCTTTTGGCTCTACATGAGGCCAGGAGCAGCTGTGAGAGCTCCATGCAGCCAGAATCCAAAGTGAGAGAGGCAGCATGGCACAGCCGAGCAAAGAAAGCCCATGCCAACAAATGAAAATATTTTCCAGCCATGAAAAATTCCACTAGTCAGATTGCTATAACTTCAATTCAGTTGCTTAATCTCTTCTTTCAAATTATCAGACAGCGCACAAACTGGTGAAGCATAAACAGAAACAGATGCATCCTTTTTGTTAAAGCACAGAACAATCAAGGCAAAAACACAACCAAAAAATTGCAAGGTTTTTGGATAGTTTCTGAAGATGCAAAGCACTCTCTTGCACAACTTTCCTTGACTTGCAAGAAGTTGCCAGGACGAAGATATGATTTCTGGCTAGGTGTCAGGAGACTTGTCTTCAGGTTGCATCTTAGCCTGAAAACAGGTTATTGATAGAACATCTCAAATGGGTTCTTCACAAATTGTACAATCTTGTGTTGCTAACTATTGAAAGCTGTAAGGAATGTGGCAATCCACAGATTTGAACAGGATTACAGTTTCTAATTTGCTTTTGGCATTGCAACAAATGTTGCAAGCACTCTTGCACAGTTCCTGTTCGTTCTTGTGGGATTTGGGCAGGAAAGCCTCTGGCTGAATTATCCTGTCTTTTCCAGAAGACACTTCCTACACAATGCTGAGTGTTGCTTTCTTTGGAATAGCTGGAAATTTGCTGTTCTTTAGATGGAAATCAGGGCTGGCACCCATAGTTGACCAGCCTGTCAAATGCCAGGAATTCCATGGTGGGCTCACTGAGCTCACCACCCAAGAGATGGACATAACACCCTTATACAGTCAGACCAGTGTTTTCCATCCTTTTTTGAGCTACGGCACATTTTTTACATTTACAAAATCCTGGGGCACACCATTAACCAAAATGACACAAAATGACACTCTAACACAGTAATACATATAGTTAATATGTTTTTAAATGTATTTATACACTCAGTGTGAAGCCTGGGCCTGTTTCGATGAACACAACATAGATATCCTGGCAGGAATGGCAGAAACTGAGCACAAACACAAGAACAGTATGAACAATAGTCATCAAATAAACAATAGTCGAAATCACGTGTTGTCTTTATCATTCATATATCAATAAACAGGTGAGTATTCACACAGCATACATACAATATGAGCACAAGACGTGAATGAACACTCTGGCAGCTGAGGAGGAAACCACTGTGAGGACTCGTGGAAAACAAATTCAAGTCTGTAAATCAGGTGTTTAAAGTCACAGTCCCCAAAGGTAGGTGTTCCACAGAGTACAAAGTGGTAAGAATGGATATGCTCACAGTTAGGGCAGAAACTCCCCAATGAAAGTCTCCGAGGTGCCAAAGAGTTCTGGAAACCGCTGCAGCCCGGGATCTCCGCTTTGTAGAATTTAAACAAATGCGGCCGGGGCTGCTGGAGCGGGAAGCCGCTGCTCTGTTGCAAACTGCGAATAGGAGTCCCAATGGAGATAAGTCGCAGTGGGAGAGATAGTTCCACACAAATTAGGCCGACGAGGGGGCAGGTGCCCAGGCCAAATCTCGTTTCGACCTCCCAGGTCTTTCTCAAGGCCAGGTGGAGATCCAAAAGATACAGTGTAACATACACATCAGTGGCGGCTGTTATACATAGTCTGAAAGATACAACATGAACAAACAAAGCATACAATTCAGAATACACGGGTGTGATAAAAGCATTGAATAGGCATATAGAAGGCTGGAGGAGTACACTACCTGGATACTAAAGGCTCAATAGTGCAGACGGAAAGGCGTCTAGTGGCAAGAGCAAGGATTACAATCATAGCTACCTGCTTATAAAGGTTAAAGGAATGCGATTCAGGTGAGTAAAGCTGTTACACTGAGTTTTTCGTTGAGACCCAATGGGATTTCTGTGCGGTAGTCAATGATTGCACGGGTTTCTGCCCGAATCAAAGCAGCATGAAGGTCTCCATGAGGGGGGGGGGGAGTTGATCTTTTCGATGCCAAAGAACTTCAATGACTCAGGTCCATGGGAGAAAGTTTTGCAGTGGATGTAAAAAAGCGAGTCTTCTGATGCGTGTCTCACTTTAGATTTATGTTCAGAAAACCGCGTTTTGAGCATTCTAGAACTTTCACCTATGTAAATTTTTCCACAAGGGCAATGGATTCCATAAATGAGGGACTCGGAACTGCAGGAAAAGAAGTCTTTGAATTTAAAGGTGCGTCCTCGTCCAGGACTGTAAATCTCCTTTTCGGGGTACACGTTGTTGCATTGCGCACAATGTCCACATGGGTGGGTTTTGGCTGTCAGAGAACTTCTAATGGAAGGAGTCTTGAGATCAGTATGAACCAAAACATCTCGAAGATTCTTGGTTCGTTTATAGGCTATCATGGGAGGTTGAGAAAACCCAGGGATATCTTGTACTAGAGGCCAGAATTTGTGGATTACATCAATGATAGCACTGGAGTGTTTGGTCAGGGTAAGTGGCCACACAGTTCTATCTGATTGGACTCTGTTCTTTCTGGTCAGTAGGGATTCCCTTGGAATAGATTCGGCCCTTCTGATAGCTGAGTGGATGACTTGGTGAGGATATCCCCTGTTGGACAGTTTTGAGGACAATGACATGATTTCTTGATGTAGATGGAAGTGTTGGGATGAGTTTCTCTTGAGGCGCAGAATCTGCAAGAACGGTAAATTCTTTTTCAGTGCGTGGCTGTGGAAACTTCCATAGTGCAACAGTGCATTTCTATCTGTTGGCTTATGAAAACATTTCACCAGAAGTCGGTTGTGGTGACGATAAGTCGTGACGTCTAGGAAGTTCACACTAAATTTATTATTCTGAACATAAATCTAAAGTAAGACACGCATCAGAAGACTCGCCTTTTTACATCCACTGCAAAACTTTCTCTCATGGACCGGAGTCATTGAAGTTCTTTGGCATCGAAAAGATCACCCCCCTCATGGAGACCTTCATGCTGCTTTGATTCGGGCAGAAACCCGTGCAATCATTGACTACCGCATAGAAATCCCATTGGGTTTCAACAAAAAACTCAGTGTAACAGCTTTACTCACCTGAATCGCATTCCTTTAACCTTTATAAGCAGGTAGCTATGATTGTAATCCTTGCTCTTGCCACTAGACGCCTTTCCGTCTGCACTATTGAGCCTTTAGTATCCAGGTAGTGTACTCCTCCAGCCTTCTATATGCCTATTCAATGCTTTTATCACACCCGTGTATTCTGAATTGTATGCTTTGTTTGTTCATGTTGTATCTTTCAGACTATGTATAACAGCCGCCACTGATGTGTATGTTACACTGTATCTTTTGGATCTCCACCTGGCCTTGAGAAAGACCTGGGAGGTCGAAACAAGATTTGGCCTGGGCACCTGCCCCCTCATCGGCCTAATTTGTGTGGAACTATCTCTCCCACTGCGACTTATCTCCATTGGGACTCCTATTCGCAGTTTGCAACAGAGCAGCGGCTTCCCGCTCCAGCAGCCCCAGCCGCGTTTGTTTACATTCTACAAAGCGGAGATCCCGGGCTGCAGCGGTTTCCAGAACTCTTTGGCACCTCGGAGACTTTCATTGGGGAGTTTCTGCCCCTAACTGTGAGCATATCCATTCTTACCACTTTGTACTCTGTGGAACACCTACCTTTGGGGACTGTGACTTTAAACACCTGATTTACAGACTTGAATTTGTTTTCCACGAGTCCTCACAGTGGTTTCCTCCTCAGCTGCCAGAGTGTTCATTCACGTCTTGTGCTCATATTGTATGTATACTGTGTGTGAATACTCACCTGTTTATTGATATATGAATGATAAAGACAACACGTGATTTTGACTATTGTTTATTTGATGACTATTGTTCATACTGTTCTTGTGTTTGTGCTCAGTTTGACATTGGCACGGCCCCCACCTGTTGTATAAGGAATGGCAGAAAGACACACACGAAGGTCTTACTCAACAGCTGTCGGTCTCTCTGTGTGTTTTACTTTTCTGCCTGCGCTATTGTGCTCTCTCTCTCTCTCTCTCTCTCTCTCTATATATATATATATATATATATATATATATATATATATATATATATATATATAAATGTAATGTTTATTTGTGGGATTAACATAACTCAAAAAAAACACTAGACAAATTGCTGCCAAATTTGGCCACAAACATACTAATACTAATTCAAGGAGAGACCATCAGTCAAAAAATTGATTTTGTCATTTGGGAGTTGTAGTTGCTGGGAGTTGTAGTTGCTAGGAGTTATAGTTTACCCGCAATCAAAGAGCACTCTGAACTCCACCAATGATGGAATGGAATCAAACTTCCCACACAGAACTCCCATAACCAAGAGAAAATACTGTAAGAGTTTGGTGGGCATTGACCTTGAGTTTTGGAGTTGTAGTTCACCTATATCCAGAGAGCACTGTGGACTCAAACAATGTTGGATCAGGACCAAACTTGGCATGAATACTCAATATGCCCAAATGTGAACACAGATGGAGTTGGGGGAAAATAGATCTTGACATTTGGGAGTTACAGTTTCTGGGATTTATAGTTCCTCCCCCTTCCCCTTCGCACCCTTTCTTCCCCCTCCTGCGGAACACTTACGTTTTCTTCTCCACTCGGGCTCCCTTCTTCCCAGCCTCTTTGCTGCCATTTTGATCCGAGGGGCAGTGTCAGCGTGTTCAGGAGAGAAGGAGGGAGGGAGGAAGATGTGGGGTGAGTCTGCGCAGTAGCGCCTGCATGGGTCACGTCTTCCTCCCCCCCCTGAACATAACACGCTCACGCTGCCCCCTCAGATCAAAATGGTGGCAGAAGAGGCTGGGAAGAAGGGAGCCCGAGTGGAGAAGAAGAAGTGTTCGGCGGGAGGGGAAAAAAGGATATTGGAGGTTCCAATTTCCCACAGCACACCTGATGGTCGCTCATGGCACACCATTGTGCCACGGCACACTGGTTGGGAAACACTGAATCAGACCATTGATCCTTTCATTCAGGTAGTAACTGTTTACATTGATGACTAATTTATTTATTTCCATTTTTAGAGTCTTTCCCTCTCTGCTCCTATCATTTCGTAGTTAGAAAAAGAAAAACTTAGTAGAAGAAAACCGGGGACAGTGAAACAACTATAAAAACAATCTAACAAAAGCAACAGCCAACACAGTTTTTACACAAGAGAAATCCATGAACATGTAGGACGTATTTTAAATACCCGACTGCCTTCCTAAACACCAACATTGGAGGGGCCAGACATGCCCAAGTTCTTTAAAGCAGGGGTGGATGAATAACAGAGGTTGGGGAGGAGAGGCATATTAGCCACTCAGAAGACTTTGGAGCATCTTCATAGTAGCTGTTATTTTATCACCTCTCCATTTTTGGCTTCTGTAAATTCACTGCTATTATATCTTCTGTATTACATGGTCAATCATTTTTGTTAATGTTCAATATTCATGGGAAAAGAAAGCCAGCATTGTATAGTGGCTTGAATGTTAGACTATGAGATCTGTGTTGAAATCCCTTATTGGGCATTGAAACCCACTGTGGCTCTAAGCACGTTGCATTGTCACAGCTTCAGAGGAAGCCAGAGACTAACCTACTTTGAACAAATGTTACCAAGAAAACCCCATGATAGAGTTGCCTTAAGTCAGATATTTCTTGACGGCACATAACAATATAAACAACACCAACAGATATTGGAGACCACATCTTCTCTGCATATGCACACATAGACACACAGACACATACAGAGTGCTCCCTCCCCACACTGCTTATTTTTCTTTTAACTAGAAATACTAGGGAGAGAAGCATAGAAATGTCTTGCATAGAAATATACATATTCTCTCATTGCAACATTTCCCCCCTCACCTGGGAAATGTAGCCAATTCAAACATTTTGTCCTTTTGGTAAAATAAATGTAAACTCTAAATAATTTCTTGCAGATGCGATGCAACACAGTTAAAGAGCCCTGCAGCATGTAGTAAATTTGCATCCCTTCAATTGTCTGACCTGTACCATTCTTGAAGCACCAATACAGAAATTGGTGCTCTCATGTCAATTGCACTGTGAATCTATTTTGGCTTTTTGTCTAAATTGTAAAGGCGTTCTCTATGGTATTGAAGTCAATTCTCTCAAATAGGTTCAGCACCCTGGATAGCTCACCTAGAAGTGTAGTTTCTAAAACCCACATGAAATCACTATCTCTTTGAAACAGAAGCCAAGCCACTAGTTCAGGGATAGGGAACCTATGGCTCGGAAGACATATGTGGCTCTTTTCATGATTGCATCTGGCTCTCCAGAGCTGCCCGGGCCTTGGTTTCCCAGCATGCAGCAGGGAGGAGTCACACAAATGCACCGTGACTGCTGCTTCCGCACCGCCATCGCCGCCTCTTCCTCATCCCTCGTTGGTCTTGGGCCCCTGCGCCCTCTTCGCCGGGGATGGCGTTGACGCTTCGTCTTCCTCTTTGTCCTCCGCCACAGGCCTCGGGGAAGGTAGCGGAGAAGGGCCTAGCCCTGGCACTGCGGACCCGGCCTCGCTGTCCCCTGGGGATGCCCAGCTCATCGCACTCATTGTCGGGCAGCTCAAGGGCTGCTGCCTCTTCGACGCCTTCCAGAGGGACTGCCTCGCCGACATCAACACCAAGGTCTGCCTTGGCCCCGTGCCCTCCTCCCCCTTCCTTCCTTTCTCTTCCTTTCTTTTTCCCTCTCTTTTTCTTTCATTCTTTTTTCTCACTCTCTCCCTATCTTCTTTCCTCCCCCCTCTTTGTTCCTTCCTTCCTCTTTCATTCCTTCTCTCCTTCTTTTTCCCTCCCTCTCCCCTTCCTTCTTTCCTCCACTCTCCCTCTTCCTTCCTTCCTCTTCCTGCCTTTCTTTCTCCCCTTCACCCTTTCCTTCCCCTTCTCTCCTTCCTTTTCCCTCCCCCTCTCCCCTTCCTTCTTTCCTCCATTCTCCCTCCCTCCCTCTTCCTTCCTTCCTCTTCTATTCTTTTCCCCAAGACTTCCTTTCCTTCTTCTTCCTTTCTTTTCACTTCCCTCTCTCCCCCTTCTTTCTTTTCTTCTTTTCCCTTCATTATTTTATTTTTCCTCCCTCCCTTTCTTTTCTTTTCCCTACCCTTTCCTCCCTTCCCATTTCCTTCTTTCTTTCCCCCTCCTTGTCTCTCTACTGCTTTTCTTTTCTTCCTTTTCCATAGTTCTTTTTTTCTTTCTTCCTCTCCCCCTTCCTCCTTTATTTCCCCTGTCTGTCTTTCTTTCCTCCTTCCATCCATCTTCTCTTCCTTCACAGAGTCGTGAGCATCCCTGTTGCACAGCCAGGTCTGAAGTGTCCCGTCATTCTGCCGGGGGAATCCATTTCACATAGTACGTAAGTATATACTCACATTTAGTTGAATTCAGTCTTAAAATATATTATATATATTATATGGCTCTCACTGAAATAAATTTCCAAATATTTTGCTTTCATGGCTCTCTGAGTCAAAAAGGTTCCTGGCCCCTGTACTACTTGTTCCTGTTTAGAATACTTTCATATATTAAAGAAAACTCTCCTTGCAAGTAACTTGATCAGGAAAAAGCTTGTTTTTTGCTGGATCCATCATCCCCCTCCTTGCTCATCCTGTTACCTTCAGATTCCACCTCTCCGTTCCCACTTCATTCTCTTGCATGTATAAATCCACCTTGACTCTCTTTTACAATGACAATTTTCTTATGAATGCTAATTTCCATCAAACCAAGAACTGCATTCCATTTATGAAAGAAGCAATGCGGAGAAAGGCCTTAGTGAAATCTTGCCTTTTATACTAAGAGTTGTGCAATATGAGCAATTCAGAAGTGGCAAGGATATTAAAATAGGATATGGGGGGAATGCTTCCATTTTATGCAGCCTGTGGGTGCTGCCTGTGTTGAGCGATTAGTAACACTTTTCATTTCAACATCTATGACATCTGTCAGAGCTTCTTCCCATTCTTGTACTGTTACATACGCGCAACAACAAGCAAAAACATCAGGGCATAGAAGTCCACTCTGCTCCCACTTCTATATCATTTAATGAGTTTAATTCAAAGGCAATTTTCTGCATGGGAACATGCTTTTCTGTACATAGAAGTTCTTACACCATGCACTACAGCAGTCTTCTTGAACAGACACTCTCCAGAGGTTTTGGATTACAGTTTCTATTATCTCAGTGAACATGACTTTACTGGCTGGGAGTTGTAATCCAACACTGTGCAAGAGAAACAGCTTAGAGAAGACAGCTTAACATCATTGGATGAGAAGCATGGAACTAAAGCCAACATGTTTTTTTGCTTGGAAAATTTATTTTGCAAGTGAAGACATGACAACACTCGTAGAGCCTACCTATTATAGCATTGTATGGACTCTCGCACAAACACAGGCATTGCAAAACAGCATTAGTAGCTTTCCTTCCACTTACTTGTCTGTGGAATTAGCTCAGGATTTTCTGCTCTTTGTCAAGCAAAAGTTTACATTAGATGTTCACAGTTAATGGGCTAGCCATATTAGCAAGAGAGATGGCACAAGGAAATGGCAAAATATTTATTAGGGAGCCCAAGCCATTTACTAAGGCTAAGTAGATTTTAAAATATATTCAAATAATAATACAAAATAAAAAAGCACATTATTCTTGGCAAGAAAAGATAGGGGTGTTTATTTTGTTAGAAACATGTTCTAAAAGGAAACAAAAATCTGAAATAGAGAAGCCTTGCTCATTTTAACCATTACAGCAATCTGCATATCAACTCAGGATTAGGTTCCTCTTGAGTTCAATATAACTCATTCCTGTATAAGAATGCATTGAAGAATAGCACTATTTGACTAACCCACATGAATCAATGTCAATTATTGAGCACGTATTTAACCAATGAGATTGTGAATTAGTGCTATATATATGGTAGTTCATTTTTCGGTGGTTACTTTGTTCTGGTGTGTGACTGTAAGAGGGAATAAAAATTCAAGTACCTTATACACTCATGTATAAATTGACTATTGTTTAAGTCAAGGGCAGGTATTGGGACTAAAACTATGGGCTTTGATGTGACCATGGGTAAGCACCGGAAATGTGGCGTAGCTGGCTAAGTGTCAACTGCATAAGATCTCTCTGACCAGAAGGTCATGAGTTCGAGGTCTGCCCGGGTCGAGGTGGGTGCTCGACCTTTAAGTGTAGCCTGCTGTCAACCTTTGCAGCCCGAAAGACAGTTGCATCTGTCAAGTAGGAGATAAAGGTACCAAATTAAGCGGGGAGGCAATTTTTGACTGAATTATGAGGCCATTAAAGAACTCCAGGAATGTGGAAGAACAACAAGGGACGCTGGAAACGCTGAGAGATGAGGAGTGCGTCAGCTCCCCCTGGTGGCCAGAGTTTGCCTCTGTTCGTTTATATGTGTGTTTGTGAAATAGCAGGAATTGTATGCTAAAGTATGTGTATCTGTAATCCACTCTGAGTCCGGGGTGAGAAGAGCGGAATATAAATAAATAAAGTAAGTAAGTAAGTAAGTCAAGGGTCATTCCATGCAGAAAGGCAAGTATGAACACTACCTCAGAGGGGAAAACTTCAATGACGGCAGCACCCATCTGAAGTTTCTGAGGAAATGCAGATCAGGAACTGGAAAATGTTGACTATATCACTCTTCCAGTCATGGAGTACATTGAAGTAAGCAGGACCTAGGGAATGTAACCAGCTATTTATTTCAATGGCCGAGAGAGTGTTGATGCCATCATTTACCAGCACCCTGTACTGCAGTGCCTTGAAAATGTTTGGTTGTGGTTTGCTTGGTTTAACAGATAGATTTCAGGGATCGTGTTATTAATTACTGTAAACATGAATCCCAATAATTATGGGATTGTAAATTGGATTAAGAGGCATGGATGCAACAGCCAGATATTGGGTTATTGTAGCTATATCTGATGATGCATGATTTCAATCATTTCACCCCAAATATCTATTAATACTTAGAGGAAGTTTTGTGGGGTTTTTAAAAAAACAACAACAACAAGAGTGCAGCTAATTAATACTAATACAAAACAGACTTATACTATTGTGACTGAATATCTTAACAGACATATACAGTATATTGATTGAATATCCTTTATATCTTAAATTTTGGCACTTTTTATACAGTCGTAAGCTGTCTCCATTAGGGAATATCTAAAGAGGAACTGGAACAAATTGTTAAGTGAACTCATGTTGGAATTTCTGTCTGCCAGAACTGTCAAAACAATATATAGTAATATGACTGTGTGAGTGTGTGCAGGCGCACATCCTTCAAGACACCTGTTGATTTATGGTGATCCCCTGAATTTCTGAGGTTATTCTTAGGCAAGGACTACTCAGAAGTGATTTTGTCAATTCCTTCTTCTGAAATATATCCAAGTCTGTCATTTAATTATTTTTATTTATTTACAGTATTTATATTCTGCCCCTCTCACCCCAAAGGGGACTCGGGGTGGATCACGGAACACATATACAGCAAACATTCAATGCCAATAATACAATGACAAGACAGACAACAGATAGAGGTATATATATAGGCTTTCCCATCTTTCGGCATCTTTGAAGGTTGTGCTCAGTTCCGGCCACAAGGGGGTGACCAGCATTAACTAGGGCAGAACTTGCTTAGCTTCCAGAAATCAGGCATGACCTAATGCCTTCATATGTACATAAAATATTGTTTTAAAATACATTAAAATATAATTTTACAAACCAGTTTTAAATACCAAGGGCATACCAGGATTGCCTGCTGGAAGATCAAAAATGCTCTCAGCTTGAGCACTTTTGCAAGGAAGCTGCTACAGAGAAAGCATGCCTTTTCAAATTATTTGCTTTAGCGACCACGTTTAGATTTTGAAGACATCGGCATTTATGTAGATCAGATCAATTAACTGATCAGTTAGTTGAAAAGATACAGTAGATGGTTTACTCATTCATCTTATCCTCTGGCATTCTAATTTGAAGGCAGTAATTGTAAACTAACTTACCAGTGATGCTGCACATGGGGAAGTGAACATGTGGCCCCACAAATATTGTTGTATGGCCACTTAGCCCAGCTCTAGCATAGCCCATAGTGAGGATTCATGGAAGATACATATTCCTTGCATCCGCCCCTGATGAAAAAGTATCAACAAATTATTCATGATAAAGGGCATGATGATATAGCCAGCCACCCTAATACTGTGTCTAGAAATGCTCAGCTTCAAACACAATTTGCTTAGAAATTGTTGTTCTGCTTCTGTAAGTCGCCCCGAGCCATACGGGAGTGGCGACTAATTAAGTCCGAATAAATAAATAAATAAATAAATAAATAGAAATTCTATCACTTAAATAAATGGGAGTTATGGAGGTTTGTGGAGCCCCCGGTGGGCTGAACCACTGAGCTGCTGAACTTGCTGACTGAAAGGTCAGCTGTTCGAATCTGGGGAATGGGGTGAGCTCCCACTGTTAGCCCCAGCTTTTGCCAACCAATCAGTTCGAAAACATGCAAATGTGAATACATCAATACTACGGCAGAAAGCTAACAGTGCTCAATGCAGTCATGCCGGCCACATGATCTTGGAGATGCCTTCGTACAATGCCAGCTCTTCGGCTTTGAAATGGAGATGAGCACCACCACTCCCAGAGTCGGACACAACTAGACTTAATGTCAAGGGGAAACCTTTACCTTTACCTATGGAGGTATGTAGGCCCCATCTACATTGACCATTTAATGTAGTTTGAAGCTAGCGTCAAACTGCAGCGGCTAGACAACAAACTCTCACAAAAATGCATGAAATAAAACCCTTAATGTGTTCCAGTACTCTGTGGTTTGTGTAATCAACATCTGAGCCTCAAACTGGTGCCAGAATTTCTTATGTAATCATCTGCACAGCGACACCACTTTCTTCAAAGTCAATTTGAAATTGCATTAAATGGTCAGTCTAGTGCAGTCTTTCTCAACCAGTGTGCCGTGGCACACTAGTGTGCCGTGACGGACTTCCTGCTGTGCCGCGAGAAAAGCTCTCTGCCCCCCTTCTTCCCCCCCCTTCCTGCCGAACTCCTGCTGCTTGGGGGAGGAGGAGGAAGGGCCGGGCAGTGGCGAAGAAAAAGAAGCCAGCCTCCAATCCGCCATGACTCCCACCATGACTCTCGCCCCTTGCTCGCTGAAGCTGTGTGGAGGAGGAGCTCCACCCACTGAAGCCCGTTCACCGCTCATGCTCCTCCTCTGTAGGAGAGCTGAAGCTGGGGGGAGGGGGCGGGGCATGGCGCAGCTGTAGGTGAGCTAAAGCTGGGGGAGGGGCGGGGCATGGTGCGGCCTGGCTCTGCCCCCTCCCCCGGCTTCGGCACTCCCAGCAGCTGCTCCAGCCTTGAGGGGACAGTGCCAAGCCAGCATTGTGCTGGCTCTGGCACTGCTGGCTTGGCACTGCCCCCTCAAGGCTGGAGCAGCTGCTGGGATAGGTGAAGCCAGGGGTAGGGGGTGGGGCATGGTGCAACCTGGCTCCGCCCCCTCCCTGGCTTCGGCACTCCCAGCAGCTTCTCCCAGCAGGCCACCAACCCCCAACCGTTCTTTACTGTGTTATTTTGGTTGGTGGTGTGCCCCTGGATTTTTTTAATGTTAAAAGTGTGCTGCGGCTCAAAAAAGGTTGGGAAACACTGGTCTAGTGAAGGTCTTAGCCGGTTTGAGTCCCTCTACGGAGGTTGAGAAGATCAGGGTATAAAAGTTTTAAATAAAAATAATAATAATAGAGACCCAAATACTCTAAAGACACCAGATGCTGTCTGTCCCCTTGGGGAGAGAGGGCGGAATATAAATAAAGCATTGTTATTATTATTATTATTTTACTGATACAAAAACACAGTATGTCACAGCAAATGAGATATATATGCTGGATTTTGTCGAACACTTCCCAAGCTTTTAGGACTGTGTGATGTATTTTTGAATGATGCGCGCAGCTCCAAGTAAGGTGGCCTTTTGCAGTTGATAGATCGTGATTTTGCCAATGTTTATTGTTTCCAAATGCCGGCTGAGATCTTTTGGCACAGCACCCAGTGTGCCGATTACCACTGGGACCACCTGTACTGGTTTATGCCAGAGCCCTTGCAGTTTGATTTTGAGGTCCTGATTATTAATTATTAATTACTATCATCATCATCATCATCATCTTGAAGCTAAGCAGAGTCAGCCCTGGTTAGCACCTGGAAAGGAGATGACTAACAAATACCATGTGTTGTAGGTTATATTTTAGGGGAAGGAACTGTCAAAATCACCTCCAAATATTCTTTGAATAAGAAATCCTTATGAAGTTCATGGGGTCACTGTACGTTGGCAGGAAACTTGAAAGCACATATGGAAGAGTATAGGAGCATTTGGATTCTTTATTTAGATCCTCTCATTGCTTAGAAAACTTACTTTTTTGTTAACTACTGTACAGCTTCCAAAATTCTCCAGCCAGCATAGGTGTAGTCCAAAAAGTAATGCTTTCAAATGCAGGACATTTTTACAGGAGATGCCAGGGATGCAATCTGGGCCTTTCAGCATAAAAATGCGGGTGTCACATGCTTGTGCTCTCTCATCTCAGACGGAGATACTGTGGCTGGGTCGACCGGATTGTGGGGTGGTCCAGCTTCCCACCCTGGATGGCAAGGCACTTTGCCTGTCATCATCAGTAAAAAGCCTGGGGGTTGTTATTGACCCTTTGCTGTCTATGGAGGCCCAGGTCTCCACTGTCAGCAAAACCGCCTTTTTCCACCTGCGACAGGCTAGGCAGCTGGCCCCCTACTTATCTAGAGATGACCTAGCCATAGTTATCCAAGCCACAGTCATCTCAAGGATAGACTACTGCAACGCCATTTACATTGGCCTGCCCTTGTCCGTGATCCGGAAGCTTAAGCTCATCCAGAATGCCACTGCTCGACTCCTCGCTGGAGTGCCGGCAAGGAGCCACATAACTCCCATCTTACAGCAGCTTCATTGGCTCCCAGTCGAGCACCGGATCACTTTCAAGGTGATGGTGTTAACCTTCAAGGCCTTATATGGTCTGGGGCCAGGCCTGGATCAGGCCCTTTTGCCGCCCTAGGCCAAAAAGGCTATCTGCCCACGGCTCTGGCCCGCCCCCGCCCCCTCACCGTTGAAGAGGAGGAAAGCCCCACCCCTGGCTCTGCCTAGGCTCCACCCCGCCCCACCCCCGCCCCGCCCCCTCACCGGCGAAGAGGAGGAAAGCCCCACCCCTGGAGCCTCCCCACGGCTCCTCCCTCCCTCCTAAAGCCACCATGCCAGCAAGGAGCCGGGGGCGGAGCCAGGGGCGGGGCAGGGGCAGAGCGTTTGGAGCGAGCAGGGGGGGGCACGCACATGCGCACTTTATTTTATTATATTTTTTTTGAAATTTTTTTTGGAATTTTTAAAACTTTGGGGGGGGGTCCGGATCTGCTGCCCCCAAATGGGTGCCGCCCTAGGCCTTGGCTTAGGTTGGCCTTATGGGTAATCCGGGCCTGTCTGGGGCTGATGTATCTGAGGGACCGTCTCACCCCCTATCAACCCCAGAGATCACTCCGCTCTGAAGATCTGAATCTCTGCGAGGTGCCTGGTGTCAAGACCATCCATCTGGCCTCGACCCGGCGTAGGGCCTTCTCTGTGGTGGCTCCAACTATCTGGAATACTCTGCCAGCTGAAGTGCGTGCCCTGCAAGACCTCCTTGCCTTTCGCAGGGCCTGTAAAACCTATCTCTTCAAACTGGCATTTAGTTGCTGATTTTTGTAATCCTGCAGAGTTGGTTTTAGTTTAAATTTAGAATAGTTTATCTCATGTTTTTATCTGTTTTATGCCTGTGATTGTGAGCCGCTCAGAGCCCTCGGGGAGTGGCGGCATACAAGAATGATTAATTAATAAATAAATAAACTGCAGCTTTACTTTAAAAGGGGCTCTTCCTGTCAGCAGAAGTAAGTTCAAGAAATGATGTCACCTAACCTATATTTTGTCTCTCTTATTTTCGCTATTAAATACCTGGCTGGTCTGCCCTTTAGCAAGCACAATAGAATAACTGCTTGCATTTCTTCCTTCCCTCTCCCTCTGCTTCTCCCTCCCTCTCTTTCCTTTCACTTTTCTAGTAATCTTTTTATATAATCAGATTTGCATTCAAGAAAATGTGTGATCTGAAATTCTTTAGAATCCATCTGTCTATGCCTAACAGTCAGGAAAGATGGATCTTTATCTAAACTTCCAATGTTCTGACTTCTTTCTGTTCTTAGAAAGTTCCAGGTTCAGTTCTTGCCCTGATCTGACTCAGAGGTACAAAGCAGCAACACGTAATGCAAAACGTACTAAAGTTTAAAAAAGAAATAAACCCACAAACAAATCTGCCAACGTAAGACCAGATTTAAGCCTTCCTGATATTGCCTCAAGCTCCAGAGAGCCAGGAAATTGGAAGTTAAGGCTGATGTAACAAGCTTGCCCCATCATCAACAATTTGCTTTATGTTTTGTCAGAATGTGAGTTTGCTTACAACTTCAGCTCCTGTGCGTTGAGCCATGGCTGCTTGTACTTTACATCAGTAGCTATTGGAATGAGTGAAACAAGAGGACATGAGGGCGCTTTTCTGTTTCTGAACCTGAAATTCAAAATCCCACCTGTGTAAATCCAGAGATTTTTTGAATAAAACTGTTAATAATTTGTATTTTGGTTTATTTTTAAGCTAATGCTTGTTCCACTCTAAAAGGTATTCACGGGGCTTATATAGCTTATCAAATTGGACAACGGAGCTTACAGTTCCTAGCCCCAGATCTACAAAGTGGTGATAGGAAGGTACAATCTGAAGTAAAAACATGGTGTGCATCATGCCTATTTCCTATCTTGCTTCCTTGGCTATTAACACCACACTACCCATTATATGTTATCTCCACCAGTCATCTCTGGATCCAAAACAAGATGCTTCAGCAGAGACATACTAGTGGTAATTTTATTTATTTATTTATTTATTATTTCGATTTGTATACCGTCCTTTCCGATTGGCTCAGGACGGTTTACAGCATATCGACCTGTAACATTAAAACAATAAAACAACAGATATCAGAACAATATAACAGTGTTAAACCGCAACCAAGGGTGGCTAAAGGTTAAATGCCTGTTGGAAAAGAGCTGTTTTACAAGCTTTCCGAGAAGTCGGCATCTCACTGATTGCACGGATGGCAAAGCGTCCCACAAGCTCCATGCCACAACAGAGAAGGCCCTCTACCTAGTTGAAGATAGATGGATAGTTTATAAGGAAGGAACCTGTAGGAGGTTGTGATCCTGAGATCGAAGGGATCTCTGGGGAACATATGGGAATAGACGGTCCCTCAAGTACACTGGCCCCAGACCATACAAGGCCTTAAAGGTCAAGACCAACACTTTGAAGATGATCTGGTGCTCAATTGGCAACCAGTGCAGTTGCTACAGAGTTGGAGTGATGTGAGCCCTGGCCGGCACTCCAGTCAGGAGTCTCGCAGCAGCGTTCTGCACCAGTTTAAGCCTCTGGATGACTAACAAAGGAAGACCAATGTAAAGGGCGTTAGAGTAGTCTAGCCTCGAGATGACTGTCACCTGGATCACCTTCGGTGAGATAGGGCGCCAGCCTGTTGCAGGTGGAAAAAAGCAGATCTGCTGGCAACCGAGACCTGAGCCTCCATTGTAAGCAGCGGGCCCAACTGGACTCCCAGACTCTTTACTAAAGATGACTGGCATAATGCCTCGCCGTCCAGAGTAGGCAGCCGGAGCCCACACCCATCTGGGCAACCCAGCCAGAGGATCTCCATTTTCGATGGATTCACTTTCAACCGACTGGCTCGTAGCCAACCAGTCACAGCTTCAAGGCATCGTTGGAAACAATTGGGTACAGAGTCCAGCCAGCAATCGATCCTCAGCACCAGCTGGGTGTCATCAGCGTACTGGTGACACTCCAGAACAAAGTTCCGCACCAATTTGACAAGTGGCCGCATATAGATGTTAAATAATCCCAGTGTATGGGAGAATAAGTATTTTTCTCTCATTCAACATGTTCAAGTTCTGAATCCAGAATGAGAGCCTTGAACTTCTGTGATTTATTTCTTATTTATTTATTTACATTTTTTATACCCCGACCTTCTCACCTCTGTAGAGGGACTCAAACCGTCTTAGCATTATTATTGCAGCATGACACAAAACCCACTTGCACTGATAGATAGATAGATAGATAGATATTTATTTACGGTCAAGGACCAACGTCACATTGTACAGAAAATAAAACAATATAAATGTTAAAACTCCGTTCAACTCTACAGTTTAACACCAACAGTATCAAGCCTATTGTGTTTCTGCGTTCAATTTAATATGCTGGTTCCTCGTAGCTAGAACGGCCATGAGATATTTGGCCACCAGGTTGGTTGTCTCCTTGTGTTTGTCGTCGAGCAGCCAGTATAGGTAGAATTCCTCAGATCTGCCAGGTAAGCGGGACAGTATTGGCGAGATTAAGGAGAGGCGGGCATCCACATACAGAGGGCAGTGAAAGAACACATGCTCTATAGATTCAACCACCCCTGCGTCGCAGGGGCATATACGTTCATGATAGGGTGTTTTTGTGTACCTGCCCAGTAGCACAGCTGTTGGCAGAGCATTAACTCGGGCCAGAGTGAACACTTTCCTGTGTTTCGGGTTTGTTAGATTTGTTAAATAATTTTGTGTAGCAAAGGGTACATTAGTACTGCATTTAAATAGTGGCTGGTATCTAGCACAGGCTAGGTGTTTTTGGTAATCTATATCCATTGTTCTGCGCCTTACTGCTACTCTGGCATTCGTATATCCCAGGAGGTCTAGTTCTTCTTCCTGTAACCCTGATAGTTTGAGGTTTCTGAGAATCGTGTTTTTCCATGTGGACCTAAAAGAGTCTGTCAGGGTTAGAGGGACAGTCCTTTGGGTAAGTGTTTTAACTTTAGCCAGAAGTTTAGTGTAAGAGTCTGGACTCGTGCCTCCATGGAAGGTAAGCCCGCTTCTAGGCGTAGGGTGTTATTCGGGACGCAGCATGGAGTTGCTAGGATACTTCTCAGGAATTTGGTTTGGACTTTTTCGAAAGTGTCCAATTTTTTGAAGGCACATACCTGTGCGCCGTACAGAAGTTGGGCAATTATTTTCGCTGCAAACACTTTTGTGACAGCTGGGATATATTGGCCTCCCTTGGTGAAATAAAAATTCTTAATGGCTCTGCAAGCTCTTTGCACGTTGTCTGTTGCAGATTTTATCTGTTCATTCCACCGACCCGAGGAATGGAATGTGATCCCCAAGTATTTGTATTTGTCTACTTGTTCGATGGGTAATCCATTGATAGTCCATTTTGGTCTGATTTTTCGCCTGGTAAAAATCATTATTTTGATTTTACTGTAGTTTATAGTTAGGGAGTCTTTATCACAGTATCTTTGGAGTTCTAGTAATAGCCTTTTTAGACCAATTTGTGAGTACGATACTATAGCCGCTCTGAGTCAGCGTATGGATAACTAAGGGAATGCGTGCTTGAAAAGATGCTCTCCTGCATCATTTATCTCATCATAGTATTTAGAATTCATTGAAATTACTAACAGATAGGCATGGGTCAAATCACAATAAAGTTCTAGTATCTCAAATTGCTGACAAGCAATGCAGAACCAGGAGAAAAGAGGGCATCATTGCTAGTCCTAGTTGAGCCACGAGGAGATGCGGGTAAGAAATAAAATTATTATGTCATTTCATTTAGATTTGGTTTTGAAAGACTACAGAAAATGTGGATGTGTGGGGTGCTGACAATGCAAAAAGAATGTATCAGTACACAATAATTATTGTCCTCTACATCTATTGCTCCCAAGTGGCATAAAATAAGCTATGAAAATATAGATGTAAAGTATGGACCCTGTATTCATGTAGCCACCATTTCATATATCCACTTCCAACAAAATATGACCTTTTAAGGCATTTTCCTGGTCCTCTAACCAGAAAGCCTTCATTTCAATAGGGTTCACTATTCTCCCCAGTTTAAGTCCAGCAACGTGTCCCCTGTGAATATGGGGTCATAATGTATTCAATTACTATATTGTATTCAAATACTATTATTAATAATGTTTTAATTGCCTATTTATACGTATTTAATGACTTATGTTTTAATTGTACTATATTGCTATGTTATGTGTTGGCATCGAATAGTTGCCAGTGTAAGCCACCCTGAGTCCCTCCTCAGGGGTTGAGAAGGACGGGGTACAAACATTTGAAATAAATAATTGTCAATGCATTTTCAGTTTCTCAGCTTTGAAAAGCTCAAACCAATGCGACATAACCTTTACGCTGACCTTAAAGTGTCTCGAATTTTATTACTGAGTTTGCTTGTTTTTTTTTTTTTAAAAAAATGAAACTTATTGCAATGTTCTGGGGAAGGAACTACGTTAGTATAGTTGCCAAGATGCTTTATTTGAAAATATCACAAATGAAGCAGATGCTGTTTGCTTCCTCCCTTGCAATGTACACATTGGTTGATTTTACCCATTCCCTTTCAGAATACTGGGAAACCTTCCTAGTTGTGCTCATCTGAAAGAAATAATTATGAAGAAGTGACTATAACAAATCTGTTGAGCATCTACACATTAGATCCTTCTAGAAATTAGAATTTTATATCAGCTTTCTTCCCCAAGAAAATTCTTTAAGTTCGCTTATACAATTTCATCTTCTCCGTGTTTATTTTCATGGAGTAGCTGAAGAAGCATGTGTATTGGCGTTAGATTTAATTAATGTGCAATATGTGTACATAGAAGCAATCTTCACACACACACCACACACCTCTTCACATGTAACATTCAACAGCGAAATGAGTTCTGGGAACAAGGTTGTTTTTGTAAGCCTTACCCAAGTATCACAGTGGGATTGGCAGTTTTCCAGAGTTTTGCATATTGGACATTGCAATAGCATTCCCATAATGGGAAAGTCATGGGTCTTCTGCAACAGGTTCATTCAAATACAAAGCCCCATACAGACTTTCACAATTAATGCTTAAAAGTGTGAAGCATAAAGGAACATGTGAAGGTTGACCCATGTCCTTGCCTATATTCAGCTGCTACCTCTGAGCAAGTGAATAGCTAAATATGGATCATGAGTATGCACAGTATCCAGACTGTAGAATAATATTGGTTTTTTTTTTACATGCAATGAAATGTTAAAAAAATATTCATTCTGGGCATTTTGTATGACAGGCTACTTTTATTCATTAGTGTATTTTAGCACAAAAAATTGGAAAGAACCCGTGTCAATGTTTTTCTATGTCTTTCCTCATAAACACCCATTAACTTGTTACATGTGTTTGCTGAGGTACCAAATATCACACTACAACCTGGCATTTTGTACACACATAACCATGCAATTTCGATAGTGAAGTAATGGTCGATTTGGGGATGACGGGGAGACCATGTGCCATGCCGGAGCCTCTGGAGGTTGAGGGAAGGCCCGGCAGCCTGGGGCCGGAGAGGCCGGATTCCCCCGAAGCCTGGGAGAAGGAATCCCAGGCCTTCAGCAGTGCCCTGAGCGCCAGGAGATCAACGAAGATGCCGTTGTCTCTCCCTCTTGGAGAGACAAACTTTGAGCAAAATGGCGGCCGACCTTGAAGTCGCCAACGTAGAGACCACCAGCTTGAAGGCGGATGTCGCTGGGAAAGCTTCCTCCCAGCAACCCATCGGTTACTCTCGACATTGACGTGGCTGTAGAGCGCCAGTCACAGAGCGCCACATCCGGCAACGACCAGAGTTCTACAGTGGAAGGAGTGCAGAGCGGCAGCTCCGGCTGCCCAGAAGAGCAAGCGGGCTGAAACATAGAGTCAACCGAGGTAAACTTCAGCACCGGCGGTTTGGCCCCAGAGTTTTCTGGGGTCTGATGGGCAGGAGCTGGAGTCGGACTGGAACTTTAAACTCTCCTAAAGGAGCCCAGTACGGAGTGGCAAGGGCCTCCCAAATCGCCATGGTTGAGACTCCTCCTTGCCATCCGACTGGAGTCTCCCCCCCCCCCCATCACTTGGAGGTTGCAGAATGGGCCCTTAAAACCAGACTTTAGGGCTGCTCAGTCCCCAACCTTACCTACGGCCCCTAAACTGACTATCGATCCCACCTGATATGCAACCCTTAGTTCACCTCCACTTTCTTGTATTTATATTTAATGTTAGGTAATGTGTTGGTTTTATATGTGTACTCTGTGTTGGATTGTATTCATGCATACTATTGTAAACCGCTCCGAGCCTTCGGGGAGTGGCAGTCTATAAATGTGAAGCATAAATAAAATAATTTTGAATAATACTTTCTTTTCTCACCGAATGCTTGGATGGAGCGAAGACGCATCCTTATGCAACCATGCCTTCAATGAGCATGAGCTTCAGACATTTACGACTAGACAGCTTTAAGAAAGACATGGCTCCCTTCTCTCCCCAAAAGGAAGAAATTGCAAATCATATATCTCAATGAAATAAATTCCTGCTTCAACGTATGAAATTACACGGCTGTGAACCCTCACTGAAAGCTGCTGAAAGTGTCAAGGAAGTGGACTGCGTTCTCTAAAACTGCTGTCAATTTGGAATTCCTCCAAATGCAGCTTTCCCTTCCATCTTACTAGTTGCCTTTCTCCCTATCCTTTTTCTGTGCCACTACACACTTGGAATCCTCTGCGTTGGCGCCCCCTTGTTGTGGGGGAGAGGCTTGCGTACCCTAATGAAGTTGTGAGCTATGGTGGCGGTGGCATAATAGCCACTGGTAGGGCCTCCCATGCCAGACAGGTCACAACCAAAGGGTTTAACAAAGAGCGTCAAAGGGCAGGATGGGCTTGCTAGCCTTTTGGCAACCATCCTAGGAGAAGGAAAACTATGATTTCAAAGCTGGGCAGATGGTGCTCGTTTAACCCTGTAAGGTCAACCATCTAAGACAGGGTGGGCAATTACCGGCCCTCCAGGTGTTTTGGACTTCAGCTCCCAGAAATCCTAACAGCTGGTAAACAGGCTAGGATTTCTGGGAGTTGAAGTCCAAAACACCTGGAGGGACGGTAATTGCCCACCCCTGATCTAAGAGAAGGAAACTCGAATCAAACTTACGACCTGAGGACCTCGCTGCCACCGTCCTAAGCTTGCTAGGCCCCGGCAGACGAATCTTTGGTTTAAAGGGTGAGGCCAGTTCTGTGCACACTGCGCTCCACCAGAAAGGTCCATTGCACAGGCTCGAAGGACACATCCAACCTTTGAATCATCAACGCGCTTGTGGAAAGTGTGGGATGAGTCCTTCCTGAATCTTCGTTCACGAAGAAAACCCAAGAAGAAGACACATTTGGAATGAGTTATCCTGGTGACTCTTCAAATTTGGCTCTTCAAATAGGGCCTTCTTTCTTCTTCCTCAAGGTTTTGAGAGACAAACACAGTGTCTGGCATTGTGTTAGATAATTTGTTGAGAGCGGGTTTGCCTTTGCCTTTCTCTGAGGCTGAGAGATTGTGGTTTGCCCAAGGCCGGGGTCTCCAGAATCATTGCGAAATGCTCAAACCATTGTACTATGCTGGGATAACCACAGGTGAATTCCCTTTATTTGTGCACATATTCTTTTTCTGGCACTGTGGAGGCTGGTAAACCCTTCATTCATCCTCAAAATCCAACCCTTACTGATATCCTGCCCTAGACTGACTGGAGAACTCCTGGGAGTGGCCAACATAATTCTATGCTGTATGGGGAACAGGCTGGATCAGAGAAACATCTGGCTGCATCCACATAGCTAGATGTGAAATGGTGACAGCAGTATTGACATTCGCCAGGGTCATTTAGGGGTCTACACACTGCTGTAAATACTATGCAGCTGTCTGTGAGGATGTAGCCTGCTCAATGAGAAGCATGGATAGGTTGCATAGGACAGATTCATGGGCTTTTCTATAAATTGCATGGAGGGTATATAGCTCAGGATAGCATAGCTCTAAATGTAGATATTTACACGATGATGAGGATTTTGGATTGAAGCCAATATTAGCAGGATGTTCTAGGTGTAGATCCTTTTGTTGCCTTGCACTAAATAACCATGGGAAGGGGTGGTATACACTGACCTTATAATGCAGTTCAGACAGTATAGACCCATTTAATACTGTTTGACCTGCATTAGATGGGTCTACGCTGACCTTATAATGCAGTTCAGACAGTATAGACCCATTTAATACTGTTTGACCTGCATTAGATGGGTCTACGCTGACCTTATAATGCAGTTCAGACAGTATAGACCCATTTAATACTGTTTGACCTGCATTAGATGGGTCTACGCTGACCTTATAATGCAGTTCAGACAGTATAGACCCATTTAATACTGTTTGACCTGCATTAGATGGGTCTACGCTGACCTTATAATGCAGTTCAGACAGTATAGACCCCTTTAATACTGTTTGACCTGCATTAGATGGGTCTACGCTGACCTTATAATGCAGTTCAGACAGTATAGACCCATTTATTACTGTTTGAACTGCATTAGATGGGTCTACGCTGACCTTATAATGCAGTTCAGACAGTATAGACCCATTTATTACTGTTTGAACTGCATTAGATGGGTCTAGGCTGACTTTATAATGCAGTTCAGACAGTATAGACCCATGTATTTGGGTCTATACTGTTTGAACTGCATTAGATGGGTCTAGGCCAGGGGTGCACAACCTACAGCCCATGGGCCGTATCCGGCCCAGCAGCCGATGCTGTCCGGCCCTTGGCCTCCCCCAAGGCTTCGTCGTGAAGAGAGGGAAGTGAACTCCCATTGGGGTGGCTACAAAAATGAAGAAGCAGGCAGGTAGGCAAGTGGAGGGGAAGAGAAGGGAGGGGGAAGGGGAGGTGGCAAATAAAGTGTGTGTGTGTGTGTTCGCCCTCCTCCTCCCTTCACTTCCTCCTCACACGCTCCCCCTCCCTCTTGCCTCAGCGCTCTTTCCCTTCTTCTGTTTCCTGTCTTCCTGTTTCCTTCCCTCCCCCCTCTCTTTCCCCCTTTCATTCATTCCCCCTTTCACCACCTGAACGCAAGAGGGAAGAAGGGAGAGCATCGAGGGAGAGGGGGTGGGGCCAGACTTGGAAAGAGGCAAGGACGAGGCCAGAGCGAGCGGGGGCATCCATTCCCTTCCCGGCTTCCTCCTCGTCTGCTTCTTTGGGCAAATTGAGGATCCGTGCCAAGTTTGGTCCTGATCCATCATTATTTGAGTCCACAGTGCTCCCTGGATGTAGGTGAACTACAACTCCCAAACTCAAGGTAAATACCCAGCAAACCCTTTCAGTACTTTGGTCTCATGAGAGTTCAGTGTGCCAAGTTTGGTTCAAGATGGCTGAATGGCCATCTGTGAGGAATGCTCTGATTGTGTTTTTCCCTTATGGCAGGAGGTTGGACTGGATGGCCCTTGGGGGTCTCCTCTCCTGTTGTTGTTATTATTATTACTATTATTATTAGCAGAGGCTGAATGAATATTATGCCTTAATATTCAGAGTTATAGGCTGTGTGGAAGGTCCCTGTGTTAACTAAATTCCTTTCCACACATCTGAATAAAATCCCATGCTATCTGCTTTGAACCAGATTATATGCCAGTGTGGACTCAGATAACCCAGTTCAAAGCAGATATTGTGGGGTTTTCTGCCTTAATATTAAGAGTTCTAGGCCTGTGTAGAAGGGCCCTGGCAGAAGGAGGTTGGACTGGATGGCCCTTGGAGGTCTCCTCCTACTCTAGGAACCTGTTGTTGTTGTTGTTGTTGTTATTGGCTGAATGGCCATCTGTGAGCAGTGCCTTGATTGTGTTTTTCCCTTATGGCAGAAGGAGGTTGGACTGGATGGCCCTTGGAGGTCTCCTCCTACTCTAGGAACCTGTTGTTGTTATTATTAGCAGAGGCTGAATGAATATTATCATCATTATTATTATGAATAAATGCAGGGGTTTATTATACTCATATTTAGTTGAATTCAGTCTTAAAATATATTATACTAGCTGAGGACCCGGCGGTGCCCGGGTTATTTGAGGAAGGCATTGTGTGCCAAGGTTGGTTCCTATTAGATGTTTATGTGGCTTGCAGTGGTTTCAGGAACTTAGTGAAGGTACTGCGAGGGGGCCATGGTGCACCCCCCTCCAAACAGCACCAGGATGTTGAGTGGGTCATGGGGGCTGTGTGTGTCACATTTTGTCTTGATCATTCTCTGGATGAGGGTTGCAGTGGTGTCTGGAAGTGAGGGAGGGTACTGGAAGTCTCAGGATGAGTGTTGCAGCGGTCTCATCATCCGTGGTCTACCCCACTCAAAACTGCACCAGGATGTAGAGTGGGTCATGGGCACTCTGTGTGCCAAGATTGGGTCTGGTCTGTGATGTATAGGGGCTGCAGTGTTGTTTGGGAAGTGAATGAGGTACTTTATTTAATCCCATTATTCATGGCCCATCCTGCCCTAAATCACACCAGGTTGTGTAGTGGGTCTGTGGGCCCCTATTTGCTATGTTTGGTCCTGATCTGTCATTGCTGTGGGCCGCAGTGGCTGAGTGCCTGAGGCCTTTTGCTTTCCCTCTGAGTCACCTTAGAAGTGTATTGGGTGAAGGTACTGAACATTCCATTTCCAACAGAAAAAAACTGTCAACTAGCTAACTTCAACTCCAGCCATTTATGCCTGCCTCAGGCCCTTCCCTTTCCTCTCTGTGCTGTGTTGGAATGTTGGAAGGCTGGCCAGTCACAGCCATTTATGCAAATAATCTGACAGTTGCAGCCAATCGAAACGCTGGCACATATTCGCTCGGTCGCACCACCCACCCACCGCCCGCAAAAACTGACTTTTATTATATACATAGATAGATAGATGGCTCTCACTGAAATAAATTTCCAATATTTTGCTTTTATGTCTCTTAGTCAAAAAGGGTTCCTGACCCGATATAATGAATCACAAATGATACAAATGTTCACATTTTGTTAACCATTGTCTTGTAAAATTTGAGTGAATAAATGTCATTTTTCCTATGACAACCTCTCTTTTTTCATTGCTCATGACATATACTCTTATCAGTCGTATTAATATATCAAAAACGCAATGTAGTGCCTTTTAAAATTATTATTAAAGAAATTCAATTGATATTATGTAGAATGTAGTTCCGCCTTTATATTTTTTGGCTCTCATGTGGCCCCTTGGAAAAAATAATTGCCCACCCCTGATCTAGGCTGACCTTATAATGCAGTTCAGAAGTATAGACCCATTTATTACTGCTTGAACTGCATTAGATGGGTCTACGCTGACCTTATAATGCAGTTCAGACAGTATAGACTCATTTATTACTGTTTGAACTGCATTAGATGAGTTTTCACTGACCTTATAATGCAGTTCAGACAATATAGACCAGGCCTGGGCAAACGTCGGCCCTCCAGGTGTTTTGGACTTCAACTCCCACAATTCCTAACAGCCTACCGGCTATTAGGAATTGTGGGAATTGGAGTCCAAAACACCTGGAGGGCTGAAGTTTGCCCAGGTCTAGTATAGACCCATTTAAAACTGTTTGAAATGCATCAGATGGGTCTACGCTGCCCAGTTCAAACACTACAGACCGATTCAATGCTGTTGGACCGCATTATATGGATCTAAGGGGCCATCCAATTCAGTTCCTGATTTCAGATTGTCCGCTTTGAACTGGGTTACAGGGCAGTGTGGACTCATTTAGTCCATTTCAAAGCACACAATTTGGAATGAGAAACTGGGTTGGATGACCGTGAAGATCCCAGCCCTAGTAGTGGTTTTCATACTATTTGTGGTGAATAGTTGTGTTGAATGAATACTATAGTCGTGGAAAGGAGTTGTTTGTGGCCGGCGTTCCTGAACCAGTGGTTCTGATTTCCTTCAGAAAGACCGCCCTCTGGCTTGGTTCCGTTGGGTTTGTGTTGGTTCTCAAGTTGGTTCTCTTTCCCTGCCATTTGAAACCATTGCTCCCTTGTGCCGGGGTCTCTAGAGCAGCAGAAAGTCACACTTTCCTTCTCCTCCTTTGAAATCTTGAAAATTGTTTCTCATCTTCTGTCTCTATCTTCTCTTCTCCCAGTTAAACATCCTCCAGGATGAAAGGCGGAACGAAAAAGTGAAGGAGGGAAGGAGGGGAAGAAGAGAAGGCTGGAAGGGAATGGAGGGATGGAAGGGAGGGAAGTGAGGAAGGAAAGAGAGAAGGAAGGAAAGATAAAAGGGTGGCAGGGAAAGAAAGCAAGGGGCAAGGAGGGAGAAAAGATGAAAGGAAGGACAAAAAGGTGGATGGATGGGTGGGTGGAAGGAAGGAAGGAGAAAGAGAGAGGGAAGGAGGGAGGGAAGAAAAAAGGAAGGAAAGAAAGAAAAAGTGGAAGGGAAGGGAGGAAGGAGAAAGAGAGGGAAGGAGGGAGGGAGGAAAGAAGGAAGGAAGAAAAGAGGAAAGAGTGGAAGGAAAGGAAGGAAGGGAGGGAGGAGAAAGAGAGGGAAGGAAGGAGGAAAGACAAAAGGCTGGAAGGGAAGGGAGGAAGGAGAAAGAGAGGGAGGGAGGGAGGGAGGAAAGAAGGAAGAAAAGAGGAAAGGGTGGAAGGAAAGGAAGGGAGGGAGGGAGGAGAAAGGGAGAGAGGGAAGGAGGGAGGAAAACGAAAGGGTGGAAGGGAAGGGAGGAAGGAGAAAGAGAGGGAAGGAGGAAAGAAGGAAGAAAAAAGTGGAAGGGAAGGGAGGAAGGAGAAAGAGAGGGAAGGAGGGAGGGAGGAAAGAAGGAAGGAAGAAAAGAGGAAAGAGTAAAAGGAAAGGAAGGGAAGGAGGGAGGAGAAAGGGAGAGAGGGAAAGAGGGAGGAAAGACGAAAGGGTGGAAGGGAAGGGATGAAGGAGAAAGAAAGGGAAGGAGGGCTGGAGGAAAGAAGGAAGGAAGAATAGAGGAAAGAGTGGAAGGAAAGGTAGGGAGGAGAAAGAGAGAGAGGGAAGGAGGGAGGGAGGAAAGACGAAAGGGTGGGAGGGAAGGGAGGAAGGAGAAAGAGAGGGAAGGAGGGAGGGAGGGAGGAAAGAAAGAAGAAAAGAGGAAAGAGTGGAAGGAAAGGGAGGGAGGGAAGTGGGAGAAGAGAGAGAAGGAAGGAGGGAGGAAAGACAAAAGGGTGGAAGAGAAGGGAGGAAGGAGAAAGAGAGGGAAGGGGGAAAGAAGGAAGAAAAAAGTGGAAGAGAAGGGAAGAAGGAGAAAGAGAGGGAAGGAGGGGGGAAAGAAGGAAGGAAGGAAGAAAAGAGGAAAGAGTGGAAGGAAAGGAAAGGGAGGGAAGGAGGAGAAAGAGACAGAAGGAAAGAGGGAGGAAAGACGAAAGGCTGGACGGGAAGGGAGGAAGGAGAAGGAGAGGGAAGGAGGAAAGAAGGAAGAAAAAAGTGGAAGGGAAGGGAGGAAGGAGAAAGAGAGGAAGAAGGGAGTGAGGAAAGAAGGAAGGAAGAAAAAAGTGGAAGGGAAGGGAGGAAGAAGAAAGAGAGGAAGAAGGGAGTGAGGAAAGAAGGAAGGATGAAGGAAGTGGAAGGGAGGGAAGGAAGGAAGGAGAAAGAGAGGGAAGGAGGGAGGGAGGAAGAAAAGCGGAAAGAGTGGAAGGAAAGGAAGAGAGGGAGGGAGGAGAAAGAGAGAGAGGGAAGGGGGAGGGAGGAAAGAAGGAAGGAAGGAAGAAAAGAAGAACGAGTGGAAGGAAAGGAAGGAAGGGAAGGAGGAGAAAGAGAGAGAGGGAAGGAGGGAGGAAGGAAAGACGAAAGGGTGGAAGGGAGGAAGGAAAAAGAGAGGGAAGGAGGGAGGAAAGAAGGAAGGAAGGAAGAAAAGAGGAAAGAGTGGAAGGAAAGGAAGGGAGGGAAGGAAGGAGGAGAAAGAGAGAGAAGGAAAGAGGGAGGAAAGACGAAAGGCTGGACGGGAAGGGAGGAAGGAGGAGGAGAGGGAACGAGGGAGGAAGAAAAAAGTGGAAGGGAAGGGAGGAAGGAGAAAGAGGGAAGGAGGGAGGGAGGAAAGAAGGAAGGAAGGAAGAAAAGAGGAAAGAGTGGAAGGAAAGGGAGGGAGGGAAGGAAGGAGAAAGAGAGGGAAGGAGGGAGGGAGGAAAGAAGGAAGGAAAAAGTGGAAGGGAGGAAGGAGAAAGAGAGGGAAGGAGGGAGGGAGGAAAGAAGGAAGGAAAAAGTGGAAGGGAGGAAGGAGAAAGAGAGGGAAGGAGGGAGGGAGGAAGAAAAGCGGAAAGAGTGGAAGGAAAGGAAGAGAGGGAGGAAGGAAAGACGAAAGGGTGGAAGGGAAGGAAGGAGAAAGAGAGGGAAGGAGGAAAGAAGGAAGGAAGAAAAAAGTGGAAGGGAAGGGAGGTAGGGGAAAGAGAGGGAAGGAGGGAGGGAGAGAAGAAGGAAGGAAAAAGTGGAAGGGAAGGGAGGGAGAGAGGAAAGAAGGAAGGAAGAAAAGAGGAAAGAGTGGAAGGAAAGAAAGGGAGGAAGAAGAAAGAGAGAGAGGAAGGAGGGAGGAAAGAAGGAAGGAAGGAAGGAAAGAGGAAAGAGTGGAAGGGCGCGCTGGCTTGAGGAGAAGCGTGCTGCTCAGAGAAGCCCCTCCCATCCTGTGAGGGCGAGGGAGGGCTGGCTGTGCGTTGCGCGTGTTCGCGCGCCTTCCTCCTTCGCCCGCTGCCCGCCTCGCGCGCGCGCTCTCTCCCTCGCTCGCGCTCTCCCCCCTCTTCCTCTTCTTCCTCCTCCTCAGGATGTTCGCGGCTATTGCTGCCGCCGCCGCCGCCGCCTCTGCTCCGCGCGCTCGGAGGCGCGAGGCCAGCCCGGCGCCCGGCGGCGGAGTTGTTCTTGCGGCGCCCCTTCCCCCTCAGAAGGAGTTGAGCCCTCTCGCCTCCATCGCCCGGACATGCGGAGGCAGCGCTACTTGCTGGAGCGCGGGGCCGTCTCCGCCGCTGCCGAGGGGGAGAGCGAGGGCAGCGGGGGCCCCGAGGAGGGCGAGGAGCGGGGCCCCCGATGGCCGTGCCCCTTCCCTCCACGCCGCCGCCGCCGCCGGGACTGGCTCTACGAGTCCTACTATTGCATGAGCCAGCAGCACCCGCTCCTGGTCTTCCTCCTCCTCATCGTCATTGGCGCCTGCCTCGCGCTCCTCGCCCTCTTCTTCTTCGCCTCCGGGCTGGTGAGTGAGGGAGAGGGGGAGCAAGTTACGATGGGTCCTGGAGATTTGGTCTTAAGTTGAATTTGCTTCTAAGTCGGAACAGGCACAGTTTGAGACTCATCCCAGTGCAGTCCGAACCACATTATATCCGTCTATAGTGTTTGAACTGCACTAGAAGTTCAGCGTAGACCACGCCTGGGCCAACTTGGGCCTTTCAGGTGTTTTGGACTTCAACTCCCACAATTCCTCACAGCCTCAGGCCCCTTCCTTTGGAAGGGGCTGTGGCTGTGAGGAATTGTGGGAGTTGAAGTCCAAAACACCTGAAAGGCCCAAGTTGGCCCAGGCCTGGCGTAGACCCTTGTAATACAGTTTAATGCAGTCCAATAGCATTAAATGGGTCTCTTGTGTGTGAACTACATTGTAAGGTCAGCAAACCCAGGCCCCGGGGCCTCTTGGGCTCTTTTCTCAGGCTCTCCTCTCTCTCTCACCATCATATCCTTCCTTCTCTTTCCTCTTTCCTTCCCATCCTCCCTTCCCTTCTTTCTTTCTCCCTCCTTCCTTCCCTTCCATCCTTTCATCCTTCTTTCTTTCTTTCCTTCTTCTCTCCCTCCCTCCTTTGCTCTCTCTCTTTCTCCTCCCCTCCCCTTCCACCCTTTCATCCTTCCTCCTTCCTTCCCTCTCTCCTTTTCTCCTCCCTTCCTTTCCTTCCATGCTTTCCTCTTTTTCTTCCTCCCTCCCTCCTTCCCTCTCTCTTTTTCTCCTCCCTCCCTTCCTTTCCTTCCACTCTTTTCTTCCTTCCTCCCTCCTTCCCTCTCTCTTTCTCCTCCCTTCCTTTCCCTTCCACCCTTTCGTCCTTACTTCCTCTCTCCCTCCTTCCCACTCTCTCTTTCTCCTCCCCTCCCTTCCTTTCCTTCCACTCTTTTCTTTCTTCCTCCTTTCTTCTCTCTTTCTCCTCCCTCCCTCCATTTCCCTCCATGGTTTCCTCTTTTCTTCCTCCCTCCCTCCTTCCCTCTCTCTCTTTCTCCTCCCTTCCTTTCCCTTCCACCCTTACTTCCTCTCTCCCTCCTTCCCGCTCTCTCTTTCTCCTCCCTTCATTTCCCTTCCACCCTTTCGTCCTTACTTCCTCTCTCCCTCCTTCCCGCTCTCTTTTTCTCCTCCCTCCCTCCCTTCCTTTCATTCCACTCTTTCGTCCTTACTTCCTCTCTCCCTCCTTCCCTCTCTCTTTCTCCCCCCTTCCTTTCCCTTCCACCCTTTCGTCCTTACTTCCTCTCTCCCTCCTTCCCGCTCTCTCTTTCTCCTCCCCCCCTCCCTTCCTTTCCTTCCACTCTTTTCTTTCTTCCTCCTTTCTTCTCTCTTTCTCCTCCCTCCCTCCCTCCATTTCCCTCCATGGTTTCCTCTTTTCTTCCTCCCTCCCTCCCTCCTTCCCTCTCTCTCTTTCTCCTCCCTTCCTTTCCCTTCCACCCTTACTTCCTCTCTCCCTCCTTCCCGCTCTCTCTTTCTCCTCCCTTCATTTCCCTTCCACCCTTTCGTCCTTACTCGCTTCCCGCTCTCTTTTTCCCGCTCCTTTCCCCCTCCTTCCCGCTCTCTTTTTCTCCTCCCTCCCTCCCTTCCTTTCATTCCACTCTTTCGTCCTTACTTCCTCTCTCCCTCCTTCCCTCTCTCTCTTTCTCCCCCCTTCCTTTCCCTTCCACCCTTTCGTCCTTACTTCCTCTCTCCCTCCTTCCCGCTCTCTCTTTCTCCTCCCTCCCTCCCTTCCTTTCCTTCCACTCTTTTCTTTCTTCCTCCTTTCTTCTCTCTTTCTCCTCCCTCCCTCCATTTCCCTCCATGGTTTCCTCTTTTCTTCCTCCCTCTCTCCCTCCTTCCCTCTCTCTTTCTCCTCCCTTC
The DNA here is from genome assembly GCA_030556195.1 of Anolis apletophallus. Classification (NCBI taxonomy): domain Eukaryota; kingdom Metazoa; phylum Chordata; class Lepidosauria; order Squamata; family Anolidae; genus Anolis; species Anolis apletophallus. The sequence goes on from JARBWK010000005.1 coordinate 133,598,407, forward strand.
CTTTCCCTTCCACCCTTACTTCCTCTCTCCCTCCTTCCCGCTCTCTCTTTCTCCTCCCTTCATTTCCCTTCCACCCTTTCGTCCTTACTTCCTCTCTCCCTCCTTCCCGCTCTCTTTTTCTCCTCCCTCCCTTCCTTTCATTCCACTCTTTCGTCCTTACTTCCTCTCTCCCTCCTTCCCTCTCTCTCTTTCTCCCCCCTTCCTTTCCCTTCTTCCTCCCTCCTTTCTTCTCTCTTTCTCCTCCCTCCCTGCCTTTCCTTCCATGGTTTCCTCTTTTCTTCCTTCCTCTCTCCCTCCTTCCCTCTCTCTCTTTCTCCTCCCTTCCTTTCCCTTCCACCCTTTCGTCCTTACTTCCTCTCTCCTTCCCTCTCTCTTTTTCTCCTCCCTCCCCTTCCTTTCCTTCCACTCTTTTCTTCCTCCCTCCCTCCTTTCTTCTCTCTTTCTCCTTCCCTCCCTTCCTTTCCTTCCATGCTTTCCTCTTTTCTTCCTCCCCCCTTTCCTCTCCCTCCCTCTTCTACCTCCCTCCCTCCCTTCCTTCCTTTCCTTCCACTCTTTCCTCTTTTTCCTTCCTTCTTTCCTCCCTCCCTCTCTTTCTTCTTTCTTCCCTCCCTCCTTGCCCCCCTCTCTTTCTCCTTCCTTTCTTCCTTCCCTGCCACCTTCCTTCTCTCTTTCTTTCCTCTCTTCCCTCCCTTCCCTCCCTCCATTCCCTTCCATCCTTCCCTTCTTCCCCTCCTTCCTTCCTTCTCTTTTTCTTTCGTCCTGGAGGATGTTTAACTGGGAGAGGAGAAGATAGAGACGGAGGATGAGAAACATGTTTCAAGATTTCAAAGGAGGACAAGGAAAGGGTGACTTTCTGCTGCTCTAGGGACCCCGGCACAAGGGAGCAATGGTTTCAAATGGCAGGGAAAGAGATTTGACTGAAAAGATTAGGAAGTACTTCCCGAGAGTAAGAGCTGCTGGAGAATGCTGTAGGGTGCCTTGAAGTGTGATAGAGTCTCCTTCTCTGGAGGCTTTTCCGCATCGGGGAGTGTTTTGATTGTGCCTTCTTGCATGGCATGGGGTTGGACTGGATGGCCCTTGGGGGTCTCTTCCAGCTCTAGAATTCTAGGATTATATATCAGGAGTAGGGAATACGGGGGTCTAATGGACCACCATCTCATTCTGACTGACTAAGGCTAACCCTTTTCTGTCTTTCCTTCACTTTCTGCCTCTGAAAGAGAAGAGGATGGAGAGGAAAGGGCAGGGAGGGGACTTGGGGATAACTCCCCCACTCCCGGCCCACCCACCCCACTCCAGCCCACTGTGAGGCTCCCAAGTTAGAAAGTTTGTCCATGCCTGGTTTAAAGTGTAACTCCAGACACAGAGATGGCTGGAAAGTTATCCACCCCTTTCCACCAATGCTTCCTACCAATATTTTAAAAACCATAAAAAATCGGGACAGTAAATAAAGAAAAACACTCAGAAAACAGGGGAATTCCACACAGGACACAATCAGGGCCAGCTAGCACCTTCCAACAAGGATTTGCCCAGACAGGAAGCAGCCTGGCTTTGAAGCTGCAAGGCTATTCAATGCTAATCCTAAACGGTTCTGGTCCAACTTACCTGTCTGAACGCATCTCTCCCTATGAACCATCAAGATGTTTAAGATCATCCGGAGAGGCCCTGCTCTTGGTCCTGCCTTCTTCGCAGGCGCAATTGGTGGGGACGAGAGACAGGGCCTTTTCAGTGGTGGCTCCTCGGCTTTGGAACGCCCTCCCTGGAGACATCAGATCGGCCCCCTCCCTCCTGACATTTCGCAAGAAAGTCAAGACCTGGCTGTTTGAGCAGGCATTTGCTGATGAAATATAACGGCTTAATTAAATATATGGAACGACGACAATGTGACAGAAAGTGATTTCAACATGACGCTGAGACTGTAATTGTATGTTTTAATTGCTAATTGTTGTTATATGGTCATTGTTTTGTTACTCGTGTTTTTGATTGAAGGGCAGAGACTGCCTTGTGTAAACCGTCCTGAGTTGCCTTCGGGCTGAGAGGGGCGGTATAGAAATATGACAAATAAATAAATAAATAAATAATCAAGCTGGCCAATTGCCCTTGCCTCAAACAGACAAGAGTTCTTTCTCCCACCCTGGACATTCCACAGATATATAAACCTCACTTGCCTGGCTTCCAACAGAGTTCACAACCTCTGAGGATGCCTGCCATAGATATGGGTGAAATGTCAGAAGAGAATGCTGCTGTAGCATAGTCATGCAGCCCGGAAAACTCACAGCAAGCCGGTGATTCCGGCCATAAAAGCCTCCAACAACACAAAAATGTATAACTACTACTATTGTTACTATTATTATTGTTATTGGCTTTGTCACCACAGCTCTACTGAACCTCAAGAGCCAATAGTGGATTCTGAGGCATTAGCTCTGGCCCTCCAATGCCTTTTAATTTTACAAATAGAAAGATAACCCTTGAGCACCTGTCCAGTGCCTTTTTTCTCATTTGCATGTGAAATGAGCATCCTGCTCTATTCACAAGTGGTTTGGATTTTAATTTCGGTCTGTATTATTAGTTCATGGTGTTTGTACTTTTGTGCTACAATGCAAGCATTGTCCAAATTATTGAAAAAATGAGAGTTCAATTTTGGTGCTCACACAAATGTTCGTTTTAAGTGTGCCAGAATACTGTGATTCAGAGAGAAAGAAGAAAATTCAATTTTTTGCACTAGTATTGTTATATTAGCAATAATAAGAATGATATGGTGTGAGCTCAGTACTGATGCCCTTTCTGCTCTCCAGTTACAGAAATGCTATGGCAGTGGTTTTCAACCTTCCTTATACAGTTCCTCCTGTTGTGGTGACCCCCCAACCATAACATTATTTTGTTGCTACTTCATAACTGTAATTTTGCCACTGTTATGAATCATAACGTAAATATCTAATATGCCAGATGTATTTTCACTCACTGGACCAAATTTGCCACAAATACCCGATATGCCCAAATTTGAATACTGGTGGGGTTGGGGAGTATGTGTGTGTGTGTGGGGGGGTATTGATTTTGTCCTTTGGGGGTTGTAGTTGCTGGGATTTATAGTTCACCTACAATCAAAGAGCATTATGAACACCACCAATGATGGAATTGACCCAAACTTGGCACACAGAACTCTCATGACCAACAGAAAATACTGGAAAGGTTTGGTAGACATTGATCTTGAGTTTTGGAGTTGTAGTTCACCTACATCCAGAGAGCACTGTGGACTCAAACAATGATGGATTTAAACCATACTTGGCAAGAATATTCAACATGCCCAAATATGAACACTGGCGGAGTTTGGGAAAAGAGACTTGATATTTGGGAGTTGTCGTTGCTGGGATTTATAGTTCATCTACAATCAAAGAGCATTCTGAACCCCACCAATGATAAAATTTGGCCAAATTTCTCACACAGAACCCCCACGACCAACAGAAAATACTGTGTTTTCTGGTGATCTTTGGCGACTCCTCTGACACCCCCTCACGACCCCCCCCCAGGGGTCCCGACCCCCAGGTTGAGAAACACTGTGCTATGGTCCTGTTTTGTTTCTCTCTTTGATCCCATTGTTATTCAGCTGGGTCCTGTTATCCATTGCATATTACTCAGAATCAAGTTTCATGTCATTTGGGGTTGATTCCTCCTAGGAAAGTTTTTATTTTGACGGATTCTTACTTCTGGTTTTAATATCTCTTCTCCCTTGTGAAATCTCCCATATTGCTATCTAGCCTATCCTGCTCTGCATTCACCCCTGCTCATCTATCCTCCAGAGCCTGTACTTTTTTTCATTTTGAGGCTGAGAGATCATTTCATCTCTTGTTTCTGTGTTGTGGATGCAGGTAATTTGCAGCTCAGCTGCTGCTGTGTTCCAGTGTGTGGTCCCTTTGGTGAGGCAAGGACCCCCTTTGCTTTCTGGCTCTTTTTAAAGCCAGATGTAAACTGTGATTGCCTTTTGATCTCCAAGTACTAAATTACTTTATGCAATCTCTTGGGTCGCTTCTATACATAGCAGCCGGCAAAGGCAATTAACAGGCTTCATCCCCAAGGATTGCTTTCGGGCAACTTCACACTCCTCTTGCTTCTTTTTTAGTTAAATATTCTATTAGTGGAATGAACAAAACACATTGATATTATAATAGCCATCAACAAGGTTCCATGGAAATAAGTGGCATAGATTTACGGGAGTTCAGGGCCAAGTAAGAGTGCTTAAGCTTGCAGTCGAAATTTAATTCCTCTAATTCATTTGCTTGGTTTCCTTCCTGCGGACAGATTAACCTTATTGGCATTTGTTATTCAAGGAACAAAGTTTCACAGCTACCAAAGTACTTTAGGCATCTTACACGTTTAGAATGTTTTCATACAAAGCAAGGAGTTAAAGGAGCTGTCTTTTCATTCCGATATTCAGAAGGAAAGCTCTTGCTTATGTAGCCAACTAAGCACCACTTGCATCAAGACATTTAGGGGAACTCTACAATTGAAAGAATGACAGTCTTTTGCAAGAGGAACCCCTAAAGTGGAGAGTGCGGAGTTCTCCAAACATCCCAGTAAAGATTACATCGGGGTGGGCAAGCTACGGCCCACGGGCCGTATCCGGCCCGGCAGCCGGTTCTATCCGGCCCGGGAGAAGGGCGTCAGGGGCGGGGCCAAGTGCCACTGCTGCCATCCGATCGCGGGCTCTGTGGGGCCTGTGTTGGCAGACAGGCTAGAGGAGCGGCGGCTTTGGAGTGCCTGCCATCCCTGTAGGTGATCTGCGCCTGCAGCGGCAGCACTCCGCAACCTGTGGGGGCTGTTGGTGTAGCAAACCGGAAGACTTTATCGTCTTCCGGGTCGCCACGGCGATGAGCCGCCTCAGATTGCTGAGTGCTCCCCCTGCAGGCTAGGATCGCCTGCAGGGATGGCGGGCTCCTCCGACCTGTCTGCCAACAAGGGCTACTGAGGAAGAGGAGGGAGAAGGCAGGCAGGCAGGCAGGGAGGGAGGCGCTTCTTTTGCCGGCAGATGGAGCTGCAAAAGGGAGGTGCCACCCTGCCCTGCCTCCCTGCCCCCTTCCTTCCTTCCTCGGAGGCTGAGCGAGACGTGGAGCTGTTCCTTCTTTCCCAGCCAAGTCAGCAGCCAAGCAGGGTGAGGGCCTCCGCCAGGAGACCAGGCACCCGTAACACCGCCATGGAGGAGTTCCACCCCCATAATGATGAGAAGTAGTAATAAGAACTTTCCTCGCCCTCCTTCCCCCGGGAAAGGAGCAGCCTCCTTCCCTCTCCTTGATTCCCTCCCTGGGTCCTTCCCAGAGGAGAAGAGAAGGCCATCGAGGCGTTGCATTTGTTTCCACACGCCTGCAGCTCTGCTGTTCTCTGCTGCTTTGCAATCCTCTGGGCTGGGGTCATTGGGCCATTCCATCTTGGGATCCTTCCTCTCTTCAAGATGTCAGCCTTCATCTTGGTTCGCACCTTGTCTTCTTGAATTTTATTTTATTTTAGTGGTTTTTATTATTATTTTATAATTATTTTATAATAATAATATAATATAATAATGTTATATTATAATTTCAATATATTATAATGTCTATATATATATATATACTATAATAATTATGATATTAATACTAGTAATATATGAATATTTCCTGATATATAATATGTTAATATTAATGATGTGTAATATATAGTAAATAAATAAATAATGTAGATTAGAATGTAGTTCCACCTTCAGGTGCGGCCCTCCATAATATTTTTTGGCTCTCGTGTGGCCCCTTGGAAAAAATAATTGCCCACCCCTGGATTAGATGTTTATCAACAGGGGTAAAGCTTGAAACTTTGGGTGGGAAAAGAATCAAATAGACTGTAATAAAGGAGGGCACAGCTGTCTGAAAGACTAAGTGGCAACACTACACTGCAATGCTTTGCTGCAGGTCCCACTTTGTTTTGATATATTTACCATTTGTTTAACATAATTAGAAACCCATTTATTGCTCAGACCATCTGCTCCACATGCCTCTCACTTTTTTTCTCAGCGCCAAGAGGCAAGCAGCTCCCCCTTGTCTCACAGAGCCTCTCTTAGACCATGCGCATCCTGGAGTGTAAAAATGGCGGAGAATGTATAGATTGGGTTGGCTTTCTTCTGCATTCTAACCTTCCCACTGGGTGGAAGTTTAGGTGAATCGAGGAACACATGTTGAATGGGGAGAACATTTCCTGCGAATGAGGATGGTCTCCCATATTGGAGGTGGTAATGGTCTTTCAATTGTGTTTCAAATATCGTTGTTTTTTGCTCCATAGCTTTGGTACTTTCAAGGTGGAATGCAGCCATTATGCTTTGCACCGGGAATGTGGTGCAGCTGGCTAAGTGTCAGATGCATAAGATCTCTCTGACCCGTAGGCCATGAGTTCAAGGCCTGCCCGAGGTGGGTGCTCGACCTTTAAGTGTAGCCTGCTGTCGACCTTTGCAGCCCAAAAGACAGTTGCATCTGTCAAGTAGGAGATAAAGGAACCACATTAAGTGGGGAGGCAAATTTTGACTGAATTATGAGGCCATTAAAGAACTCCAGGAACACTGAGAATGCGGAAGGAACAACAAGGGACGCTGGGAACGCTGAGAGATGAGGAGTGCATCAGCTCCCTGGTGGCCGGAGTTTGCCTCTGTTCGTCTATATGTGTGTATGTGGAAACGGCAGGGATTGTCTGCTTAGTATGTGTACCTGTAATCCGCTTTGAGTCCCCTTTGGGGTGAGAAGAGCGGAATATAAATAAAGTAAATAAATAAATGCTTCCTGCAACTTGTAGGAGCAGGTTACTCTTCTGATGGCCTCTGGGACCCTCCTGAAGATCTAACCAGGAATGCTCTGAACAGATAGTACAGGCATTTATGTGATGCAGAGTTTGGAAGAGAGCTAGGCAGTACCTAGCAACCATGGTTGGCTGATGGCCCAGATGTCTTATATTTCCTAGTCCAGTTTAGTTCTGCCCCTATAGGTAGGCTCAGGATTGCACCCCATGCCTGTAGTTCAAGAATATAAGATTTACACTCAGATGCAACTGATAAATACAACTAAATACAACTAAAACTCTAGACTTTTTCTTGCTCCTGGGGTTTCTGTATTTTCTGTGGCAGAGATGGGGAAATGTTCTTGGCCCAGGGATCAAATTCCACTTTTTGGGTGGTCTTGGGAGCTGCATTGCTAGAATGATTAAGCACTGATTCAGCCTAAGACAGGGCCTAATATAATTCTTGCTTATTTTTACATAGTTTCACTAATCAGAGAAAATACCACTCAGTTATAGAGATGCTTACTCAAGAGCAGGGCCGGATCTTGCGGTAAGCAAGGTAGGCACGCCCTCACCACTCGCCCCATTCAGAGGCACACCTTAGTTGTCCCCGAGCCCCCTCCGACTCCCCACTGCCGTCGGCCAGTCCACACGACGTCCGCCTCCATGCTGACTCCGAGCACGAGCAGCGTAGCCTGAGGTACGGAGGAGCCGGATGAAGGGAGGAGAAGGAGGGCAGAGCGCAGAGGGAAGGAGGGGGCGAGAGAAGGAGCGGCAGCCACCAGCCACAGCCAGCCAGGTCACCCAAAGCGGCTGGGGCCCATTCCCACTTCCGCCAATTGCCTGGGTAATGGCTCCCATGCCTTTTCCGTCATCGCTATGATGTCATGTGCACCATTTTCCCTAACATTTCAGCGGGAACGAGAGAGGGCGTGGCTCCGCCCCCAGCCACTCCCCCTTTAGTTCCCGCCGAAACAGTAGGGAAAATGGCACCCGTGACGTCATGGCGGCAGAAAAGGAATGGGAGCCATAGACACCGTGTATGGCTCCCATATTGGCCATAGCGACGATGATGCCACGCTGACCGCCGGGCACGCATGCGCACCCTCCACGAGGTGGAAGACTGAGGAGGATGGAGAGCAAGGGGGTGGAGAGCGAGAGCCGGAGAGCGAGGGGGTGCCAAAATAAGGTTTGCTTACTATTTAAAATTACCTTAGTCCGGCCCTGCAGCATCTTTTTCAATGACACATGGATAATTTCCATTGGATATATTGGGATGCTTTGAACCCCCACATGTAGAGAACACATGCAAACTTTGATTGTCCAATGTCTTCCCCACCTTTATAGTGGCTGCCCACAGCTCTTCAGTGTGTCAGTCAAGGTATTACTACAAACCTTTAGTCTTTAGTATCTTTGTACAAAACATGAGCTGCATTTGTGAACCATGATCATTCAATAGCTTTAGGCCTGCTTTTCTTTTGGAACATACAAATGCATATTTTGTGAATTTTTCGTGTTATTTCAAAAAAAATGGTGCTATTAAACATATGTTTCTTTTATATGTAAGTCTTAAAAATCATATAATAATAGAGTTGGAAGAGACCAAAGGGGCATCCAGTGCAATCCCATTCTGCCATGTTGGAATACACAATCTTGAATTCTAGGAGGAAATTAGTTAAGGCTCATTTGCTCAATGCATGTACCTTTTATGTTTACAGTAGATTGTTGAGCACTTAATAATTAGGAACTTTTGTTGGCTTAAACTGACTCAGTGGAAAACCATAGCTTTTGAAATTACGTGGTAATGATCCTACTTGCAGGCTTTCCATGTATGAACAGAACAGTGGACAAGATAAGAGTTTCCCTCCACTTTATAATCTTTATTTGTACCCCGCCACCATCTCCCCAAAGGGACTTTGGATGGCTCACAGAAGCACTCCAAGTGCAACCTGTAGACAACGGCTCACAGAAGCACTCCACGTACCACATACAGATCTAGCTGTATTTTTCAGCTGTGGAACTAAAATGGCTATCCAGCTACCCATCTGTTTTCAGGAGGTGTGCGAAAATGGATACGGGATCTACTGAAATCTGGCCAGCAGAAATGGATCGAGGTTCAGCTGAAATACACACCCACTCCCACTTTTTTTGCAAAAAGGTTTTGCATAGAATAAATGGATAAGCATGCAATTATTTCTATCAAGCAGGACTCTACTAAACTAGGTCATCTAGGTCAAGACAAGCCATGAGCCGATAGAACTTCTGTACTGGGGGCTTTAACATACTTCAAGACATATAAATGCTTTTCTGATATGCAGCACTATGTCAGCTTCAGAGCAGATACAAATAAAAAAACGGATGCCAGAGAAATAGCTAGAGGTAAGCCAGAGCAGTAGTCTTTCGGTTCAAATTAGATTGATAGGCTCCCTCCCTTTAAATATACTGTGTATGTTTGAGGATATAAAATAATTGAGTTGTCCACAAAACCCAAGGCTGCTATGGCAAATAATGAAATTATTTTAAGCAATCAGTGTTAAAAAAAATTATAATCTTTTCAATCACAATTTTGTTTATACCTTGGAACCTTTTTAGAATATTTAAAAAAAAATCCAGGGCTGAAATTCTGAATTCAAAGGTAAATAAGCCACTGTATTCTTTGGCAAAAGCTGGACAGGCTTAGAGAGATGCTGTGAATTTTTTTTAGTTTAGTGTGTCTTTGGCATTCCAGACATGCCACAGGGGATGTATGGGGTGGTTGTATATTGAAGAAGCTTTGTTTCTTGGTAGTAAAAAACAAAACTGGTACATGGAATGGGAGAAAAAATGCCTACTTGTTGTTTTAGCCATGAAAATAGAGGCAATTTTGCTCTATAGGCAGAAAAAGCAGTTACCTCTGCTCTTTGACACCGAACCAGAGTGAATTGAGGCTGCTGAACATTTTGCTGTTTAAAAGCCCTTTAAAAAATGAGTTCCTCTTGTCCTGATACTACAAGGGCAGGTCAATAAGTCTGTGACTTTTTAAATGAAGCACAGGTTTTTGGATTAAAAAATCATTTTATTTTTCAACGCAGCCTCCTTTGAGCTCTATACACTTTGTCCAACGTTTCTCCAATTTTTTTATCCCTTCCAAAAAATAAGATTTGTCGAGGTCATCAAAATAGGTATTTGTTTGTGAGATGATTTCATTGTTGGAGTCAAATCTCTTTCCGCCGAGCCATTTCTTCAGGTTTGGAAACAAGAAATAGTCACTCGGGGCTAAATCCGGAGAATAGGGCAGCTGAGGGAGCAATTCGTATCCCAATTCATGGATTTTTGCCATGGAAACTGCACATGTGTGCACCCTTGCATTGTGAGCAAACGCGGCACCCATCTTGCAGAAAGCTTTATCATACCCAAGTGATCATTTAAAATTGAAACCACTGAGCCATGTGAGATGCCTATGGCTTCCACAATCTCTCGCACTTTCAATCTCCGATTGGCCAACACCATATTGTGATTTTTTTTCAATTGTGTCGGGTGTAGAGACCTCAACTGGGTGCCCAGAACATTCGGCATCTTCCGTGCTTGTACGGCCACAACGAAATTCAATAAACCACTTTTTACCATTGAAATTGATGGTGCAGAGTCCCCATAGTATTTATCAAGCTTAGCCTTGGTTTGAGTGATGGTTTTTTCCGCAAAAAATAATGCTTAATGAGCACACGAAATTTACTTTTTTCCATTTTTTCCTCAAATCACGTGGTAGTCTGCTATCAATGGCTGTCAAACACATAAATGACACAGTTTGTTCAATTTTTGACAGGAGTCAACTGACAGATACCTGTTGACAGGAGCAGTGTTGCCCTTTCAGTTAAGAAGCCTGAAATTCAAAAAGTCACGGACTTATTGACCCGCCCTCGTATTTGTGGTCAAACATTTTGTGACATGAATAACTAAAGGAGCAATCCCCAAACTGAAACCCATGGGGCGGATGCGGCCCTCCAAGGTCATTTTCCTGCCCCCCACCCTAAACTTTAGAATTAGGGTCGCCCTAAGTCTGAAATGACTTGAAGGCACACAATAACAACAATCCTAATTAACTTGACTCTCTCATCAGCCAAAAGCAGCCCACACTTCCCATTGACATACTGGTAAGTTTTTGCTGGTTAAAATTGTTCTTCATTTCAAATATTATATTGTTCTTCCATGTTTTGCACAACAAATAAGAGGTGTGCAGTGTGCATGGGAATATTCATTCATGGTTTTTTTCCCCCAAACTATAACCCACCACCCACCCCAAATGGTCTGAGGGACTGTGAACTGGCCCTTGGCTTAAGAAGTGTGAAGACCCCTGCCCTAAAGGAACCAGATCCTTATGTTGCCTGCTGATCAGAGCTATCCCTGGTTAGTACTTAGATGGTAAACTGCCAGTAAATTCTAGGTGCTATAGGTAATATTTCAGAGGAAGGAACAGGCAAATACACCTCTGAGTTTCCCTTCCCCAAGAAGCCCCATTATATTTATGTTGATGGGAAACTTGAAGCCACCCACCTCTCCCAAATCTTTATTAAACAGTGCTCACATTGCCTTTGCAATAATTCTTTGGTAGCTATGAAGATTAAAAACATTCAATAATCTATAAATTGTGTGATTATGCCACTACACTAGGATTTAAACCTTAGGAGTTGATCGGAGCGATAAAAGATATGAATTTATGCAAAACTGGTAATTTTCATAATCTCATCTCTAAAGTGATTTGGAACAGGAAGCCTACATTTCTGTAGCTCTTGTGCACATTTTCAGCATTTTTAGTATTCACACATAATAGAGGTGTTATTTCTCTCACTCTATATGTCTATCTCTTTCTGTAAGTATTTACGAAATAAACCAATGTCCTGGTTTTGGAGGAAATGACTAGCTTTTTCCATAACACATTGTTTCTCCCTTTCTGTAGGAAGGTTTGGCACAGCAGTTAAACTAGATAAAATTAAGTGATTTGTGGATGAATTTCTTTTTCTTAAAAATGTCACCTTGGTAGATTCACAACAAATAAGGTGCTTACCTAATTGTTTCATTAAGTGGCCACCTTACAGATAAGGAACAGAAACTTACTGTTTGGTGAACATTAGGATTGGTTTGAAGCTACCATCAAAACTAGCGGGATTTTAAAATTGTAATTCAGATTATAAATAGTGACCATAATAAATATTAACTTTCGCAAAACATCTAAGAGTTTGTGGGAGATAATTAAAAAATGGACCTTTAATACATAATATCTTTCTGGAGTAAACACTATGTTAGTACACAGTTGTTTATAGAGAAATTAATATTTAATAATGTTTTGCCAATTTATAGGAGCCACGATGAGGCAGCGGGTTAAACTGCTGAACTGCGGAACTTGCTGACCGAAAGGTCGGCAGTTCGAATCCATGGAATGGGGTGCGCCCCCATCATTAGCCCCAGCTTCTGCCGACCTAGCAGTCCGGGGGGGAAGGTAACAGTGCTCCATGCAGTCATTCTGGCCATATGACCTTGGAGGTGTCTATGGACAATGCTGGCTCTTCGACTTAGAAATTGAGATGCACTTGATTAGACTTAATGTCAAGGGGAAACCTTTACTGCCAATTTATAGGATCAACCAAGAGCTTTTAAAATATGCCCAGGATTTCCAAGTTAGTAGAGAATATTAGTTGGTAAGAATGTAACTTTTTTACACACATTTTATTTGCATTTAAATATAGCATTGCCTGAAGCAAAATTGGAGACAAACATTCAAAGTTAAAAGTGCTGTTTTGTGTTTTCCTTCTTTTGTATAGTCCTGTTTCTTATTCCACAACAAGTACCTGTTATTCTTTATTCCTGATTCAAAAAAGAAACTAGGAAATAAAATATACAATTAAGAGGCCAGGCTTTATTTTTTCATACCTCTTTTTACATTAAAGCAAGCAAACCTTCCCCCTCATTTCCTCCAGCAAATCTTCAAAAGAGCTTGGTAACAAAGAATTTTAAATTACTCTTATTTTCGGTAGCTGCTTGAAAGTACTTGGGATATATGCATAAAATCAGGATGAAGTCTGTTATTTCCTCCTTGACATATTGTTTGAACACACTGCTCCTTGTAATCAGAAGTAAAGGCAAATAACTTTTCTGGTGTATAATCTTAATATCTAAGAAGTCTAAGAATCACTAATTTCCAAATGCAACTTTTAATGTCTACAAATTCAAAATTCTTTGAGTCCAGAACCAAAGAAGTTGCATTTCTCTGTTTGTTTTTCCATTGCTGAGGCAATCATTTCCCAGGCCAGAACTGTGATCCAGGAAAATATGAATCCAGTTTGGTGCATTCCCAGAAAAGTGTACGATTTGTACTTCACAAATAACAGGGCCCTGGTTGCAGGGCAGCCTGGCAAGAGTTTCAAAAAGTAGTTTGTTAAATAATACGTGGCAATAAAATCTCCCTGTATTCTCTTATCAATTGGTTTCTTTAACTGAACTGCGATATTGTGTCTTGCAAAGATGCTGATACTAGGCAATGAACTTGTGTTTATGTGTGTTGGAGGATCTAGCAAATTCTTAGTGGGAATACCTCTCTAGGAATTTTCTAGATCTTCCAGTCCAACTCTATGGTGTTTTCATTTTAACTGGGTTTGCTATTATCCATGGTTTCATGTTTCTATGATATTTTCAGGAACATATCCCCTACCAATGCAGTGATCATACTGTATATATATATTAAACAACAACATCCGTGGCAGTTTAAAAACAAGGTTATCTCATGTTTGCTCTGCCTTTTGGCTAAAATCAAGTGCAGTACAAAGTATCACAAAGCCAGAAAATTGAAAAATAAGTGATGCCTTAACAGATGTGTGCCATGAACAGAAATTATACTGAGTAATGTCACCAACTATACTGGTTTACAGTTTGCCTTTCATGCACCTTAACTTTGATTTTTTACTTGTCTAGAGCAGTGTTTTTCAACCTTTTTTAAGCCACGGCACATTTTTTACATTTACAAAATCCTGGGGCACACCACCAACCAAAATGACACAAAATGACACTTTAACACAGTAATACATATAGTTAATATGTTTTTAAATGTATTTATACACTCAGTGTGAAACCTGGGCCTGTTTCGATGAACACAACATAGATATCCTGGCAGGAATGGGAGAAAGACACAAACTTCCCACACAGAACTCCCAAAACCAAGAGAAAATACTATAAGAGTTGGTGGGCATTAACCTTGAGTTTTGGAGTTGTAGTTCACCTATATCCAGAGAGGACGGTGGACTCAAACAATGTTGGATCAGGACCAAATTTGGCATGAATACTCAATATGCCCAAATGTGAACACAGATGGAGTTTGGGGAAAATAGACCTTGATATTTGGGAGTTACAGTTTCTGGGATTTATAGTTAACATACAATCAAAGAGCATCCTGAACTCTTGCAACAATGGAATTGAACCAAACTTGGCATATTGAACTCTCATTACCAACAGAAAGTACTGAAAGGGTTTTCTTGTGAATTGACCTTGAGTTTGGAAGTTGTAGTTCACCTACACCCAGAGAGCACTGTGGACTCAAACAATGTTATGTTATGTTGTTGTTTGTTTTCTATCCAGAATCACAATGTTGGAAGGAGGCTCACCACTTTAAGGTCCCTAAAACAGGCATGGGAAAACTTCGGCCCTCTGGGTGCTTTGGACTTCAACTCCCACCATTCCTAACAGCCTGAGGCCCTTTCCTGCTTAAATGGCTGAGGGGGGAAAAGGAAAAGAGCATGAGGTTGCTAGGAATGGTGGGAGATGGAGTCCAAAACACCTGGAAGGTCCAAGTTTGCTCATGCCAGCTTTCGACAGAGACCTCTTCCTCCCCCTTCCCCTTCCCCTTCGCGTCCTTCCTTCCCCCTCCTGCCGAACACTTACTTTTTCTTCTACACTGCCGCTTCTGCCACCTTATTGATCCTAGGGGGGCAGCATGAACGTGTTCAGGAGGGGAGGGGGAGGGAGGAAGACGTGACCCGTGTGGCTCATTCTTTCCCACTGTTTTTTCTTTAATAGTAATACAATTTCCTTTTGAAGGGGAGAAAACCCCACTGTTTAAAACTAAAATTGGCTTTTGACTAAAGGGGTTGATTAGAGAATTTGTTTTGGATTCCATAGAAATGTACAGTGAGCCTTCCACATTCACAGTCTTCTCTTTCATGGATTTGGTTGTCCATGAGTTTGTCGCTCTACCTCCTTGTTCATTACTCTTCTCCCACTTCTGCTCCTTCAAACTTCTGTCTATCCAACAGTACCAGTCATATTTTAAACCCTCTCCAGCTAACATTGAGAGGAGGTAGATTGGGAGGAAGGTGGAGGTATTTAAAAGGGAATTTTAAAATCTGGTTAATACTTTTGGAAGGACGGGAAATTGAGGGAGGATATCTGGGAAGATTAAGAGTGGGGCTGGAAGGTGGATGAGCTAGAAAGAAGTGCAAAATCTGGTTGACTCAGGGCCCTTCTACACATGTTGTAAAACAGAAGTCACCAGGTTAAAAGGAGGTGGGTGGGTGCTGTGGCTAAACAATGTTTGGCCGAAGTGCAAAAGAGATCCAGTTAAGAGGCAAAAAGCACATGCTATAAAGATGCATTTAAAACCCAATTCACCCTGAAAAAAGCACACCTTTACATGATTGTACGTATATTCCTGCAATCATGCAAAACTCCCCCCCCCACCCCCGTGTAGACTGCTCCAACACACGTGCGCTTTTTTAAAGCCCAAAACAGCTAATCAGCTGATCTTAGACACAAGTTGAAAAAAGATTTGAGGGAAGAGAGAGATCCAACTGAAGGTTTTTTTTCCAAATCACTCCATTATGCCCTGGACTTCATCAACGCACATATGAATTTGCTTGTGTTTATATTAAGATATTCACACATGCATATATATGGTCCATTGCATAATGGAGTGACTTTTTGATATATATAAAAAACTTCTGATGGATGTCCCTCCTCCCCTGCTTTTCATTTTCATCTGTTACAGAGGAAGCTGTGAGGACGATGGGGAACCATAGCCTAGGGCTGACAGGTGTAAGAACGCTCCAATGTTCTGTAAGGACCACACGCACACGGCAACTCGATCCCACGAGATTTATTGCAGGTATAATACCTTTGATGCCAGAACTGGCATCACAAGGAACAAACATACCTTATATACAAAACACACCCCCATCACCTGTCCATCATCTCAAAGGCCCAACCCCCATGGCATGCAATGCCCAGCAGAGGTTGCATCATGTCCCCTCTGACTCAGCAGTCCCAATGTTCAGTGGATATTTCATCATATCCTCCCTGAGTCATCAATATACGAGCCAGTGCTGTTCTTGCTGGTGTGGTGTGACCTAAGGCACATTTCCAGCTCTGTGCATGTCTCCAAGGCCACCACCTGGTGGGAATTATCTTGCTGGAAGGGTATGAGATAAGAGCAATATTAGCTCTATTCGACAGACCATTACAACAGGTTTATTCATTTATTTATTTATTTCCAGTATTTCTACCCTGTCCTTCTCAACCTCGGAAGGGGGACTCAGGACGGCTTACACTTGGCAACAATTCAATGCCACTACATATAATCTGAGCAATATAAAAACAATTAAAACAATAAATTAACAGCCATATCACCATTCCAGTCAAATTCCATATCCAACGTGCCTGCTGTCCAAAAGCCTGGTCCCAGAACCACGATTTCAATTTCTTTCTAAAAGACAGGAGAGAGAAAACCGATCTTACCTCATTGGGAAGCGAGTTCCACAGGCAGGGGCTACAGCCGAGAAGGCCCTGTCTCTTGTCCCCTCCAGAAATATTTGTGACGCTGGCAGGAGCGAGAGCAGGACCTCTCTGGATGATCTTAAACTGCGAGGCACAACGCAGAGGGAGATGTGTTCGGACAAGTAAGCTGAGCCAGAACTGTATAGGGCTGTTAGGTATGGGGGTTTTTAAACCCACTTTTGAAACGTGCATTTTTGTGCTATCTGGAAGTGTCTTTGTTGAAAGATGAGAGTTTTAAGGAAGGTGGATTAGGAGAAAAAAGTAGGGGCCAATGAGGTTAATAGGATATAAAGGAATTTAAAAACTGGATGCCTTTGTTGGAAAAGGAAGAGATTGTGGATAGATTAATTGAGGGCCCTTCTACACATGACTAAAAACCTGGAAGTAACTGGGTTAGAAGGGGTTGTTTGTGGCTAAACAATGTTTTGCCAAAGTACAGGCAGAATTGGGTTAATAGCTGAAAAGCATATGTTAAAAAGGTTTACATAAAACCTGATTCTGCCCCAAAAATGTGCACCTTCGCATGACTGTATATTTCTGCAGTCATGCAAACTTGTGCTTTCCCTCCTTCTACCTGTGTAGTCTGCTTCGGCTCACGTGTTTTAAAAGCCCAAAACAACTGACCGGGCTGTCGAAAATGGAGCCATGGATATACAGGTGGCTCAAGGGAAGCACGAATGGAAAGCAATTAGATTTCCCTGAAACTCTTTCTTTTAAACTTTATAATATTAAACAGTGCTTGAATTAACAATTGGGTGAAGAGAGAGAGATAAGAAATCTGCATGTGTACATTAAGATATTCGTATGTGTACATATGAGGTCCAGCGCAGAATAGAGTGATTTTTTTAAAAACCCTCTGCCAAAGTCTCTTGTCTACCCTCCATGTTGATCCACTTAAAAGGAAGATAAGAGGATGGTGGGGGAGTGACAGGTATGTATGTGGACCTGCTGTCAGGTCCCAGAAATTTTTGCCCCATATTTTAAACACCCATTTTGGCACTGTGTAGAATCACTCTGAGAGGAAGAGGGCTGTGGTGAAGAGGTGGATGGCCTGGAAAAAAGTTAAAACCTAGCTCTGTAGCATGCACATTTGGGGTGTGTGTTATAATACTTGTTGTATTTCAAGTTTCTTGGAGGTCCTGCACTTCAAACTCCTGTGAATCTGGAAGGCCAACTGTATTTGCTTAAATGGATAACACTCTACATTATTGTTTAGATTGATATGACTGATTCCAGATACTAACAATGGACAATGTTTGCACGGTTGCATTTAAAAAGAAAACCAGACATTGCTAACCCCAATCTCTGATGGATTGGGTGCTTTGCAAGCATAAGTGTGCTGTTTGGCTTTGAGGATATACGGTAGAGTTTTTGTGAGTTGGGCCACTGTTAATGATATGTAAGACTGAACAGAACGGAAGTATGGAGAAGAGGGGAGTTTGAATCCAGGCTGACATGCCTCATAAACAGCTGTCAGAGTAGATAATAGAGGCATTTGTTAGGTGGAATTCCTAATCTATACAGCAATATAACTGAAATTTATCATGTGCTTAGTATTAAAGACGCTAAGACTTTTCTTAAATATTTTGCATTACAGGAAGTAGTTGTTGCACATTTGGTAGGACTTACCAAAAAGTACAGAACAAATGAAAAACTTAGCAAATAGGGAGCAAAGAGTCCTATACGCAATTGTTGGAAGGGGACAGTTGATGGGGCAGTGGCGCCTTGAGGTAGAATCATGAGTTATTGTGATCCATAAACCAAACATGAGTCAGTAGAATGATTTTGAAATATTCATATCCTGCTTTATTTTCCTATAGTAGAAATCCCAAAGGCAGCACATAAAACCATGAATCTCAATAAAACAAAATGAGAACAACAAACAAGTATGAGAGCAGAGGCAGCAGTGCATTGGCACAGCACCCAGGGTACTCCACATACTGAGGTACATTGCAGGGGAAATCCTGTTTTTACTTGATGTCTAAAGATGAAAAGGGCAGCTAGAGGATCTCCAAGAGCAAAGAACATTCACTGTGCAATCTGGTGTATAACAGGCCAAATCTTCTGTCATAGTTGTTCATCTTGAGCCCCTGAGCTATAAATTACATTTTAGCTAAGATGAGACTCACTAGGTACATTTAAAGCATGACTGCCGCTGCACCGTTTATGTTGTGTGCATGTAATTCATCATAAATTTAGAATGCCAATGTCAGTTTGTAGACGTAGCGTTACACTTGGATTGACAGAAAGGTTAAGATCAACTTTCTACCCATATAAGGATTACTTTTTTATCATGGGCTCCACATGGTTATTGTGAGAAAGCATAAGATAATTCCATATACCATATATAAATTGACCAACAGGTCAATACTAGAAACAGGTTATGATGATGCCAGCACAATAAGATCTATGCAGCATGGATAGGGCCTGAAAAAAGGGTGGGCAAGAGTAAAGAAAGCAATCTAGTATGAAGGCAGTGAGAAGTCACTTGTGGTGTGGTGTGGACTGGAAACTGTTCTTCCACCCCATTAACCCTCCCCTTTCCCAAACGAGAGAAAGAAAGACAGCCCTTTCTCCTTCCTCACTTTCTTTTTTGACCACAGCAAGAATGTGAGGGAGCCCAAATAATGGAATTTGCTTGTCATTTAGGATGCCTGACATGAAGCACAGTGATGGTGGCCATTTTTAATAGGGGCTTAGTCTGTAAGCCTCCTTGCAAAGAGACTTCAAAGCCCCTTGCTTTCCCTTCTTAGAAGTCTTCATTTTTAAACTGGAGCTGGGCAACACAACCCTTTCAGCAGGGTAAAGCAGAACAACAGGCCACCCTAACTGAAGATAGACTGAAAAATAGGGCTTTAACACTCCAAGGCAATGGACTTAGATATTTGTGGCTGGATACCTTCAAGTCACTATTCTGGGAGGCCATAAAAACCTGCGGTTTGCGTATAGCTCCTATTAATTCTTTTCTTCCCCTGTAACCTATGGTGAAAAGAAGGCCCAAGAGATCTAAGCAATCAGATGACGTAAAACAACAACAGCAATAAGAACAACAATGGTTAGAAAGAGGATTTTCACGTCACCAGTGGTCATTACTTTGTTCTTCCATATATGTATGTGTTTAGTAGCACCGTGAACCTTGTACTTTATCCAGGCATGGGTTCAGAATACAAATAAAGAGGACCTACATTAATCAAATGCACAAATGATCAGATCTGCACAAAGTCAAACCCACAAATGTGGACGGCTAACTGTATTTTACTTAGAGTCCTAGGTTAGACGTTACAAAAAAGTTCCCATCTGTAACTTCAGCTTTATGCTGGAACAATATATCTTAGGGAAGTTGAATAGACTTTGTGTGGGAGGGAAAAGGCTCAGTAGAATACATGATTTACATGCAAAATTCTCATGTTCAACTCCAGCTATCTCCAGGTAGTCCTGGGACCCTGGTGAGCCACTACAGTCAGAATAGACAACACTGATGCACACATTATTGATCTGCCTTGGTGCAAAACTAATTCTAGTTTTTTATGATGTCAGTGTAGGATACATCATGTATCCACATGCGGTGCTGAAGTAGTGATCCCATTTAATTTGTGGGATACATTTTTGCATTCTTAGTACAAGGGTATATGGACAGTTTTAACCATGGGAATTATTTCATTTCATTGTAGTAAATCCCCTGTGTGTTTAGCTTCACTTTTGTGAAGTCAAGTGAAATGAGTACTATTTATTGCTTACATTAAAGTATAGTAATTACATTTTTGTGTATTTGATAGAAGTATTGTTTTAGCTATATTGAAATATTTTTCAAAAGCTGTTCTTCTAGAAGCATATATTTCCATGTGTACAAGTCTTTAAGTATTTGAAATGTGAGGCATGAGTTTACTTTTGAGGTAGGATAACATCTTATCCATTTTTGCTGAGGATAGGGGGATTGATTTTAAGATGGGGTAGCAAAGGGTTTTAGAGTTTATTTTGTTTGTTCATCTATCAATTTATCCAGCCATCCTTTCTTCTTTTTTTTACAAAGTTCTGCTGCCAGTTGAAAAACAGTGAAAATATTTTTGTTACCTTTAAAATGCCCCATGGGCCACATACATAACCCAGAGTGAGTGATAAATTTTTCCATGGCATTTACATGACACAGGGACATCTCGATACAGTTTTGTCCCAGGTCAAGTAATATCAGGAAATGCCCAGGAGCTTCCCTGAAGCTCCAGAGCAACTCCGTACTTTGCATGTGTGATCAGCTGATCTGACATTGGTCTCACCATTCACACAATGCTTCTTCCCCTGCAATCTGTGGCATGGAGAAAACAGGACGGCACTTACCTTTGTGTTTTTTTTTGTTGGAAAAGGAGTGAGCAGAGACTACAGAAAGATCACCCCCCCCCTCTGAGTTGTGCATCTGCCTTTGCTTATATTGCTAAAGGCACCGAATGATTGCCAAGAGCTCCCCGGAGCTCTGTGGCTACTGCTGTGGTGATTAAAAACAACAAAAGTAAGGGTATACTGTATGTCCAGTAGGGCTGAATGAGATTTGGACCTACTGACAGTGAAGACTCTACTCCTGCTGCTGAAGCGAAGTGGTGGCAACACCATGACAGAATCCAGGGCTGGTTTGGAGCAGCAATGTTTTGGACTAACCCCAGATTTTGTGGCCTGTGTGTTGGGGTTATTAATCAGAGGAAAAGGTTTTACATCTGTTCAGATACAGTAGCATCTAGCATTGCTTGCCACTGGCTCTGCATGCTAGTGCAGCCAAGAGTTATCACTGAGCAACATCTGAAGGACTTCATGATTCACACTCATGTTCTGTATTCATAACCAGGAAATTCCCTTGATAGAACAAATGGCCAAGTTAATATTTGTCAGGGACTTGCTGGCTTCAGACCAGAAACTGAAACACTGCATATCTAGGGGTCAGTGGATAGGTCAAGAAGTAACATTACACTGTCCACTTGATGCATTTGTGTAAAAAACAAACTTTTAATCAACATGCAAACAGGCCAAGTAAAGATAAAACTGAGCAGTTTTTCTCTTCAGTGCAGTTGATAGGTTTTACTCAGGAGGTTGTAAAATAAACCGAAGTGTCTTCAGCTGGTCCCACGAGTTTTCTATACAATTCATAAACAATTGAACAAAATAAAACACAGAGGCATATAATTCATCTCCATTATTTTTGCCACGTAACATTCATTGCATGTAGTTTAGCTGAGTCAGGCTGCAATCCTGTGCGTACATTCCTCAGAGCTTAGTGGGACTTCTTCTAAGTAAACATTGCAGGCTTGTGCTATAAATTATACCTTTTGAATGAGTTTTCAGTCTGTTGTGCCCTGTCATACTCACCAACTATATTGTCATTAAGGAGACAATATATTATCTGCAAGCATCTAGAAAGCAGAAAGAACATTGGTTGAAGGTTGTGTCTGTGTCCTTCCTTCTATTTGAACTTGAGAAAGTTAAAAAGAAAGCAGAAATTCGAGTTTTATAAAGTATATGTCTGTAGTGCTGGAAGCCGAAGCTGATGAGAATAACTATATGACCAAGAAAATGAATACAGTTAGAGGTTTCAGGACACTATTGAGGCTGAGGGGTGCTGGAATGGGGCCATCCTAGCCCCCCTACCAAGCCTTAAAATAAAATAAAAACTTACCAGGCCACCGGTAGGCTTCTCCAGAGGCCTCCTTGTGCAGAGGTGGGCAGGGGAGCAATCTGGAGAAGCCTAATAGTGACTCTGGAGAAGCCTAATAGTAACCTGGTAGATTTTAATTTTATTTTAAGGCTTTTTGGGGAGGAGTGTTGGGGAGAGGTGTTGGAGAGAGGTGGTGCTCTCCTCGGTTCTCTGGGCTTTTGGAACCTGAAAAACTGAGGTGGGTTGTTGGACTAACTCCAGCACTGCAGAAGCAGCTCTGTGGGTCAGTTCCCACTGGCCCTATACTGCATTAGACCCGGGATTTTCAGGAAGGCCCAGGTCTAATGGGGTATCAAAGCAATTTGGGACAAATCAGGATTTACCTGCTTTGTCTTGAATTACTTCGTTTTTACTGATGGCATCATTTGGACACCTCCAGTAAAAGCATAACAGGTCCCGCATTTTGGGACTTGTCTGGACGGGCCCTGAGTCACCTGAAGGGCTTAGAGATGCCTAGAGAGAACATGTTCATCACATCAATAAACAATCAAATCCACAAAGTTAAATTCACAAATGTGGTATTTTTGCCCATATCCAATGAGCTTAGAAAGGGGGCATGACATGATTATTTTGCTTTGCCTTCCTCTTGTGAGCCTGTTAAAGAAGGGAAAGTCTTAAGTGAGAGAACATTATGTTTTATGCACATACACATTCTTTGCGGTTTTGTATTTATACAATTAGGATAGAAAATCATGTGAGTATACATCACATATAAAAGTATGACTACCACGTGAGCCATATAAGTAATAGCACTATCGGACAGTAAGGTTGTGAGGAGGTAATGGATTCCCATACTTCCTTGATACAGTGGGGGTCATTTGAGAGTCACTACAATTGAATAAGGCTGCTGTTAAAGCAGATTCTAATGAACCATACTTAACTGGCATTTCCTGTAGAATCATGTCAGGGTTGATCATAAGGAGAATTTTGCAAGAAATATAGTGGCGTGAGAATATTTGATTTAGAAATCTGGTGATGATTTCATTAGGAACAATTCTGGTTGCAATACTATATCCCTACACCAGGAAATAAGATCTGTTGAACTCTGTGAAACTTAATTTCTGAATAGAATTGCATTATCAGAATTGTAATGTTCTGATTTGAGGAAGTATTTGAGATGCTCTGAAAACTGAGTTTCTTATTATTTTGACTTGAGTCCTAGCATTGAGAAAGTACGTAGACGAATACTCTGTCCATTGATACTGAAAACTGGTGAAAGGTCCAAGGGAATCAGCAATACAGGACTGAAATCAGACTGAATCAAATTGAAATAACTGGATTGACCATTGTAATAATTACTACTTTTGCAAAAAAGATATAAAAGATTTGTCTATAGTTGCCATGATCAACAGAATCCTGTATTATAATAGGTGTTTTTTTCATGGTGTACTTGAAGACTTTCAAAATACATTCCACCCCTCCATATTAATGGAGGATATATTTTCAGCATTCATGTGGATACATGAAACTGTAGATTATAGCTAACCCTGTTATTTTCAATGAGATGAACAATAGAGGTATTGAGAAGAGGGTGCAGATTGTACATGAGACCGTAAAATAAGTGAATCCCTGGATAAGTGATACTGAGTATACTGGTTCTGCAGATATAAGAGTTGTGCAGTAACCGGTATACAGTCTTTGACTGACAGCAACCTAGTGCTAAATGCTTTAGTGCTAAACTGGCTGGACAATTTTCACTCCCCTTTGCACACCTGTTAACAGCCAGGGTTGAGTTATCTCCTGTTGCCAAAGTTAAAAGAGTGAACTTATTGTGGCTTTGACTTCTTCAAATGTCATATCACGATGTGACAGCAACTGGAAGAGGCTGATGGGGAAACACAAAACTCAGTACAAAACATGTTTCAAATAGGAACTAAATCTTTTATAATAATACAACATGTAGAAAGAAGGGGGATGGGATAGAAAAGGTGAATAAAGAAAAAATATTTTCTTTGTCACAAAACACTAGGACTAGAGGGCACTCCCTGAAGCTCCAAGGTAGGAAAATTAGGACTAATAAAGGGAAATATTTCTTCACCCAGAGGGTCATTGGGTTATGGAACTTACTTCCAGAAGAGGTTGTGACAGCTGTCAGCCTGAACAACTTCAAGGCAGGATTAGACAGATTCATGGATACCAAGTGTATCGGTAGTTACTGAAAAGGACATTCAAGTGCCACCTCGGAGTTGGTTGAGGTAGGCAGGATTTCCCTGGGTACTGGTTGTGGGGGGTCGGGAGCAGGTTAGGGTTTTGCCGTCCCTTCTGCTCGAGATCCCCGTGTACAACTGGGGGCCTCTGTGTGATACAGAATGCTGGACTAGATGGGCTGAGGTCCGATTCAGCATGGCTCTTCTTATGTTCTTATGTTCTTATGAAGGAAAGAAAGAAATACAGTTTCTGTTTTAGTGATTCCTTGATTTTTTTCCCTTTCCCATAAGCATTATAAACATCAGCTCTTGTTGACAGCTTTCTATTAACTCCCCACCCCACCCCCACCTCAAACAAATAGAAAACATGCACAAACATTAAGATTGTGTGTGTGTTATTAATACAACTCAGGAAAAAAGATTATGTTTTTGAAAAAAGTTTATTTTAGAACATATTTTCATATTTGAACGCAGTTCAAGAATGGGAACATAGTTCATACTTTAGAAAAAGACAAGCAAAGCTGATTTTAAGAATCATTGCAAAAGCTACATCTGATGAAGAACAATTTGCCTATGATCAGTTCCATATAGAAGCTGAATGTGTACTAAATAAAAGCATAGAGCTGCCAGGAAAATAACATGCACATAAATGAGCAAAAAAGGTGAGGAAGATCTTATCCTCCAGAGAAAAAGACAATTAACTCATTGCCCCTTAGCAACATAGAAATTGCAGAGGTATTTGATTATTATGAATCACTATATTCTTCACAAAAGCCGGAGAGTTGTCATACTAATAATTTCTTAAATGGATTATGTACCCCACAATCAAGTGCTAAAGTCAATGAGTTTTTAGATTCTATTAAAGCACAGGGAGAGATGGTTAATGCAACAGAGGCACTTAGATTTACTTATGCTCTGGGTTCAGGTGATTTAATAGCTAAATTTCCCAAGATGTTAGTTGATACTTTAAAAACATCTTTAGTTGAAGCACTGCAGGAAACATGTGGGAAGAAAAGGCTTAGATTTAAAGATACCAGTGTGAGAGCAGTAATGGTGTTGTGCATTCAGGATTGGGTTTGAATTTCGTGAATGTGGAGGAAGCTCTGTCAGACATGTTGCATTACAGATAGCACTCTAGGTGAATGTTAACTTTGGGGGAATTTCACACATATTCCTGGTACATAACCTGGTCACATCTTTAGGTCAAACATTGCAGACTTGCACCAAAAATAATATATGACCACTATTCCGACCATACTTTTTGAATATTCTAAATCTGTAAGCATTAAACACAGACAGGAAGATCATTTCTATAATGTGCAATATTGCCTTCTCCACTCGTCTCCCATACACTCTGGATAGGAAAAAAAAATCAAAATGCAAATAAGTTTTAGATTTTCTGATTTGTTTTTAAATGCAAAGCAGGAACTGTATTTCTGATCAGAGTAAACTCTAGTTCATGAAACTAGTCATCAACATGAACCAGAGTTTGTTACTGGTTTGTTTAATAATTAACTAGAATTTATTTTCTACCCCACTTTGGCTTCCTGTGTAACAACAAGTCATGAGTAGCAACTTTTTTGTCCATTTTAGGAGTGACTTGAGAAACTGCAAGTCAGTTCTGGTGCAAGAGAATTGGCCGTCTGCAAGGACGTTGCCCAGGAGACACCCAGATGTTTTGATGTTTTACTGTCCTTATGAGAGGCTTCTCTCATGTTCCTGCATGGGGAGTTAGAGCTCACAGAGGGAGCTCAACCCACTCTCTCCTGATTCAAACTGCTGACCTGTGGGCCATCAGTCCTGTCGCCACAAGGGTTTAACCCATTGCACCACTGGGGCTCCCACGAGTAGCAACTGTGGAAATGAAATTGTTTTGTTTTGTTCCTCATCCACATTATTCATGCATCATACGCTATACTGTAATGTAGCACTATATGTGAATGTTCTGATTGTTGTTATTCTTTATTTGATGATGATGATTTTAATATTTGCCTCTCCTTGAATCTCAAGGTAGAGTAAAGCAGGTTAAAAAAGCATTGTGGATTTGGTGAATTGAAAGGATGGATAGGAATTATTTAAATCAGTGCTACTCAGACTTGTGGGTTGTGTGCTGTTGCTGTTCCCGGATGCATTAATCACCAGTTCATAGCTAGTTTCCCAGAAAGGTAGAAACTTTGTAGTCAGTGGACAAAAATTCATCTCTGGTCCCTGGCACAGTAGGAAAAACACATTGAGGGCCCTCCACATCAGATAACCTAAGAAGCACTGCTCTAAATAAATATTTCAGGTGAGATCAAAAGACTTTCTTGGGCCCATGTTAGAAGCCTTTGTAATTGCTCAGTAGAAATTTTGGCCATTTGCCATACTGATCTATAATTAACTACTTTTGAAATTTATATTACCATAGTTTCACAAGCTGTTTGCTGTGCTTTATGGGGTTTCATTATTCTTTGAATCTCAACTTTAGCCTTCATATAGATCATTTGCTTGTAATGCAATTATACTTATGTACCATACGATTTTTAAAATTTAGTGCGTATTTAGGATAGCAACATTTGTATCTGTGCACTGAATGTGTACAGAGAGAAAAGCATAAACCAATTCCTTGCACAGCATCTGCTCTATAGTTCCAAAGGCAAGTGGGCTCTTGATCAAAGGTTGGAGCATGCTCTTCTATAGAATACAGAGACTTAGTGCAATTCTAAAAAAATACATTGCAAATTGTTTTAGCAACCATTAGGATGCACCCTGCATCTAGGTTTTTTTGGCAGGATGTGTGTGTGTGTGTGTGTGTGTGTTTGAAGTGTATTTCTTTTCTTGGAGAATTTTAACTCACATTGATTAAAAATTACTCTCTCTTGTGACACCTAGCCTACAATTTAAACAGACAATATCTGACTCTTGAAATGCAATTCCAGGTCTTCTATACTTTTACCCAAGTTAGTAATTGAACTGAACATATTTAGTTAATGAAGTATTTCATGGTTTGCCATAATGATGGCAAATGCTGGTTGCAATGTAGCCAATTGTAAATGTTCCTTTCTTCTTCCTTGCAGGAAACTGAAGACCATGTGGCATTCTTGATAACTGTTCCAACAGCCCTGGCAATTTTCTTTGCCATATTTATTCTTGCCTGCATAGAGCCGTTGTTCAAGAAGCTCCTTCGTGTTTTCTCTGTCATAGTTTGGGTGTGCCTCGTTGCAATGGGATATCTCTTCATGTGGTTTGGAGGAATCATCTGTCCATGGGACCAGGTAGGGATACTTTAAAAAAATCGAGTTTCTTTATTATGAGGTTGATTCCTACTCGCTTGGGAAGGAGCGTTTTTTGTTTGTTTGTTTAGGATGGTTCTTAAGTTCCAAGAAAAAGAATTCCTTGGTAGTCTCTGGAACCCACCATGAAAGAGCCCTTTGTCTATGTTGGAAAGCTTTCAGGGCAAAGGACTGAGGACCTACAAACACTCTTTGGAAAGGCTGGGTTTACAGCTAAAGAACATACTGTATATACCCATGGATAGGTCTAGAAATTCTAGTTCAAAAACTGGCCCAAAATCTTTGTTGATGGGTTAATGAAAATACTCTGCTTTAACTCTAATCAAAAAAGGAACAATCTCCTTCTCTGAATAAAATGGTGAAAGGCAAGAGATTATTCCATCTTGAGAGAGCCTAAAAGAAGCACCAACCTTCTCTTCACCATGGCACTAGCTTTTGCCTTTTGGGATACCTGGGAGGGAACAGCTGGTCTCCTGAGGCATGGATGTTTAAGAAGACTGGGTAAAATCTACAAATCCATCTTCCCCTCAATTTTCTTTTGCTTGGAAACCCACTATGGCCAGTTTCCAGGCATCACTGAGCATATGGACAGGAGAAGGGTTGTCAGGTGTTTATCATTATTTCAAGTCACCATAGGATAATTCATTAATGTGCCACATTGTAGTGTAACTGAGGTGGTTCATAACTTTTCTGCATTGGTGGCTAGTCATCAAGTGTAATGTTATATTTAGATGGGGAATATTCTGCACACTTTTCTACCTTTCATATCTGAGGCTTCTTCCAGACAGCAATTTATCATGGGAGAAAATGAGTTAAAGTAACCCCTTTTTCACCCATGTTGCTGTCTACATGGGTGTCCAAAAGAAGTAGGCTTTCCTGTGCACTGTCCCCCAAAAACCTTTGAAAGAACATAAAAACTTACTGGCCTGCTATTATGCATCTCTGGAGCTTCCTGGCACGTATCAATTATGTTCTAGGAAGTCGATGCTGGAGCTATGTGCCCACTAGAAACACAGGTTGGTGTCATAAAAGATCACACAATGTATTTATCAAAAGAGGTTAAAATATCAATGTATATCATAAATGGTAATATCAATTCAAAGAGGAAAAGGGTGCTCAGGTACAATTCACAGTTAAAGTGGTCAAAGAGCAAAAGTGTAAGTTCAAAATTCATATACTAAACAATATACATGCTGGTATCAGGCTCTTACTTCATTCAGAATCCCACTATAAAGGCCTAAGCTGTCCCTATAAAGTGGTTAATCATTATAACTATTAACCAAACTTATGAAAAGATGCCTAATTTACACAATATACTTCATAAATATGTAACAGTATGCATATAGGGCAAAGAGAGATGCTATAAGCGATCAAATATACACAGGCACTCACGAGAGCAAACATAAACAGCAAAATGGGAAATCCCATATATTCAGTCCCAGTGGAGAAATGAAGAAGCGCCCGTCATTGGGGAAACCCTTTGTAGCGCTGCCCAGAATCGCTCCATTCAGAGTATATCAAAGACAAAAGCAAATGGCCACTTACGAGTGGGCACAGTGGTCCCATCAACTCCGCTGGTGAAATATCGCCGTCCCGTTGTTAGGGAAATCGCTATGTAGTTCAGGCGGTCCGTAAAGGTCGCAGAAGGGGAGTAAAAGTGGCTCGGCAAATGCGGAAGCGAAAAAAAGCCACGAATTGCGGCGCAGTTTGAATCAAGTAGCCAGGGTAGAGCTATGTGCCCCCCAGGCCTTCTAGCACAATATTGGTAGCTCCAGAGAGGCATAATGGCAGCCCGGTAAGTTTTTATGTCATTTTAAAGGTTTAGGGGGCATTTGGGGAGGGGGTGGGTTCCCTCTTCGCTTCTCCAGGCCCACAAGGCCTGAAGAAGCAAATTGGACTGTGCAGAATGACCCATCGATAGTCCCATGACTACCTGGGGGTCAGTCCCCACAGGGCCCATACTCCATTAGACTCAAATCTTTCAGGAAGACCTGGGTGTAATGGAGTATCACATTAATTCAGGACAAAGCAGGGTTTTCTTGCTCTGTCTCCAATTAATTTGGTTTTACCAGAGATGTTTGGATGCCTCCAGTAAAACTGTAGGAGCTTCCACGTTATGGGCCCTGTCTGGATGGGCCCTAAGTGAAGGCAGGAGAGGAGCCTTCTCAACAACAACAAAACTGACAGGAAAAATTAATAGAGTAAGATCACACATGTCAAACTCAAGGCACGCATGCTGAATCCAGTCTTCATGTCACTGTATGTGGCCCTCTAGATCCTTTACTATAGCTCCTATATTCCTTATCAGAATGGATGGGAATTTTGATACAGTAACATCTGGAAAGCTGCAATTTGTTCTATTTAGTCAGGATAGTGGAATTTGCATTTAAATACAAGGGTAGTGGATATGATGTTTGGCATTAAAATGTCCTTTAACCTTTAACCTCAGAGCCAGAAGTACAGTTGGGTTGCAATTCCAATAATCTCTAGTCCACATGGCAAATAACCAAAAGTGATGGGAATTATCATTTAAAAATATCTGGGGACCCAAATTGGGTAAAAACGAAAGACCACTATGTAAAGAAAATTGGCCCTCTGTACCCACAGATTCTGTGGCCATGGATTCAATAGGCCTTTGAAGGCAACCATAAGGCTGATGTGGCACTCAATGAAAATGAGTTTGACACCCCTAGGTTAAATCCAGGTATGGTAAGCTTCTGACTAAAGGGATCTTGCTTGCTTTCTGCTCCCACAACAGCCTTTCCAATCCTCTGGGGTCATGCACTGGGGGTCAAGACACCTTGCAAAGTGAAATAATTCATAGTACAAGAAACTGAAGGGAAACATTGGGGTCCAACCCACAGTGAACTTCAGGAATCTTATCATCTAGGGCAGGCCTGTCCAACAGGCGGCCCCGCGGGCCATACACGGCCCGCCAGCCCCTTGGTCACGGCCCCCCTACCCTCCTAGAAGAAATAATTTTTAAAAAATTGGAAAAAATTCAAAAAATTTGGGGGGCAGGGCCACTTGGGGGGGGGGCACTCACGGGCATGTGCGGCAGGGTGCCTCGCCGCTGCCGCACATGGACGGCATCCTGCGCGACCCGTCCCTTTTTGGCAGGGCTGGGTGACGTCAGGCCGGCGCCACGCCTGACGTCACCCAGCCCCGCCGAAAATTCCCAAGTTGAGCCAGCCTCCAGTTGAGCTCGGGGCCTCTGCCTCCATGGCGCTGCCGGAGCAGCTGAGCGCAGCGCAGCTGAAGCGCCTGGAGCGGCTGCCTCCTGGATCCCCCCTTGCTGGGCCTGGCTGGTGGAGCGCACCCCGCCCTGGCTGGCCCCCAATGCCATCACCCTAGGCGGGCTGGCCCTCAACCCCCTCCCCACCCTGGTCCTCCTCGAACAGGTTCAGAAGCCAAGCCCGCCCGCCCCCCTGCCACCCTGCCAGCTGCTCTTGCCTCCCACGTGAACCGGCCTTCACCTCACCAACCCGCCTGGGTTCCCCCTCGCTCGCCATCCTTCTCCTTCCCTCCTCACAACCCTCTCCTTCTCTTTCCCTGTCTCCCTACCTCTCTCACAATCACTCCCTTCTTTTTCCTTCTCATTCTGTTTCTCCCTCTCTCTCAATTCCTCCTCCTTCTCTTTCCCTCTTCTCTCCCTCTCTCACAATCCCTCCCTTCTTCTTTCCTTCTCAAACCCAATGCACAACCACTGCCTCCGTCCCTTCTTTCCTTCCTTCCTCCCTCCCCTTGAGCTCAGCGCCAAGTTGGAGGGAAGGGGAGCCAGAGAGAGGGAGAGAGAGAGAGAGAGAGAGAGAGACGCCGAGAAGTGCCTCCTTTGAGCCCAGGAAACTTTGCAGGAGAGGAAGTGGCCGTGTGGGTGAGGCAGAGCTTCAAGGTCGCCTGGGCCTCCATTTGGGACAGGCAAGAGCTCCGCGCTTTCCTCTGGGGCAGGGCTGTCCAACTTCTACCAACCCAGGGGCCTGATTACTGGTCACTGATCAACTGGGGGGCCTAAGGGTCCGGCCCCTCCCCTCCCTGGCCCCGCCCCTCCCCCGCTCCACCCCCTCCCCAGCTCCACCCCCTCCCCGGCCACATGTATATATCCACAAACTCATCTTCCCCTTTATTCCTAATAAAATACATTTATTATTATTATTATTCCATTCTTGCCACATGTATATATTCACAAACTCATCTTCCCCTTTATTCCTAATAAAATACATTTGTTATTATTATTATTCTTCCATTCCTGCCACATGTATATATCCACAAACTCATCTTTCCCTTTATTCCTAATAAAATACATTTATTATTATTATTATTATTATTCCATTCCTGCCACATGTATATATTCACAAACTCATCTTCCCCTTTATTCCTAATAAAATACATTTGTTATTATTATTATTCTTCTTCCATTCCTGCCACATGTATATATTCACAAACTCATCTTCCCCTTTATTCCTAATAAAATACATTTGTTATTATTATTATTATTCCATTCCTGCCACATGTATATATCCACAAACTCATCTTCCCCTTTATTCCTAATAGAATACATTTGTTATTATTATTAGTATTCCATTCCCGCCACATGTATATATTCACAAACTCATCCCCCCCTTTATTCCTAATAAAATACATTATTATTATTATTCCATTCCTGCCACATGTATATATTCACAAACTCATCTTCCCCTTTATTCCTAATAAAATACATTTATTATTATTATTCTTCCATTCCTGCCACATGTATATATTCACAAACTCATCTTCCCCTTAAGCCCCCTGCCTTGGCCTACCTTCCCCAATGCGCTGGATAGGGGTAGCCGAACCACGTGCGAGGCGGCGATTGGGCGATGCGGCGAGCAAGCGAGGCGGTGGGCGAGCGAGCCAGGCGGCAAGCGAGCCAGGTGGCGAGCGAGCCAGGCGGCGATTGAGGGAGCCGAAGAAGCTCCTAATCGCGTCTGTGGGCGAAAGGGATCCAGGGGGAGAGTAGCCGACATTTATTTACAGCAGGTATCGCGAGACTACGCAATCCACACGGGATTTCGCCAGCTACCTACGGGATTTCCATCTCTATGCGAGATCACGCTTGCGTTGACTGCGAAATCCCGTGTGGATTGCGTAGTCTCGTGATACTTGCTCCGAACCCGGAAGTGGGTATTTTTATTTATTTATTTATTTTATTTTATTCTATTTTTATTTTTTATTAGAATAGGTTAGGGGGCCAAAGGAAAGGGGCTGGCGGGCCGTGCACGGGCCGCGGGCCGCCTGTGGGGCAGCCCTGCTCTGGGGGACTGAGAGAGCAAAGCCTCAACAACATCAATAAATTGGAATATGCTGTCTCAGAAGGTGGTGGAGCCTCGTTCTCTGGAGGTCTTTAAGTTGAGGCTGGATGGTCATCTGTAGGGAGGGCTTTGATGGGTAACAGAATGGGGTTGGACTGGATGGCCCTTGGGGTCTCTTTCAATTCTGGGATTCTTTTGAGTCTCACAACAGCTCTTCACCAAAGTTGGGGCTCGATTTTACTTTGGTAAAAACTAGAATATTATTATTATTTGAAATGTAAATAAAAGTAAAATATGGCAGTGTGTCTTTACGTTGTCTCTGACTTATGGGGCCCCTCAGGTAAGAGACCTAGGGCCCTTCCACACACCCCTATGTCCCAGAATATCAAGGCTGAAAATCCCCCATTATCTGAGTGTGGACTCGGATAACTCAGTTCAAAGCAGATATTGTGGGATTTTCTGCCTTAATATTCAGGGATATATGGCTGTGTGGAAGGGCCCTGGGTTATCTGAGGCCATATCCACACAGCTGATTAAAATCCCATGTTATCTGCTTTAAACCAGATTATATGGCAGTGTGGATTTGGATAATCCAGTTCAAAGCAGATATTGTGGGATTTTCTGCCTTAATATTCAGGGATATATGGCTGTGTGGAAGGGCCCTGGGTTATCTGAGGCCATATCCACACAGCTGAATAAAATCCCATGTTATCTGCTTTAAACCAGATTATATGGCAGTGTGAATTTGGATAATCCAGTTCAAATATTATGTTATTTATTTATATTTACATCCCTCCTCCATTTATTCCCTTCCTCCATCCATCTTCCTTTGTGTTATTATGTTATTTATTTATATTTATATCCCTCCCCCATTTATTCCCTTCCTCCATCCATCTTCCTTTGTGTTATTATGTTATTTAATTGTATTTTTATCCCTCCCTCATTTATTCCCTCCCTCCATCCATCTTCCTTCCTTCCTTCTCTTTTATTCTTTTATTTTATTATTATTACTGTATAATTGTATTTTAGTTGAGGTTAAAAATGTAATTAAACATAATTAAAAAGGAGGAAGCAATACAAAGCAGTGGAACTCTCTGCCCAGGACTGTGGCGGAGGCACCTTATTTGGAGGCTTTTAAACAGAGGCTGAATGGCCATCTGTCAGGGATGTTTGAATGCAATTTTACTGCTTCTTGGCAGGGGTTGGACTGGATGGGCCATGAGGTCTCTTCCAACTCTATGATTCTATGAAAAAAGGTTAAATCTGAAACACAGCAACATGAGGGGTAGGGGAAGGTGCCTTTGCAATTTATTTTATAATTAATGCAACAAGTAATTAGGGGGCGGAGCTGGGTGTGGGGAGGGGGCAGAGCCAGGGTGGAGCCAGGGGAAGGGAGGGGGCGGTGCTGGGGGAGGAGCGTGGGCGGGGTTGGGGAGGGGGCGGAGCCGGGGGCTTGGCCCCCCAGGTGATCAGTGACCGGAATTCCGGCCCAAGGTCCGGTAGAAGTTGGACAGCCCTGATCTAGGGCAGTGTTTTTCAAACTGCCCCTCCAGGTGTTTTGGTCTTTAGCTCCCAGAAAGCCCACCCACCTTACCAGCTGTTAGGAATTGTGCAAGCTGATTTCCAAAACATCTGGAGGAGCACAGTTTGAGAAATTCTAATCTAGGGAGATTAAACATTGCATTCGGGTTCAATTTACCTGTCCGGACGCATCTCTCCCTATGAACCATTGAGATTTTTAAGATTATCTGGAGAGGCCCTGCTCTCGGTCCCGCCTTTCTTGGTGGCGCAGGCGTGACTGGCGGAAAGATTAGATTACTAGATTTCGAAAGACAGGGACCTTTTCAGTGGTGGCTCCTCGGCTTTGGAACGCCAAAGGGGGCCTCCCTAAAGACATCAGATCGGCCCACTCCCTCCTGACCTTTCGCAAGAAAGTCAAGACCTGGCTATTTGAGCAGGCATTTGCTGATGAAATATAAGGCTTAATGAGATATATGGAATGACGTCGATTCAATGGAAACTGATTTCAACATGATGCTGAGACTGTAATTGTGTGTTTTTAATTGTTAATTTGTTATTATATGGGTTGGGGAGGGGGTTGCCTTGTTGCTTGTGTTGTATTGAGGGCAGAGACTGCCTGTGTAATCCATTCCAAGTCACCTTCGGGCTGAGAGGGGCGGTATAGAAACGTGACAAATAATAAATAAATAAATAACGGGGAAAATATTTTAAACTGCTTTCTGGAGTGCTTCAAAATCCCAAAGTGCTTCAAAACCTGAAGATCTGGTGGGGTGGGGTTGTGTTAATCTACTCAAGCTATGATTCTTGTCCAGTGGTTGAAAATGTAGATTGAGAACATATCTATTTTGAAGAATCTTTTCTTGAAGTAGCATGAAGAGTTTTTAGGAAGTTACCATGCAATATGCTGCCAGCTGCAAGAATATGCTGGCTTCAGCCACCAGCAAATGTACACACATTTTTCCATTGTTCTTTCTCTCACTCTCTGTCTCTTTCTGTGCTTTCCACTGACTCACTGGAATGAGCATACATTAGTGGATTAAAATGAAATGTGTCCATTTTTAAATAATTGAAGTGAAACCAAAAAAGGGCTGAAAGTGGGGCAAGGAATTCTCTCTCCTCAGTAAGGTGAATCACCTGCTGTTTGTCAAATTGTGATGCAAGAAAAGCTAAACACTGATACTACCAACAGGCCATTACACCAAGAGCTCATATTTTGGAATTAAGGGGTATTAGGAAAGTAAAACAAACCATGTTTCAGCATTTGCAAGTCAATGAAAATAAACCTTTGTATTTTTCCAGCGAGAGTGCATGTAATTTGGGTTGTAGTTGCTGTTCCCCTACTTTTCCCCAGGATTAAGATCCCAAGCTGCTCACAATTTTAAAAGCAATACAATGAACAACATAGAAAATGTAAATACCACAACAGAATTAAGCTAAATCAATTAGTAAAACAATTCACTTAAAATATAATCATCAAATTAAAATTTTAAGGTGTTAAAAATAATTCAAATGAAACAATGCAGCACCCTAGCCCATTTCTACTTAAAATAAAAAGGTCCTAGTCTGCTACTGGAAAAACAACAAAAAGAGGACTATTCTGGCCTCCCTGGAAGATAGTTGCAGCATCCAGTGCAGCCACTGAGGCCCCATCTACACTCCCATATAAAATCCAGATTATTTGCTTTGAACTGGATTATATGGCAGTGTAGAGAAGGGGCCTTCTGAAGTGTTATTGTGTTGATTCCCAAGAAAGGGATTGGATTAGTAGACTCCCTAGTATCCCAAAGTACCACGTGTAAGCCCAAGAAAAGGAAAGGGGCCTCCAAACGTTTTTGTGTTGTTCCCCAAGGAAAAGATTACATTGGTAGATTTCTAGTTTCCAAAAGTATGTGTAACCCCAAGGAGAGAAAAGGGGCCTCCAAACCTTTTTGTGTTGTTCCTCAAGGAAAAGATTAGATTACTAGATTTCTAGTTTCCTAAAGTACAACGTGTAATCCCAGACAGTCAAAGGGGCCTCCAAACTTTTGTGTGTTTTCCCAAGGAAATTATTGTCAGCAAAGGGGAATTCTGATTTTCCAAAGCACAGAAGTCAAACCCCAGGAGAAAAAAAGCCCTTTAAAGTTGTTTTCCCTGCTTTAGGAAGGGAATTATTATCAGTAAAGGGAATTCTAGTTTTCCAAAGCACAGACGTCAAACCCCAGGAGAAAAAAAAGCCCTTTAAAGTTGTTTTCCCTGCTTCAGGAAGGGAATTATTATCAGCAAAGGGAAATTCTGGTTTTCTAAAGCACAGAAGTCAAACCCCAGGAGAAAAAAAGTCCTTTAAAGTTGTTTTCTAGTTTCAAAAACTACAACGTGTAACCCAAAACAGACAAAGGGGACTCCTTAGTGGTATTTTGTGTGGTTCCTCAAAATTATTTGTTCCATCCCAACCCTGTCCTTCCCTTGCAAAGCGTTCCCACCCAAGCAGCCTGCCCTAGTCCCTCTGCCTTCGCGTCCCCGGCTTGCAATGAGCCCACGAGGCACGCATGGCCCTTTTTAAAGAGCAATGGCTGCCATGCCAAAACCCCGTCCCTTCCTAGGTGGTTTCCCCTCATTGGCTGGAGGCAAGCATCCCAGCATACAAGCAGCTGCTTGCCTCCAAATGCTATTTCATTTCCAATTCACTTCCTGAATTGGAAAAAAGATGGCGACAGTGGCTTTTAACCTAACCATGCCTAGTGCACATATATGGTCCAGCACATACCAGAGTGATTAAAATGATGTCCCCCATCTACCTTCCATCTTGTGAGGGTGGTGGGGGAAGAAATCCCGGGACCCACAGGTCTGTGTAGGGACATGTTCTCAGGTCCTGAGTTTTTTTTGTCCTCCATTAAAACCCACATTTTCATGCTGTCTGGAAGTGCCTGGAGACAGCTCCAGGTAAAGGGCATTGCAGAAATTGAAATGGGATAATGAGGATGCTGCTGCTATGTACGTTGCTTTCTCACGCTAACCTTTGCTGCTTTTAAAAGACCAGATCGTGTAACAACTTTATGAGAGAGATTGTGGGGGACTTGCTTAAGACAGCATCCTAGGGCCTTTCCACATAGCCATATAACCCAGAATATCAAGGCAGATAATCCACAATATCTGCTTTGAACTGGTTACCTGAGTCCACACTACAATATTACCCAGTCCAAAGCAGATAATGTGGGATTTTATACAGCTGTGTGAAAGAAGCCCTAAAGTGTTTCTCCTTTTCATTACAAGCCATGGCTCCATCTACACTATCATATAACACAGTTTGAAACTGCATTATTTGGTCAATACAGGTTCATATAAAGCAGTTTAATGGAGGTAAACTGCATTATAAGGCAGTGTAGATGGGGTTCATATCATCTCAGATGGGCACTGAGCCCCAGGAAAGGTTTGCAATAATAGTAGTATCCTATTTATGGAATTTATTGTCTCAAAACTCTTCTGAGATATTCATTGTATTCTCTTAAGATCCATTTGTTCAAGTTCTCATTTTTGCTCTAAATACTGTTCTTGTCTTGTTTTTTGAAAATTAAGATTCATACTTAGATTGTCTTTTATTTCTAAAATGTCTCTTATAGTCAATAAATGGATTTTCCCTAAAGATGCATAATAATAGATTGGCATGAAAATACTAAATGACAATAATATGCATATCAAAATGCATTTCTGTATGGCAGAATTCCAGGGCAAATTGCTAAGTACACTTCTGTCATCTTTAAAAAGTGATAAAACACTGCATATGGCTTTCATCCCTTAAAAATTACATCTTCCATTTTGTTTCTTATGTGGTGTGTCACTCTTCAGAGTGGTCTCCCAACCTAGATACTGTACTACAAATCCCATCAACCAACATGGCCAATAATCATATGAGCTGGGAAAGGTTAGGTATTAGGGTTGTAGTAGAGGACAATGAATTGGGACAACTGTTTTAAAATGTGAAATTAGGTACTTGCCAGTTTTTATTTATTTAGTCTCAAAGGGGCCTTCTCAGTGATGGCTCCTCGGCTGTGGAAGTATATCCGTAGTGACATTCAATCTGCCGTTCCCTCTTGTCATTTCACAACAAGTGAAAACTTGGCTTTGGGAGCAAGCATTTAGCCCAGCATAATTATCTGTGCAGTACAGTTGGAATTGATCCTGGAATGATGAATATGGTTATTTGATTATCTGGCTTTGAATCTATGGACAATAGTTGTCTAATGTTAACATATGTTGTTTAATGTTGTTTTAAATTGTTGTTTCATTGTTTTTAATTGTTGTTTGGGCATGGAACAATGCCAATTATGTAAGCTGCTCTGAGTCCCCTTCGGGGTGAGGACAGAATATAAATGTTGTAAATAATTAATAATTAATAAATAAGGGTACATCTACACAAACCGCTTAGGTTAGTGTGAGGGTAGATCAGCCTCATGGCAGCTAACTCTGCATAGGACCGATTTGGCTTAAACTGGGGTTAGATTACCTTAATACAGCCTTGCCCTGAGTTAAGCTAATTTATGGGGAAATCTAAATCCTGCATCAGGATTTTGCCTCTCCTTTGAGTTAGGGCCTGTCAAGACAATTTGGCCAATGCTGTTGGGAACTGGCAGGAGCTGTATTTAGTGCCCACTCACAATTCTCAGAAATTTCTTCTATCTCTTTTTTATGGTTGCTCATTGAATGGTTTTCATTCACTTTATTTGTTTATTTGCCCAAATCTATGCACTGGTTATATGATAAAAGTTCTCTTTGCCCCTTGTACAGATTTCTGAACAGTTCCAGCCAGAACTGATCCTATTTTTTTTATCACTTTGTACCTTTGCTTCTTTACATTTTTATTTACATTCAAAAATGATCTCCGTTATTACAATAATGCCACCCCTGCTTATACATTAAAAGCCTGTTTTAATTTTAAAAAAATCAAGGTAATTCAAATTGCTCTTGCAAAATTGAAAAAGTTTTCTCATCCAACCATAACTATTCCAAGTCTTTCATTCATCATACAGTAAGGTTTTGATATCTTTTAACCTGAAATATTTGTTTATTTATTTTATTGATATTCCCCTTTTCTCACACATAGAACCAGAAACAGCTTAAAATGTATATTGCAACAAAATAGCTAAAACAATCTGAAATATAAAATTTCAAAATATTGAAATGTTGTAATAAAATACTGAAAACAATCAGTAAAAAGTGTTTTAAAAGCAGCAAACCCAATTCACTTAAAATATTAATTTTGAATAATTAAAAACACATGAAAATCCATTACATATTAAGAACCAGTACCCCTACCGCAACTAGTTCAAAGGTGAGGGCCTGTTTTAATGAAAGATAACAGTGTTTTAGCATTCTTTCTGAATAATTTGCCTGGTTCTGAGTCACAATTTTCTGGTTTCTTTAAATTCTAGTTGATTTGGGATCAACTGAAATTGTTATAAGCTTCTTACTGCCGGTGTATCATTGTGTGCCAGAGTAATCAGGTGATATCAAAGTATATTAAAGCGGGTTTGGTACTTTTCCGTGCAAAAAGTACAGTCAGAGAGTGATGCTACATGCGTGTTTAACTTTGAGATGCGGGTTCCTGTGCCAAGAATCAGACAGGCACTTGCAATGTGAAAATAATACTGTGATTGATGCTTTTAATACACCCTGTGCCTGACTTGAGATAACATAGG
Source organism: Anolis apletophallus (assembly GCA_030556195.1). Lineage (NCBI taxonomy): Eukaryota > Metazoa > Chordata > Lepidosauria > Squamata > Anolidae > Anolis > Anolis apletophallus. Next base: position 133,638,574 of record JARBWK010000005.1, read on the forward strand.
CTAGATGGGTGGAACAGTACAGTTTGAGCTATGGGAGAACTTAATGCGAATAGAGAAAGCATTGCGCATGACAGAGAGTCTGACCCCCTCCGTTGCTGGCACGGAGCCTGGAAGTCAATGTTTCAAACTAGGGAACATCAGAGACTCAGCATTGATAGCTGTACTGTGAGAAAGAACTAACAGAAATGACTATTGTTCTCATTCATAGGTGTGACTTAAAGATGTGATGCTAATGAAAATGCAATGTTTATTGGATTAATGAAATGTCATGTAAGCAACAGTAATCACCAGCCAATTATGATTGTTTTTATCCATGAAGAAGGGGTGGGCTTTACTGAAAGGCCTCCATTGGGGTATAAATGTCTTTGTAATGAAAGTGATGGGGTCTTTTGCCCCTGATTGCAGCGTGTTCTGCTGGCAGAAGCCCACCAGCTGGTGCCAGAAAATAAATCTTTTCGATTTTCACCTACTTCACAGTTGCCGTGTGTTTTCCCTCATTCTTGAACCCGCACGTTCAGGTAGCTTGGTAAAGTTAACTTGGTACTCGGAGTTCCATAACTCCTAAATTTGGCTGCTTCAATATGACTGTCTGTTCAGTTGCCTAAAGAATATGTTTCCCACAAAATGTTCACATCACAAAATTTGAAAATAAACTGTGAAAAGTCACTGTCGTGCTTCATTTCTTGTTCCCACACCACGTTCTCCAACAATCTTTGGTTTTACTCTGTTTCCTTCTTTAGATGTAGTTTTCATCTATGATCAGCATGTCCTGTTTGGATGTTTGATCAGTCAGTTACCAGATGCTTGTCTTGAATTTTTGATTCTGTCTTCTTTAGCCTCTGTAGTTGGAACACAAACTTGGATGGTGGTTTGATTGATAGGCTTCTCATGCAGTCTTATTGATATTAGTCATGCATATGTTGTATTATAGCCTTAATTACTTTTGCTACATTACACTCCCAATATTAAGGTAATCCGGCTTTCCACTAGATTGTCATTTTCAGGGTCAAAGTCTATGTAATGATCTGATTGAAAAGTACATGTCTCTTACAATTTCTAATTTGTGCTCTTCAAGTTCCATGTTTCTGTTATATACATTGCACAGGTTTTGACTTTTCTTTAAGTTCAGAACATATTAACAATTGAACATCTTTTCAGCTTGAGTCCAGTTGTATTTTTAAGCACCACTCTTTTCCATGATTATCATATGGCTTTTGAGGTAATGGGCATTCAGGAGTAATTTACCATTGCTTTCTTCTGAACAGTACAAACAGTAGCTAGATAAAGTTCCACTGTATTTCTTTCTGAACGATTCTCCACCAGCTGCTGCACTGTTACTTTCTTTCTGGAGTTTCTCTACCCCTCTTGAACTATAATTTCGCTAAAGAAGATGGATCATTATGGTATCTTCGCCTTAGGAATTCTGCCTTGAATAACCTTACATAAATGTTTATTATTTCTATTTTTAAAAAAATAATAGAAATGACATGTTTGGGTATTCTCTGAGCAGGGGCGGTCTCACCACGTAAGCAAACTACGCAGTTGCGTGGGGCGCCATCTTGGATGGGCGGCGCCACGCCGGCCGTGCCACCCGCGCCGCCGTAGCAAACCTCCCTGAACTTCAGCTTCGGAGCTTCTGGGCATGCTCGAAAATCTCCGCGCATGCCCAGAAGCTTCTGCAGGCAGCAGCAGGGATGGGCGCCGCCATAGCAAACCTCCCTGCTGCTGCCTGCAGGAACTTCTGGGCATGCACGGAGGTTTTCGCGCATGCGCGAAAACCTCCGCGCATGCCCTGAAGCGATGTCGGACGCCGCTTCTATTTCTCCTACCCGCTCTTCCGCCTTCGCGCTGCTCCGCTTCCTGGCCTCCCAGCTGGGGCTGTTCTTCGCCTGGCTTATGGCCGCCGCCAAAGGACGAGGCCGGTAAGTCAGGGGAGGCGAGAGGGGTGGCGGTGAAGAGGGAGCCGCCGCCGCCGCCTGCCGAGGGAGCCGAGTGGAAGGAGCAGAGGGGAGGGCTGCCAAAATAATGTTTTTTTCGGGGGGTGCAAAAATAGTGCTTGCTTACCACTTAAAATTATCTTAGACCGCCCCTGTCTCTGAGGTTCATGAATTTGCAGTCTGGTTTCAGCAACAGTGAACTTGGGCAATATTGGAATAACTGCATTATCAGTGGACTGCATTTTATGCCTGACACTTGTTTTGAATGATGAACTATGAAGATAACACCAAAAGGGCTGGGCTGTAGCACAGCAGGCTAAACCACCAGCTGCACTAAATCTTTGTCAGTCAAAAGGCTGACAGTTCGAAGTCTGGGTCAGGGTAAGCTCCTGGCCTTTAACTCAGCTTCCGCCTACCTAGTGGTTCGAAAGCAAAATCTGAGTAGATAAATAGGTACCACTTTTAAAAAGTGGGAAGATATTCTAAGGCACCCATAAGGAATGCTGGGAATTCAATCGAAGGAGGAAGTTTACGAACAAAAGCTCTTTAGCAAGTAGATGGAGTGACAGCATATCCCCCTATATCCCGAATCAAGCACTAAGCCTCCAAGATGACAAAGATGGGGAAATGCTGAGATATACATCTGTCTATGTACAATTGTCTGCCTTGTCTTTGTATAAAACGGCACTGAATTTTTGCCGTATATGTGTATTCTGTGATCCGCCCTGAGTCTCCTTCGGAGTGAGAAGGACAGAATATAAATACTGTAAGTCAGTAAGTAAATAAATAAATAACAACCCCTGTTATTATTTTGATGTAATGTTGCTGACATGATATGTGTGAAGTGCTTGGAAAAACTTCAAGATGTAATGCAAATACTTAGTATTATCGAACTTGATGAAATGTGATGCTTTCCCCCAAATAATAGGATCAAAATTCCTTAGGTTTAAAGTAAGATTTTTAGGTGCTGACAAATGGACTCATTTATTTTTTAAAAAAACTATAGAAGTAGGTTGGAAGCAGTGATGAATATGCCATTCTCCAATGTGTGACCCGATTTTCAAAGTCTATTATTTTTATTTTGACAGTCAGTGCAGCTGCAAGGCACAGTTCTACTTTTGCTTAAGCAAAAGAAAAATGACAAGTCAATCGGTCATCCATTATCAGGCCTCCAGATTGCTAAGCTAGAAACATTTGATTAATTAGTTTCCAAACAATGCCAGTATAGAGAAAACACCCCTATGTATTTCATTTATTGTTAAATACAACATTTCGTTTCTGTCTAGTCATGTGTGCTGCCTCATGAGATAACATGCATTTACTCCAGTATCATTCTACCTCACAGTATTAGGTCCTTCATTGTCAAGCAACTTACCACCTTTCCTCAAAAATGTTGTGCTGTTTAATCTAGTGAAAGCATATAGAGAAAGCAAGGCTATTGTCTATTGACTACAGTCCTTATGGTGCCTGAGCTTCCATATCAGGGAAGATTAGAGCTGACTTTTTCCATTAGGCGTTCAAAAAAACAAGTGTCTAGCTACCGGGGGTGGGGGATGGCATTTCATTTCTCAACAAATACTAATTATTTTTTCCAAAATGATTTTTCCTACCTGATCCTATATTTGTAGCATTGCAGAGAGTGAAACACTGAAAACCATTCGCCCCTAAAACTCTTGTCTTCCTTCCCTGTTTTCACATTATCTTGATCAACTTTCCTTTTCCCCTTTTCTTTGGCAACATAGGCTAAAATTCCAAGTGCTCAGCAGACATTTTCAGTTATTGCAGTGCTAAAATTTTCATTTCCAGATTTCCTCATTTTTTTTTCCTGCTTCCTTAAGCACTCTTGCAAAAAGCAGGTTCTCAGTTTCATGACAAGATATGTAGCAAAAACTTTTGTGCATTGCTGTTATTGTTAACATGTTTCTGTCTGGGCTGGATAAATCGACTGTGGCCAGCATGAGAAGGAGGGAGCAAACCTAGTACAAGTTAGTGCCCAGAGGTCTCGAAGGGCAATTGGGACCTTACTATACTCCATACATTTCTATCTTTTTTGGTAGTATAATTACTTCTAATATTTGTTTTTTACATTCATTGTAAAATTGGTGAGTTTCTTAAAAAAGAATAATGATATAAAAAGTGTTGTATTACAAAATCCTAAAAATGCTAAAAGAACAGGACTGGGTCTAAGTGCAGGGAAGGAAGCTGAGTGCAAACAAGGATGTCTAAGGGCCCTTCCAGACATGCCCCAAACCCGTGATAGATAATGGGTTAACAATGCTTCCAGTAAACCTGTATTGATCCAAAGTAAACTGGGTTAAACCCCTCAACAGATCTGGACCTTACTGAAAGGCCCAGGTTTGTTGAGGTTCTGGGTCTGTGGGGATTGACTTTTGGGTCAATCCCAACTGCCATCCCGGTTATTTGAGCTCCTGGAGCCCAAAGGATGGGAGGGCACCCACCTCCTCTCCTCAGCCACCCATTTTGTGCCCAAAACTCTCTCAAATTTCACCAATTTTGCCTCTACAAGCAGCTCACAATATATACTGATCAAAGAATGAAGTCAGGCAGGGAGAATGGCAGTGCCTGTTACACTATCTCCAGAAAGATTCAAGGATTGATTTTGTTGGGGGTGTGTGTGTGTGTGTGTGTGTGTGTGAGAGAGAGATAACATTTGGGGCTCCATTCTCTCCCCCCTCCCCACTTTGGGTATTTGGGTCATGCTGTGTTTAAAATAATTCTATAAATTTTTTTTATTTAAATAAGTAATTTTATTTTGTTTAAATAATGTTATTTATTATTTTATATAATACCAGCTGAGGACCCGGCGGTGCCCGGGTTATTTGAGGAAGGCATTGTGTGCCAAGGTTGGTTCCTATTATTTATTTATTATTTATTATTTATTTATTAGATTCGACTTACTATACCGCTCTCTCTGGCGCCCAGAGCGGTTTACAGAAGTGACAATATAAAAACATAAAACCCATAAAATACATTAAAATACATTAAAACATGTTAAAACCCCCCAAGTGAACATGTTGCAGGCCGACTGAACAGCCAGATGACAATACTAGATGTGTATGTGGCTTGCAGTGGTCTCAGGAAGTTAGTGAAGGTACTGCAAGTCCCATTGGCCATGGTCCATCCCCCTCCCAACAGCACCAGGATGTAGAGTGGGTCATGAGGACTTTGTGTGCCAAGTTTGGTCTTGATGAGTCATTGAATGAGGGTCACAGCAGTCTTGGGAAGTGAGTGGAGGTACTTCAAGTCCCATCATCTGTGGTCCGCCCTCCAAACTGCATCAGGACGTCCACTGGGTCATGGGGGCTTTTTGTGCCAAGTGTGGTCATGATTATGCACTGGATGAGGGTCGCAGCGGGCTTGGGAAGTGAATGGAGGTACTTGAAATCCCATCCTTCATGGTCCATCCTCCTCTAAACTGCAGTAGGATGGAGTGTGGGTCATGGGGGTACTGTGTGCCAAGTTTGGTCTTGTGGTTTAGGGCCGTCTTGGTCTTTGGGGAATGAAGAGTTTGAAAGTACTACAAATCTCATAACCTGTGATGGTACTTCAAGTCCCATCATCCATGGTCCTCCCTACTCCCAACTGCAGTAGAATGAATCATGGGTCATAGGGGCTCAGTGTGCCAAGGTTGGTTACTGTTAATTCAGGCCATACACAATGTCCCATTAACTGGGCTCAGTGTGAAGCAAGGTTGGTTACTGTTTTCTGATTCAGGCCATACACAATGTCCCATTAACTGAGGCCTAGTCAGGAAAATCAAGTTAACGAAGCCTTACTGTAAATTTTGGGCCTGGTCTGTGATTTGTAGGGGCTACAGTGTTTTCTGGGAAATGAATTGGGTGAAGGTAGTGCAAATCCCATCATTCGTGGCCCATCCTGCCCTAAACTCTCTTTTGGGGCCTGTAATGTTCTGGCCTGCTCTGCTGGTAATTGATAACTTTAAAAGTCCGAATGGCAGGCAGCCGTTTTCTAAAAGCTGAGGGGGAGGAGAAAACAGGAATCCATTTTGTTTTCACAGAGCCAAGTGGGGAGGGAATGTTGATGGTGCATTTTTTCCTCTCAGTGGGAAGAAATCCTGTTGTTTGAATGTAGAGGCCTGGATTCTGGGATGCTGGCTAATCAGTGGCTATCAATTTATTTATTTATTTATTTATTATTTCGCATTTTTCTGTCCCCCCCCCCCCCACGGCTCAGGGCGACTTACAACAGTTCGTAAAATACAATTGTCAGATAACTCATAAACCACAGTAATACCATTAAGATGGAATTACAATTAGAACAGTTGAAGCAACAAATGGAGTCGCAGTGGGCTGACAGCTAGGCGGTGTGAGCTAAAGTTTAGCTAACTCCAGAGGCTTGTGGGAACAGCAATGTCTTAACTGCTCTCCTGAACGGGAGGAGGCCCTGGGTGGCACGGATGCCAGCAGGCAGTGCGTTCCACATGGTAGGGGCTGCAACAGAGAAAGCCCGGCGGCGGGTTGCGGACAGATGGTAGGTCTTCACATTTGGGATGACCAGGAGGTTTAGCTCTTCGGAGCGCAGTGATCTGGTGGGATGAAATGGGACAAGACGGTCCCACAGGTACACTGGCCCCAGACCATGTAAGGCCTTAAAAGTCAGGACTAACACTTTGAAGGCAATCCGGCATTCAATTGGGAGCCAGTGCAGTTCGCGCAGGATTGGCGTGATGTGGTGGCCAATCGGGACCCCTGCTGCAGCGTTCTGCACCAGCTTGAGTCTCCGGATTACCGACAGAGGAAGGCCAATGTAAAGAGCATTACAGTAGTCCAGCCTCGAGATGACCGTGGCTTGGATCACTGTGGCTAAGTCGCGCCGGGACAAATAGGGGGCCAGCTTCCTCGCCTGGCGAAGATGGAAAAATGCTACCCTGCTGACACTGGAGACGTGGGCCTCCATCGACAACAGGGGGTTCAAGGTTACTCCTAAGCTCTTAACAGAGGGCGACGGACATAATGTCATGCCGTCCAGGGTTGGAAGCTGAACATCCCTACAGCCCGGAGGACCCAGCCACAGGATTTCCTTCTTTGCCGGATTCACCTTCAACCTACTGGCTCGCAGCCATCCAGTGACGGCCTCAAGGCAACGATGGAAATTATCGGGTACGGATTCGAGGCTGCCCTCCATCTTCAAGATAAGCTGGGTGTCATCAGCGTACTGATGGCATACCAGCATAAACTACGCACCAGCTGGGCAAGTGGTCGCATATAGATGTTAAATAAGAGGGGGGAGAGAATAGCCCCCTGAGGAACCCCGCAAAGAAGTGGGAAACCCCCGGAGACATCCTTGCCCCTCCTCACTCGTTGTAGCCGGTTCCGGAAGAAGGAGGTCACCCAATTAAGGGCTGTCCCCCTAACTCCGGCCCTGGCAAGGCGGTGAGTCAATAGATCATAATCGACTGTATCAAACACCGCTGTGAAGTCTAATAACACGAGCAGCCCCGATCCGCCCTGATCCAGCTGGCAGCGCAACTCATCCGAGATGGAGACCAGGACTGTCTCCGTCCCATGCCCCAGACGGAAGCCGGACTGGAAGGGGTCTAGCCAAGCTGCGTCATCTAGGAAGGACTGCAACTGCTCCATTGCCGCCTTCTCAATTACCTTGCCCAGGAACGATAAATTCGAAACCGGGCGGTAGTTGGAGGGGACCGTTGGATCTAATCCCGGCTTCTTCAACAATGGAGAGACCACCGCCTCTTTTAAACCCTCTGGAAATACTCCCTGGGCTAGGGAAGTATTAATTATATTCAACAGAGGGTCTCATAATCCCTTCAGGCTGGCTTTCACCAGCCAGGAGGGGCACGGATCAAGGGAACATGTGGTCGGGCGAGCTGCAGCAATAATCCTATCAACAGCTTCTGCGTCCAGTGGCGTGAACCGGTCGAAGGTGGGCCCGGCAAGAGGCCACGGAGTCTCAAGTTCACTAACTGTATCAATCGTGGCCGGAACGTCCCGGCGGAGGGCCAAAATCTTGTCTGCAAAATAGCTCTGAAAAGCCTCGGCAGTGAGGGCCTGATTATCACCGTTTGGGATGGTAGGGACCATCGTCAGAGACCTAATTATCTTGGACAATTGTGCTGGGTGTGAGCTCGCAGACGCAATCAAGGTAGCTTAGTACGATTTCTTTGCTTCCTTGATGGCTTTCTCATAAGCATCTTTGAAAAGCTTATAAGTCGATTTCGAACCTCCGTCACGGAGTTTCCTCCACACGCTCTCTACACGTCTATTCTCCCGCTTCATCGAACGTAACTCCTCAGTGAACCAAGGCCCGATTCCTACGGAGGGGAGAGGGCGTCTAGGGGCGACCTCATCGAGAGCATTGGACAGTTTGATGTTCCAGGCGTCCACCAACTCATCGATGGAGGCACTGACAGACTCCAGATCCCTTAGAGCATTCAGGAACCTAGAAGGTTCCATAAGTCTCTTTGGGCGAACCCAAATTTGTTCGGCGCCCTTGCAGGGCGGGGGAGCCAGTTCTATCCGGTTCTCAGGGCACAGTGATCCGACCATGGTACCTCTATAATAGAGGCTAGGTTCACTTGGACGCCTGCACAGAAGACTAGATCCAGGGTGTGTGGGTCCGGAATCACAGAGGGAGAGTCCTAGTGTTGCCATGGTCGACACTAGGTCTACTGCTGCAGGTGAAGGAGGCCGTGTCAGCATGGACGTTGAAGTCCCCCAGGACAATGAGCCTAGGGAACCTCAACGCCCACTCCGACACGGTCTCCAGCAGCAGGATAGGCTTTCAGCTGGTGCGCTAGGCGCTCGGTACACCAAGAGAAAGGCTATACTCTCCTGGGAGTCCCACACAAGGCCAACGGATTCAACCCCTGGGGCATTCAGCGCAGGTACCGACCTGAGATATAACATATCATGGGAGACCACAGCTACCCCCCCTCGCATCCCAGTTCTGCTCTGGTGAGTGACGACATAACCAGGGGGACCGACTCATGGAGGTAGATCTCATCACCATCCTGGAGCCAGGTCTCGGTCACACAAAATAAATCGGTGTTAGCTCGGAAACAAAGTCTTGGATGGTGTCAGTCTTGTTCCTAATGGACCGGGCATTCACCAATACCAGAGTAGAAGGGGAGGAAGCTGGTAGTCTGCCAGCAGTGTACTTTGGGATAGGGCGCGCAGGTCAGAATGGGCTAGAGTCCGTTTGTGACTCTGGCGGATTCTCTCTATTGGCCTGCGCCTACCGCCATATGTCCCATTCCCACAGATCGTTGGAATCAGCCTCCTGGTCACTAGATCCCCTTGAGGTGCTGCGGGTTCAGCTTCCGACAGACCCCTTGAAAAGGGGACAGGGAGAGGTCGGGAGGTGGGTCAGGTATGTCCGTAGCGGGTGACTCCTTGACTCTGGGACCCAATCCAGTTGGAGCGGGGGTGTATTCAGTCACTCCTGGAGAACGGATAGGGCCTGCATGGGAGGTCCTTGGGACAGGACGCTCAATCTCTGGGTTGGTCGCCGAGGGTGGTCGAGGTGGATCAGGTGGCTTTTGTGGAGGATTGAGCTCCCTGGGGAAGTGAGTTACTTTACTGACCCTCGTGGGGGCTGATGGGTGGTTTTTTGTTCTCCTTTGGGGGTCAGAGAAGGTGGCACTTCTCAAGGAGATGTAGTTAGCCCCCCAGAAGGTTCTGGGCCAGTGTTTCATCCGCCTTCGATGGGGATTCTTTAAGGCCCATTTACTGCTAGAATCTCTATTAGGAATTCCCAATAGCTTGTCATCATGCTCCACAGTTGTCTGTTGGAGGTTGCTTGCTTGAACGGAGCCAGGTGCTTTTCTGCTTCCCTCAAGGGATGGTGCTTTAGGTTTTGGGGCTGCCTGTAGAGTAGATGGGCAGGCAGCTGAGGGGGAGGAGGGCAGGCAGCACTGGCTCCTCCTCTGGCCACGCCTCCAGCCACGCCTCCGCTGTGGTGGAACCGCCTCCTGGCTATCAGGGGAAGAAGAAGAAATGGTGGAGGCTTCGACGCCATCTTGGAGGAATCTGGTCGATCGGGCGCCATCTTGGGGGGAGCTGGCCTAATGGCCCTGGCCCCAAAGCCTGTAGCAAGGCCGCCCGACGCCGGGGCGAGCTCCCGGGACCGTCGCCAGGGCGGCAGAGACGTCCAAGTAGGGAGTAGGCTTCACAAGGGGCTGTGCAGACAAGGGCAGTCTCCGGTCCCTCAATTGAGCCGTCCCCGCTGGGCACGCCAAGCACGCCAGGTGTTCTCTTCAGGGGTCGGACAGACCCTGCTTGGGTGTGTTGGAACGTTCCTGAGTCTCCTGCTTGGGCTTCCTCCTGGGGGGACCCGGAGAAAGGGCCTCCTGGTGAAGCCCTGGGGATCTCCCTGAAGAGCGCGCCCGTCGTTATGGGCGATAAGGGTTGGTGGCTGTAGCTGGAAAAGGCAGACAGCATATTGCCCAACCTTCTCAGCTGGAAGACCAGCAGATTGTATTGTTGAAAAATCATACCCAGGGAGAGGCAGGTATGTCCCTGTGAAATCCTCCACAGATCTTCTGGCAAGATGGTGGGTGGGATGGAGTCCAGGCCGCTCTGGCAGGTGCACCCAATGGCGTTTGGAAAAATGTCAGTGCTCTCCCCCACCGAGGTTCTGGGGGTTCTGGGGGGACCTGCCACAGCAGTTTCATGCTGGAGGTCAACCCCTTCCAAGTGGGGGTTAACCCCTAGGCTGGAGGTCGGTGTGGCCTCCAGCTCTGGCAGCTTCGGTTGGAGCTCTTCTGCTTCCACACACCGGCGCCATCTTGGAAATATCAATGCCCTCTGCCTTGTGCCTTAGAATTTTGGAGTGCCGAGGCTGGCCAATCAAAGGACTTTATGCAAATAGCTGCCACATATCCGCCCTTCTGCCCTCCGCACACATACATACATACAAACATTCCGCTTTATTAAGGTATACAGAAGGTATACAGATAATATAATGTTATATGACATTATAATGTAATATAATAGAATATATTATAATGTCAATATATTGCATTATGTTATAGTATAACAATTGTAACGTAATGTATTATTTTATAATAATAAAAATATGATATAATGTTATGTTATATTATAATGTCAATATATTATAATATAATAATTATAATGTAATGTAGTATAAGATAGTTGTGATATAATATATTATAATATGAGTTTGGTATAATATATTGTATATAAATTGATACAATATAATACTAATAATATTGTGATATTATAATTGTATATTTGTTTTACATGCAATATTATTAATGATATTGCGATATAATGTTATAGTGCAATGTGATGTGTAGTACTGATATTGTGCTATGGCAGTAATGTAGTTTGTTGTATTTCCAGTTTGCTGTAAGGCGCTCTGAGTCCCTTCAAGGGTTGAGAAGGGCGTCATATAAATATCGTGAAATAAATAAATAAATATTGTACAGCTTGAGTAGTACACCACACAGTTGCTGCTCTTTCTGAAAAACCAAAGGAAATGTGGCCTTATTTAGGAAGCTAGAGCAGGCATGAGTAAACTTCAGCCCTCCAGGTGTAAGCTGGCTGAGATTTCTGGGAGTCGAAGTCCAAAACACCAGGAGGGCTGAAGTTTGCCCACCCCTGAGCTAGAGCTAAATGCCCTAAGGTAGGCATCCTCAATCTTCAGTTTGGGCCTCCAACTCCCAGAATTCCTGACCATTGAACAAGCTGGCTAAGGCTTTTGGGAGTTGGAAGCTGAAGCAACTGCCCTAAATTAGGCACTATATTTTGTCTTGTCTTGGAAGCTCAGCAGAATCAGCATTGTGTGAGAGTCTTCAGTGAAAACCAGGTGCTATAGGTATATTTCAAAGGAACGAACTGGCAAAATCACTTCTTGAGTATTCCTTACCTAATAACACCTGGTGAAATTCAAGGGGTCTCCATAAGGTTATAGGTGATTTGAAGTCATATGTACACACACATACGTTCTCCACTTAGATGGCATGATGTTTAAGGCAAACACTTTGATTTATTACGATCATGCTTTTTGGTACAAAACGGAATTATAAGAATCTTTTCTCTTAAACAGAAGAGGGTTTTATAGGAGCATATAGATAAATTTGTGTGCAGCTTGAAAAAGTTATATTTTCTGGCTGTTTCCTTGGTGTATTGCAGGCTGATCTTTTATGGAATTTCACAAATATTTTGAAAATTATTTGCTACAGTGAGGTAATTCTGTCTACGGAAAGACTGAAAGGATTTATTAAGGAAACCTTTCTAGATTTGAAAATAATCTAATCATAATTTCCAAGGGGACTTGCTGTTTCTTATCCTGTAATGTTTTGAAAAGAATATATTAAAGCTTTCAGGTTTGTGGAATTTGTAATAAATTTATATTCTCAAGACATATAAATATTTATGATTTTTCCATAACATTTCCTCAGGCTGGCAGCTTCTTTATCAGTATGAACAGCTAGCATAACAATGAGGTACATTTACAAACATCTAGATCTGTAGATGTTTTTGTTATCTACGTTTTGTTGTAATTAGCCATCAAAGAAGCTTCAATTTCTGACAACCCTTTGAATAAGAGACTGCATGGACCCCATTCACCAACAGCTCAGACCCAATTTACACTGTCATATAAAATCCACATGATCTGCTTTGAACTGGATTATATGACAGTGTCGACTCATATATTCCAGTTCAAAGCAGATAATGTGGATTATCTGCTCTGATAATCTAGATCAGTGGTTTCCATACTTTTTTGGCCTACCGCCCCCTTTCCAGAAATTTTTTTTACTCACCGTCCCCCTAGAAATTTTTTTTAAAAAATTAATAGCAATTAAACAGAAAGATATTTGTATATATGAGGGTGGGTCAATAAGTCGGTGCCTTTTTGAATGAAACACAGGTTTTTGGATAAAAAAATATTTTATTTTTCAACGTAGTCTCCTTTGAACTCTATACACTTTGTCCAACGTTTCTCCAATTTTTTTTATCCCTTCCAAAAAATAAGATTTGTCGAGGTCATCAAAATAGGTATTTGTTTGTGAGATGATTTCATTGTTGGAGTCAAATCTCTTTCCACCGAGCCATTTCTTCATGTTTGGAAACAAGGAATAATCACTCGGGGCTAAGTATGGAGAATAGGGCAGATGAGGGAGCAATTCGTATCCCAATTCATGGATTGCTGCCATGGCAACTGCACATGTGTGCACCCTATTGTCCTGGTGCAAAAGAACTTTGTTCTTGGCCAAATGCGGTCTTTTCTCTCTCCAAATCCTCATTAAATCAAACCAAAAAGTTGGCATAATATTCACCATTGATTGCTTTACCCTTTTGAAGGTAGTCAATGTGGATTATACTGCGTACGTCCCCAAAAACAGTCACCATGACTTTATTGGCTGACAACCCCACCTTGGCCTTCTTTGGCGCCGAATCATCCCTCGAGAAATCCACTGTTTTGGCTGCTGTTTGGTCTCTGGTGTGTTGTGGTGGATCCACGTTTCGTCCACGGTTCCGAAACGGCGCAAAAAATCATCCATATTGTGGTTGAACAACGCCAAACACTCCTGGGAAATTGTCACACGATTGCGTTTGTGGTCGATTGTGAGCAAATGCGGCACCCATCTTGCGGAAAGCTTTCTCATACCCAAGTGATAATTTAAAATTGAAACTACTGAGCCATGTGAGATGCCTATGGCTTCCACAATCTCTCGCACTTTCAATCTCTGATCGGCCAACACCATATCATGAATTTTTAAAAATTGTTTTGGGTGTAGAGACCTCAACTGGGCGTCCAGAACGTTCGGCATCTTCCGTGCTTGTACAGCCACAACTAAAATCAGTAAACCACTTTTTACCATTGAAATTGATGGTGCAGAGTCCCCATAGTATTTATCAAGCTTAGCCTTGGCTTGAGGGATGGTTTTTTCCTGCAAAAAATAATGCTTAATGAGCACACAAAATTCACTTTTTTCCATTTTCTCCTCAAATCATGCGATAGTCTGCTATCAATGGCTGTCAAACACAAACTAAAAGATGCAGCTTGTTCAAATTTTGACAGGAGTCAACTGACAGATGTCTGTTGACAGGAGCAGTGTTGCCCTTTCAGGAAATTCAAAAAGTCACAGACTTATTGACCCACCCTCATATATGAAGTGGTTCTCAACCTTTCTAATGCCATGACCCCTAAATAAGGTTCTTCATGTTGTGGTGACCCCCCAACCATATTTTCATTGCTATTTCATAAATAATTTTGCTACTCTTATGAATTCTAATGCAAACATCTAATATGGAAGATGTATTTTCATTGTTAAAAATTGAACATACCTGTAATTAGAACATAGTGATTAATCACAAAAACAATATGTTTGGGGGAATATGGACAACGGATGATGGGATCAGTGGACTTCCACAGACCACTGAGACCCCCATAAATTACAGAACTGGACCAAACTTGGCACAGAGAATGGTTTGGGAGGAATTGCCTCCACCGGGGAAGGCCACGTTTTCTTCCGCTGTGGCGGGGAGGCTCCGCCGGAGGACGCCGAGGCCTTTGCACTGCAGCCTTCACACTGCACTGCGTGTGGGGGTTAAAGTGAAAGGGGTGGGGCCAAAGAAGAGGGCCACGTGACCACTCCTAAATGGCCAACCATTCACCGCCCCCTTAAAGGGGTTCATTGCCCCCCAAATTCCCCTGAGCCTCCCACCGCCCCCTTGGATCGCCTCTCCGCCCACCAGGGGGTGGTACCGCCCACTTTGAGAATCAGTGATCTAGATTGTATGGCAGTGTAGAAGGGGCCTTAGGTCATTGGGGGGGGGGGTCGGGAAGCTTCCACACAGCCCTTTATCCCAGAATATCAAGGCAGAAAATCCCACAATATCTGCTTTGAATTGGGTTATCTGTATACACACTCAGATAATGTGGGATTTTTGCCTTGATATTCTGGGATATAGGGCTGTTTGGAAGAATCACTGATACACAAACACACACAGTATTCATCCAGAGAAGAAACATCAAAGAGCTTCTGCAGATTGATTTCAGTTCTTTTCAGCTGTGGCTGGATCTATACTGCGATATAATCCAATATCTGATCCCAGATTTTCTGCTTTGAACTGGATTATATGAGTCTACACTGCCAAACAATGCATTTCAAATCAAATAACCTGGGATCGGATATTGGATGATATGGCAGTGTATATGGCCTGTGTTTCTGATTGTGCACTAAAAAGCAAAATTAAATCCCTCATCTACACTGCCATATATTATACAGATTATCTGCTTTGAACTGGATTATATGGCAGTCTAGACTCATTTAATCCAGTTCAAAACAGATAATCTGCATTATTTGCTTTGATAATCTGGATTATATGGCAGTGTAGATCCAGCCCTAAATCTAATTTTGAAATAATATGCTTGTATGCCATAGCATCATTAATGTGACACAATACAAATATCACAATTCAAAATGTGAATTCCAATCTATTAAATGTCTTTGAGAGATATGTAAAGATCCTAGTCCACCACAGCTATCTAAAATTTGAATCTGTAGTGTTTCTCAATTGTGAGAAGATCAATAGGTACTGCTCAGACAGGAAGGTAACAGTGTTCCATGCAATCATGCCAGCCACATGACCTAGGAGGTGTCTATGGACAACGCCGGCTCTTTGGCTTAGAAATGGAGATGAGCACCAACCCCCAGAGTCAGACACGACTGGACTTAATGTCAGGGAAAAACCTGTACCTTACCTAGAGTTTCTCAGCTGATGAAAGTAGGGTTTTTTGGGTGTAGTATACACTCAGGTCTATATCTGCTGAAGCAGAAACAGGTGAACACACTTCCTTTGGATTCTATTACTTAGTTCCTATACCTTTTAGAAGTATTTGCTAAGCAAATGGACAGTGGGAAATGCCAGGTTCAAAATATAGTGTTAATGAACACAAAGTTGTATCCTTTCATTTTTAGTTTATTTCTTCTTATATCCATGTGTATGCTTGTGCTGCAGAACCTTTTGCTGAGATGGGAACGGCAACCATTTTTTCCATTTTGAAAAACGTCAGGGCTCCTTGTCATCCTGGCTGAAGAAACAGTCAATAAGATTCATAATTTGTTGAAATGCCAGAATTTGTTCTTGAAAAATAAAACATCACAGAAGAGACAATTACAAAATAGAACTTGTACCAACCTCAGTTGTATAAAATATCCAAGCACTTCTGTGCTATAGAAATTAATTTTCTTTTGGTTTATGGATTATATGTGAAAACGTTCTCATGAATCAGTGAGTCTAACATTTCAGGTTGAATAGTAGCATAATTTCAGCTTCCTGCAGCCTTTGTGAGGTCCTTCAGGAAAAAGATAGTTACCGTATTTTTCGCACCATAAGACGCAGTTTTTTTCCTCCCAAAGTGGGATGAAAAATCAGCTGCGTCTTATGGAGCGAAGATGCAGGCGGGAGGCGCTGGAGCAGAGGGGGGCAGCGATATACTCACCCTGTCGCCGCCTCTCCTCTTCTCTGGTCCATTGCGGCGGCGGAGGGACGCTGGTTCGCTCCCCTCTTGCTCCTTTTCCCTCCCTCCGCCCTTTCTTCCCTCGAGGAAAGGGGGGGGGGAAGTGGCAGCAAGAGGAGGAACGAAGGAGCCTCGCCCCAGAGGGCTCTGGCGCGAGGCTCCTCCATACCTCCTCTTGCTGCTTTCCTTCCCCTGCCCTTTCTTCCCTCGAGGAAAGGGTGGGGGAAGAAGCAGCAAGAGGAGGAACGAGAGGAGCATCGCCCCAGAGGGCTCTGGCGCAATGCTCCTTCATTCCTCCTCTTGCTCCTTCTCCCCCCCTTCCTCGAGGGAAGAAAGGGCTCTGATAAGACACCTGCTGATAAGACTTACCTAGATTTTAGAGGGGAGCGAAAATATTTTTTTCTATTTTCCTCCTCTAAAATCTAGGTGTGTCTTATCAGCAGGTGCGTCTTATGGTGCAAAAAATACGGTAAGCCTTCTGACCACATTAAAAGTGTATGGAGCTATGGGATTTATTGACTTCTTTAGGCTTTAACACAAAGCCAGCACATTAAGTCAATGAACCATTTTAATCTCAGCATCTTGGGGAAAAAATAATGAAAAATTAAATAGCAGGTCAAAATCCTCATTACCAAATGGGTTTTTCCTACCATTGCTCAGCATAGAAATCATAGCTATAAAAATTCAGGTCAGACCTTTTGAATATTTAATATAGATAATCTAAGATCGTTTATGGATAATATAAATAGAAAAGATTGCCATTTTAGAAGTAACACATATAATCCTAAAACATTAAAGAGGCAGTGTAGAAATATGGTCCAAAGCTGTAAGGAACCGACAGAAAACTCCAGAGTGAACTATCTTTTGATTTTTAGCTGAAACAAAGAATTATGAGGCAAAGTTTTCTAGGCCAGTGTTTGTCAACCTTTTTTGAGCCGCGGCACATTTTTTACATTTACAAAATCCTGGGGCACACCACCAACCAAAATGACACAAAATGACACTCTAACACAGTAATACATATAGTTAATATGATTTTAAATGTATTTATACACTCAGTGTGAAATCTGGGCCTGTTTCGATGAACACAACATAGACATCCTGGCAGGAATGGCAGAAAGACAGAAAGACACACACAAAGGTCTTGCTCAACAGCTGGGAGTTATAGTTCACCCACAATCAAAGACCATTCTGAACTCTACCAATGTTTGAGGTGTTAGTGTTGCATGCTTGCAACCCATTTCTAATGTTTTTGCATTTTGCAAACTTGTGTGTGGTTTGTATGGGAGGAGCTGTGTTTTGGCTCCAAACATGGCATCACCACCTTGACTCCTCCTCTTCCTGAATTTTCCTGAGAGGCGGAACTTCCTCTCTGGCCTCATTCCAGAAGAGCACATGGACACAGCAAGGTGAAACCTAAGCCTTTGCTGCGACAAAGCATCTTAGTTCACTGCAACTAGCCAACCTAAGCTTTCAGCCAAGTTTACAGGGACAAAGGAAGGTCAGCCTTCGCACAGAGCCTGTAAATTTGAGGACCAGAGGACTTCATGGGCCAAAGGACCATTGAAAGCAACAGGAAACCTGGGATCAAAGAAAGTACAATCACTCTGCAAACAAAGAGGCAAGTGATTGTCCCCTTTTCAAGGACCAACTACAAGCATTTTGGGCCATCAGCATTTTTACAGGTTGTTATTCAATAAATATTTGTTTGGTTCACTATTTTGAGTCTAGCACTCATTCTTAAAGATTTTCCAGGTCTTCCTGTACTTGGGAAGGCTTTTCTCTACCTTCAGGGCCCATAGCTTGCATGTCCATCCTTTTAAAGCCAATTTTCCAGGCCCTGAAGGCAGAAGATCTACACTTCCCTATATTTCAAGATCTGATCCCAGATTATCTGCTTTGAACTGGATTATATGAATCTACACTGCCAGATAATCTGGAATAAGAAGATAATCTTGAATCGGATCCTGGGATATAAGGCAGCATAGATCCAGCCTTAGCAAGGGCAAGAAATAGGTTGCATCGACACCGGCAAATAATCCAGTGTCAGTGTTGCATTAGCTTGGGCCATCCAAATGACACTCCGGGGTTAAAATGGCATAAACCGCTTAATTCAGTTTACACCTGGGTTATAAAAAAATACCTGCGAAGATCCTAATCTTCCTTGAAGATATGGACCTCTGCCAGTATGGGACTGTGGGGACAGCCTTCAAGGATTGCCAATCCCAGAAGGCATCTTTAATGTGAGGATCTTTTATTTCAAACTGTGGAGAATTGACCGTCCCCGCTCTCTTCTGACCACTGTGGCAGGGCTGGCTATCCCACCGCTGCCACCAATTAATGTGAAACCGCCAGGGGTTTTTTAAGCTGCCACCAAATTAATGTGAAGATTGTCTTCAGGCAGGGTGATCCCTTCCTATTTGATTTCTTCCCCAGGTTAATCAATGTGTGTGGAGATTTCTCTCAGTCTTCGCTGCCACCATTAGGGATACCCTGTTTCCCTTCTTAATTAATGAAGCAGCCAAATCAAGGAGTTATGGAACTCCGAGTACCAAGTTAACTTTACCAAGCTACCTGAACGTGCGGGTTCAAGGATGAGGGAAAACACACGGCAACTGTGAAGTAGGTGAAAATCAAAAAGATTTATTTTCTGGCACCAGCTGGTGGGCTTCTGCCAGCAGAACACGCTGCAATCAGGGGCAAAAGACCCCGTCACTTTCAATACAAAGACATATATACCCCAATGGAGGCAATTCAGTTAAGCCCACCCCTTCTTCATGGATAAAAACAATCATAATTGGCTGGTGATTACTGTTGCTTACATGACATTTCATTAATCCAATAAACATTGCATTTTCATTAGCATCACATCTTTAAGTCACACCTATGAATGAGAACAATTGTTATTTCTGTTAATTCTTTCTCACAGTACAGTTATCAATGCTGAGTCTCTGATGTTCCCTAGTTTGAAACATTGACTTCCAGGCTCCGTGCCAGCAACGGAGGGGGTCAGACTCTCTGTCATGCGCAGTGCTTTCTCTTTTCGCATTAAGTTCTCCCATAGCACATTCTGTACTGTTTCACCCATCTAGCCTATGTTATCTCAAGTTTGGCACAGGGTGTATTAAAAAGCATCAATCACAGTGTTATTTTCACATTGCAAGTGCCTGTCTGATTCTTGGCCCAGGAACCCGCATCTCAAAGCTCTACACGCATGTAGCATCACTCTCTGACTGTACTTTTTGCTCGGAAAAGTACCAAACCCGCTTTATTATGAATTGAGACACCTTGAGGCAAATGTGTATGTTTATTTTGATATATTGTTTGAGGTCACAGGCACTTGAGCGTAACAGTTGCAATGTTGATTTGGAGCGTATGGTTACTTTACAGAACAATTCAGTGCTTGGTTACAAGACAACTCTTCAGTACTTTAACAGACTTTCCTTTAACTAGAACTACTAAACTTACAGATGATCCTATCCTTAGGATCTATCTATTCTCCACTTTAGCTATTCTTCTTAATAGCTGTCTAAATTCTCTCTACTTCTAACTATACGGCTTCACTAAACTCCACACAACTTCTTCTCTCCCTCTCCCAACTGTCGTGTTTCAAATTCTGAGTCTGTCTCTTCCAACTCCCAGATTTTTTTCTCTGTCCTTGACCTAAGCTCCACCCACTGGCTTCCAGCCAATCACCAGGGTTCTCTGCATCTCCCCCCCAGGCTGCTTCTATGCTCCGCCCCTTCTCGGAAATACCTACCCTAAAATGGCCGTTTATTTATTTATTTGTCACATTTCTATACCGCCCCTCTCAGCCCGAAGGCGACTCAGGACGGTTTTCACAAGGCAGTCTCTGCCCTCCAATACAACACAAGCAAACAAACCAAAAAATAACCATATAACAAAAAATTGCAATTACAACATACAATTACAGTCTCAGCGTCATGTTGAAATCACTTTCCGTCACATCGTCGTCATTCCATATATCTAATTAAACCGTTATATTTTATCAGTAAATGCCTGCTCAAACAGCCAGGTCTTGACTTTCTTGTGAAATGTCAGGAGGGAGGGAGGGGGCCACTCTGATGTCTCTAGGAAGGGCATTCCAAAGCCAAGGAGCCACCACTGAAAAGGCCCTGTCTCTCGTCCCTGCTAGTCGCGCCTGCGAAGAAGGCAGGACCGAGAGCAGGGCCTCTCCGCATGATCTTAAACATCTCGATGGTTCATAGGGAGAGATGCATTTGGACAGGTAAGTTGGACCCAAGCCGTTTAGGGCTTTAAAGGCTAAAGCCAGCACTTTGAATTGTGCCTGGTAGCAAACCGGCAGCCAGTGGAGCTGGCACAACAGGGGAGTTGTACGCTCTCTGAATGCCGCTCCTGTTATCAACCTGGCTGCTGTCCATTGGACTAGTTGCAGCTTCTGAACAGTCTTCAAAGGCAACCCACGTAGAGAGCTTTGCAGTAATCCAAACGGGATGTAACCAGAGCGTGGACCACCGTGGCCAAGTCAGATTTCCCAAGGTATGGGCGCAGCTAGCACACAAGTTTTAACTGTGCAAATGCTCCCCTGGTCACCGCCAAAACCTGGGGTTTCAGGTTCAGCGATGAGTCCAGGATCACACCCAAACTCCAAACGTGCATCTTCAGGGGGAGTGTAACCCTGTCTAACACAGGCTGTAACCCTATGCCCTGTTCGGCCTTTTGACTGACCAGGAGTGCCTCTGTCTTGTCTGGATTCAATTTCAATTTGTTCGCCCTCATCCAGTCCGACACAGCGGCCAAGCACCGGTTCAAGACCTGAACAGCCTCCTTAGTAGCAGGTGGGAAGGAGTGACAGAGTTGGACATCATCTGCGTACAGATGACACCGCACTCCAAAACTCCAGATGACCTCCCCCAGCGGCTTCATGTAGATGTTAAACAACATGTTCTCTTCAAACACCATTCAAAATGGCTACCATATTAAACTGGGCTTCTTTCCTGAGCTTATCCTGGTCTAAAAACAGGCGGTTCGTCAAAGCATCCCAAGCCATCCCTCACTTTGTGGTCTCAGTCCCACCATCACCTTCCTGTGCCCTGTTTCATCCCCAAATCTTAAAAATCACTTCCTTACTATTTCTAGAGGCTTCCCTTAGGTCAGGCCTGGGCAAACTTCAGCCCTCCAGGTGTTTTGGACTTCAACTCCCACAATTCCTAACAGTCTATCATACTGAGTGATGACACAATGGATCTTTGGAAAGGTTCGTGTTGCACTTTGGCCAGTGTGTGGAAGGAGTCCCAGGCTCAAGTTCCTTTCAGCTCCTCAAACTGTTATATAGCAACAGGCTAAGGGAGGTAGTAGGAAGTGAAGGGCTAAAACTGATTCACTGTCCAAAAATGATCTGGCCAGATGGTTTTGCTTGTTGATCTAAATTGGATTAGGCTCTTTTAGCAGCACCCTAACCTCTGAAACTAACCCAGTCAAGGAGAGGAAGACAAAATTAGTCAGATCTGTCCTTTTAGAGGCAGAGGTAT
Source organism: Anolis apletophallus (assembly GCA_030556195.1). Lineage (NCBI taxonomy): Eukaryota > Metazoa > Chordata > Lepidosauria > Squamata > Anolidae > Anolis > Anolis apletophallus. The sequence continues at coordinate 133,660,520 of JARBWK010000005.1, forward strand.
TGAATTTAAATCCAGGTCTCATCATCATGACTTTACCTGAGATTGTTGGACTGGGATCCCTTCAATCGGGGATCATTGGCCAGGTATCTGAGACATCTCCCCTCCAATGAGGAGTACCACAAGGAGCTATTCTCCCCCCAGTACTATTTAACATCTATGTATAACCACTGGCTGAGTTGTTGAGGAGTTTCGGCTTAGAATGTTACCAGTATGCCGACGATATTCAGCTCCTTTTGCATCTAGAACCTGGGAGAACAACAATTCCTGATAACTTCTCCTTGTGTTTGGAAGCCGTGACTGGCTGGCTGCGTATGAGCAGACTCAAGGTGAACCCTGCCAAAACTGAAATCCTATGGCCTGGTCAGCCCCTAGAACTGGCCTGCCCTCTGCCCACCTTTGAAGGTGAACCTTTAGCCCCGTCATGGTGAAGAGCCTCAGTGTCCTGCTGGATTCCCGGTTGACGATGGAAGCTCAGATTTCTACCATCAGTAAGCAGGCCTTTTATCATCTCCACCAGGCAAGGCAACTGGCCTCTTACCTTCCAACAGAAGCCCTTGCAATGGTAATCCACGCCACAGTTACCTCAAGGCTGGATTATTGTAATGCGTAATATGCTGGTATTCCTCTCTCAGTGACATGGAAGATCCAGGTGATCCAAAACGCAGCTGCCAGACTACTCACTCAGACACCAATGAGACATCATATAGCTCCATTACTACAACACCTCCATTGGCTCCCAATAGAACATCGGGCTACCTATGAGACACTGGTTCTGACCTTTAGAGCCATTCATGGTCAAGGCCCGAAATACCTCAAAGAGCGTCTTTCACGTATCTGCCATCAGAGACCACCAAAATCAGCTCAAGAAAACCTTTTGTCTATTCCTGGTCCCAGGGATGCTTGCCTGGACTCCACGAGGTGCAAGGCCTTTTCAGTTCTTGCCCCAAACTTGTGGAACACCTTACCTCCATACATTAGACCTATACCTGATTTGTGGTCATTCTCCCAAGCTCTCAAAACTTGGCTCTTCATCAAAGCTTTTAAACTGTGATTTATTGTTGATATGCTTGTTGTTTTATTGCTGCGTAAGTCGCTTGGAGCACTCCGGTGGAGAGCGACTCATCAAATAATAAATGGAATGGAATTGAATTGAATTGAAATGTAACCATCAAAAACAAATGTCTTGAAGAACTATTCCTTTCCATTTCAAGAAGTCTACATGTCCCGAGATATGTATGCAAAGGGGCAGGGGGAGAGCACAGAACTAATATCAAAATAGATGAAAGAAAATACTCTAGGGCAATAAAATCAAATAATTAACATGACACATTTAAATTCCCGTTCTACGCAATACCACAATCTACATTTTCAATTCTCACAGAACTACAGTACCTTCTCTTTTCCCAAGGGCTAATTTTATGTCCTACTATAATAATAGTCTCTTTTATCCCCTTGCTCTCAGTAGATGATCCTTACATACCTAGATGTCAGACCCTAAAGAAGCAGAATAAAATATTGACAGAGATTAGTGCTGGTTTTTTGCTTCTACCTAGAAACTATGACCCTAAAGAGGAAAATTTCTTTCAGTGTCAACATTTTGAGGATAATTGGCAGCTTTTAGTGAGCCTTAAAATACAATGCCACTACAGCAAAAGTACTTCTCTCAGGTACTATCCCCTTTGGGGGTGGGTACACATTTGCTTCTAGGTCTCTACTTTCCCTGGAGTGTCAGATGATCCTAATTGATCCTCTGTTACTTTTTGAAATAAGCTGCTATGACTCTCCCTTGGCTGTGAGCTATTGCTCCATTGGAATGTGGATAAGTAGGCAAAGAAGTTGACAACCTATGTGGTGTAGTGGTTTGAGTGTAGGAAAAGGACTCTGAGAGTTCAGAGTTCCAATCCCTGCTTAGTAATTTAAAAAAACACTGGGTGACCCTGGGCAAGTCACATTATTTCAGCCTCAGAAGAAGGGATTGACATACCCACCTTTGAACAAAAGTGTGACAGGATCATTGTAGAGTCTTTGTAAGTCGGAAAGGACTGAAAGGCAATTTATTTTTATTTATTTAAAACATTTATATTCTGCCCTTCTCACCCCGCAGGGGACACAGGGCAGAGCACAACATATATACGGCAAACATTCAATACCGGGACATAAAATCATAAATATATACAACATGAAAATCACTTATATCCACATTAAACATTGCTTTAAAACCATCCCAGGACACCATTTTGCCTCACTGCACTGCCCCAAAGGCTTGGTCCCACAGCCAGGTCTTCACCATCCTTCCGAAGGACAGGAGGGAAAGGGCTGATCTAATATTGCCAGGAAGGGAGTTCCATAACCAGGGAGCAATTACTGAGAAGGCCCTGTCTCTCGTCCCTGCCAAACGCGCCTGTGATGGTGGCGGGACCGAGAGCAGAGCCTCCTCAGATGATCTTAGTTTCCACGGTGGTTCATAAAGGAAGATGCATTTGGACAGGTAACGGGCCGGGCCAGTTTAGGGCTTTATAGGCCAAAGCCTGCACTCTGAATTGTACCCGGTGGCAAACAGGTAGCCAGTGGGGCTGGCGTAACATGGGAGTTGTGTTATTAACCTGGCTGCCTCGTGTTGGACTATTTGAAGCTTCCAAAACGTCTTCAAAGGCAACCCAGCATAGAGCATGTTGCAGTATTCTATCATGGATGTAATGAGAGTGTGGACAACCGTGGCCAATGTGATCCCAAACAGCAGAATGTCAGAAAAGGACAAGAGTTTGTCTCTGAGGATGAGACTTACTTACTTACTTACGCAATCCCTCATTGTCTGAGTAAGATTGTCCTCCAAGTTTGGTGTCCTAGCGGTGGTTCCATAGGTGACTGTGGAGCCCTATTCTTGACCTGCATGTTCTCCTGCAGTGAGGGCATCGGTTTCCAGGTGGAATGCGGTCCCAGTCGGGGTTGGCTTGATGCGACTTCCTCTTGGCACGTTTCTCTCTTTTGCCCTCCATTCGTGCCTCTTCAAATTCTACAGCACTGCTGGTCATAGCTGACCTCCAGGTAGCGCACTCAAAGGCCAGGGCTTCCCAGTTGTCTGTATCTATGCCACAGATTTTAAGGTTGGTTTTGAGTCAATCTTTAAATCTCTTTTCCTGTCCCCCAACATTTCATTTTCCATTCTTGAGTTTGGAATAGAGCAACTGCTTTGGGAGATGGTTATCAGGCATTCAGAAAAGGTGACTGTTCCAGTGAAGTTGATGGCAGAGGACCATTGCTTCAATGCTGGTGGTCTTTGCTTCTTCCAGCACACTGACATCTGTCCGCCTGTCTTCCCAAGAGATTTGCAGGATTTTTCAGAGGCAGTGCTGATGGAATCATTCCAGGAGTTCCATGATGAGTCTACACTGGATGGGAAATGTGGGAGCAGAAATGCCCTAGAAGTCCCTGTTGAACACAGTGTGGTAGCAGGTTGGTCACTTGGTTCAACCAGGCTGAGACTGCATTGACCCTATTGGCCCATCACCTTACATTTCATGTTGCCATTGCTCATCCCAGCTAGTCATAAAGCTCCATGTCATGGGCAAAATGTATGTAATGGCACTTTTAATTTTTTTTGGCTGAAGGTGGGTATAACAAATAAATAAATGTGGATATTATGCCCAAATTCAGAGTGTGTGTGTATATTAGGCCTGGATATGTCCGGTCGTTATCCTTTGATATCGTTTTTATGTCATTTTAAAATTAATATTGAACTATTATTGACCCACTGTAAGCAACCCGGAAGTAAATTACCTAAATCGAAGCCACTGCCGCCATTTTTTCGTAAAGATGTCCGCATTTCGGAAAGGGGTTTCCCTTCCATTGCCTGAGAACGGCTCCATTCAGATCCTGGGGTAAGGCTTGGACTCGTGGGTTGATTCTGAGCTGGTGAGGGGGCATGGAGGGCATGCACTCCACCCCTCCTCGCCAGCTGAGAATCAACCCACATCAGAGCTATCGCGGGTTGATTCTGAGCTGGCGAGGGGGTGTGGAGTCGGGTATCTCCTGCGCACTGCGCATGCATGGGCGCCATTAACGAAAGATTAACGAATTTCATTATTAAATATGGCTCGATTTCGAAACACAGCCAGAAAACTGCACAAGAGTATCACTTTCTAAATGGAAGCGGTTCCTGCCCCCCCCCCCCAAAGTTTAGAAACATTTTTTGATCAACCACCCCTATTGTATATATATGAAAGACAATTTGCCATACTAAACATTCATTGCTACTGTTGACAGAAAAATGCAAATCTGTGTAATCTTTTGTTCCTCCCTCATCAATAAAGAAGTCCAGTGTTGATTTACTAAGAAGAGAGGTTTAGATGTAACTTAGGTAAATGATTTGAGCTGGTCAGTTTATTAATTGGACAAATAAGGCACAGCTCTATATTGGCATTGAAGGAAATTGCTTGGGAAGCCAAGTTCAGACAGCCTGAAGCTGTTTCTGTTTTTCATGAATTCCTGAAAATGCTTAAACTAGTAATACACCAAGAGACAGAAACCACTTTGTTTCAGCAGCTGTTATTGAAAGCTAATATTTTCCCCCAAATTGCAGCCACTGCAGATCTTGCTTTTCCAGTTCTACTTCAAATCGGATAAAAAAGAAAATATGTATCAGAAAAGAGAGATTAAGATTCTGCCTAAATCCTACTGTTAGTCCTGACTAAACTAGACTCTTTGAATTAGTGGCATTTACCTATGCATTGAGTCACCATTTAACTGCAATTAACCAATTATTTATTTATTTATTTATTTCTATGCCGCTACTCCCGGTGGGCTCGGGGCGGCTCACAGCACCAGAACAAGATAAAACAACAATACATGATAAAACAGGGGTGACATAACATTAAAATGGCATTAAAATATCAATATCAATTAGATGCCAGCCAGTATCTACAATTTATACCATTGACAGCTCTGTAGCGATAGATACATATGTAAATTTTGGTTGCGTAATCTGTTGTCTTTATTATTTGGGTGGCATTTTTCCCTCTTTTCATTCTTACCATCCTTTAGTGATGCATCTTGTATAAGTCCACATATACAGAACCTGAGCACAATCTAGAGTTCAGGAGTAAGACCAGTAAGAACTTTTTTCTATCCTGTCCCAAAGAAAGATGACAAAGTTTATAAGATTCTGAAAAATTAGAGCTTATTTACAGAATCATTCCATTAAATAAGCCAACTGCCTGTTTACTGGTAATTCTATAAATTAATTGCCTGACACATTTTAAATACACTCTTTTTGGAAGCAGTGTCATTCCTCCATATAAAAGATGGATCTGTCCTTTTTTAATTCCATTATAAACAGAAAGCAGAAATGCATGAATAAGTTATGGAATTGAGGCAAGTGGGGAAATCATGTTGGAGATGGAGAAAAGCAGGATTCTAGTGATCCATCTTATAGAGGATGATTCCTTTAGCCTTCAGGATGATGAGCTCCAAATTCCAACAGCATATCTGATGGAAAGGAAATTGGGAGTTGCAGTTCTGTGATGCACTACAAAAGAGGAGTCTCAAACAAATGTGCCCATACCAAACGAGACCATAATACATAAATAAGCATATCTCAGGGACAGAGAGATTCATCTATGCTGACGATCACACCATCACCGCTCAAGGAGGGAGCTTTGGAATGTTTGAACAGAAGCTCTCCGAAGCTTTAGATACTCTTACTGGAAACCAGCTGATTCCTAATCCATCTAAAACACAGACGTGTGCAAGCATCTCAAGCTCTGAGGTTTACATGGGAAGGAATCTCACTGGAGCATTGCAGCACACCCAAATATCTGGGAGTTACACTGGATCCTGTTTTGACCTACAAGAAGCACTACTTGAATATCAAGCAAAAAGTGGGTGATAGAAACAATATCATACAAAAGCTGACTGGCACAACTTGGGGATCACAAGCAGACAAGGTGAAGACATCTGCCCTTGTGCTTTGCTACTCTGCTGCTGAGTACACATGGCCAGTGTGGAACACATCTCACCATGCTGAAACAGTGGATATGGCTCTTAATGAGACATGCCACATTATCACAGGATGTCTACGCCCTACACCACTAGAGAAATTATACTGTTTCGCTACGGTCATCTCAAGATTAGACTACTGTTATTCCCTCTACATTGGCCTGCCTCTGTCGGTGATCTGGAAGCTTGAGCTCGTGCAAAATGCTGCTGCCCCAGCGAGATGTCATATTACTCTAATTCTGCAGCAGTTGCACTGGCTGCCGATTGAGCACCGGATTATCTTCAAAGTGTTGGTTCTCACCTTTAAGGCCTTATATGGTCCAGGGCCGGCGTACCTGAGGGACCGCCTCACCCCCTACCAACTCTAGAGATCGCTTCGTTCCGAAGACCAAAACTTGCTTGAAGTCCCAACTTTAAGACCTTCCACCTGGTGGCCACCAGGCGCAGGGCCTTCATGATCGTGGCTCCATACCTATGGAATGCCTTGCTGGCAGAAACCCAAGCTCTGCGAAGCTTACCTTCCTTTCAGAGGGCATGCAAAACATTCTTATTCCAGCAGGCATTCGAATCCTGCTGATTGGTGATTTCTCTTTGTTTTAATTTGGTTTTTATGTATATTGTTCTTGTTCGCACTGTAAACCGCTCCGAGCCCTTGGGGAGTGGTGGTATATAAGTTGGAATAATAAATAAATAAATAAAATTATGCGCCACCTGACATTGGCTGGGAAGTAGCAGCCAATAATGATAGGACCAAGGTAGTGGCATTTCCGGCCCATCCTATGTTCAGATATCAGCCAACACACCAACACCTTAAATCAAGAAATAGCTCTCCAAGATTTATAGAGATACTCGCAGGAACACCTCAACAAGCGAGAGTCCAAAAGTGGCAGGCTAAAACCCGGAATCTTAAGCCATGGCTGATACCGAATGAGAGACTCCCCCTGGTGTCATTCAAGTGACTTGGAAGGCGCTGAACAGACTGCACTCTGGCACCATGAGATGCAGAGCCAATCTTAAGAAATGGGGCCACAAAGTGGAGTCCATGTCATGCGAGCGTGGAGAAGAACAAACCACAGACCATCTATTACAATGCAGTCTGAGCCCTGTCACATGCACAATGGAGGACCTGCTTATAGTAACAAAAGGCCAGCTACTGGCCAGCTACTGGTCAAAGGACATTTAATATAATGCCAAGTTTTTAAACTGGGGGGGGGGGTTTAAAAAAGCATTACAACTGTACTCTTGTTTTTCTTCAGACACGATAAATAAATAGCATCACTCAGACAAATTATTGAAACAGTGTATTATATTATATCCCATGCTAGAGTTAAGAGTTTTATTCATGGGTGGTTTGTAATGGCAGAGATATAGTGATTTCACAATGGGTCCATTTTTTGAAACACTCTGTATTTCAAACAACCTGGCATTCTGTTCAGCATTTTCAAGATCAGAAGCAGATTTTATGATTTTGGACCTGCTAGGGGTGCATATTTACAGTCATGAATAATTGGATGTGATTCCCGAAACCTTTGCAACATACCAGCATTCTCAGCCATAGCCCTGAGCTTTTCTTAGAGATATAAATGATCCATTTGTGAATGAGACATTATCATGCCCATGTAAGATGATTTTTAGAAAGACTATATTTTCAGACATTAGAGTTCTCATCAATCCTCCATGGTCTCCTTGGTCTAGTTGTGTGGTCTGTTCCTTATTGTTAAACATTTGTGATACATGGATGCAATTCACATCTTGAGTTAGTTTTCCTAAGAGTAAAATGGACTATGAATATAATTAGCTGAAAAACATAAAAGCCAAGCAGTGTGTTTAGAAGTTAATGTTCATGAGATTGCAGCTATAATTACGGGTTATTTTAAGAAAAATTGAGTAAAAAAACTTCTTTGGTTCTATAGAGATTAGTCAGCACTCTTCTGAATAATGAAATTATATGATAAAATTAATGTAAGTCTTTATAGGACAAATGCCCAAATTTGGTATTAGCAAGAGGTAGGAAAAAAAGAGGAAGAGCGTAAGTTTGAATGACAACAAAATGTCAAAAACTATGAAGTAATTTTATTCCTGTTAAGACTGAAGATACGTTGGAACTGTAGTCACTCTCAGGTTTCTTTCTCCGGTTACTTTTCTTTAAACTGTGAATTATTTCTGTTTTCTGTATTGTTTCATCTGTTCCTTGCTTTCAGGGCAGTTCTACATAGTCCTTTAACCCAGGAGCAATTAGGTTTTAAAAGCGTGATTGTGTCCAGATTGAAATCCACACACGCCCCAGAAAGCATGCGCTTTTCTGAGGGGGGATATCCACATGCCTGGCAGGACTTTATGGCAAGGCACCGGGGCACAAAATAAGCCCCTCCCCCAAAAAAGCCTTAAAAAAGAAAATAACTGACTGCCATTTCCCCTTCTCTGAAGCTCTACTGGCATGTAGAAATGATGTGCTATGAGAAGGGGGCAGGGGTGATTTTAAAGGCTTTTAAATTGGGTTTTGGGAGTAGATGGGGGTTGTCTTTGATTTCTTGGGCTCCAGGAGCCCAAGAAACCCAAGACAGCTGTGTAGATCGGCACCAGAAGTTGTGTGGTACGATTTCCAGTTCCCATCTACACAATGCCCGCGCCTGGAAAGACACAGGTTGTTGCACCTCAGATCGTGGACAGCCCCCCTAGATCACACACACACAGGCGGATGCAATAAATGTACTTTTATTTAGAATAAAGAATAGTTCAAGGATAAAGCAATCAAAAATAGTCCAATAAGGTTCTGTAGATGCAAGCCCAAGCGGCTTAAATCCCAAGGAAAGCAAAGTTCCAAAGCAAGGCAAACTGCTCCAGCGGTCAAACGTGGTACTTGAGGCAAACCGCAACGGCAGTCAATATGAACTTGAGTCCGAACCACTTTGGCGGTCGGCTTGAGCTTGAAGACTTGAACGAGAGACTTGATCAAGCTGAACGTAGCTTCAGGTCTCACTAGAATCCCCTGGACAGAAGCCAAAAAGGAGGACTAGTTTTGATGTGCCCATCGCATCCCCTTCCTCAAGCTCCATGTTTTCCTAGAATCCCTGATACTAGCCCTTCGGTCAAATTCCATCTCATTAGCAGACCCAGGTGCATTACTATCAGAGTGAGAAGCAGGAAACTCCCTTTCTCGGAATGCTCATCTGGAAGGGAGTAGAAACTCTCTTGGGAACCAAGGCCGCCGGGCCTCTCATAGTCTGATTCAGAATCAGCTTCCATGGAATCCTCAGTAAACTCATCTGCAGTCCTATATCCCTCTAGCCATTCAATCATCCCATTGCAAACTCTCGTTAGGAGACCCATACCCATCTGGCCATTCATCATCTCCAAGCTGACCCTGATTAGCTGGGACCCCCGGTGCCTGACTCTGACCACTGGGCTGACTAGGCTGGAACACCACACAGGTCTCCTGAAAGACTTGTGTTTTTCCAGCTGACAAATTTCCTTGTGACAAAGCAGAGTTTTCCTGCTTTGTCCCAAATGAATTTGTTTTACATGGTGTGTCGATTGGATGCCTCACGTGAAAACGCAGGAGCTCGTGCTTTTAAGGGATTGTCTGGATGCACCCTCTGTTCTTTTTAGCATTGTTGCCTTTGCTTGGAATATCACAGCAATAAGAATGTTGCTATGGATGTCTTACGGCAACAACGGTTACTTTAAAATAAAGCAGTGATAGGAAACTTTACCAGGACAATTAGATTTGACGCAGATGACCAAGACGGTTTTAAACAATGTTTTTTAAAATATTGAGATAAATGTTTTTAATGTTTATTTATGCATATAATTCTTGTCCCGGCATCAAATGTTTGCCGTATATATGCTGTGCTCCGCCCTGAGTCCCCTTTGGGGTGAGAAGGGCAGAATATAAAAGTTTTAAATAAATAAATAAATAAAATGTACTGCAAAGCAGTATCTTTCTCATTCAGTTCTTTCTTTGGAGAACTTCATGAAAATATGAAGAGAATCAATCCCTTTATTGAAAGATAAACAGCCCCATGCCTTTCATACCAAAGGGGCAGAAGGCTTACCAGAACTCTTTTTGAAAGTGAAATTTAGAAATGGGACATGGGGAGGGAGGCAAGGGAGGGGCTGAAAGAAATGCTGAGTTAGATGGAAAATTCTTACTGCTAAATGTTCTTTTGAGTGGGATGGAGGAGGCATTCTGTAGACTATCCGTGCAGTATTAGACCAGTCTCAGTTTGCACTCAGTTTGCACTCAGATAGGTATAGAATTGCAGCCCTGACTCAGTTCAGCCACAGTGCAAACATTCTCAGGTTACAACAAGACCTGCAGGAATGAAGGAACAATGGTGAGGTCTATATTTAGCAGAGCATGCCGAGCTGCCTAGAGGAGAAGGAGAGAGGATAAATCTGCTTTCGTCTCCATTTGTGTTTGTCCCAGAATGATTCCTCTGGAAGGAGGTGGCCCAGTCATTCACAGAGACCTCCAAACTGACAAGTTAATCTTTCCACACCAAGATATTCCGCCTGTTTGTTTGAGGGACATGAAACCAAATACATTCACATTTTATATGCTATAATTGGCAGTGACAGCATCCTGCTGGTTATGGAAGAACAGTTGTTTCTTTGCTGCTGATGAAAATTGATCATTTGGAAGGAAGAAACTGAATGCTTATTAAAATCCATTTGACATTTGTAGCAGATTCCAGAAATCAGGATGTGGCGGGCAATAAAAAGTGGGCATCGTATTCTGGGTTGTTGGGTTTTCCTCTGACGTTCCTTGTATAAATGGTTATGTCTGTTTCAGATGTCAGGAGCAATAGTGGGAAAGCGCTTCTCTAAAACCTATGTGTGTTGGGCTGTAATCGAATCCAGACTGTAGCTTTTCATGCTGTATTTTGACAACAGTTTCAAGTTTAGGAATGAGGATCTCTCTGCTTCTTAGCAACAAATTATACAATATTTTAGAGCAGAAAATGTCATTGAGGGGGAAAGAATACATGAAAGGAAATACATTATAAATGTGTTATAATGACATTTTCCAGCTTTTTTCTTATAATGTGCTTGTATAATGTACTTCTTTAGATTCTAATCTTATATCTTTTGATATTTACAAACACTTGCACCACTACGCGCTGTTCCTCTAAAAATCCTGTAATCTTGTCATGTTCCAGAAAAAGCCATCCTGGGGAGTTGATGGTATGGACCAGTGGTTCCCAAACTTTTTTGGCCTACCACCCCCTTTTCAGAAAAAAAAAATTACTCACTGCCCCCCTAGAAATTTATTTTAAATTTTAATAGCAATTAAACAGAAAGATATATGTATTAATGTTTCTACCTTTTTTGTAAAATTAAATGTTTTAATGTGTTTTAGTTTTAATTTAAATGTTATTTTAATTGCATGTTGTTTTTATGGCATTGAAAAAAGATGGGGCCGGCACTGGACAAGCGAGGCCCACCTTGAAAAGCACCTCCCGCTCGCCCTGCCCCACGCCGGGCCCAGCAAGGCGCACTTGCGAGGACGTATCCATTGGAAGAAAGAGACAATACACAGGACTGCGCCGTGGGCAGGGTTGGCGAGAAGGAGGCGCGTGCTGCAGTTTCCACAGCAACGCCTGCCCAGGGATCGTCCGCTTGTGACTGTGTCCCTGCGAGTTGGAATCCCCAGGCAGGCATTGCCATGGAAACCACAGCACGTGCCTCCTTCCTCTCATCAACCTTGCCCATGGCGCAGTCCTGTGTATCGCCTCTTTCTTCCAAATGGGACGTCCTCACAAACGCACAACCCTGCAAGTGTCAAGCAAACCTGGCTCATGCCACCGCCCCTTACAGGGGTTTGGCGCCCCCCAAATTGTCCTGAGCCTCCCAACGCCCCTTTGGATCGCCCCACTGCCCACCAGGGGGTGGTACCACCCACTTTGGGAACCACTGGTATGGACAATAAATGCTGCAGTCAGAAAGGGTAGTTAACCATTTCCAGCTCACCCCTTTTTTGGCCTTCAATTAGTGGGGAAATTTTTAGCATAGGAACAATTTATATCTGCCTACACAAACACACACACATTACTTCTCCATGTTAGATCTCTTCTGCTAAACTGTTTTTTTGTGTGTGTTTTGCATTAGTGTGGGCTATGCCATTATACAGTAATGAATGAGATTAAGAAAACATACATACATAGCAAGAATGGAGAGACTAAACAACTTTTATCTATGTAGTATAAGCTAGAATCAGTCTACAACAGTAATGTCACATATTTATTTCTATTGTTATTTTTAAGAAACCGCAGATAGTCCTCCAATGGCCTGGAAAGCAAAGACAGTTCCCTTGATTCTTTCTCGGAAATATGTTAGACTATATAAAAGTTATTCACATTGTTAGCTTATTCAGGCCTCTCCACCACCACCATCTTCTTTCCCCAATGATCTCCAGGGCTGCTTTCCATTTCTTAGGATGGTGTCCCTGAAAGACGTTATTCTCATAGTCACAACTTTAGGATCAAATTGGAAATAAATACATTCCACATTCACAACATATTTGCAATTGTTAGATGCAAAAAAAATAATAAAATAAGAATAAAATAAAATATGTCAGTCTAGAAAGTCTAAGCAATGCTTACTTTAAAAAGTTGCTCCCCATTAAATATATCGTTTATCTCTCTCTTTCAGCTGTTTCATACCAGTAACGGATATTTCATTACATTTAAGTTAACATTAACATCTTCCTTGATATCTGGAACAGCAGCAGAAGTGCTGGTTGCACTTTAAGCAACCCTATCACTGCATTTCAGCAATTGCAATTTTAACATAGTTGGAAACATTTTCAAATTCATTTTTGACAAGAATTATCTTTCTTTGCACAGGTGTCATTTTTCTTATTCATCATTTTTGTGGTCTACACCATGCTGCCCTTCAACATGCAAGATGCTATAATTGCCAGCGTTCTTACTGCTGCATCACATACCATTGTGCTGAGCATCTGTCTGTCATCAAGAGAAATCATCAAGGAACACTTGGTTTGGCAGGTACAGTATGTTTATGGTTTCTGCCATCTTTCTAGCACTTATTCTATGGATGTATCCATCACAAATGTTTAGCTGCAAAGGTCTTCAGGTTGATTAATCAGACCGAAAAAGTTGACATAGACACAAGGGAAAATGAATAATCCATTAGAAAGAAACAAATTGTTACTTAGGTGTTATGCTTTTCTTTTTAGATTCAGCTTTTATTGTTTCAGTCAAGTAAAATCCATTTATTTATAATGTATGAGCATGTTGTTAATATACAAGGAAGATAATCAAGTAAGCGTTAAACTTTGGTAGGTCCCAAGGGCTTAAAGATGTTTAAGACCATCTGGAGAGGCCCTGCTCTCGGTCCTGCCCTCTTCACAGGCGCGATTGGCGGGGACGAGAGACAGGGCCTTCTCAGTGGTGGCTCCTCGGCTTTGGAATGCTCTTCCTAGAGACATCAGATCTGCCCCCTCCTTGACATTTTGCAAGAAAGTTAAGACCTGGCTGTTTGACCAGGCATTTGCAGATGAAGTGTAATTACCTAAATTGAGACCTAAGGAACGATGACGACGCAACGGAAATCGATTTTAATAATGAGACGCTGAGATTGTGTTTTTTAATTTTAATTGCTAAAGTTGTATTTTAAATGGTTGTTTTATTAATTGTTGATGTATTTTATCTGTGGGCAGTTCTTGCCATGTGTACACCACCTCATGTCGCTTTCGGGCTGAGAGGGGCGGTATAAAAATATACTAAATAAATAAATAAATAAAATAAAATACAGGAAAAAATTAATTAGGTGCTGAACTCTCCCATTGGTATGAAAGGGAGTTAATGGTTTTTTCAATTTGTTTGCTTGTAAAATACTTTTCCTAGTGGCTCTGTTACCTTCCTGCATTTTTCTCCAAACTCTGCAACATTTCTGTTGCATAGACAAATATGAATATCTCCAAACTACAGACTTTAATAAAAAAATACTCACAACTCTTACTATAGTGATGAGTAAGATTGCCAATGCTCTCCCAGATTTAAAATTAGAAGGAATACTGGGTTGACATTTTTTGCAGTAATGGTGCAAAAGCAAACAGATGAGAGGGCTTCCATTCATTCCTACAGTATCTAGAACCTAGCTCCATTGCCAACAATTTGTAGCCTAAACTGATGATGTCATAAAAGCATTAGAAAAATAATTAAAGCATTGAATTTGGCTGGCTTTTGGAACATAATGAATTGTATTCTCTGAACGGTTTGTCATATTTGTATGCATGCTGTTTCTTCCAGCTTGTTCTACTAGTATAAAAATAGAAAGATGGTCTTCGGGTGATCTTACTCTTGTTTCTTTCAGGCTTTTTAAATTTGGTTGCTTGCTGTAGGGCTTGTCACTGTCTGAAAATTGTCGGCTGCATCTTTGTAAAGGAAAAATACCCTTTTGTCAAAGTGACAAGAATATTCTTTTCTCTAGATCTTTTTAGGTTTGTATCTAAGCCATCAGTGCTAGATACTAGTATGTCCCTGTTTCAGCTTTTTGAAATCAAATTCCTGCTTCACAGTTTTAAAAAATTACTAGCCAGACAATTTTCAGAATGCTTAACAATCCCAACTGAATCCTCAAACTGGTTATTTCAAGGAAGTACAGTAATTACTTGCCAGGAAGTCATTTGGGGTCAGCAGGATTTTCTCTTCTGTTCATTGCAGCTTATAGTTTCTGAAGCTCAGTTGTGGAGCTCTTACCTTGTTCATTCATTCATACATAAATAAATAAATAAATATACGTATTCTCAACATATTAGAATGTTTCTCACTGATTTCTGTCTTTACTTCTTTCAAATGCTAGTTCTTATATATATAGTTTATTTAATTTTTAAAAGGATACCTTAAAAATAATAATTATAGCATAAAAATACGATGGTCTTTAGATAAAGATAGATATATAGAGATATCGATATAGATTAGTGTGGTATATGGTAAAAGGGGATTGGAGGGTGGGGAGGGAGGAGTAGGAGGATATGATAAGATGGGGGAAGGGAAAGGCTAGTTCTCTCTCTCTCTCTCTCTCTCTCTCTCACACACACACACACACACACACGTCCCCATGGTGAAGACAACCCAGTTTTCCAGCATATTTTGCCGAGAGTGATTGACTGATTGAATTCTAGATTGCTATCTCAATTTGCAAACATTCTTTGCTTGTACCTGATGCATTTTAGTGCATGCATAGGACATTTGCTAATGTTTGTTTCCAGATTTAGGCCTTTGTGTCAAGTCAGATACTTTGCTGAAGAGAATTACCCCGCCCAACTTACTGGATGCACTAGATCTCAAAGTGAACAGAGTGGTCCCAGAGCCATCACATGGCTCTATGGCCAGTTCTCCTTTCCCTGCCTGTCTCTGCTCCCAAGGAGCCAGGGTTGCAAACATGCGGATCTGTAGCAATTTGATTAAACCCAGTGCTTCAACCTCACCAGGCTGGGGGCCAGCCAGAGTGAAGACAGTGTTTACACTGCAGATGGATCGGGGAGTATAAAGTTGCTCTCCAGAAGCACCTTTCAACCATCAAGGGATGTGCAGGAGAGGTAGATGTTTTCCCCTGACTCAGCCCAGGTCTCCACCGTCAGCAATATTGCTTTTTTCCACCTGCGGCAAGCTAGTCGTCTGGCCCCCTACCTATCCAGGAACGACCTGGCCACAGTGCTCCAAGCCACGGTCATCTCAACACTAGACTACTGTAATGCCCTTTACATTGGCCTGCCTTTGTCAGTGATCCAGAAACTAAAGCTCATCCAGAATGCTGCTGCTCAACTTCTCACTGGGACTCCAGTGAGATGTCACATAACACCCATCCTCCAGCAGTTTCATTGGCTTCCGGTCAAGCACTGGATCACCTTCAAGGTGATGGTGTTAACCTTCAAGGCCTTTGCATGGTCTGGGGCTGCTGTATCAGAGGGACCGTCTCTTCCCCTACCAACCCCAGAGGTCACTCCGTTCTGAACAAATGAACCTCCTGGAAGTGCCGACCTTTAAAGCAATTTGTCTCGCATCGACTCGGCACAGAGCCTTTTCTGTAGTAGCGCCGTCAATCTGGAACACCCTTCCAAGTGATGTGTGGGCCTTGCATGATCTGCTCTCTTTCCGCAAGGCCTGCAAGACCCATCTTTTCCAGCTAGCCTTTGACTGCTAAGCTGGAAAATCTTTTTGGTCTAGTTTAATTGTTGTTTTTACTTCTGTGGTGCTTTTATATGATTGTAAGCCGCTCTGAACCCTCGGGGAGTGGTGGCGTACAAGTCCAAATAATAAATAAATAAATAATGTGGAGCAAGGACACTTTAAGGTAGCCTGGCCCTGATTTGAGCCAGATCAGTCCTGTGATCTTTAACTGCCACGAGACTGATCCGATGACACACCAAACTGAGTGGTCAGTGTAGATGAGCCCTCAAATAAATAGTACAGAAGCAATATTTTTAAAATACAGTTTGCCACGTGTACATTGTAGATATAAGCCACAACCTTTAATGTAGGCGATGAAGTTGGATCTAGTCCATGAATACATGTGACACAATACACTTGTTAAATGTTTAAGTTGCCACATGTTTCTTGGTTATAATTGGCTTCCAGTGCAGCTATTTCAGGATAAATGTTATTTGTTTCTTAAGTGACATTTCTAGTGACATTTCTTACTATTAAGGGCACTCAAGAGATTTGCTACCTCAGTGTAAAACATATTTAAGACAGTCCTGCCAATAAATGTACAGAACTTGTGACTGCAGGTCACAAAATCTTTCCCAGCTTGCCTGCTCACAAATATCCATTAAACATCTTTGTGGCATACTGCCTAAAAGGGGGGAAAGAGTTTGAAACAAAAAGAAAGGCACTCTGCTAGACTTAAAAGCCTCTTTGTGGTTTTCTAGATGTTAGTCCAACTTGCTGCTAGCAAGCAAGCAAAAGATTATCTAGGAACCTGAATGAACACATTAAATTTTTTTCAGAAAATTTAAATCTAATCAGGGAAAGAATAAATGGGTTTAATTATTCTATTCAGGAGAAACAATTTTACTGAGCAATGTAAGATTTACTTTAGTGTCTAAGGCATTACTGAACTTCGTGTTTTTTTTAAAAAAAACCCCCTCCTACCTCTATTTTGCAAACCTTGTCATTAGAAAAAGAGCTATTCACAGCAGCATTAGTTTGCTATATATTGTATTTTAGTGAGTCCTTTCAGTTTTTAACATTTGATTTGGTTAAAATAGTTATTCCCAAACTTTATTCCATGAAAGAATTTTCTGTTAGGTTGTGAAAATTAACTAAATGGACTAATGAAAGGCTCCTGTAAACCTTAAATGTGTATGTGGGTATGTTACCTGATTACTCATGGTGACTACTACATGAATTTTATAGGGGTTTCTGTGGCAAGGAATCCCCAGAGATGGTTTTGCCAATTCCTTCCTCTAAAATATAGTTGACAGCACCTTGTATTAATTGGTGGTCTCCCATCAGGGATTTGTCCTTTAGGGTATTTAGGCCCTAATCTGATGTGTACCCAGATACATCTCTGGAATTCTCTAGATTGGTGTTAGGATGTGAGAGCTCTTGCAACAGGTCTTGCTGGTTGTTGCCACATCTGTGTCTGGTCATTTCTTTTTTCTTCTTTTTTCTTTTTTTGCATTCTATGGCTGGAATCTAAGCACTTTTCATTTTAGGACATTTTAGCCAGGGCAACCTAGTAAGTTCTATGGGACCGTTTATTGCTGCAGAATACATGAGAAACAGGTAGCTGGGATGCCGTGGCTGGGGACAGCCGCAACAGAAGGGGTAGGTGGGAGGATGATGAGATTGCTATCCTGTTACCCTGACCCACCTGAGCCCAGGCAATGCAGGATGGCAGTGAAAATAGTTGCAACCGGCTCCAGTTAGGAACTGGCTTAACTGTCTCCACTCACCCTAAGTGAGAACCCCTTAGCGTAGGGGTTCTCAAACTTTTTCAGCCGTGGCTCCCTTTTTGAAAGAAAAGTTTATTGTGGAGCCCCAAGAAATGTTTATATATTATATTATATATAAAATATACATATCAGGCATGGGCAACCTTTTGGCCGCACACTGCATTGCATTTTAAAATCTGACAGAAGGACCGGGCCGGGCCAGAGGCAGATGGATGGAGAGTGTTTGTGTGAACTAATTGGAAGAAGAAGGACAAATTCCTATGCACACTGTACATATTTTGTTTGTAGTGCAAAAAGAAAAGAAAGAAACAATACAATATTTAAAATGAAGAACAATTTTAACCAAAATAAACTTAACAGTGGAAAATCCAGGGGCCATCCAGTCCAATCTCCTTCTGCTATGCCAGAAAAGCAAGGAAGGTGTTTCTGCTCCCAGGAGAAGAATGAGGAGGAGAGAACAGCTGGACTTAGCGATCCAAGCCAGGCTTTGTGAGATGCTCCCAGTGGCTAGGTCCAGCCATGTTTCAGTCTCCTCCTCCTCTTCGGTGGCATCTGGTTGGGTAAGAGAGTGGAGGAAGGAAGGAAGGAAGGAAGGAAGGAAGGAAGGTGGGTGGTATGCTTGTGCAATTTGGCTGGAGGGTGATACATTTTTGGTATCCAAATGTCATTGGGTACCCAGATCCGTTTTCCGGGAGCCTTCTGAAAATCAGCTAATGGAAAAATCTGTTTTTGGCTAGGCAGACGAAAGATCTGGGGAAGATCCAGCCCATTGGCGGGAATGGGGAACTTACGAGGCTCACCTTTCCCTTCCTAGGATATTTTCCTTTCTTCCTTTCAAGGGAGTCTGGGTTTGAAGAACGGAGTTAAGGAAGCAGCCTTAACTCCGTTCTTTTGCCATTCTAAAGTTTAGTACACAGGCGTAGATAAGTAAGCCTATGGTTTGCTACATTGTGCAATGCTCAGATTATTGTTAACAGATTTGATGAAGTGCTAATTTTTGAAGAGAGGCAAACTTTTAACAATAATGAGAGTCATAAATAATTGGTCATGTGTTTTTAAAGACTTTCTGAACTCTGCTGAACTATTCTATATAGATTCTTGTTCAGAATGCAGCTGGGAGAAGATCATTTCTGAACAGAAAAACTGTTAATTTTATAAAATGGAGAGGTTTTTCTTGTAAGAATTCTAGATGTAAGCAATACAATTAATTGACTCTCCACATTTGCAGGTTTACTTTTTGTGGATTTGATTTAACTCTTTCTAGAACTCTCTTAAGTCTTCCAGAGTGGTTCTATGGTGAACTTTTGATGGACTTTTATGATTGAACTGTCCGGAGGACCTAGAGATGCCTACAAAGGTGTTGGCCCTGTTAAAACAATATTTGCATTTGCTCCCCCACCCCCAATTTTGAAGGGATCCTATGCTCAATATCACCTATTCCCCAGTACACTATTTAGTTTCATCTTTGTTGTTAAATAAGAAATAGTGCACTGGATGTTCTTCAATAGGCATTATTTGAAGATGACACAGAAAGATGGTATGAGGCAGAAAGTTCTCCAAATGTTGCTGCCATTTGATTGCCTGTGCTCGTTCCAATCACTGGATCCAATCAGAGGGCTCTCGGTGTACAAGATGAAAGTCAGACTGGACTTTTTAAAAGGCTGCTGATTACTTCCTTTTCTTCAAATATTCATGGCTTATGTTCAGTGTCAAGCACTTTCATATGAAGCAAAATGTATCCAGTGCTCAAAACTGGAAACAGTGAAGGTCTTTTTGATTTATTTGATCCCCATGTTAACAAGAACTGTATAAGAATTTAAAGTGAGGAGGGAATTGACCATCTGGATCAGGTTTGTAAATTCCTTATTTGTACATGATTATTATGATCCAGAGTGAGTCTCAGTTTGCTTTTTTGGTAGCAGAAAGGAAACTGGTTCTTTGCTGGACACCGTGACAAGTACTGTACCTTGCTGTGCACTTAGAGATTTGTAACACAGATTTAGGGATCCACAGTTGTTCCATTTGCACCCATGCTATGCATTTACAATTCTTGCATTACTGCCACAATCACAAGGCCTCCCTTCACAATCATTCAGTCAATTATAATAGTGGGCAACTTTTGCTCTATTATACACAACTAGGAGATATTTAAAGAAAACACACAGTGGAAAAAATTACACACGCCTAGTCTCTATTGTTTTTGCGACTCTCCAATCCCTTTTCCTGCCACAATAGCCCTTTGGAGTGCACAAAAAGAACACTTCAAAAATATCTATTCAAGTGTTTTGTTTGGAGAATCTATTTTCCCCCTTTGCTGCCATCAACACACAGGTTGAGTTGAATGAGCAGCATCATGACGCATGCTGTGTACAAAGATGTACCTTATTTAGCTTCACCCTATTCAGAATCCCATGTGCCAAATCAGCCACAGCACAAAAACTGGCTGCAGTGGAGAGATTTGTGGAAATAACTCTTTGTCTTGTAAGTGGCAGGTGTACGTTATCTCTTGTGTTGTCAAAGGAAACATTTTCACTGTTCTAGCTCCATTTTGCTAAAGTGGATTTCTGCAGAGCTTGGGAAAGTTATTGTTTTGAGCTACAACTCCAAGAACCCTCAAGCCAGCATAAGGTAGCAGGAGATTCTAGGAGCTGTAATGAGAACTTCTGAACTTCTTCCCAGTTAAAAAGCAAAGTCCCACCATGATCTCTTTTTGCTGAAATGCAACCTGATAAAGGTGCTTGAGTGGGACATTGGATGCTCTGTGTGCGTGGAAGCTATCACTGCCACTTTAGGAAACATCCCAGGCCCTTAGCTGCAGGACCAAACCCTGAGATTTAGGGAGTGGCCCTTGTGATATCAGAGGATGGCGGTGTCATTAAGTATATAGATTAAATATCTAGCATATTTGCTCAGAGCATGCTACTCAATCAAAAATACAAATTTGAACAAATAAGAAAGTATGGATAGAACTTAAGATACAAAAAGGATTGTTGTTGCCAACTCAAGATGAAATGAGAAAATTATTCCTTTCACCAAGTTAGGGAGTCTGGGTAGCATTATATTCTAGTCCACATGCGTTGGGAAAGAAGAGTTGGATGCTTCAGACCAGTTGTCATGTATCATGTTCTGCAGTTTATTTATTTATTTATTATTTCAACTTCTATACCACCCTTCCCGAAAAGGCTCGAGGTGGTTCACAGCAATAAGCAACAAAACATAACATACTTGCAAACATAATAAAAACAGATTAAGACCAGAGTAGGGGTTACAGCTTAGAGATTGAACGCCTGACGGAACAGGTTGATCTTACAGGCCCTCCGGAAAGCCTGTAGATCAGTTATTGCTCGTGCCTCCTCTGGGAGGGCGTTCCAAAGGGTAGGCGTTGCTACAGAAAAAGTGTGCTGCCGCGTCGATGACAAGTGGCAGATCTTAAGTGATGGAACCTCTAGTAGGTTTTGATCCATGGACCGTAGTGGTCTCTGGGGAATGTGCAGGGAAAGGCGGTCCTTCAGGTACACTGGCCCCAGACCATGCAAGGCCTTAAAAATTAGCACCAGCACTTTGAAGGCAATCCGGTGCTCGATAGGGAGCCAGTGCAAGCACTGTAGGACTGGTGTGATGTGGCACGATAATGTCACTCCAGCCAGCAGTCGAGCCGCAGCGTTTTGCACCATCTTCAGTTGATGGTGGTTGGTGGTGGTAGGCCTAGCAGTTGGTGATGGAAGGGTTAATGTAAGTCTTAGTTCTAAAGTGTTGAGTAATCCGTAAGTAAGAATTCATGGGTGAAAGGAATTAAGGGTGAAGGTATGCAAGAGATAGGTTGCAGCTGGGTGTTTCTGGATATGAGCTAGCCTTGGTACTGATCTTCAAGAGAATAGTATTTGTCTTATTTTGGTGGTAGATGCTGCTGGTTTTTCCCCAGGTTTGTGGATTTTTGGTAACTTGACCTGTCTCCTGTGCTCTTGGAATCCTGGAACCTTGAATCTCTGGACTGGCTTTTGACTATGGTATAGACCAGGCCTGGGCAAACTTCGGCCCTCTAGGTGTTTTGGACTTCAACTCCCACAATTCCTAACAGCCTATCGGCTGTTAGGAATTGTGGGAGTTGGAGTCCAAAACACCTGGAGGACTGAAGTTTGCCCAGGTCTGGTATAGACTCTTGATCCCTGTACTTTGCTCATTGAACTCTTGCCGTTTGACCACTGGACTGGACCATTTGACTATGGTGTTATCTTGAACCTGCAACAGTGTTTGCTGTCAGTTTTTGTCTTATATTCTGTGGCGGAGTGCTATCTTTATGTTTTGTATTTTGGACTATTAAAACAGTCAGAAAGTAAGTGCTGTTGTAATTAAACTGTTTTATACAAACTGGGTGTTTGTTTAGTTAATCTCTGCCTCTGTATCGGCAGAGCCCTGGCATCGTGACACCAGTTTCCCAAAGGCCACTACAGGAAGAAGGATATGTCAGATAGGACATTAGGAGCATTCGGGGCTAAAGAGTGATGCTGCTTCAGGCTACAGTTTTAAATTTTCTACTAAGATCTAAGCCCCACTCAATCTGATAAAATGTATTTCTCAATAGAGATGGTTGTGATTGTTGTTGGTATAATCTATAAAATTATCAGTTAGCTGTGTTGACTGTCCAAGCAGTTTCTATTCAAACAAATGCAAGCTTTATCAACAACAAAGCGTTATTGTATATCTTCATGTATAGCTTCAATGTACCATTGCATCCAGCTTTTCATAATGTAATGTTTCTTTCTCAGTACTACCTGAATTTAATTTGTTCTGACCATACTGTGTCTATATTCTCCTCAAACCCTGTACTGTATGTTATCCTAGTAAAAGCGTATGTAATTTATAAAATGTGTGATAGTAAGTGAAGTTCATGCCATAATAAAATTTACTGATCTTTGAAGTGCTACAAGGCACTTCATTATGAAGAGAGACAGATTCACAAAAGCATAAAACATCTCCTAAATTGCTATTATATCTGACAGACAGATGGCCAAGTTCTCTATAGGTTTCACATGATTATACAACACATTCATTTCTTACCAATTGGATAAGCAGTGTTAAGTACTTTGAACTGGCATTGTGGGAATGTTGGTATGATAGTTTCTCAGTTACCAGCCACTGTTCTTGTGTCCTGGAGTAGTTGTCAAAAGAGCTGGATTCCAAGCACAGATTTTCACAAAGATTTTGTAAACTCATTAAATCTAAAATAACTCATTGTATGTTCGTCTCATTGCCTCTCTCTTCGATATGCTGGTTTTCTTGTGCAGAAGTATTTAGCCTTGGACATCCTCTTGTAGTTCCAGCTCTGTTGGGAGGAATTGCTGGGAGCACTCCAATTGTTCTCTGGATTGCAATTTTGCTGCATAAGTAAGAGCTTGAGAAGGACACAGATTATTAAGATAGTTGGCCCTCTGTACAGACAAATTGAATCCACAGATTCAATTATCTACAGCTTGAAAAGATTTCTTTAAAAATCTAAGATACAAACCTTGATTTTGCCATTTTATTTAAGAGACACCATTCTTCTATGCCCGTGGTTCCCAAAGTGGCCGGTACCGCCCCCTAGTGGGCGGTGAGGTGATCCAAGGGGGTGGTGGGAGGCACAGGAGAATTTGGGGGGCACTGAAGCCCTATAAGGGGGGGGTGGCGGGATTCCAACTCGCAATCACGCGAGTGTGCACCTGCCAGTTGGAAATCCCGTGCAGGCACTGCCTGGAAACTGCAGCGCGCACCCCTTTCCTCTCCTCAACTCCGCCCACAGCTCAGTCCTGTATCGCCTCTTCCAATCCAACGGGTGCTTTGGAAGGAAGGGCCGATACGGGACTGCGCCATGGGTGGAGTTAAGGGGAGGAAGGCGGCGCGTGCTGTGGTTTCCATGCAACACCTGCCCAGGGATTCCAACTGGCAGGATGAGACAGTCGCGCGCTTGTGAGTGTGTGCCTGCCAGTTGGTCCAGCGGAGAAGGAAAGCCTCCGCGTCTGCAAATGCCCCCTGAATCACTGCAGCATTTGCAGGTGCCTCCTGGGAGATGGCCGTGGCACGAAGGAAAATGCAAGCAGCTCCCAATTTCCAAGGTCCAGTATTCTCTATTGAACTCGTGGCCTTTTGGTTAGCAAGTTCAGCAGCTCAGCTGTTTAACCCACTGCGCCATTGGGGGGCACTAAGAGTTGTAACATCTACATAAACTATTAACAAAAACAGGAGACATACATTTGAATAATGTTCACTATCTAACTGGAGCCTTGACCTTTTTCATTGTCATTGCAGATTCTGGCAAATGTTATCATTTTCATCTGCGGGAACCTAGCAGGAGCCTATCACAAACAATTGATGGAGCTTGCTCTACAACAAACCTACCAGGACACATGCAATTGCATCAAGTCACGCATTAAGCTGGAGTTTGAGAAGCGACAGCAGGTAAAACAGTTCTCGACATTTCATGGATCCTTCTCTTGCCTCCTATTCTTTGCTGTGTTTTGATGTGTTAAAAGGATTAGCAATTAGGCTGGAGGGGAAAGGCTCAGCAGAAATCTATTTAAGGTTGCTGTTCATTGCAGTTTCACCCAAGCCTAGAAGAGATGGAATTACTTCTGCTGCTGTTCTGCCTTTTTTCTCGGTGCACTTTGGTTTCTAATAAAGGATATTGGGATATAAAAGGAACATTAGACTCTTGACATTGCTGTTTGTCTTTTGGTATGGTCCATTGCTTTGAAACTTTTATGAACACCAATCCTTTATGGTAAAGAGCAGCACTGCTCAGCTGGATCATGTATCCTGCAAACTTATATACATACGTTATTAACTGATAAATCAGTTCTTTTTTCTTTTTTTTTAATTTTATTTTTTCAATTTTACAACAGTAAATAAAACAAGGGGACGCGGGAAAAGGTGGGGGGGGGGAAGGGTGTGTGGGAAGGGTTACAATGGGAAGAGAGGGGTGACAAATACTATGATACTCCCGTCCAGTCTGCCGGGACTGTAGAAGATTCTTGCATATGAAGCCCTTCCAGCGGCTTCTTATCAGTATCCCATGCACCTTCCTGTGTAGTCTAAAAAAAAACCGCTCTTGCTGCCTGCCCCTTAGCCTCTCGGGTTCACTTCGTTTAGATACAGTCTGACTCTTTTCCAATCCGTTCTCTTTTTGGGTTTTTGGTCCGCCACGTGACTCCTCAACACGTCCATTTCCATCAATTCCCTTATTCTGAGAAACCAATTTTTTACTGACAGAGGGTCGCCACTCTTCCAGTTTTTAGCGATCTCCATTCTGGCTGCCGCTGCCAGAAAGAAGAAGATTTTGTCTTTATTCTCATCAATCTCGTCATCCATGATGTTGAGTAAATAACAATCCGGTTTCAATTCCAGCTTTATCTCCAGCATCTTCTCCACGTGAGGATGTATTTTCTTCCAGAAGGTTTTGAGAATGCTGCAGGACCACCAGCAGTGCATAAAGCTACCCTTTTTTTGGTGGCACTTCCAACACTTGTCGCTCAGGGATGGATAACATCTTGCCAAGCTCTCCGGGGTATGGTACCAATGAAAAAACATTTTGAACCAATTCTCCGTAATGTTTGTAAACCCAGAGTACTTTACTTTCTTCGTCCAGATTGTTTCCCATTCCTTTAGCAGAATTGAGTGGCCTAGTTCCCTGGCCCATGTGACCATTGTATCCTTAATCTGCTCTGTCTCCGTGTCCCATTCGAGGAGCTGTTTATATAACAGATTTATCGTCTTCTTCTCAGCTTTCATTATTTTCTCCCACCCCGCTTCTTGGGTGGTAAAGTTCTTTTGCGAGTCTTTTTTGAATAATTCTCTAACTTGGGCATAGTGGAACCAGGTCAACTCGAACCCCTGGTCTTGCAGTTCTTCACGAGTTTTGAGGATCCAGCAGTCATCTCTTTTTGTAAGCAATTGGCGGTACGTGTACCACCTACTCTGTGGGACTTCACGCATTTGTTGGGCCTCCATTGGAGAGAGCCACAACGGGGTTGATTGATAAAACCGGCATTTGTACTTACTCCATACTCTTAGTAAGGCAGCCCTGACGTAGTGATCCGAAAAGTTTTTCTCGATCCGTGCCATGTCATGCCAGAGGTAGGCATGCCACCCCCTACGCAGGTCAAAACCCTCTAGCCTTAGTAAGCTGTCATTCTTAAGAGTTGCCCAATCTTTCACCCAGCTCAGGGCTGCCGCCTCGTAGTACAGTTGCAGGTTCGGGAGCGCTAGGCCCCCTCTTCCAACCCCGTCGCATAGAATCTTATACTTTATCCGTGGTTTTTTATCACACCATATGAACTTAATGATGTCGGATCTCCATTTTCTAAAGCAATGATTTGATCTGATTACGGGGATGTTCTGGAAAAGGAACATAAGCTTGGGGAGCACGTTCATTTTGATGACCGCGATCCTCCCCAAGAGATTGAGATTCAGGAATCTCCATTTTTCCAGTTTGCTTTTGATGGCTGACCAAGTTTGGTCATAATTGTTCTTTAGCAGCTGATTGTTTTTTGCTGTGAGATAGATCCCCAAGTATTTGATTTTCCTGGCTGTCTCAAAAGCAGAGATTTCCTGTAGGCAGCATCTTCTTTCATTGTTGATATTTTTGGTCAGGAATTTGGTCTTCCTCTTGTTCAACTTGAATCCTGCTACTTCTCCGTACCCTGCTATCGTCTTTGTCCATTTATTAACCTGTTCCAAAGGGTTTGCTATAACACAAGCGATGTCATCCGCATACGCCTTTGCTTTTATGTGCACTTTCCTTGTTCGGAGACCAACCAGGGACTCATCTTTTCTGATTGATTCCAGGAGAGGTTCAAGTTGCATAATATATAGTAGTGGGGACAGCGGGCAGCCCTGTCTTGTCCCTTTTTCTATTAATATTGATCCCACCGATTCTCCATTAATCAACACATCTGCCTTTTGGTTTGAATAAATTGCACGAATTGCATTTTCAAAAGCGAAGCCCATATCCTTCTCCCTTACTAGATGACGCAAAAAGTCCCAGTTTGCGTTGTCAAACGCCTTCTCGGCATCCACGAACAGAAGGCCAACTTCTTCTTGCGGGTTTTTTTCGTAATATTCGATAACATTGATCATCGTTCTGATGTTGTCCTTAAGATATCTGCCGGGTAGAAACCCGGCCTGATCAGTGTGGATTGTATCTTGTAGAAGTGCCTTCAACCTGTTCGCAATTACCGAGGCGTAGAGCTTATAGTCATTGTTTAGGAGGGATATAGGGCGATAGTTCTTCACATCCCTGGGGTCTGTACCTTCCTTATGAATGACTATAATATTCGCCATCCTCCAGGACTCGGGATAACTGCTTTTGAAGTGCTTTATTCATAAGAACTTTGAGATGGGGTATTACCTCCTCCTGGAACAGCTTGTAATAGAGTGCAGAAAGACCGTCTGGCCCCGGCGCCTTGTTTCTGGGGAGTCGCTTTATGGCCAGCCTTATTTCTTTTTCTGTTATTGTACGATTAAGTGCTTCCCGCTGTTTGTCGTTTAGCTTTTCCAGTTTTTGCCTTGATAGATAAGCCGACACTTTCTCTAACTCTATGTTCTCATTCTTATAAAGTTCTTTGTAGAATTCCTTGAATCGGTGCCCTATTTCTTCTTGGGTGGAGACCTGTATGCCCTCGTGGACCAATTGGGTGATGCACCGCCTCTGCTTTCTCTGATTTAGTTTCCTTGCTAGGAGTTTCCCTGGTTTGTTGGCATTCGCCAAATAGTTCATTTTCAGCCTTTTCAGGTTTCTTGCGATCTGCTCCGTTTGCAAGGCATTCAGCTCCTTCTTGAGCTTTTCTATCTCCCATTTGATATTTTGGTTGTTCGGCTGCCCCTTTAACAAGGTTTCCTTCTGCCTTAGGTCCTCCAACATGATGTTCTGGTTTCTTAGTCTTTGTTTGTTTTTCCACGCGCCTTGATGGATGAAGTGGCCCCTCATGACGGCCTTACTTGCATCCCACAGGGTTTCCTCAGATACCTGTCCGCCCTCATTGAGTTCGAAGTATTCTATAATCCGCTTCCTGTTAGCTTCGATTTCTTCCTCCGTTCGGAGTAGGCTCTCATTGAGTTTCCAGCTCCTCTTCCTGCGTCTGATACGAATTGACATTGTGAGGGGGGCATGGTCTGAGTGCAGCCTTGGCCAAATTTTGGTGTCATCGACACAAGTGGCAAGACACTTGGACACCCAAAACATATCTATCCGGGACCATGTTAGGTGACGGTGTGAATAAAAAGAATAATCTTTGACCTGAGGGTTTCTTACTCGCCAGATGTCCTCGAGATTAAGTTCCCTTTTTAAATTAAGAAACAGCGCTGGGAGTTCGCCCATGTTGGCCCCCTTCCCCTTCCTTGGCCTCTTTGTCCTGTCGTGGTCACTGTCCATGACGCCGTTAAAATCCCCTACCAGAATCAGATCATCAAACTCCTGCTCTTCGATCCGGGTTTTCAATTGGCGGATAAATTTAGATTTGGCACCTGTAGGTGCATAAATGTTACAAAACAAAATTACCTTGTGTTCTATTTTAATTTTCACCCCCACCATTCTCCCCTCGGAGTCTTTAAATGCTAGCGTGGGGTTCAGAGAATCTTTCACATATGTGACCACCCCGCATTTCTTTTGTATTGCTAATGAGGTAAATTCTTGCCCCAACTCTT
The DNA here is from genome assembly GCA_030556195.1 of Anolis apletophallus. Classification (NCBI taxonomy): domain Eukaryota; kingdom Metazoa; phylum Chordata; class Lepidosauria; order Squamata; family Anolidae; genus Anolis; species Anolis apletophallus. The sequence continues at coordinate 133,689,120 of JARBWK010000005.1, forward strand.
TCCTCGACAGATGTGAGGCGTGCCTCTGGGCAGTGTGAGTCTCCTGGAGCGCAATTAAATCATATTTCCCACTCTTTAATGTGTTGAAAAAAAGGTTCCTTTTATTGGGTGAATTAAAACCGTTTACGTTATTAGAATATAGAGTCACTGCCATTTTCCTCTCTGCCCTGTAGCTCTAGATCCATGGGGTTTGGACCTCCCTGTGCCCCTTCTTGCTCTTCGGTGGAGTCAGGTCTGGGTCTTTTCTTATCCTGTTGCTTGTATTCTTTCCCTTTATCCTGGGCCTTGGGGGGATTAACGCCATGTCCTCCACCGTTGCCCTGGAAGCTCCTTCTTGGACGGACTTCGTCCTCCGTTTGGCCTTTCAACTCGTCGAACAGTTCCTTCGCTTTCTCTTCGGATGTAATCCAGCGCTTGGTATCTCGGATATGGACCGAGAAACCTTCCCATCTTTCCCACTTGTATTTAATATTAAGCTTCTTTAATTCATCAATCACAAAATAGTACTTCCTTCTTTTGCTTAATGAAGCGGGGGTAAATTCCTTCAGCACTGTGATGTTATTTCCTTTGTAACACGGAGGGTTTTTTGACTTGAGTTGTAGTACTTCATCCCTTACCGATCTTTTCGAGAAGGTCACCACCACGTCCCGCGGAGTTTTGTTTCTCCTCGCGTAATTGGAGTTTATCCTTTGGGTGCGATCGATGTCCACCATCATCTGCTCTTTAGAAATTTCTAAGATATTTGCCGTGATCTCCGCGATGGTTGTTTTCAGGTCTTGGGCTTCGCACTCCGCCACATTCCTCAGTCGCAGTTGCAGTTCCGTGTCCTTGATCGCCGCGAATTCTTGCTGTCTCTCCAGTTTCTTACTGGCCGCTTCCAGGTTCTGGATTTTATCCTCAATTTTCTTTTGGGATTTTTTTGATGTCGCATTTTCCTTTTTAATATCCTTTACATCTTGTTTTAGTCCGTCCATCTCCTTCCTCATCACAGCCAGTTCTTCTTTCATTTCCTCCTTTAGCTCTTTTTTCATAATCCCCAGCTCCTCCTTGAACATCATTTTCATTTTGTCCTGCAGCTTATCGCTGTTCTCATTGATCTGGAGCTGAATTTCCTCCTTCATCTTGTGGATCTCTGTAATGAGATCCCTGGATGGAGAATCACCCGCCATGCCCGACGTGGAGTTCCTCCTAGGAGTAGATCCACCGGGTCCTCCTGAGCCTTTGCCTGCCTTTGACGACGATACAAATCTCTCCATAGTTTGTACTCCGGATTTCCACTGGATTTGCTTTCTTCTGAGATCAGGCCAGGCTTTTTTTGGGAGAAAAGGCTGGAATGAAAATAAAAATGAAGACAGGAGATCCTGCTCTCAGCAGGGGGTGAATGTAGGATTAGCCTAGAACTGGGCTGTAGTATGTAAGACTAGGGTTACTCAAGGGAAAGAGCCAAGGTGAGAGGGAATTTGGGGCGCTGGGACCACTTAACAGCGCTCCTTCACTCAGTGCTGGATGCTGGTCTTGCTTTACCTTCTCTTATTCACTGCTTCGCAACTGCGCTGGGGCTGGGCCACTGCCGACCTGATGATTGTCCACCGGGGTCTGGGGTCGCCTGCTCTGATTCCTTTTCAAGCGGTGCCGAGGGTTCCCGACCTCTCTGCTCACCCCTCCCTTTCCAAGCGGCTCTCCTCACTCCAATCCGCTCCGCTCGCAGTACTCAGCTCCCTGTTTCCGCGCCTCGCTCAGCTGTTACTCAGCTGTTGCGTCTTGACGACTTAGTGTCCCCCACGCGACCTCACGTTGTCTCACGTAGCTGTCTGACGTCACCAGCGGCTCCTCCCCTCTTCCCCGGCTCAGTTTCGCTTTCGCCAACCTTGCCTTCCTGAGGTTTCCTTAAAGGAGCCGCATCGCGTCCTGCTTTGTCTGTTCTTGTCCTCGTGGCGTCCCCTCTTAAAGGTACCTGTCTGCGTTTATTGTCTTCTTTGCTGTCCCACTTGGGACCCCGCTTGAATGATACTTGACTCCTTTGGGGTCTTCGGGCCCGCAATTGGTGCACTCGGCCCCTTTATCCCCCGTTGTCTCCCGTTGTGGGGCAGGTACAGCAATCCTACAGACCGTGCTTCAGATATCCCAGGGGTGCTGGCACGGCCCGGTTTCTGTCGTCTGGGTATCTCTTGACCTCTTATTTTTTCCCTACTCTTGTGTTGTTTAAAAAGGGAGGCGGTCGGCCTCAAGGGCACTTTCGTGCCTTCCCTCTCTCCTCCGCCGCTGCTCCTGGGGCCGCGCGCCGGCTCTCGGCGTCCTCCCTTGAGGGGGGGTCGCACTTGGTCGGTACCACAGCCTGGAGCTTGCTCTTAGCAGCCTTAATCCCACTGCTAAGTGGAACTTGTCCCAGTTCCCACTGAAGGAGAGGGTCAAACCTTCCGAGGACTCAGGAGCCTCCGAAGGCTGCTCCGGCCGCCATCTTGCCTCCCCCGGAAGTCCATAAATCAGTTCTTTTTGACAGAATGATCACTATAGCAGATAGAGGAATTTAGTAAGATTATCTGCATTTCATAACAACAGAAAATGAATGCTCTTACTTGGTTAAATCCAGGACTGTGGAGATTATTTTAAAATAAACAGTGTGTTCCTGGACAGTCTAGCTTCTGTGATAACTGAAGCTTCTCTGTAAAGAAGCCGAAGAGACTAATACCAAGCATTGGCTATATACCAATGCATGCCTGTTTTCATTCCTTTACCATACTCTGCCTTCCCTTTCCCTTAATCCAGTGGTTCTCAACCTGTGGGTTCCCAGGTGTTTTGGCCTACAACTCCCAGAAATCCCAGCTTGTTTACTACCTGTTAGGATTTCTGAGAGTTGAAGGCCTAAACTTTCAGGGACCCACAGGTTGAGAACCTTAGTCAGAATAATAATCATATCAGTTTTTCATTCACCTGAAGCTTTGACTCTCATTGGTCTGTGTTGTCTGTGGCTTGCTCCTGAATCTGAGAATACCAGGTTCTGTGAAGTTTACACATCCTCACATTACCTCCACTGACTTCAAGGCAATTGTGGTTATGTACATAGTCATGCTTAGAAGCCTAAAAAGCAGGAATGCAAGCAAGCTCTCCTAGTTGTCAAATAGGGTACAAGAAAGTTGGTCAAAGGGGAGTTAATGGATTATGCAAATCAAGAAAATTTGAGTAAGTCCTCTTACTTTGTACATTTTAGCATGCAAAGGGATCTTGTAGCACATTAGAGGTGAACTGAATGAATTAAGTTAGTAGCATTTCAGAAACTCACTGTCTATATGGGCCAAATAAAACATACATTGAACCTCATAGAGTTCGAAGGAGCCTCAAGGGCCATCTAATCCAAGCCATGGCCATGTATGAATACACAGCTAAAAATCTCAAAAGAGATCACTCTATAGCAGGGGTGCTCAGAATGGTGATCGTGATCACCAGGATGATCTTCGGGCCTCATCCTGGTGATCTTCAGGCCCCTGACCAGGTTTTTTGCTGTTGGTCCTCTTCACGCGCCCCTGCACGCTGCAAAGAAGTCCTCCGTCGTTGCTCCTCCCCGCTCCCTGCTCGCGCGCCGCCTACAAAAGCGTCCAAGAGGCAGAATGGGCCCCCTCTTTTGGATTCCTCCTCCTCCCTCTGTCCTTCTCCAGCCACTCAGTCGTAGGAGATGGATGACGCAGTGCATGGCTGGCCCCACGCACATGCGCAGAAACACCCATTCTGCCTCTCGGACTTCTCATGAGCTCTTGGAGGCGGCACGCATGCTGGTGGCGTGGAAATAGGAGCAACGATAAAGGAGAAGAAGAAGGACGCTTTGGGGTCATTTCCTTACCGCATCTCAAAGGTCGGTCTTTTTACTTTGGGGTGGGTGCTTGATTGTTCTGTGGCATGTCCGTTTGTTTATTTTTAATGTTTAAAAATGGCCTTTTAGCTCCAAAGCCTCTCTGCTTGCTTTGTTCCTTGAGAAATATATGTTGGGGAATATGGAAATGTGGGAGAAATGGGGTGGTTGGATGTATTTTTGCATGCCCCTTTGTTTACCTTGTTGAGTATTAAATGGCCTTGCAGTTCAAAAGCCTCTCTTCTTACTTTCTGGCTGATAATATGTGTGGTAATATGGCAGTGTGGGAGAAATGGGGTGGTTGGATGTATTTTATGCTCTGTTTTATATTGTTGTTATTAAATTGAAATGTTGATGTTTTATAACTTCATTTTATGTAAACTGCCCCGAGCCTGCTGGAAGGAGCGGTACATAAAAATGAATAATAAATATAAATAAATAAATAAGAAAATAGTTATACGTTTTACATTTCTGGGTAGGTGATCTTTGGGACTTGTTTTTTTAATCAGTAGCTCCCATGCTGAAAAAGTGTGAGCACCCCTGCTCTATAGCCTCTGTTTAATTCAGACATCCTCAAACTGTGGCCCTCCAGCCGTTTGGGCCTTTAATTCCAAGAATTCTTGACAATTGAACAAGCTCATGGAAGTTGGAGGACCAAACAGCTGGAGGGCCGCAGTTTGAGGATACCTGGTTTAATTGCTACCAAATAAGAGTCCATTACCTTCCAAGGGCATCTGTTACACTGTTGAACAGCTCATATAGTCAAGAAGGTCTTTATGTTTAGGTGGACTCTCTCTCTCTCCCCTCTCTCTCCCTCTCCCTCTCTCTCTCATTGGTTCATATTCTGGTCTGTATAGCAGCAAAAAACAAGCTCGATCCATCTCCCTCTCTCCCTCCCTCCCTCTCTCTCTCTCTCTCTGTGTGTGTGTGTGTGTGTGTGTGTAATTTGAATCCATTGGTTCATATTCTGGTCTGTATAGCAGCAAAAAACAAGCTAGATCCATCTTCAACATTGAATCCCTTCAAATGTTTTGATGTGGCAATTGTTTTATTTATCACCTCTTGATTTTTCTTTTCTTCAAGCTAAAGATATCCAACTCCCTAAACTGTTCCTCAAAGCACAGTTATGCCTTGTTCTAGGGGGGGGGGCTTTGTTTTAAACCAGAGGTGTATTACCCTCTAGATGCTACTGAACTACAGCTCCCATCACCACTGACCATGGATCGTATTGGTTAGAACAGTGTTTCCCAACCTTTTTTGAGCCGCGGCACACTTTTTACATTTGCAAAATCCTGGGGCACACCACCAACCAAAATGACACTCTAACACAGTAATACATATAGTTATTATGTTTTTAAAATGTATTTTACACTCAGTGTGAAACCTGGGCCTGTTTCGATGAACTCAACATAGATATCCTGGCAGGAATGGCAGAAAGACACAAACTTCCCACACAGAACTCCCATAACCAAGAGAAAATGCTATAAGAGTTTGGTGGGCATTGACCTTGAGTTTTGGAGTTGTAGTTCACCTATATCCAGAGAGGACTGTGGACTGAAACAATGTTGGATCAGGACCAAACTTGGCATGAATACTCAATATGTCCAAATATGAACGCAGTTGGAGTTCAGGGGAAATAGACCCTGACATTTGAGAGTAACAGTTTCTGGGATTTATAGTTCCCCTACAATCAAAGAGCATTCTGAACCCCACCAATGATAGAACTGGGCCAAACTTCCCACACAGAACCCCCAGGAGGCAAGAGGAGGTCTCTACTTGGGGAAAGGGAGGCGGGCCTTCCCAATGCATGGAGAGGGAGAGACCAAGTAGGCAATGGGTGGGGAGGGGGGGTGTTTGTAATTTTGTGCCTTTATCGAGGTAGGTTTCTTAGGGTTTTTATACTTCAACACACTAGACTCTCCCCCCCCCCCTTCCTGGAGGTTCTAATTTCCCACGGCACACCTGATGATCACTCACGGCACACTAGTCTGCCCCGGCACACTGGTTGAGAAACACTGGGTTAGAAATTGGAGTTGAAGAACATCTGAAGAGCCACTTGGTTTCACCTCCGTGGTCTAGTATCTGGGTTTAATTGGTAGCAAGTGGTATGCAAAATGATGTTATATTATCAGTAACAGAAGGATGCTGCAAAAGAAGGTAGAACACACCCCTGTTATGTTCTAGGTCTACTTTTTTAGGCTATTGCCTCCAGATGTTATGGATTTGAATTCCCAGCAGTCCCTAGGCATTATGAGCAAAGGTCGGGGGTTGTAGGAGTTGTAGTCCAAAACATCCAGAGAGCATTTGGAGCATTTGACTCTTTGAAGATGTATATCCAACTTGAAAGGGAAGTCGGGATGCATTGCAGAGGCAAATCTCTGCCTATATTCCTTCAATTGTGGACCACAAGACCTTCTTTTGACACATTGTTAGACTGTAGAATGAGCACATTAATGAGCCTACACAGCTCTAGATTTTGTCTGGTACAGAAAAAGTTAGAGGGGGTTGTGTATGTGTATGTATGCACCGGGAATGTGGCGCAGCTGGCTAAGTGTCAGCTACATAAGATCTCTCTGACCAGTAGGTCATGAGTTTGAGGCCTGCCCGGGTCGAGGTGGGTACTCGACCTTTAAGTGTAGCCTGCTGTCGACCTTTGCAGCCCAAAAGACAGTTGCATATGTGAAGTAGGAGATAAAGGTACCACATTAAATGGGGAGGCAAATTTTGACTGAATTATGAGGCCATTAAAGAACTCCAGGAACGTTGAGGAATATGGAAGGAACAACAAGGGATGCTGGGAATGCTGAGAGATGAGGAGTGCGTCAGCTCCCCCTGATGGCCAGAGTTTGCCTCTGTTCGTCTATATGTTGTATGTGGAAACGGCAAGGATTGTCTGCTAAGTATGTGTACCTGTAATCCGCTCTGAGTCCCCTTCGGGGTGAGAAGAGCGGAATATAAATAAAGTGTATTATTAAAGTGTATGTTCCCACTTTTAGCAACTACCTTATAAAATTGTTTGCCCCACTGTTAAACTGTTTCAGAAAATACACAAAAACAATTGTGAAACCTCCATACCTGGTTTTGACATTGACAAGCAGTTAGCATAATTACCCTTGTTCATTTCAGGTGTTTTGCATCCTATGACTTACATGATGTTTTGAAAGATTCTAGCCGGAGGCGATGTTGTTATCTGAGAACTCACTGAATGTCACTTTCAAGGAGGAGGCAAGATCCTAATAATAACGGGCTTAGAAACAGGGCTCAGAAGCTGTGACAGGTTTAAATGAACAAGGCAACTGAGTGGGATGCTAGATGTGTAACTGAGGCAATGCTTCTCTTTAGAAGAATGAAAGAGTGTTTTCGCCTTTCTTTGCCAAACCTCTTATAAAAGAGAGATCTTCATTCTAAATAACATGGAATGTGCAAGCTGAAAATGCTGTTTTATTCTAGCAAAAACAAGTATCTAGAAAGACAAATGAAATGATTTCATAACTAGCAAACCCCTATTGCAGTGAATTGTTAAATAAAATTAAATACAGCTCTGTGGTTTCTACTTTGAAGCAGTGAGTAGCCCAGAAGCCATACTAAAGAATTTATTTTCCTTTGAATAATGGAGCCCAAGAGACCTTGTATATATTTGTTTTATTTTCAACCAAACAAATGGAATATAATTGGAGGCAACATGACATTTGTAATAGAGACATTAAATCTCTAAGAGTGCTGCATTGTGATAAATACTTTTTTAGGTGGCAGTTTTTTCCCAATAAAACAGCATGGAGAGAGAGAGAGTCACATACACACACAAAATGGCATGTTCTTCGCTGCAACTTTACAGCAATTGAAAGAGACAGTTATGTATTTTGTTGTTTTGAGGTACAGTTTGATCTTTGTGGTTATACACACATATGGTAAATGTCTATTTCCTTCTTGCCATTCAGTGACCAACTGAGGAGCCATTCACAGTCATTAATCAGCAATACAATTTTGAGGAGTTGGAGTGCATATGTATGTGTCTATTCATTCATTCATTTTAGCTATCGGTATACTCAGAATGCTGTAATTTGTGAATGCTTTTACAAAGTGGGGAAAGCTTTACCTTGGTCCCATGGCAGCCCCACCCCCCATGGTACGCTTGATGAGGATACAGAACAATATTGAAAAACTGGGAAATTCCAGACAAGAAACAATCAGGGCCAGCTAATCACCTGCCAACAAAGGATTCCCTCAGGCAGTAAGAAGCCAGACCTTGAAAAAAACTGGTTTTTATGGCTGGTTTTTATAGTACTACCTGTTCTTTTAAAGAGTAAACAAAAAGATAGAAATCTTATAGTGTAAATTTTGGGGAGGAAGGAAGGGCTAAGTCTAAGGGAAATCTTTCCCAACCTGTTTTGGAATTAAATTCTAAGAAGTCCTTCCCATGCCCCTTCTACACTGCCAGATAATCCAAATTATCAAAGACGATAACCTGCTTTAAACTGGATTATATGAGTCCACACTGCCAGATAGTCCAGTTCAAAGCAGATAATCTGGAGTGTGTATGACAGGGATGGGCAATTACTGGCCCTCCAGGTGTTTTGGACTTCAACTCCCACTTGCAGGGCCGTAGCCAGGATTTTGATTCAGGAGGGGCTGAGTTTGATTTGGGGGGACTGAGTGAGAGAGGGTCTACCCTAGCAAACCTTTTGTATTGTTATCCCAATACCCCCATGCATATGGGATATATTGAGTATGGTGATCAGATCATGATATAAATACACATAACAGTTTAAATAATGTACCAGTAAGGCCTTATCATGGACCACCCTGAGAATTTGGGGGGGGGCTGAAGCCCCCAAAGCGCCCCCTCCCCCTCGGCTACATGCCTGACTCCCAGAAATCCTAACAGCTGGTAAACTGGCTAGGATTTCTGGGAGTTGAAGTCCAAAATACCCGGAGGGCTGGTAATTGCCCACCCCTGGTGTATGACAATGTACAAGGGGTCCGAGTTAGCATGGCCAGTGCCTAGAAATCCTGGGAGCTGTTAATTCATCACATCTCACAGGACAGAGAAATAAGTAATATCAAAATACTGTACATTTTCTGGGATGAAGCTCCAGGCAAGAAGGCAAGGAAGGAGGAAACAGAGTTATTTAATTTGGATTCTCAGTTGGCCAAATTTAGAGGAGGAAGCAGGTGTGATGTTGGCATTATAGGGCATAGAAATATCAAGGAGAATGGTGGAAATCTGAGTATGCTTCTCTTTTGCTCTTTGTAATATTTCTTTGGGAGGGAGGAGGATACCAAGCCAATCAGACGATTCCCCCAACCATGTTGTGTATATAGTGATGACAAATGAATTAGCATTGATATATGGAAATTTATTGGCCTCCCTCTCAGAATTCTGTCTTTCTTCTGAAGAAAGTGATGTGCCTGAGGACTCAGAGATGTTTTTGCCTTAATAAGGTGTGGAGGATAAATAAGCACATCAATTCTTTGTCATGTATCTGTCGGAAATGCAGCCTGTTCTGCCTTGCCCACATTAGAACTGGCACAAAACTATTGCACTGGAAGGAACCTCAAGGGAAGAAGGCTCCTTCAGCTGTGACAAATGCAGCCTGTGCCTTTTGAACCTAACTTAGAAAACTAACTTAATAGATAGGTAAAGCCTATAGTTGGCTACTTACCTGCTGGAGCAGTGAGTTATTAGAACTGCTTGGTTCTGTGTTAGGAAGTACAGTGGAAACTGTACCCTATTGATGAAACGTTGTAACCGCAAGATTTGTACCTCATAGGAGACTTGTTTGCAACCAACTAAGCTCTGAACTCTGTTATAAAATAAACAGTTGAACATCTTTATTACAACTGTAGCAGTATCTGGAGTCCCAGAACTCCCAAGGCAATACCTTTTGTGTTAGGTTGCTGTTTCTAGCGAGCACAAGGACTGATGACGCGACAATTTTACTGCGATTCAGGAAACCAGCTTTATCTGCATGACATCAGCTGATGGGTCTGCCCCCTTTGCGGAACAACGCCGCTGGAAGACAGAACCCCGATCTTTCCCAGTAAACAGATTTTATACAAACAATGGCGACAATATTTCAGTCCCTCCCTTCTTCATGCATTGTTACTGGCTAGCATTCATGAACCCATATTACTCTACCCAATTAAACAAAGCATTCCTAGCATCTCAATTCTATTTGCTAACAAACGTTGCGCAGTGTAAATTTCCATCTTTCCCTCTATGTTATCTGCCCTATGTGCAGGCTGTACTTAAATTGATACATTTGCTACCAAGTTCCCACTGGAAGCCTGCCAAGTGGAAACCTTATTTGCCATGCGCATCTCCTAACCCAATTGCTAACTTTGTAAACAAACGCACATGGTGAATGCTAAGCCAATCACGACTGTTTCTTATCTTAAAGGCACATGATGTTCTCTGGGCTAATCACAGCCTGTGCTTGTGTGGACCAATCAGAGTGGATTATTTTCGTCACTGTTGCTGGCAAGCTGACTCCACTATTCAGAGCCTATGCTAAGCAGCACTTTCTCCTGGCGTTTCTTCTGTTAAAGCATCAATTTCCCCTTCACAACACCTCTCAATGTCATTCATTTTAAACCACAAGCCTTAAAAGTACAAACCCTCACGTCGGTGGCTGATCTGATACAATTGGTGGCAGCAAATATATTAACTGGTGGCAGTTTGAACATCTGTTGGTGGGGCTCAAAGGGAAAGTACCCACCCTACCACAGTGGGAAGAAAGCCTTACTGCCCAGAGTTATAAAAGGGTTAGTTCCTTTCATGTTAGTGGCAGTGGTAAGATTTGCAAAAGTAGAACTGCCCTGCCATGGTTAACATAAGGAGCCTGGAAGCCTTCTTTATATACTTCATTACATTATTTGGTGGCAGCATATTTACTGTAAGGGTCAAGGGGTCTGAGCCCTGACATATCTGGTGGCATGGTGGAATAGCCTTCCCTGCCACACTGAAAAAGGAATTGTCAGTGGTGACTGACCAACGGCCAACCCTGACCCCATACATATGGTAACCCATAGGGTGAGGTTCCATCATCCTGCATTATGTCCCTCCTCTTCTTGAGGTCTACTGCTTGATTCTGTATTTGGCCAGTCTAGCAAAAAACCTGGATATTTAAAAAATCTGCCTAAACAGAAATATTAGCTTTGATAGAGGCCATGCCCAGGAAATTGGAGAAAAGGAATTATAGCTCTGAAAAAGAGAATATTCCTGGAAAAGGAGGGCCTTTGTGTTAGAAAGTGGCCAATGTGCACACAATAAAGTTGCATCCTGGAGTTAGTAACTGTGCTAGAGTCAGATTAAGACACCATGTTTTTGATTGCCTGTTTGCTGTGTGTGGTGTGGCTTTTCCTGCAAAAGAATCATATACAGTGTTGTACTAGTAGTCTATCTTCTATATGAACACTTCATTTTTGTCATTCTTCCTGCTGGACAGAAGATATGAACAGTTATCATTCTCTTTGTGTTTCAGGGAGTAGTCCTTTGTTAGAATTGGATGGGGTTTTTTCCCCAGTGCAGAAAACATGCTTTCTGGACAGAAATATATACTGTTCTATGTGTGTACAAATAAGTTTTTTAAGGAAGGAAAACACATTTACAAGTATACATCACTGAGCTCTTATAATGTTTTCATTTTAAATTAGGAATGATTATGAGCAACACACAAGCACACGCTTATCTAGCACCGGGAATGTGGCGCAGCTGGCTAAGTGTCAGCTGCATAAGATCTCTCTGACCAGTAGGTCATGAGTTCGAGGCCTGCCTGGGTCGAGGTGGGTGCTTGACCTTTAAGTGTAGCCTGCTGTCGACCTTTGCAGCCCAAAAGACAGTTGCATATGTGAAGTAGGAGATAAAGGTACCACATTAAGTGGGGAGGCAAATTTTGACTGAATTATGAGGCCATTAAGAACTCCAGGAATGCTGAGGAATGCAGAAGGAACAACCAGGGACGCTGGGAACACTGAGAGATTAGGAGTGCGTCAGCTCCCCCTGGTGGCCAGAGTTTGCCTCTGTTCATCTATGTGTTCGTATGTGGAAACGGCCAGGATTGTCTGCTAAGTATGTGTACCTGTAAGCCGCTCTGAGTCCCCTTCGGGGTGAGAAGAGCGGAATATAAATAAAGTAAATGAATAAATAAATAAATAGTTTTCTTCCAGTGGAAAACCTATTGCCAAAGAAATGGTTAGCATTCTTTCTCCTGCTATGCCAGTCTTCCATAAAAGATTGCAAATTTGGCATACGTCAATAATAATAATAATAATAATAATAGCAGCAGCAACAACAACAACAATAATTTTATTTGTATCAATGTCCCCAAAGGGACTCGAGATGGCATACAAAGGGACAAGCCTAAAGAGCACAGAATTAAAACATAACACAATAAAATAAAATAAAAACAACATAAGAACATATCACAATAAAACATAACATCATAAAAACAGTACCATGCAATGCAATAAAAATGCTGAGTTTGGAGAGCTCAGAGTTTGTGCAAAAATTCCTAGATAGAGCTAAGGGAAAGTGCAGCAAAATTCAGTAAGGCAGGGCTGGGAAGATAATGTCCTTTGGCCTTAAAATGTCGAAATTATAGAGCAGAAGGTTAGGCTAAAGTGTCAAGACTTAGGAAACATTTAGGCCAATTCTTTGGAACTGCCTAATCAAAAGCACAATGGAAAAAAGAAGAATAAAGTTTGGTACGTACTACAAATGATAATGAACCTTGTATAGTTGGTGTCCTAAATCTCTTTGGGAGAACATCCATGCCGCTGTCACTCTCAGGAAATGAGATCAACTAAAGCCTAGATCTTCCTTGTCTTTTCTTCTTCAATTGCAGGAACGCCTTCTTCTTTCTCTACTTCCTGCTCACATAGCCATGGAGATGAAGGCAGAAATTATTCAGAGGTTACAAGGTCCCAAAGCAGGCCAGCTGGAAAATACAAACAACTTTCACAATTTATATGTCAAAAGGCACACCAACGTAAGGTATTGTTTGATACTGACACTTAACAGTTCTTGATGCACAAAATGTGCTTGTTAATATCAGTAGCAATGCGTGTTTCATTACTAGTGTACAGAATTGGGAGGGAGAACATAAGCTGGTTGTATCTATGCATCTGTAAAACTAATCAAGCTTACATATAGAGTAATGTAATTGCACAGAACTGTAAACCCTTGCAAACCTTTCAAGACATTTATTTTGGAAAGACAGCTGTATTTAATTTGACATTTAAATTTTGAAGGCAATCAAGAGGTTGCAATATTACCACTTCAACAAATCATCTTTTTTTCCATTGGAAAACAAGAAAAAAATTTTGTTAATACATGGTAACTAGTTGTAGAGTTGTAATCAGTGTTCATTAGCACAAACCTTTTCCAGCTGAATTTCAATGTGTAAAGATTGAAATACGTTACATTCTCAATGACAGGGTGCAAACTTTGTGCCGCCCTCCAGATGTTGAATGATAACTTTATGTTCCTCCTCAATTTTAAAGTTTACAGAATCATATCTTAGTGGCAATAAGAAAATTGTTGGGATGTATAGCTAGAAATGTTTACTGTCACACCCGGGCTAGGGAAACCTTGTGAGAAGGCAATGGCATGGTCTATCTATCCCGGGGGGTTGCTTTCTGCTTCCCTTTAAGGGCTCAGGGCTCCAAGGACCAAACTGGATACTTTAGTTAACTCAAACACTTTATTGTCCATAACATTGACTCAGGCACATTGCTTAGTTTCCCCCCAAAATAACTGGCTTACTTTAAAGTTCCCTTGCTGTATTGGTCCAAGAAGCTGTAGCTGAAAAACTCTCCAAGTCCTTTCTTTTCCAATGACTTTGAGGTAGGAACATTCTCAGCCCTAATCAGATGGCCAAACTTGAAGTCACGAAGTCTTCCTCTTGATGCAAAAAGACTGGTTTGGAGATGCTTTGAACTCCCCAGAGTTACTCAGCCTTCCGATATGCTGATCTTTCTGTATGAATTCCAAGGAAAATCAGACTGGTGTTGAAAGATGGCCTGACCAAGTGCCTGGTCTGGCAAACCCTCTAAACACGTTCTATCAGGAGAGGTCCTGGTAGCCTATTGAATGCAAAATGGCATAATCCCCAGATCCCTGGAAAAGGGGTGGAACAAACTCAACTGTGCTCTGCAAACAATGATTGGCAGGTGCTACAAAACCAATCAATGCAACCAAACCTCTAGCAAACTGTGCAGGCTGCAAAAACACAATTTAGCACACAATCCTTAAAAATTCAAGATTTTCCATGCAGGCGGAACTCACTGCGCCATCACAAAATGTGATGGAAATTGATCCAGGTCTACTTCAGCCAAATGAGAACTATGTGCTGTAGTTGCTGGTGTTAGATTCCTAGAATTATAGAGTTGGAAGAGATCTCATCCAGTCTAACCCACTGCTAAGAATCAGGAAAATTGCATTCAAAGCACCCTCGACAGATTCCAGACTAAGAGATTTACAATAAACGTTCTGGGAAACCAGTAGGATTGAAGGTGGTAGATTTTGAAAAACACGAGAGATCCAATACCAAGAAATCCCAATGGAAGAAGATGTTGTAGTATGTAATTAAAGTTACCTCTAGTAGGTAGAGCAGAACAAGGACTGATGTTTGAGTATACAATCTCCCCTTTTCCATGGACATACCTTAATCAGTGAATTGTCCTGGCTGGTGCATAGCTCAGTTTAAATTGGAGCTTAAATACTTCTTTTAAGATTATCAGAATTTCCTAGCTAGTATGTTCCCTGTTTTTGTCCAAAATGCCACTTATCTAAGTTGTGATTTAGATTGCAGTACTAGCTCCTTGTCTTCACAGCGGATACTTTGTCCCCTTCTTCTGAAAAACATTCCTTCTCAAACTCCATTTCTGCTGGATTTGAGGGAACCACAAAAGATTTTGGGAATTTTGGGAGGTGATCTTGGAACCAGAGTTTGAGGTGACACTAAAAAAAGTATCTGGAGACCAAATCACAGTAGAACATTCCACCAGACTGCCAAGAATAGCTGTGAGCAGTTCTGCACGGACACTTTATCCCAAGGATGTCAAATTCAGGATTGCCCCCACGGTGGTTTTTACTGCTAGCCCCCTGATCACCCTCTCCTTCTAATTTTATAGTGATAGCCACCAGGTGTAAAATAGTTAGTGGAGATTGCTTGTAACCTGGAGTGATGTCCACTGGGGCACCAGAGCAACATAGGAAAGGAGAGGGTTAAAAAGCAATCACTCCTTCCTTTCTCCCTCCCTTCTTCATTCATCCTTGAACACAGGCCAACATAATCCCGGAAACTAAAGCTGGTGCAAAATGCTGCTGATCGATTGCTGGTGGGAGCATCGACAAGAGAGCACATTACACCAATTTTACAGCCATTGCACTGGCTACCAGTAGAGTACCGGATTGTCTTCAAGGTGCTGGTTTTGACCTTTAAGGCCTTGTATGGTCTAGGGCCAGTGTACCTGAGGGACCGCCTCACCCCATACATTCTCCCGAGATGGTTGCGTTCAGAAGAACAAAATCTCCTGGTGATTCCATCAATCTGTTCCTGCCACCTTTCAACAACAAGACAAAGAGCCTTTTCTGTGGTGGTGCCAACTCTATGGAATGAGTTACCAGACGGAACTCGCGCTGTCACAGAGTTGAACCCCTTCCGGAGGGCCTGTAAGACGTTCCTCTTTAGGCAAGCTTTTAATCTTAGTGCCTCCTGATAATCCTGGCCATACCCTTGTGTTTTTACACATTCAAACTGTTTTATGTGTATTTTATTGTTTTATGTAAACTGCCCCGAGCCTGCAGGGAGGAGCGGTATATAAAAGTGAATAATAAATAAATAAATAAAATAACTCCAGGCAACAAGGGGCAACCATGAGCCATTTTTTAACCAATTACCACTTCTACAATAAAAAAAGAGGGACAGTAAATGTCATCCCATGTCCCCAGGCCCCCCAACTCCAGGAATAGCCGTGTAAACAGTTGCAGTCAGTTTCACCACAGGATCAACTGTTTCTGTTTACCTGGATCAAAATCAAAGTTTGCTTCAAATTGCTCATGGGAAAATCATGGCAACCCATCACTTTTGTTAACATGCTTCAAAGGTGTGAGTTAACTCTAAAATTAGGTTCTAATCCAGTGGTTCTCAACCTGTGGATCCCCAGGTGTTTTGGCCTACAACTTCCAGAAATCCCAGTCAATTTACCACCTCTTATGATTTCTGGAAGTTGAAGGCCACTGTTCTAATCCATTTGAATCTGGTCTTGTGAAGGTGTTGAGTGAATCTCTGTAATATGTTTCCATCTTTTTTCTTTAACTTTTCTCATTTTTAACATTTAGCATAAAGAAAATACTTCATTTTTTTAGCTAGGAAATTTTAAATGACAATTATTTTACTTGCAGCATTTTGTACGCTGATATTGTTGGATTCACTCGCCTGGCTAGTGATTGTTCCCCTGGAGAACTGGTGCACATGTTGAATGAGCTATTTGGCAAATTTGACCAAATTGCAAAAGTGAGTATCTAGGAGGTCTTTTGATATTCATTGGCATTTATACATAATTGCTATCTCCTTATAATTACTGATAACAATAAGAATAAGATACTTGTCCTGGGCTGTTTTTGATATAGTGTCCAAAACTAAACAAGTGGTTTACAGGCTAATCCTATCGCATTTTGATTTTGCCAGAACATGCTGTGGTCAGAAGGACATCTCATCAAAGTGTATTCTTAGAGAATTGCAGGTGGCAAAGCAGCTGTTTTATATAAGAATAATACACAATCTCTTCGTGGAATGAATTAAGAATTATCTGTTTTTATTACCTACCTTTTTCAAATAACAAATGAGGAAAGTACTAGATTTGGCGGTCCCTCAGAGAACTGGGCACAAAAAACCTTGCTCTGTCAGATATCATTATTCTGATTGGTTTTTTATTGAGTTATAGAGATACTTTTTTAAAAATTGTAGTAGTGCTGAGTACAATTGGCCCAATGATATAAGGCAAAATGTTTGAATTCCAGAATCACTGTTCTTTACTGAATAGTGCATTATGTTTGGATTGAGATATTTGTTGGCATTTATACACAATTGCTATCTCATTATAATTATTGATAACAACAAGGATAAGGTAGTTGTCCTGGGCTAGTTTTGTCACCAAACAATAAATTTACAGGCTAACCATTTGCCACATTGGATTTTGCCACAACATGGTGTAGTGAATGAAATACTGCATGATGTAGGAGAGAAAAATCAAGAAAAAATGTTGAAGAGTAGCAGAAAAGAAAAAGGAGAAGTCAGAGTGTGTTCTAGCTGTGTGATGTTTCTAAGGACTTCCTAACTGATACGGCACTGGTATACATTAAACAAGTATTTTATTTATTTATTTTATTTATTTCGGGATTTTACCCCGCTCTTCTCAACCCCCAAGGGGGGACTCAGAGCGGCTTACAGTACGGCACAATTCGATGCCCACATAACAACAATATAAACCCCAAAACACTTCAACAATTAAAATACATTAAAAATACATTAAAATACAACTACATTAGCACCATACACATTCACTCTGGATTAAAACAATGTTCAGTCCATAAAAACATTGGCCATAATCACACACTTTCATTAAAAACCAATCTAAAATGCTGCCTTGTGCTGGTGTACGAATGCCTGGTCCCACAGCCAGGATTTTACTTTTTTCCTGAAGGCCAGGAGGGATGTGGTGGATCGTACATCAATAGGAAGCGCATTCCACAGGCGGGGAGCCACCACCGAGAAGGCCCTATCCTCGTCCCCACCAGCCTCATCTGAGACGTAGGCGGGAGCGAGAGCAGGGCCTCCCGGATAATCATAGATTACGAGGTGGGACATAGCGGCTGATGCGTTCGGACAAGTAAGCTGGGCCAGAACCGTATAGAGCTTTAAAGGTCAAAACCAGCACTTTGAATTGAGCCCGAATTGGACAGGCAGCCAGTGGAGCTGGCACAACCGGGGGGGTGGTATGCTCCCTGTATGTAGCTCCCGTTAGCAATCTGGCTGCCGCCCGCTGGACTAATTGCAATTTCCGAACTGTCTTCAAAGGCAGCCCCACGTAGAGTGCGTTGCAGTAATCTATTCGGATGTGACCAGAGCGTGGACGACCGTAGCCAGATCAGACTTCCCAAGGTAAGGGCGCAGCTGGCGCACGAGTCTTAACTGTGCAAAAGCTCCCCCGGCCACCGCTGAGACCTGGGGTTCCAGGCTCAGCGATGAATCCAGGATCACTCCCAAGCTGCGAACCTGTGTCTTCAGGGGGGGTGTAACCCCATCCAACACAGGCTGTAACCCTATGCCCTGTTCGGCCTTGCGACTGACCAGGAGGACCTCTGTCTTGTCTGGATTTAGTTTCAATTTGCTAGCCCTCATCCAGTCCGACACAGCGGCCAGGCATCGGTTCAAGGTCTGGACAGCCTCCTTGGTGACAGGTGGGAAGGAGTGACGGATCTGGACGTCATCTGCGTACAGATAACACCTTACTCCGAAACTCCAAATGATCTCTCCCAGCGGTTTCATGTAGATGTTGAATAACATCAGGGACAGAACTGAACCCTGAGGGACTCCACAGGACAACGGCTGTGGAGCCGAACAGGTGTCACCCAATGACACCTTCTGGGTACGACCTTCCAGGAAGGATTGGAGCCACTGCAGAGCAGTACCCCAAGCCCCATGTCTGCAAGGCGACCCAGAAGGATACCGTGGTCAACGGTATCGAAAGCCGCTGAGAGGTCCAGCAGAACCAACAGGGACACACTCCCCTGTCGAGTTCCCGGCGTAGATCATCTACCAAAGCGACCAAGGCTGTTTCAGTACCATGTCCCGGCCTAAAGCCAGACTGTGCCGGATCAAGATAATCAGTGTCTACCAAGAACCCCTGGAGTTGCGAAGCCACCACACGTTCCATGACTTTGCCCAAATAGATTGGAAACTGGCCGATAGTTCACTAATTGAGTGAGGTCCAGTGATGGTTTTTTCAACAGCGGTTTTATAACAGCTTGCTTTAAGCTGGCTGGAATTTTGCCCTCCTGTAAGGAGGCATTAACCACCACCTTCACCCACTCTGCCAAATCCCCTCTGGCTTCCTTTATCAGCCAGGATGGGCAGGGGTCTAGGATGCATGTAGTGGGCCTCGCCTCTCCAAGGATCTTGTCCACATCCTCGAGCTGAACCAATTGAAATGAATCCATTAAAACCGGACAAGCAGATGCTCGTGTCACATCCTCAGAGACTATTTTGTCTTGTGTTTGCTTGTATATGTTCATTGTGATCCGCCCTGAGTCCCCTGCGGGGTGAGACGGGTGGAATATAAATGAAGTAAATAAATAAATAAGTATTGGGATGGAATGAGAGAAATATAAGTGAGGATCCTTCTACACAGCCGTATATCCCAGAATATCAAGGCAGAAAATCCCACATTATCCGAGTATGGACTCAGATAATCCAGTTCAAAGCAGATATTGTGGGATTTTCTGCCTTGATATTCGGGGATATAGGGCTGTGGGGAAGTGCCCTGAGGGTGGGAAAAGGCAGGAAGGAAGAGCACTGGAGCTGTGTGGGCACGAAGGGCCCTTCCACACAGCCATATAATCCAGAATATCAAGGCAGAAAATCCCAACATCTGCTTCGAACTGGGTTATCTGAATCTACACTGCCATATATTCCAGTTCAAATCAGATAATGTGGGATTTTATTCAGCTGTGTGGAAGGGGCCTCAATGGTTTCTAATCCAAGCAAAGACAGAACAGGCTTAAACGAAACTTGAAGGAGCAAGAAGGAAAAAGAGGAGAAGGTAAAAGAAGAGAAGAAGTGAGCCTAATGGGTATATAACTCAGGCAAAGCTAGTACATTTTAACTAAAAAGAAAAAAGAAATGGGTTCCCTAAGACCAACAAGACACACAGGTCCACTATTACCAAAGTAGAACAATACCAAGCTTGGTATTGTTCTACTTTCGTAATAGTGGATCTGTGAGTCTTATAAAGCTGGTACATTTGCCAGCACTAACATACAGATATCATTTCAACTCAAGAAAAGATTGTTGCCTCTTATATTTTCAAAGGCTAAGATTAGGAAATACTATTATTTTTGCAAGTGCTCTAATAGTACAAAAACAACAAAAAACCATCCTGTGTTTAAAATCTCAAACCTATTCCCGAAGGACTTCTCTACTTTTGTGCCATGCAGGAGGAGATTTTATTTAATTTCATAGGTCCCTGGATATGGCATAGCCTGTGCACGCTTGTGATTGAACACATCAGGGAAAGTAGGTCAGTGGAAATGGGATGCACAAAAGCACTCACAGCTCTTCTCAGCCTGCACATTCCAGCCCAGTTATCTTCCTCCTCCAGTTATCTTTAGGTGAAGTATATTTGATGCTGTCAGATACATACAGCTACTGCAGCACTTCTGATAGCCTTTATCTAGCGACTCTGGCCATCTCCTAACTGTTCCTTTTTTTCCATTCAGGAAAATGAATGCATGAGAATTAAAATCTTAGGAGACTGCTATTACTGTGTGTCTGGCCTTCCTATATCTCTTCAGAACCATGCCAAGAATTGTGTGAAAATGGGACTCGACATGTGTGAAGCCATAAAGTAGGTATCAATATTTTGGATTATTCTTGTCTTTCACCACCACTCTACGAAAAACTCATGCAGTTACTTTACATCTATATTTTTTTCTTCAGTTTGTTTTCCTACAGTTGGAAATTTTAAACTTGAGATCCAGTAAGACAGTATTTATTTATAGCTATACCAATAGTGGTGATTTGTTTTGTTTATTGGAATTTTTTTTGTGGGAGGGATGTAATTTATTTTTTTGGTTTTACATACACACATACACACTTACTTATTTTTTATAACCCCCTCCAATACTGAGAATCGAGGCAGTTTACAAAAGTTAAAACATACTGTTGGAACAGATATAAAGCCATTAATGAAAACATAAAAAATCAATGAAATTATCTATGTGAATTAAAAACAATTAAAATGAATTCATGAAAACATTACCATCTATTATGATAAGCATAACAACAGCTATTAAAAGGCTTGATAGTTTACCTGTCCGAACATATTCTTCCCTAAGAACTGTCAAGAGTGTGAAGATCGTCTGGAGAGGCCCTGCTCTCGGTCCCACCACCTTCGCAGACGCGTCTGGTGGGGACAAGGGACAGGGCCTTTTCTGTGGTGGCCCCCCCAGCTGTGGAATTCCCTCCCAAATGAAATTAGATCTGCCCCCTCCCTCCTGACTTTTAGGAAGCTGGTGAAAACGTGGTTGTGCAATGAGGCCTTCGCAGAATGAAGGAGGATATAGCGAATCAACTAAAGTCGCTAATCACTAGATATGGACCGAATACACTGATTGAGTTGGACTCGATTTTACTTTGGCGAAAGGCTTTTTAAATGTATTTATTGTATTTGTAATTGATAATTTTATTGCAAATGTATGATGCTTTAGATTTTAAATGTTAGCATTGAATACTTGCTGTTTACCGGTCTGAGTCTACAGAGGTGAGAAGGTTGGGGTACAAAAGTTTTAAATAAATAAGTAAATAAATAGATAATTTCTAAACTGTAAGGTGTTTAGTGGCTGATGAAAGGGCAGTCATCATGCTTTCCCTGAGGAAGCATTTCTAAAGCTTGGGAGTAGCCACTTGGGGCAGTTCTACACAGACACAAACTGAATTAGGAAGTGGATTTAAAGGAACTGTTTCCTCTGCAGAGTCAACATAATCTCTTCCTTAAATCACCTTAAATCACAAGAACCAATTTGAGGCTGGGATGTTGGCCACCATCTCTGCTAAATGAGGATAGAAAGCAGACCTAAAATGTTTTTTTTCTGACCCAGTCTGCTGGGATGTGCTGATGTGCATTGCCATGACTGTTCAGGATCAGGATCAGGACTAGACCATGGCAGGGCATAGGAAATGGAGGCAGAAGGGCAAAATCAAGTATTCCTAAGAGAACAATGTGGTTTCCTCTCTGCGGTTTGTGTGTGCTTGTTTGTCTTCTATCCAGCTGTATTCCCAGCTTTTAAAGTGTGTCAGCACTAAAGTGTGTCCTGATAAGTGCTCCACATTTTTTCAGTCCCGTATTCCATTTTTGCATGGAAGAGTTTCATAATTAAGATGTTGCCACATGGATACCCCAATCCCATGTTCGCACATAGTGGTGTGGGACCATGCAGAAGGGCCTCCGAAGCAGGATTTTTAAAAACTGTGGGCAGATTCAGATGGGAGAAGTGTTTTATTTTGTTTTGGGGGTGATTTGGGAGTGTGTTTGTTGTGTGCTTTCAAGTTGTTTCCAACCGATGGCAACCTTGTGGTGCAAGATATGTGTGGCGGGATTTCATCAGGGTCGGTTTGCCATTATTGTGCTGTTCCATGCTGGGCCCGTAGAATGGCTGTTTCTAGGACGTGATCTCTGTTTGCCCAACGGGACGCCGGGGTGTCTCAGCTTGGTTTTCCCCAATGATAAAGTCCTTCAAGGCTTGAGATAAGTTTAACAAAGTTCTTTATTTGGGCTTAAATCTTAACAAACTGGAAGGCTTCAAACAGGCGACTTTCTCAGTCTGCAGTAACAGGGCAATACTGGCAAACTGGGCAATACTGGTCTTCTCCTTTTTGGGGAAAATCCTATGACCCTTCCCTGGGCAATCTTTCTTTACCTTGCTGGTGTGAGGCCCCTTCTTCCGACTCCAAGCTGCGTTATGGATAGCCAGATGTCCCATACCACGCAAGGTTCCTGTCGATTAGCCAGGCTGTTGGGACTGTAGATGATCCCTTCACAAAAGACTGCGAAACTGTTCTGTATTTCTCCAGCAAAGGCTGGTCTGTTACCCCAGCAAAGCTGGTCAGTTAACCTAGCAAAACGGTAAAATTTAATGCCTTTTTCCAAGTAGGAAGGAATAGGCTACCTTAAATCACGTCCTCTCCAATAGAGTAGCTGTTAAGACTGAGAGGAAAAACATCCCCTTTCCCTCCCAAATCCTGGGGATAGGGGCAGGTCTGTAACTCTTGATTGATTGGCAGCCCTCTGGGCCTGTAAATGCAAACCAAGAAAGTCACCTACAAAATAAAATTCAAGGGAATGAGCTCCCACAAACTTATAGTGCAACAAAGGGAAAACAGAGCCCTATTGGCACTGCTGTGTCAGAACAATTATCTTTTTCTTAGGCTGAGAGCGTTTCATTGAGCAAAGTAACTCAGTGGGCCACTATGGATGTGCAGGGATTCAGACCGCAATCTTGCACAGTCCTAGTCGAACCACTACACCACACTGGTTCCTTTTTTTAAAAAAATGCCTACTTTTATGTTTATCTATAAACTCTATAAAAGTAATTAAGCCTCAGTTTGGTGTTTGTGCTTAGGAAACTAATTTACACCCTTGTGTAACCACAAAGCTGCTGGCCGGCTACTGTTTCTCAACCTAAGCTAGAATACACACTAGGGAAATAAAGTGAAATAGCTGCATACGTACCTTGTTAAGCTCCTTGAGGACTGGCATGAGACAGGCCGATAAATAAACCTGTCTGTGCCAGACACAGGTGCTGTGAAGGCTGTCCCTCAGTCCAGAGTAACTGTTGTTTTCATTAAACTTCTTGAGAAATGAAAGTCTTAATTACAACTATAAACATTGCTGGACATCCTGCATGCACTGATAAGCACACAATGGGCAACATTATTTATTATCTGTTCCAGTGCAGCTCCAGCTTTCTTAGTGCTCATTAAGTCCTATGAATTTTTAATGCTTGTCGAGTAATCAGCAATTTTTATCTTAATTCTGTGGATTATGCAAAACAATTAAATTGTCTTTCCATTCTTTAAATGTAATCCTCCTTGTTTTCCTTCATTACTCATTTCCCCTATTCATTTCTTTGTGTTTCTAAAAGTAATCACTATCTGATTTTGGGATGACTTTATGAAATAATTCCTATTGACATTTGAAATACTAAAAAAAAGCAGCCTAAAATGATGTGTAGAAAAAAATATTTGATAGATTGAAGGATGAGGAGCGGTTCAGACGTTTCTGGTACAGGTGGGAACCAGGGAAGAAACTGGTGCAGTCAAATCCATTTGCAAGCCACATCCATCTACTTAACTAGCCCAAAGCACTCCCCTCTTAGTGATGAAGATGTTGGCTCTGACTCCTTCTACACCAGTGGTTTCCAACCTTTTTTTGACCAAGGACCACTTTGACCAGAGATCCCTCTCCGACGTTAGTACCAAAATGGTCACAAATCATTTTTTGGTCAACTTTAGATTCGGTTTGGTTATTTGGGGTGCTGATTCAGAAAATTTCATTGGATAGACCACATCAGTTCTAGATTCTGATTCAGACCATATACCATACAGTAGTCGCCATCTGCTTGCCCACAGGAAATCATATTTAATAAGCCTTGGCACTTTAAAAGGGTTTCTCGAGATCAGTCACTCTCGTTGCAATGGTGTAGTAACAGTGAGGCTGCAGACCATATTTTAGTTCTTGCAAACCACCGGTGGTCCATGGACCACAAGTTGGGAGCCACTGTTCTGCACTGTCCTTATTTCCCAGGATCTGATCCCAGGTTACCTGCTTTGAACTGGATTATATGCGTCACCACTGCCATATAATCTGGGATAAGCAGATAATCTGGAATCAGATCGTGGAAGATAGGGACAGGGTAGAAGAGGCCTCAGTGGTATATAAGGAGGTACAGTGTTCCCTCGCTACTTCGTGGTTCACTTATTGCGGACTCGCTATTTTGCGCATTTCAAAAAATATTAATTTAAAATATATATCATGGTATTTTCACTGTTTTGTGGTATTTTTCTGCTGCCGCTCTCCAAGGTGCTTTACCTCCTCAGTCCCCCCTCCCTTCCTCCAGCCTTGAAGGGCCTTTCCTTCCTTTCCTTCACTTTATTTTAAGTTTATAAAGACTTAAATTAGTGTATAACTACTAAAATAATGTATAAATATTAAAATAAATAGAGTATCCTTACATCACAGTTTTTCACTTTTTGCCGGAGGTCCTGAAACCTAACCCCAGCAATAAGTGAGGGAACACTAATGGTATTTGCAAACTTTCTTGTCCTTCACAAAAACGTGTCTCAACATGTCAAAATAATTATGTTTTGCACAGAATACACTATATTTGTGCATGCAAAGCAATGTATTTTGTGTGACAAGACCATCTTTTGTTTTGTGTACTAGACAAGCTGTGTACATTCTTTAAAAGGAACACTCACATTGTTATATTTTGTCATGTGATTTATGTAATTAAAACTGTTCATCAAGGGAGTCATGTCTCCTTGTAACTTGCCTTGGTCAGCAATCTGGTCATAGAATTTTGGGCCAAATGGCATCTCCAATCACCTTATTTTTAAATAATCGAAATAAATAGTTCTTATTGAATTAATGCTTTTACCTTGAATATTTTAAGATGTTCATTTAACAAACTGTTCACCTCAGGTATAAATGACTTAAAAATAAAAAGCAAAAATACTGAAAATATACCTATACAACTTTAACAATGGAAAAAATAAGAAAAGTAGATAAAATATATGAAAACAACTACATAGTACAATTCACATACGTACTGAACTGGTACCCATGGTTTCACTTACATGCATCTTGGGTATTTCTAGCAGAAGTAAGTCGTTTTAATAGGTTTCATGTTTATTCACAGTATACTGTTTCTACAGTAATTGCAGATATGAGAAATATACTATAATCTTGTTTGGTCTTCAAAAGTCCATACAATAATACCCATTATAATTATTTCTCAATAATAGGAAGGTCCGAGATGCAACTGGGGTTGATATTAATATGCGAGTAGGAGTGCACTCAGGAAATGTTCTCTGTGGAGTGATTGGACTACAGAAATGGCAGTATGATGTATGGTCACATGATGTTACACTGGCCAATCACATGGAAGCTGGAGGAGTTCCTGGGTAAGACCAATTTCAAGCCTCCCCCATAAATAAGCATGCAAATAAAGTCAGAAAGTGCTAGTTATACTTCTAGAGAGGCAGAGAGAGATTAATCAGTTATGATCTCTTTTCAAGGCTATAGGGCTGTATGCATCGAGCAAACCAATGCTTCTGCTTCTTTTCATGGCTCAAGGAAATTCTATATTATAATACACGTGATTATCACACTCTGCATTGTCCTTACCATCTAATTTGAGGTGATCCCACTAGGTCAATAAATTATTACTGCTTTTTGATCAAATTTAAAGGAAAGTGAACTAAGCATATGCTCAAATCTTCTATGAAACCAAACAGACTGTAGAGTAGACTGATTTGTGTTCACTAACAAAATTCATACATATTTCTCTACCGAGTTGCTCTTATCCGTCATTGTATTTATGGCATAAAACCTCACTGAGCACATTGATTTCAACCATTTGGCACAAATAAAATTGTGTTTGGAGGCACTTGACAACTGTTCTACTGCTGAGCTTATAGATATGGTTCCCATAAGCTGCCGAAACAGGGTAGCATCTGTGAAACATATGGAAACTCGTTTCACCTCCTTTTGATGAAGAGAAGGATGTACGTGGGTGATAAATAAGTAGAAGGAACAGCTTATGGAGCTACCCACTGTTTAATTGAATAGGAGCTTCTTCTGTGTATTGGAGTTTGCCTGCCCATAAGAAGATGGGACAGCTGAGAAGAAAGATAATATTGGGACATGTGATTGAGATATACAAGAAACTGTGAGGTGTGTTTTCTTTTAGTAATAGTGTGTCTTTTTCTGGAATCATGGAGACAGAAAGAAGATATCATTCTCAGCTTTTGTTTTGTGTAGGAGACAAACTGTGTCCATTCTTTTAAAAAAGGATCAATTGTTATATTTTGTCATTTGATTTATATACTTCTACAACTGTGGCAAATATTTATCAGTACCAATGCAAACAATCAAATAGCAGTGTTGCCTACTAAATGTTGTGTAATGGTCATTTTAAAATAAACCATAATTTCAGCCGTGTTCACATTACTTCAGTCACCTTGGCTCACTTGAATGGAGCTTACAAAGTGGAAGATGGGGATGGAGATGCAAGGGACCCATATCTCAAGGAGCATAATGTGAAAACCTACTTTATAATCAATCCCAAGGTTAGTAGTACTTCCTTTGTTTTGCACATAGTCATGTGTATTTAACAATATTGTAAACACCGAAAACCAATAGTTTGTTCCCATATATTTGAGAACATTTTTCTTTGTTACCTAGATTCTGCAAAAAATATAACAATAACTAAGTATATTTTTTGTATTTTTGAGCATTTAAGTCTGTTACAAAACTGTTACAAAACTGAGGCTACACATATTTGTAGTATTTGTTTGGATTGGGTACATGCTTGATTTCTGAAAGGATTATGGAATAATATAGATTAGGAAATTGATCTCAGAATACACCTTCCTGAGAATCTCAGTGGAGCTTTTATAAAGACCAAGTTAATAGCCCTTATATGCGTTTGAAATGTACCTATTCAAAACCTCAGCAGCCAGGAGGAGGATTGAATAAGGTTTTCAGTGCTTATACCCCTCCTCAATCTACTAGCAATTAACAGAACTGAAATCAAATATTCAAGATTGCAAACTATGTACATAATCAATGTCATTGTCATATCTTTTATGTCCAATGTATCTCCCAACTAGGAAGAAAAAAAAAGTCCACAGCACCATTTCCGAACTCGTAATACTATAGATGGAGCTAAAATGAGAGCATCTGTTCGTATGACTCGGTATTTGGAGTCGTGGGGAGCCGCCAAGCCATTTGCTCACTTGCACCATCGAGACAGTATGATAACGGAAAATGGCAAGATCAGCACCATGGTATGGTCTTATAGATCCTTTCAATGGATAGAATTATTTTTGAAGATAAGCAAATTATTTATTAAGATGTTTTATTTTTTGCTATCATGCTCCAAAGCACTATTCCTAATGGCTTACTTTATCTTTACCAATGTTTTGTTACATAAATATTCTGCAAGTTTGGGATCCCACTGATATGTAGGATACATAAATGATAAAAGGTATTATTCACAACTAGTTTTCTTTTCTTCATTGGAGTCAATGCAAATTTTGGCTATGACACATTTTTCCTTCAGTATCAAGAAGTTTGAAGGCAAAATGGAAAGCTACCAAAAACAAACATTTCTTGCATATCCCGGAGTCTGCCTAGATATACAGAAGTGTGTTTATTTATATATTCTGAAAAATCAAATATCACTGGTTTCTGGGACAATATAATCTTAAGGGCAGTTGAGTTGCAGATTGTTGAAGGTGTCAACTAAGAAGTAGCAGGAGGAAAATATGGGGGAGAGAGTTGGTTGGACTAAACTCGTGTATAGTGTTCTAGAGCACGTGGACAGTATGATGAATTTGCAGAAGGAAAGAACGGGGTAACCATGCCTTTCTCTTTCCTCACCACATCCATTGCTATTCAAAAATAAAATCAACAGATTTGTGTCCTGAGTCCTTTATCGCTCTCTAGTGAAGTATGGATGTAAAGCATATGTCCCAGAAGCTGTGTACAGCTTTCCAAGGCCTTTTTGCAAGATTCAGACACACACCCACACACTATGCTGCTGAAAATGACAGCAAACTGAATATTCCTTTTCAAAAAGGAGCATCTTTCAAATGTTTTTCCTTCCAGTTTGCTACGGACTTTCAGCAGTGCAGCAGTGGGGGTATGGGGAGGTTTCTGGAAGGACAATAGCTCTCAGACTGAACAAAGTTGCCTACCCAGTACTACAGCATAATAACGTTTTGCAAGAGTGGGAAATAAAAGGAAATGTCCTTTGTCCTACACTTTTCCTTATCAAAACCTAGTAGTCTTCCTAAGGGTGACAAACTGTCTACTAGCTAATGAAATCACATGGACCTCTGAATACTGTGTATGATTTCTGCTTTTATGCCTTGCAGGCAAGGAAGCATGTTCTTAGTGACCATTAGAAACTGCTCTAGATGAGCCTTTGCTCTTTTCCATGAAGGTTATTCTTTTCCTCTTACGATCCTTAATTCATAAATGTATTATGCCTGCCAGCTGAGTGGTTTGCTTCCAAATCGCTTATGCAGCTAAGACTACTATGTGAACTTACTTAGGAGAAATTCCCAAACAATTAAATGAATCTTATCTCCGATGAGACATCATTGCACTACTTGGGTCTATCTCCCTTAAAATTAATAAGGATTTTGTCATATGTTTTATTTTAATTTTGCACAAGAGGTGGTTAAAGTATACACTGATTCTTGTTTTGCAAGTTAAATCAACTTATTCATTCAGAATGAAGAATATTTTTACAAGACTGAGTAGTTAGATGATGATTGCTGTTATTCTCTTTTAGGATATGCCTATGGGTCAGTATAATTTCCAGCGTTGTAGAGAAAGGTATGCAATGGTTTTTTGATTTCAAAATAGAAAATCCTCCTTCCTCTAACCAAAAATCCTAAGTCCATGTGAACAGTTGCTCTGATCACTAGGGTAATTTTAAACAGCTGAGCTGAGCTGAGAGCTGTCAAGTGTCTGCATTACAAACCCTGAAACTGGTTCAGGACCACTGGACCTCCACCAGCACCACCTTCACTGGATCTCCATCCTCACCTTGCCCCCATTATTCTGGGCTTTGTGGTGCTCACCAGGCTGGCACATGTAATGATGATAACCAGAGTGACTAAACAACTTGTCACCCCAGGTGCCAAGTGACAAACCTGGTGGACACCACAAAGGCCAATCAAAGGGGTAAGGTAGAAGCCATGCCCTGTTCTCGAGGATGGCAGCATAAATATCCATAACCACTTCCCAAATAGAAAGTGGGTTAGCTGTTTACACTGGCCCAAAATGCAGATGAGCTCAGACAACTTTTAAAAATGCAAGATGGGGTCATGTGGCCTCTACAAAATCCATTTGTACCCAAACTGACTATTTTGACCCATGTAGAAAGGCCCGTAGAGTCTTTGAATGTGGAGCCTTGATTGTTACTAAATAGATGTTTGGGTAAAAGACAAGAATGCAAACAAATTTCAAAACTTTGAAAAATGACTTCTCCATATTAGGTGTATAGGAGGAAAGATGGAAACACTCAAGACATTATTTTGCAGGAGGAAGTAGAACAGTGGTTTCCAGTCTTTGTTTCTCCGGGTGTTTTGGACTTCTCTCTCATAATTCCTAACAGCTGGTAAATTGGTTGGGATTTTTGGGAGTAGAAATCCAAAACAACTGGAGGATCAAAGTCTGGGAACCACTGAACTAGAGAATATTGCTCTATGTGTATATAATGATTTACTGTACTTTGTAGTGTAGAGTTGCTCCTAAAATCCTTCACAATGTATGTTTTCTTTAGCTTCAACTCACTGCTTCAAAGAAAACATTTGCAAAACAGGTATAATGCCAGCTCCATCTGTTAAACATGTGACTGGTCTGATCACATGTAAAAGGTGATCTGGGGGTGTTAAGGTAAATTTGGAAGCATGTTGCAGAGGAAGCTACTGGTGGGCAGCTAAAGGATTCAGCTCACGAGTAAATATTGTCTGCATCATACCTGCTTTCAGTGTTTCCATGACATGAATACTTTTATCACCCTATCCTTCTATTAATAGTTGAGGTGCTCAACAAGGTTTCTGAATATTTTTTTTTACTGAGGGGAAGGTATGACCCATTTTGTCAAATCATCTACCTGCAGAGAAGTGAAGAGAGGAATCCTATTTGTTCAGGCCAAGTGTTGTTTTTTTCTAAGCACGTGAAACACTTTGTCAAACTTTATATTAAACACAACTTGTCACACAACAAAGGACTGCACCCAACAGATGCTTGGAAGACTGACATCTTCTGTAGTTTTAGGAAAAGTATGTTTACACGGAAGGGTTATTCTTGGCATCAGATTGACTGGTGGGTTGTGTTTGACTTTATAGATTAACACAATATGATCAAAAAACCTTTCTTCTTACATAAGCAGATGTATATAAAGATAAGTGTACTTCTAGAGACATTAGATGATTACTGAGTGAATGACTGTCCAGTTTACTTATGCCCCAAATTTATTCTCTTGCTGTTCTCCACTTCTTAAATGACTGAAGACTGATACAATTAAAACACCCCAATCCCTACTTAGTTAGATTATTCAAAACCTCAATTTTGGAAAATTGGATGATAAAAATTAACATTTTTTTTACAAACATCAGTGTGCTGTGATAACACAGAATCAGACATTTACAAGCACATGATTTTACACCAGGTAGTCCTATAATCGACCTCAACCTAGTGATCCTAATCTTGACTCCAATCAAGCTAACCTGACTGTGATGTACATTAAGTTTAGGATGTGTCAGCAATAGGTAATTATAAAATAAAAAGAACATAGCCATATATGGACAAGTTGCTGCAGGAAATAGAAGTGGAAAATTGTCTGTCTTTGTTTTCTCATCTTTCCAATTTTGCTGTAATTAATGCCATATTTTGCTAACCCTCCACCCCACCCTGGGTACAAACTCTTATGCCGCTTTGCTTTTGTCCTCTACAGAACAAAGTCACAGAAGAAAAAGTTTGAAGAGGAACTAAATGAAAGGATGATCCGAGCGATTGATGGAATAAATGCTCAAAAGTATGTTTACACGTGCAGTTACCTTTGTACCACTGCTGTTTGTATCAGAATAGAAGGCATGTGAGGAACATGAAGGACCTCTTACCCAACAGGGACTGAAGGATTTATTTGCATGTTTTTATCTGATAGCCCCTATATCACTCAGATTATAAATGGTGTTTAAAAAAAGGAACAGTAAAGAATAAAGCACCAGGAATGTGGCGCAGCTGGCTAAGTGTCAGCTGCATAAGATCTCTCAAACCAGTAGGTCATGAGGTGGGTGCTCGACCTTAAGTGTAGCCTGCTGTCGACCTTTGCAGCCCGAAAGACAGTTCATTTGTCAAGTAGGAGAAAAAGGTACCACATTAAGTGGGGAGGCAAATTTTGACTGAATTAAGAGGCCATAAAGAACTCTAGGAATCACTGAGGAATGCGGAAGAACAACAAAGGGACGCTGGAAAACGCTGAAATGAGGAGTGTGTTAGCTCCCCCTGGTGGCCAGAAGTTTGCCTCTGTTCGTCTATATATGTCTAAATATGTGTAAATATGTCATATGTTGTCTATATATGTTGAACTGCAGAGATTGTCTGCAAGTATGTGTACTGTAATCCGCGCTGAGTGCCCTTCGGGGTGAGAAGAGCAGAATATAAATAAAGTAAATAGAATATAAATAAAGTAAATAAATAAATGTTAGTGATCTAGGGAATATATTTTAAATAAGAAGACAAGCATTTCTACTAAACAGCTCTGAGAACAGTACAAAACACTCTGTAGATTGGCTTTTTTATCCTCTTCAGCATTTGGAATGGCCCGCATGCATGAAGTATTTTTCATAACACACAAGTATAGAGAATTTTGCACACAAGAGTACATTCAATGCATCCGTAAAAGTTAAGACAACACTTATAATCTGAGGAGGGTGGAAGATGTAAAAACCAGTGGAAGACATCTTAAAACATAATAAATATATGTATTTAAGGGGGTCAAGTCTTCGTGGGAAGCTTAGCATGCTTGAGCTCCATCTAATTTAATTGACTTTAAATGGGAAATTTGCACCTATTGCCTTCTGGTGGATCTTTACTGACTAATGTAGAGCCATAGGATCCCATTATGAGGCCTGTTTCATAAATGTATATATAGCATAGACCAGATACATGCAGAATAATTGCTTTCTTAAGTGGTCTTGAGAGCATTCAAGATGAGGTGACTATTCCTCATAACAGTATGTTACTATTTTCAATTCAGCCCTTCCTCATAAAGTCTGCATTTTGAAGATCTTTTATCCAGTAAAGATTCTTTAGATTCCTTTGGAGACCAAGATCCTGCATATAGAAATCTTTACGATTTTTCCCGCTGTTAAAATTGTCATGACTTCCTGTAGAATTATCCTGCGGCCTGTTTTACTCTGATGCCAGTGTCAGAAATTCTATTGGCAGTTCCCACTCCCCGCTGAGAGAGGATATGTCTTGTTTATAGCATGGGGATCTCCAGACTGTTTCATTTCCTCCAATTATAGAAGGGCTTTACCATTATTGCGAGTCTTCAAAAAGAAGTTGGTAGCTAAGAGTTATTTGACTTATGTATAATTTTCTGTATGATTTTTGGTTTTCTCTCCCAGACAGTGGCTTAAGTCTGAAGATATTCAAAGGATATCGCTGCTCTTCTACAACAAGACATTAGAAAAAGAAGTAAGATTATACTTCATGTTCAACTCTTGCATTTTGATCATTTTTAAAACCAATTATGAAATAGTAATTGGTCACATGCTTTCCTGCAGTTATTCATACCTGGACAATATTTAGGTTTCCTGATGATGACATAAATACAAGGTACACGTTGCTTTTCTTATCTGTTCTGTTTACACTTCCCTCTGACATGCATTTGAGCAAATCCAAGTCATTGCTTCTTATCACATGTATGGGAGCTAAGGAGGAGTAGTCCAGAAGAGGAAGAGATAGGAAAAATTGCTGCTATTTTATCTCATATTTTATTTGGAAATTTGAGCACCTGCATCTTCTCCAGATACCGACATGATGAAACTATAGCGCACTTAAAATTCCACATAAATTTTGTCTTGATAGGTCAGAAACTTGAAAGTTGTTGATATTATTATTATTTTAGGAGGTATATTTTTACAGACCCCATAAGAAATCAAAGTCTTTGGTTTCAGTGGTAATTACTTTTTCTCTGTTATCAGTACTTACCATGCCAAAATCATCCCCATACACTGTCTTTAACCATTGTCATTGAGGTATATTCGCTTATTGCAAAGAGAAGAGTGGACTATTGGGAGATTGCGGAGTCAAATCAATCCTTTTAATTCACATTATAGGAAAAAAGCGAAAAATTCAGTGGTTCTATAAAATCTCTATATTAGTAGACCTGGGCACAATTTGCTGGGAAATCCACTAATTGAATGAAGTATGGGGGTTATGCAAAATATTTTTCTTGTTGGTTGCATTTTATAGTTTGTTACATCCTATAATAGAGCTTTACTTACGTTAAGCATTTTTTAAACAAACACCTTAGAGCGTCAAACTTATTAGTGATAATACATGTTAATTGCTTTCTTAGGTAGGCTTTAAGGATGATATTATTGGCTTAAATTAATTTTAAATGTAAGAACTTTGATAGATCATATCAAAGCTCCCATCTAGTTTTGCATCCTGTGGGCAACAGCCAGATATTTCTGGGAAGCCAATTAGCAGGGCATATAAATGAAAGCCTTTCCTTATTGTCCCATCCACGTGCCCCCTTCACAGCACTTCATGCAGCAACTAGTGCTAAGAAATATAATAATAATTAATAATAATAATAGACTGACAGAGTTTTGAAGCACAATACTCCTGGCCTCACAATCATGTTAAAAAACAACTGATGTGGCAATCCCTGGCGACAGCAGGATTGAAGAGAAACAGCTGACACGATACGAGGATTTACAGATCGAACGGCAAAGACTCTGGCACAAGCAAGTAAAGGTGGTCCCAGTGGTAATCGGCACACTGGGTACAGTGCCTAAAGACCTTGGCCTGCACTTAAACACAATCAATGCTGACAAAATTATCATCTGTCAGCTGCAAAAGGCCAGTGTCTGACCTGTGATCCAATATAACAGTCAGCATGGTGATGTTGTTTGCTGTGTACTAATCTCGTTGTATTTCAAATAATTATAATACGTTATTTATATTCTGCCCAATTTTCCCGGAGGGACTCAGGGTGGATTCCAAACATAAAAGGCAATCATTCAGTGCCTGAACACAACAATACATCCATAGTAACGAAATTTGGCAACCCAACATATAAAAACAAATTATGACTTAACAACTAAAATTCAATCAAAAACGCAGCCTGTTATATCAGACATGAGACAAAACATCAAACAGAAGCATCAATTTCCCAGTTCCTTGGGGGCAAATAGATTGATCATTGCTCAAGATATCTATTGAACTGGTGGGGTGAACAAGGCACGGATGTGGATGGTAGCTATTAACCGTAGGGTATAATGATCGTATTACCAATTTCTCCTCTTCCTTGTAAGCCAGTGAACCAAGGTATGTCTTCAGCTGTTTCTTGAAGGCAGGGAGGAAAGGGGCCATCTTCGACTCCTTAGGAAGGGAGTTTCAGAGGTGGAGGCGACTATGGAGAAGGCCCTTTCTTTTGTTCCCACCACCTGCGCTTGAGACGGGGGTGGGTTCTGAGAGAAGGGCCTCCTTTGATGACTACAGTGTCTTGAGTCGGTCTATAGTGAGAGATGCAGTTCATCAAATAGTCTTGACCTGAGCCTCTGTATCTGAAAATTATATTTGGCTATCATAGTTCATTACTCTGGAATAGAGCTTTGAGGGGTATTTTTTAAAATACAGCACTGCATTGCTGGGGGATTCAAAAGTAACTTTTTCCAAGCTGTGCTCTTTGATCTGTCTTTTAAGGATGTTTCCAATCTTCTTTAAAGCAGTCTAATTGCTTTATATATCCATAAGCATTTGTCTGTTTAATGCAGGGGTAGGGAACCTATGGCTCGGGAGCCAGATGTGGCTCTTTTCATGATTGCATCTGGCTCTCCAGAGCAGCCCGGGCCCCGGTTTCCCAGCATGCAGCGGGGAGGAGTAATGCAAATGCACCGCGACTGCCGCTTCCACGCCACCATCGCCGCCTCTTCCTCATCCCCCGCTGCTCTCGGGGTCCTGTACCCTCTTCGCCAGGGAAGGCGGAACCTGACAGTGGCGGCAGTGGCGCCTTGCCCTTGTCTTCCTCCTCCGCCACGGGCCTCAGGGGAGGCAACGGAGGCGGGCCTGGCCCTGGTGCTGTAGACCCGGCCTTGCTGCCCCCGGGGGATGCCCAGCTCACCGCCCTCATCTTCGGGCAGCTCAAGAGCCACGGCCTCTTTCACACCTTCCGGAGGGACTGCCTCGCTGACAGCGACACCAAAGTCCGCCTTAGCCCTGTGCCCTCCTCCCCTTCCTTCCTTCCTTCCTTCCTTCCTTCCTTCCTTCCTTCCTTCCTTCCTTCCTTCTTCTATTCTTTTTCCCAAGTCTTCCTTTCCTTCTCCTTCCTTCCTTCACTTCCCTCTCTTTCTCCTTTCTTTTGCCTTCATTATTTTACTTTTTTCTCACTCCCTTTCTTTTCCCCACCCTTTCCTTTCCTTTCATCTCTTCCCATTTCCTTCTTTCTTTTCCCCTCCTTGTCTCTCTCCTGCTTTTCTTTTCTTCCTTTTCCATAGTTCGTTCTTCTTTTCTTTCTTCCTCTCTCCTCCCTCCTTTATTTCCTCTGTCTTTCTTTTTTCCCCCTTCCTTCCGTCTTCTCTTCCTTCCCAGAGTCCTGAGCATGCCTTTTGTAGAGCCAGGTCTGAAGTGTCCCATCATTCTGCCCGGGGAATCCTTTTCTCATAGTATGTACGTATATACTCACATTTAGTTGAATTCAGTCTTAAAATATATTATATATATATATTATATGGCTCTCACTGAAATAAATTTCCAAATATTTTCCTTTTATGGCTCTCTGAGTCAAAAAGGTTCCCGACCCCTGGTTTAATGTGAAATGTATTCCAGTAATTATGTTAAATTCAGCAATTTTTAAATCATGTTGTAAATTATTTTTAGGTTATTTTCTAATCTCTTTTTGATTTCATTTTAGTACAGAGCAACAACTCTACCTGCATTCAAGTACTATGTGACTTGTGCTTGTCTTATATTCTTCTGCATTTTTCTTGTGCAGATTCTGGTACTACCCAAGTAAGTGAAAAATATGAACAGTTCTTTCTTTATATCTGTAAATGGAATTTTACACTTTTCAAATGTGAGGGTAACCTGATTTTGATCCTTACTTTAATGTTGGACTAAGATTCCCCCCCCCCCCTAAACCAACTCTTTAAGCTGCTCCTCATAGGGCTTGTTCTCCAGACCCTTGATGATTTTAGTTGCCCTTCTCTGGACACATTCCAGCTTGTCAACATCTCTCTTAAATTGTGGTGGACTCCTTCCATAGTTTTCACGCTATGACCCAACTTGGTACTTCCATTTTAATACTTTTGCCCTTTTGGAATATGTTATTCAAGTAGTTACTCTGTACAAAAGGAATATCTTGTTTTATTGACTGTATATGGGCCATTTGGGGAACCCTTTCATCTGAGGAACAGTTAAATATGCTTTAAAATATCCAGTGTTTTCTGTGTTGTATCATTTTTGTTTTTTGTTGTTGTTTTGCTTTGGAGATACTTCCAGTTTAAATTAATCCTTCTCAAAACAATATGACACTCTGGTTTATCAGCCATTTGAATGTATCTATTTCTCCGTGTTTGAGTAGGCACCGATGTTCCCATTGAGAGATGGGAAAAATGAGAATATATAATGAGGCATGATTTTCTTGAGATCATGTCAAGGAATTTGAAATTTTGAGTATTAAATATTCTTTACAGAGATTAGAAAAACTACCGTGTTTCCCCGAAAGTAAGACAGCGTCTTACTTTCTTTTCCCAAAAGTCCCCTACGTCTTACTTTCGGGGTACGTCTTATATAACCCAAGACGTACCCCGTCGCCACGCCCACGCCGCCGCCACCGCCGCCGCCACGCCGCCGCAACCGGAGGTGTGCCGCGGCACACCTGCGGCACACCTCCGCGGCACACCTCTTCGCCAGGGCTCCAGGCAAGGGAGGGGGAAAGGAGCCAGGGGCGGGAGGAAGCAGCGGCGCGTCACTGTGGCGCTGCGATCTCACCACGCCCCTGGCTCCTTTCCCCTCCCTGCTTGAGGAAAGAAGGGAGAGGGAAAGGAGCCAGGGGCGTGGTGAGGATCGCAGCGTCACAGTGACGCGTCAGCGCTTCGTCCCGCCCTGGCTCTCTTCTCCCACCCTTGGAAGGGAGGAGGAAGAGAGCCAGGGGCGGGAGAAGGGACGACGCGTCACTGTGACACGTCATCGCCGTCCCGCCCCCTGGCTCTCTTCTCCCACCCTTGGAAGGGAGGAGGAAGAGAGCCAGGGGCGGGAGAGAGGGACGACGCGTCACTGTGACACGTCATCGCCGTCCGCCCCTGGCTCTCTTCTCCCACCCTTGGAAGGGAGGAGGAAGAGAGCCAGGGGCGGGAAGGGACGCGTCACTGTGACGCGTCATCACTGTCCGCCCCTGGCTCTCTTCTCCCACCCTTGGAAGGGAGGAGGAAGAGAGCCAGGGGCGGGGAAGGGACGACGCGTCACTGTGACACGTCATCGCTTCGTCCGCCCCTGGCTCTCTTCCCCCACCCTTGGAAGGGAGGAGGAAGAGAGCCAGGGGCGGGGAGAAGGGACGACGCGTCACTGTGACGCGTCATCGCTTCGTCCCGCCCCTGGCTCTCTTCTCCCACCCTTGGAAGGGAGGAGGAAGAGAGCCAGGGGTGGGGAGAAGACGGCGCGTCACTGTGACGCGTCATCGCTCTCCCCCCCTGGCTCTCTTCCTCCTCCCTTCCAAGGGTGGGGAAGAGAGCCAGGGGCGGGACGAGCGGCGACGCGTCACTGTGACGCTGCGATCCTCACCACGCCCTGGCTCCTTTCTCTCTCCCTTCTTTCCTCAAGCAAGGAGGGGGAAGGAGCCAGGGGCGTGGTGGATCGCAGCGCGTCACAGTGACGCGTCGCGCTTCCTCCCGCCCCTGGCTCCTTTCCCCCTCCCTTGCCTGGAGCCCTGGCGAAGAGGTGTGCCGCGGAGGTGTGCCGCAGGTGTGCCGCGGCACACCTCCGGTGGCGGCGGCGGGACGAGGTCTTATATACGGGGTATGGCTTATATAAGCCGACCCCCCAGACACCCCCGATACGTCTTACAATCGGGGGTGTCTTACTTTCGGGGAAACACGGTATATTTGGACTGAGGATGTTCTAAGAATCGATCATTTGAATTGTAGTGAGCCTCTGCAGCCATCCTGAACTCCATTTTGGCCAATAGAGAATCCAGTTTTGATGTGTTTTGAATATTCTTGATTTAAGCCATTTTTAAAGATCTGGGAAGTATATTAATGTATAGGGTTGTGTGTTTTGGGGTGCGGTGTCATCTGTACGCAGATGATGTCCAACTCTGTCACTCCACCTGCTAATAAGGAGGCTGTTTAAGTCCTGAACTGGTGCTTGGCCGCTGTAACGGACTGGATGAGGGCTAACAAATTGAAACTAAATCCAGACAAGACAGAGGTACTCCTGGTCAGTCGTAAGGCTGAACAGGGCATAGGGTTACAGCCTGTGCTTGACGGGGTTACACTCCCCCTGAAGGCGCAAGTTCGCAGTCTGGGAGTGATCCTGGACTCATCACTGAGCCTGGAGCCCCAGGTCTCGGCGGTGGCCAGGAGAGCTTTTGCAGAGTTAAAGCTTGTGCGCTAGCTGCGCCCGTACCTTGGGAAGTCTGACTTGGCCACGGTAGTCCACGCTCTGGTTACATCCCGAATAGACTACTGCAACGCTCTCTACGTGGGGCTGCCTGTGAAGACTGCTCGGAAGCTGCAATTAGTCCAACGTTCGGCAGCCAGGTTACTAACAGGAGCAGGGCACAGGGAGCATACAACTCCCTTACTGCACCAGCTCCACTGGCTGCCAATTAGCTTCCGGGCACAATTCAAAGTGTTGGTTTTAACCTACAAAACCTTATATGGTTCTGGCTCAGTTTACCTGTCTGAATGGATTCTCCCCTATGAACCATCAACAACACTAAGATTCTCAGGAGAGGCCCTGCTCTCGGTTCCGCCGGCTTCGCAAGCACGGCTGATGGGGACGAAAGACAGGGCCTTCTCTGTGGTCGCCCCTCGGCTGTGGAACTCTCTACCAAGTGATGCTAGATCTTCCCCTTCTCTGTTGTCGTTTAGGAGGCTGGTGAAGACCTGGATGTGGAACTAAGCCTTCCCAGAGTAGGCTGAGATTGGCTATTGTCTGAATGTACGACCACGTTTACAGATTGAGTAGAATTGATTTAATGGCGTTGTGGTTTTATGCTGAGTTTTTATGTATTTTAATATGTTGTTGTAGTTGTTTTTAAATTGTATAGCATTGAATTTTTGCTGTTATGCCGGTCTGAGTCCCTCGATAGAGGTGAGAAGGTCGGGGTACAAAGGATTTTAAAAAAATAAGTAAATAAATTCTCTTTAATCCATAATGTAGAAAAGCCCTTCAAATGATCCTTTGGGAGGTGTAGCTTGGTCAGTATGATGCCCTCCCCCTTTTGCTTCTATTTTATACAAGAGTGAAACAGTGAACAAGCCTTTTTCCATTCACATTACTGTTGCTTTCCTTTCTGGAAAAAAATGCATGCATAACTAAGAAACTTTTGGAATATTGGAGTGGGAGCTTTAGCACAGCATGTTCAGTACACTTGAATTTCCAAAGAAACAACACTTGTGCCATTGATTGTCTGAAAGCAAATAACACACGCAGATGCACTCCGTGTTCCCAAAAAACACCAATTTTATGAGGTCTTTGTTTCTGCTGCACCTGGTAGAAGAAAGGGAGATTTGCCATGAATGTTTATATTCAGGGGAAGTTTTAACAATGAAGCTCTTATGCACTCCAAGCCTCCACAGTGATTGAAATCTGTTGAAAGCTTCATGAACATACCAGAGGAAAAGAACAGACATTTAAATTATCTGACTCAAGCCAGAGCCCTTGAAAATGAAAATTAGTTTCTTCTTAGAATGAATATCTTGTCGATGAATATCTTAGCCTATTTGCATTCCAAATCCTTAAAGATGTGGAAGGGAAAGAAGGGTCACAGCAGCCTTCTGGTGAAACAGTGGCCAATCTGCAGTGGATTAAGGGCTGATATTTTTGATGTTTTGACCATCTAGCAGGCCTGGATTACCCATAAGGCCAGACATGGGGGGCAGCAGGTCCGGACCCCCCCAAAAAAGTTTTTAAAAATTCAAAAAAATTCAAAAAAAATCACAAAGATTCAAATAAGTGAGCATGTGTGTGGCGGCGGAAGCGCCATCCACGCCCCTTGCTCTGCTCCCCTCGGCTCAACGGCTCTGCCCCGGTTCCGCCCCATCCCGGCTCCGCCCCACCTACTCGCCAGCGCGAGGAGGAGGAAGGAAAGCCCCACCCCCGGAGCCAATGCAGTGGGGAGCCGTCATGCCGGCCTCAGAAGCGGCCGAAATCGCCCTTTTCAGGCTGGCATGGTGACTTTAGGAGGGAGGGAGGAGAGAGGAGGCTCCCCACAGCTCCTCCCTCCCTCCTAAAGCCGTCATGCCGGCCTGAAAAGGGCGATTTCGGCCACTTCTGAGGCCGGCATGACGGCTCTCCACGGCATCGGCTCCAGGGGTGGGGCTTTCTTCCTCCTCCTCACGCCGGTGAGGAGCTGGGGCGGAGCCGGGTGGGGGCGGGGCTGGGGCGGGGCTGGGGGCAGGGCGGACCCAGGGGCAGGGGCAGAGCCTTTGGCCTAGGGCGCCAAAAGGCCATGATCTGGGCCTAAACAACACACAAGAGAATAAGGCTATGGTGCCTAGAATGCAGACCAACACAAAGGAAGAAGAGTAACAGGAGGTGATATCCTAAATACTCAGTGCAATGCAAGACCAATACAGGTCCCCATGATCTGGGCCTGCCATCTAGCATCTTTGTACAGGGCGATCCTTGCAAAACTTGCTTGCTTCTGGTTTTGGAGGCTCTACCTATGATCTTTATAACTAACTCCTAGACACAGAAAAGAAAGGAAGGAAGATTGCTGTGAATATACCTAGTGTTTTATTGGTTGAATGTCTGCAGCAATCCTAAAAAACATCTGAGTTTGAGCAAACCTTCAAAGGAAATTACTCTTCCAGCCAATATTTTTGTGAATGGAATTTATACCTGTGAACTGCAACAACAATTCTTGCTATTCATGTCTATGGGAGTAGGGTTGCCAGGTTAAACTCGTATAGTTCTAATATTTAACAAGCAAACATTGCTTGTTTGCTTATTGTAAGTTATAATGATTGTATTGTTTTATTTGCTGTTGTGTTGTTTTACTATGTGCTGTGGGCTTGGCCTCATGTACTGTAAGCCGCCCCGAGTCCCTTCTGGGAGATGGGGCGGGGTATAAATAAAGTTTAATAATTTAATAATAATAATAATAATAGTTCTAATATTTAACAGATTTTGGATGGAGGAGACATATAATAAAGTTCTGTCAGACTAATCTCTTACAGTCAACCTAGTCAAAATAGATTAAGAAAATTAAATGTGTTAAGCAAAAAACACATTTAAAAACCAGTGGTGGATTTTATCTATGGTCCTTGTTATTTCATAATCAGCATTACCTATTACAATTAAATCTTATTTCTACAGTTACGCATTAAAAGAGTAATCATTGCTTGTTTGAGAACAAACATGCCTTTAATGTTTTGTTTTATTTTGT
Source organism: Anolis apletophallus (assembly GCA_030556195.1). Taxonomy (NCBI): domain Eukaryota; kingdom Metazoa; phylum Chordata; class Lepidosauria; order Squamata; family Anolidae; genus Anolis; species Anolis apletophallus. Next base: position 133,731,401 of record JARBWK010000005.1, read on the forward strand.
CATATGTGTACTGAATGAGAGAGCATTTAGTTCTTTACCCCATTTTGCACAAAAATGGAATATATATGCTTAGCAAAGGTGGGTTCTCTGCCTCCTTCCTAGTTGAATAGAGCAGTGTGTCCCAACCAGTGTGCCACGGCACACTAGTGGCGCTCTTTCCCCTCCTAGCAGCTCTATCTCCCTCTTTCCCTCCCCAAAGATCCTCCCCAAGGCAAAGGAAGGGCTCCGCCGAATGCCGGAAGCTCCACGTCGGTGAATTGGGCAATGAGCGAACCTGGGAGCATCGGGAGGCTGAAACAATCACCGGTTTCCAAGAAACAAATTGAGCCTCTCCACTTGGAAATGTTAATTTTTTTTACTATTGTACTGGATTTTTCAAGAGTTGCCTCCCAAAGGAACTGTTTATAGCAGCTTCATGACATCCATAGTTATCTGGAAGCAAGTTTCACTCAGGGTGAAATTTCACAAGGGTCTGGAGAACAAGCCCTATGAGGAGCGGCTTGAAGAGCTGGGCATTGTTTAGGCTGAGAGAAGACATGATTGCCATGTATAAGTGTGTGAGAGGAAGTCATATATATGTTGTTTTCATCGAAACAGGCCCAGGTTTCACACTGTGTGTATAAATACATTTTAAAACATATTAACTATATGTATTACTGTGTTAGAGTGTCATTTTGTGTCATTTTGGTTGGTGGTGTGCCCCAGGATTTTGTAAATGTAAAAAATGTGCCACGGCTCAAAAAAGGTTGAAAAACACTGGAATAGTGGGTTAAATAAGATGTGCAAGGAACTGCAATATTTGTTTGGATATATACCTCCTCCTTTAATATGTAACATGGCAGGGAGAGGATTGAAGAGCTAGTTTGAGCTTCAAAAGAGCCAAGGATAAGTATGTGAGGGAAACTGAACCTTCCCTCCCCTTACCTTCCTAGTGAGTTACCTAAACTTTGTCTCTCCCATACCAGCTCAGCCTCCAGGCTGCTTCAGGGGAAATGTAACATGCCCCTGTATTATATACGGGTGGGTAGATCTACAGGATTGACTAAACATAGCTGTCACTATCAGATTGTTTTAACTTTTATTGGCTGAATGTATTCATTTATCCTGGCCTTCAGTTAGATTGATTTATTCTCATTTGTTTCTATGTTAGTTCTCTAACAGGTCTTTTTCCTCCTTGTCTTTCAGAAAGTCTATACTTGGAATCTCCTTTGGAACTGCTTTTTTTGTGCTTTCTTTCATTCTGTTTATCTGCTTTGCCGGCCAGCTTTTGGTAGGTATTGTGAGCATATCAATTTTGTCTATTTATTTATTATTTATTACTTCAAATTTCTAGACCGCCACTCCCCGAGGGATCGGAGCAGTTTACAGCAAAATAGAAGTAAAAATAACAAGCAGATACAACAATTATAAAATACACAAACAAAACATCTACTATTTACTAAAAACAAATACATTGTGTCATTCCCAGCTAATCCTAGCTGAGCTATAGTTGCAGGGCTCAAGGAGGGAACAATTGGAGGCAGGCCATGGCGACCTAAGTCTTCTTAGTCCAATTTGTGGGGCCATGGGGCTGAGTCTTATAAGTCCCAGCCATAGGGCTATGGGGGCTAAATCTAACCCAGCTCCCAAACCCCAGTCCCCAAAAGGTTCTAGATCTGTATTTCTTGACCTTACCCTTTCTCAAAATAGAGTCCAGGCTTGTTCTAAGACTGTTCTGGACTTCAGCGGTCACCCCAGAGTTATTTGGGATGACTCGATGGTCTCGATGAGTATTCGAGCAGACTTTGTTAGCCGGAGAAAGGACCAACGCCTTGGGAACGCATCTCTCCTGGAAGGCTGTTGACTCCAGAGTCCAGATGGTCCATTGATGGACCGGAAGTCGGAAGTTCCCTTGGCTTCCTCTTCCGGAGTCTTCTCCGGCACCTGCGCAGTCGTTTCTTCTGGCTCAGACCGAATTTCTACAAAAATAATTAGGCCATAATACCTATGAGTTATTATGGGACACTCTCTTTCCCAAAAATAGTTTTAATATACCTGTTGGTTAGTTACCTTGTTAAAACAATGGTTCTAAGCAATAGTTTGAAAAAGTTATGTTTCAAATGACAAATCCCAGAATCCTTGCTAACTGGGGTTTTTAGGAATCAGAGTCCCCAATACTTATTTTTCCAAGTTCTGATATTGATTAACTTTCTTTCCTGTAGTTAATTTCTTTATACTGTATCCTGTTATTTTAAATACAGTATTTTTTCTGTTTGAGCATTGTTAACCAATCAATACTGTACAGAAAAATAGGGATTTTTGTATTGCAGATATCTTCACCTGTCACAGTTAAAAATAATCTTATGCTTTTGTACTGATAAGTATGACTATTATTTCATATTACTGATTAATTCCAATGAAGCACTCTACATTTTAGGATTGTAATACATTTTAGATGTGATAAAAAAAAGTCCAGAATTAAATTTCTGTGTCCAAGATCCAAAGTGGCTGCATAACCAACTCTCATGTTATATTTTATTTCTTAAATTCTAAGATACCATTGATTGTAAGATGCCAGTTAATTTCAGTATCACTAACAGGGAAAAAACGTGATATATAAAAACATCTTTGAGTTTAAGATACTCACTGTTTTTAGAGATGTTGATATGGTGGAATAGTGTATCTTAGAATTAAAAAATGCACCTTTTAAGATCAAATCTCATACATGTTCAAAAACAGTATGAGATGTTCTTTTGAGGCTGGTGGTGATATATTTTATGTCACCTTGAACTAATCATGGCCCAAGGAGCTCAATTGCAGCATAGTATCCATTATGTCAGCATGAAAATATCACTATTCTGTGTCTACATTGTATTCCCTGCCTTATATTGTTAATTTTGCAAAATAACAGTTCTTGTGACTTTGAGGGAACCTGGAATGTTTACTTAACAGATGTCCCGACTATGGTGGATGTCCATAATTACAGAATGAACTCTGTGTCTATAGAACTAGCACTATGTTCTCTAGGAATTTTCTAGATTTTTCAATACAATTGTATGATCCCTTCTCAGTGGTGGCTCCAACTCTATGGAACGCTTTACCGGATGAAGTTCGATCAATTAGAGAAATGGCCCCTTTTCGGAGGGCTTTCCAGCAAGCATTCAATCTTAGCACCCCTCTTAAAACTTGTAGAAACTTGGTTTTTATATGTATTGCTTTTAATGTATATGCTTTTAGATTTTGTGAACCACCCCGAGCCTACGGGGAGGAGCGGTATAGAAACCGAAATAATAAATAATAAATAAATACGCATTCACTGAAAATTGAACATAGAGTTGTGCTAGAGGATCTAAAAATACTAAATACATGTTCTCTAGACATTTTCTCTGTCCTCAAGCTCAATTCTCTGGTATGCTTCCACTAGAAGTCCATTTCAAAGGGATTTGCTCTGATCTGCAGTTTTATGTTTTCATGGTAAATGCAGGAATGTCTCCTCAACAAATATGGGGTTTGTACTGTATTCTTAAAATAAGAGCAGAGCTTGGAAGAATTAATTATTTTGGATTACCATTGTCAAAACTGCTTATGGCCATGCCAGTTTGGAGAGTCTGGAGTCTCGTAATCTCGGAAACTAATTTTTCCAAGCTCTGTAGAAGAGAAAAAGGAAATGACTGGAGAGGTTCAGGAAAATGCTGCATCCAGTTCAGTGAGTAGATGTACAATTAGTTGTCAACTCTTGTACAGTAAGACAGGATGTAGACTCTGTGATTTTTCCCTAACATACCTTGAAACAAATTTGGAGCAGGTAAGAGCATCCACCAGAAGAGGAACCGGTGAGTCTAGGAGGGATTTGAGTCTTGTTATTTATTCATTTATTTTATTCAATTTTGTATACCGCTCCTCCCCGCAGGCGCGGGGCGGTTTACATACAATCGGATTAAAATACACATAAAATACAATATTACTGCGCGCGCTTTCCTGCCAAGTCTTTACATACAATCAGATTAAAATACACATAAAATACAATATTACTGTGAAGAAATAAACATTTGCTTTCCTGCCAAGTCTTTCATTTATAGAACATTATATTCTTTCTTGACTGTTTGCAGATATTTTAGTTTCAGACTTGTGCATCAGTTTCTTGCCTGAAATGCCAGGCTTGTACACCTGCTTTCAAGCACAATGTCCAAATCTATCTTTTGAAGCCTCTTTTTACCTTTTGGACTCTTGGGATGTACTTGTACTGCTTTTAAAAGCTGCGGATGAAGAACATATGGAAACAAATAACTGGTAGGGGGATGAATATGCAATGAGAGACAACAAAACAAAACAGATGGAGATGCTCTTCTGGGAAAGACTTCCCCATAGCAGAAAAAATCTGAAAGAAAAGAGTTTGTAATGAAAGTATACTATTTGATTGTTAACCTTTATCTAAAAGGTTATTTCTTTCATAACAAAATTTGTGTACTTACATTTATGTTTCTTTGAATCTTATTCTTTGACCATCTAAAATAAAGAGGTAGAAGAGATGACGTATTTTAAGGGCTCTGTTCTGTAGGCTTCCTCTTGATTTCAAATATTTTTGGAGCTGGCTGTCCTGGATTTTTTCCATTCTTTGGCCTTCCTGGCAATATAATTCCTTCAGCATATATAATGAAGCCAACCTGAAAAATAGCCCTCAAATTGTTTTGGATGTTAGCCTTAGCTGAATGGCCGATGCTCAGGAATTTTGAGCACTAGTCAAAAACATCTAGAGGTCATCGGATTTGGGGAAACTGCTACAACATTTTTATCCCTGTGAATTGCCTGAGTAGAAAAACAGGTCTGTGAGGTTAGGATTATATCATATCAAGCTACTTGCGCAAATATTGAGAACCATCTCAGAAGTAGCCCAACTGTTTACATGTGTAAAAAGTCATGGTTTGTTTCAGATTCTCAGGGTGAATTTGGAGAAACCCCCAATTTTGGTTAATACAGTTTAAGGCTATGTTAAGGTGGTCTTGGCAAGCATTAACACAAATCTGTTTCATGTATCATTTAACTGCCACATAACTGATTCACCCACATGTTGAGAAAAGTGGTCAGTGTAGATGTGATCCAGGCAAAATGTTGATACTGATAGTGATTACACAGGGGAATTTCTAAGGCTTCTTTGTGTAAGTGGAAAAACAGTGGGGGCTGCATGATAGCACATGATCCAGCCACTCATTGCATGTGCACTTTATTGCCACCTTTAACAGAAGCCACTTCCATCAGAGACCATTTCTGTCTTAGGCCATAAATCCTCAAAGCCAAGGTACTATAATTCAATGGTTGGGAAATCCCCTGTACTTTATCAAGATATGACTTTTCAAGTGACTTGTCCTCCTGGACTTTCGCTTGAAGGACATTTTAGAATCAGGCACTGAAACAGGAAACCACTCACAGGACCAACTCTACCAAAACATATGTACCAGAAAAACCTGCATAACAATACTCATACTAGCAGTCTTGCTTCTGTACAAAAACCTGGTAAGATTGTAACCTAAGGATTTTCATCTTTTGAAAGAAAGAGAACTTTGCTTTGATAAACTTTGAATGATTTCTAAGACTCGTTTCTCACATTGTCTTCAGTTGGAATTCACTTTTTGCCTATACCTATTGTGTTTTCTACTAAATTGAGCAGCTAGCCAAGACAGCTTATCAAAATACCTTTGTTTTTATGCATAGAACAAAAGTATTTATGACTCCTCATGTGCCCTGAACAATATTTGAGAAATAGAAGCCAATTGAATCCTGCATTGGAAATGTAGGCATGTTTTCTGGTCAGTTACTCTTTCTTCTCTTAATTCTGTAGATGGCTCTCAAAAGAGCAAGGAAGTAATCAGAAAAAAAGGCTTTCATAGGGGACATCTACACTGACCATTGAAGCAGGCCTAATCTAGCAACCCTTAATTTCCTCCATTGCTTTCCTCAATGCTCCTGGTTCTGGTGTCCCGTCCCCCCGAAAGGATGCTATTCCGCTTACCTCTGAGTTTTTAACATTTTCGCTGTGTACCTGTGGCCCACCCTATCTGTGATTTTAGATATTCAGTTGTATAATTATTACTTTTTTATTTATATGTATGTATTTTCTTTTAAAAAATGCATTTACTGTTGATGTTTGATTTCTTATTGTAATTTGTTGTTGTTTGGGCTTGGCCTCATGTGTGCCGCCCCGAGTCCCCATTGGGGAGAGGGAGCGGATTACAAATAAAGTTTATTATTATCCTGAATCAGGATTGGGCCTGCTTGAGATTCCCTAAGCAACATCAGAATCAACAAGGGGTGCCACCTACCCACTTGCACTGAACATGGGTTAATGCTGCTCGGCAACCTCCCTACACAACACTCACACAACCCTTGTCACGGTTGTTACTAACCACAACACCCTCACCTACCTTCTGGTGGGTCCTCTGGCTGCCATCAGCCAGAATGTTGCCATGATAAGGCAACTGGGAGGATTTAGTGAGGGGGAACCTTCCCAAACTTCCCACAAGGTAAGTGCAGATGTCACAACTGGTGACAGGCTTGGCATGGAGGAAGGGGACGTCAAGACTGCCATCCCACTTTCTCAGGCTGCCTAAGCTTAGGGAATGTGGGGTGCAGTGAAGATAGATGTTGCTGGTTATGGTTAGGCCTCATTAAGGCAGCCTTCCTCCAGGTTAAGCCTGATCAGCCTTTGGAAATACTGCGCCACCTTGGGAAGAGAGAGGGGAATTTATCCATGGTCAGTATAGATCTGCACTTAATCACACTTAAATTCTGATGTGGATTTTCCAATTTGGGTAAGGAGAGGAAAATTCAAGCAGAGCTATTGATCTTAATTTGAAGAAGGATTTCTCCTATTCCCTGTGGACACAGGATTGCTCCATAATATTCTTGGCACCATGTAAACTGTGCTGGAGGGGGTATCCATAATCAGGAAACCCCAAACAAAAAGACCTACCCCATCCTCTCATAGTGTCCAGTCTTATAATTATAATAATAAACTTTATTTGTACCCCACCACCATCTCCCCAACGGGGACTCGGGGCGGCTAACATGAGGCCAAGCCCAACAACACAACAGAATAAAATCAATCATAACCAAAATAATCAATTGTATGAAACATAAACTTTAAAAATACTTCAACCAATATAAAATTACAATAAAATAAAAACAATCATGACACAGAACAATGTGTGTACAAATTAAAATAGAAAGGATAGGGATAAAAACGGGGTGAGATAGCAGTGGAGCAAATTATTAGTAAGTGGGAAAACTTTTGAAATGGGGTCGAGAAAAGGACCTTTGTGTAAAGGGAGGAGGAGGTGTGCACTCAGAGCAAGTATTGAGGGTGAGTGGTAGCATGAGATTAGTCTCCAAAAGCGCAGCGGAAGAGCCAGGTTTTAAGATTCTTCTTGAAACTTTCTAGAGTAGGGGCTTGCCTAATCTCACCTGGCAGTGCATTCCATAGACCGGGGGGGGGGGGGGCACTGAGGAAAAGGCTCTCTCCCTTGTTCCCACAAGGCGGGACTGAGACAGTCATAGGGATGAGAGGAGAGCCGCCCTGGAAGATCTAAGAGATCGGGCAGATTCATGGAGGGAGATACGGTCACGAAGGTAGGTGGGTCCCAAACCATTAAGGGCTTTATAGATGATAACCCGTACCTTGAATTGAGACCGGAAAATAAATGGCAGCCAATGGAGCTCCTTAAACAGGAGAAGTGAACCTTGGGAGGGCTACTGTTGAAGATTTTAAGTAATGGCAAATATATAAAACAGAAATGCCCCTTTAGTAAGCTAGTTCAGTTGCCAGCAATTTTATTTATCATTGCTCATACATGATGCCATCCAGAAACTGTCTTTTTTTAAACAAAAATCTCTCGATTTAAAAGAGGACATTGTTTAAACATTTGCTTAACAATGTCATCACACGTATTGCTGTCAGTCATCTTGCAGAATTCTGTCTGCTCAAATAGAGAGAAACTCTCCAGGGTTTTCCTCAGTTTCCTCCCATGAAATCTTTATATGGAAATTTATTCTGGGTCCTTTTGGAAACATCATTAGTCTCTGCATAATCAGTGCAGTTTGTGTTCTGTGTCATTAAGCTATACCTCTTACTTAGGCAAAATGAGAAACCTATAAGGTATGAACCTTGTGAATACATTATTAAATAAGCTGCACAACCTCTGTCTGGAAATAGAGTGTGCACTAAGACAGAACAAACATACTAGTGAAATCATTGCTCATCCATTTCTATTTTGAGATGGAAAACTTGACAGATCTGTGATGACCAGGCCTTCTTACTTCAGTCTACTATTAGACTTGGCTACCATTGCCAAACCTTTCATTTCACTGGGTACCTGGTGGTTCTTGATGACTGCCACCTTCACTTCATACTAGGTAGTATCTCAGTTCCCTTGGCATGCGAGTGCTGAGATCTGCTCCCCGACTATCAGAGTGACAATCATCCTACTGATAATGTACTCTCTGGCCAAGCCAGAAGTGATGCTCTCCATGGAGGGAGCCCTGGCAAGGTCAATGCACAATCCCAGAAGTCTAGTTTACTCCTTCCCATAGATGTAATGGTTTTGCTTACATATGTGCTGCTAATATGGAGATAGAATATTTTAAAATACTTAAAAATTATTCGAAAATTTGTTTCAAGTGTATCAGAAAACCCTGATAAGAAACAACATGGACTGACAAGATTAACATGTGATTTTTTTGTCTTGTGTATTCCATAAAAAGCTGTTTTCTGCATATAATGTTTTGGACCCAGAAACACCACATGGAAACTTTGTGAACAGTATGTTCTGATTGCTACTGGTATTTGAAAACTGCAGTTTCTAAAGATTTTCTTGGAACAAGAAGGAAATTGCTAACATTATTCATAGCTTTCTTCAAAAGTGGCATCCTTATGCCACGTACATTTATACTTTTTACCCCAAACCGCCTACTATCTATGCCCCTACCCTATAGCTCTGGGCCAGATTTACCAATAATATAGACTTTTTTTTAGTTCTTGGAAGGCAGGTTTGGTAGTTCCAGTTTGTGTGTGTGTGTGTGTGTGTGTGTGTGTGTGTGTGTGAGAGAGAGAGAGAGAGAGAGAGAGAGAAGGATGCTTCTGAAGAATATACTGCCAATAGATTAATTTTGTCTAGTTTAAACTATTTTTTTTCCCCAGACATAGATAGTAAGTCTATCTTTAACTTTATGGTTAAACTTCTGCTTTAAATTAACCACAGCATTTTTGTGTTGTACCGACTGGAGTGAATTTTGACTAGACAATTCCTCTGATAACTTGGCTCCAGCTAGGACCCTTGCACTTTACTATTGTTCTGTATCCAAAGTGCTCTATCTCGCATTGCCCTCTATCCTTGCTGTTGCCAATAGACTTATGCACTTTGTCCTTCAGCCCTATCCTTACAATTGATTTGCACCAGTCCACCCACCGTGCCCAGAAACTGATTATTATTTCAGATTCATTGGTTGTTGTTGATGTTTGCTTTTATATTTTGTTATAATGCTGGTTATATTCTGTTTTATGCTATTGATTATGTATTTTAATGTGTTATATTTTAACTATGTTGCTTGAGCGTGTCTTCATGTAAGGCGGCCCGAGTACCTTCAGAGAGATTGAGGCGGGATACAAACATAAAGTTATTATATATTCTATATTATTAGGTTACTGACAGCAACATGCATATCGCAGGCTTTCCTGGTTAGATATTGTCTTGCTTTGGAATAGTGTTTCTCAACCTGTGGGTCCCCAGCTATTTTAACCTTCAACTCCTAGAAATCCCAACAGCTGGTAAACTGGCTGGGTTTTCTGGGAGTTGTGGACCAAAGCACCTGGGGACAGGCCCGGATCGGGCCCTTTTGGCGCCCTAGGCCAAAGGCCATCTGCCGCTGCCACCGGCTCCGCCCCGCCTCCTCGCCGGTGCGAGGAGGAAGGAAACCCCACCCCCGGCTCCGCCCCGGTTCCTCACCGGCGTGAGGAGGAAAGCCCCACCCCCGGCTCTGCCCCGCCCCCTGCTCCGCCCCACCTCCTCGCCGGCACAAGGAGGAGGAGGAAGGAAAGCTCCACCTCAGGGCCTCCCCACGGCTCCTCCCTCCTAAAGCCACCATGCCGGCGAGAAGGTGGGGGTGGAGCCGGGGGTGGGGGCGGAGCCTTTGGAGCAGAGGGGGCAGCCGTGGATGGCGCATGCGCACTTTTTTTAAAAAATGAAAAAAAAAGGATTTTTTTTTTGGATTTTGGGGGGGGGGGTCCGGACCTGCTGCCTCCCATGGGTGCCATAGCCTAGGGTGGCCTTATGGGTAATCCAGGCCTGCCTGGGGACCCACAGGTTGAGAACCACCAATCATCAAAGTGACGTATTAGATGTTCATTTTCAAAATGAAATATATGCTGCTGACTTTTGGTGTCTTGAGTCATGAATGTCTTTTTCATACTGTTCTTAACATAACTGCTATTAATGTTTGTTTATCAGCTGTGTAGTTTTGTAATCCATTTTATAGTTTGTGCTTGTAATCTATCGTAGGGGCTCTCTGAATACCAAAATGAAATAAAAATGTGGATGGTCCATTGCACCTAGGCCAGAAGAGATTAGAGGACCCTGTGGTTCATTCTTTCTTTTTAATCAGCTAATGTGTTCCAAATGAGCAGTTAATAATTTCAGAGCAGAAATATGGCAGTTGTAATTCAGTACACATTTTCATTCCACTCAGATCAATAGCAATTCATCACTGTGATAGAGCAATGCTTAATAAACTCTGTTCAACTCTCTCTCTCTCTCTCTCTCTCTCTCTCTCTCTCTCTCTCTCTCTCTCTCTTGGCATTGCCCCCCTATCTCTCCCGGAACGATCTGGCCACGGTGATCCAAGCCACAGTCATCTCAAGGCTGGATTACTGCAACGCGCTCTTCGTTGGCCTTCCTCTGTCGGTGACCCGGAAGCTCAGGCTAGTGCAGAACACTGCCGCCCGGCTCCTGTCTGGCACGCCAGCTGGCGCCCACATAACACCTGTTTTGCAGGATCTGCACTGGCTGCCAATTGAGCACCGGATCGCCTTCAAAGTGTTGGTCCTCACCTTTAAGGCCTTACACGGCCTGGGGCCAGCGTATTTGAGGGACCGTCTCACCCCATATTGCCCTCCGAGATCACTTCGGTTTGAGGACTCCAATCTCCTGGAGATACCTTCAGCTAAACTCGCAAGGCTGACTGCTACCCGCCGGAGGGCGGTCTCTGTCATAGCACCTACGCTGTGGAACGCCCTCCCGGCCGGAACTCGGGCTATGAAGGACTTGCTCCCGTTTAGACGGGCCTGTAAAACATACCTGTTTAAGCAGGCCTTTGGTGAGTAAGTCCTGCCCATGCCCCGCCATCTATTCGTTCTTCTGAGGATGATGTGCTGTTCATTGTTTTAACTGTGTTATTAATTACTGTACTGCTGTTGTTTTTAATTGTTTTTAACTGCTTATTGCCTGTATTTTACTGTGCCCTTCAGCTCCTGTAAGCCGCCGCGAGCCTCAGGGAGTCGGCGGCATAGAAGCCCGAATAATAAAATAAATAAATAAATAAATAAATAAATGTTTCTACAATGGAAAATTGAGAGTAGTTTTATTTTGGTGCTATGTCAGAAATAGAAGAAACATTAATAAAGATGCATTTTTATACTCCACATATAGCAGTGCAACAAGAAAGTCTCGGCTTCACTAATGTGGATTTTGAAGTCATCCGGAGTGATTGCAAACCGCCCGTGGCCACGGATCATGTTGACTTTGATAACAACGGCAATAATATTAACAATGGCTGTATTCAATATGGTAGGTTTAACGATTTTATTTTTATTACTAGTTTTTCTTATCTTCCAATGTATTTATATTACACTTCATCTAACAAGTTTGGCAATTGCAGGATTTTGGTGGCAGAATCACTCACAAGAATCCCAGTACAGAAACTTTGAAAAAGCACCATAATGATAGAATTACCTTTATTGTCATCATTAGGAATGTTTACACTAGTTTTAATTTATTATTTCTCTTTTTATACATTAATGTTTTAGCTGGATTTTTAAAACAATTATTCTAAACCACCTTGAATCCCATTGCAGATCAACCAAAGGAAGACCGAGACCAAATACAAGATATGAGACAGAATAAGGGCAACCAAACTTGAAGGCTGACCAGAAGGTATCAGCCCTCAAGCTGCATGCATGATTCTAGGGGGAGACCCAGACCCCTTCTACACTGCCACACAATCCAGAATATCAAAGCATATCATTCACATTATCTGTTTGAACTGGATTATCAGTCTACACTGCCATGTAATCCAGTTCAAGGCAGATAATCTGGATTTTATATGGCAGTGCAGATGTGGCCTCAAAGACCAGCCCACAGAACAGTCTGTTTTTCCCACCCTCAATCACATGATACTCAAGGGTAGTTTGAGATTCCCATCCTTTGCCAAATACGTGCATGAAGGTGCTCACTGAACTCATTTCTCCTCACAATGTCTGCCACAAAATATTCCCTATCCCTTTTTGGGGAATACAGTATCATTAAGAGAAGAATGTATTGACTATTCCCCTGGTTTATATGTTTCTAAATTAGAGGATATTTATATTCTTTTCTGAAAGAAAAAAGATTATCCCTAGCAATAATGACAAATTATAAAATAAATAATGTAGTGGGTTTTAAAAAAAAAACCAATCAATTACAGTTCTACTTTGTCAGAAAGCTATATCTGTCTTTGTTAAATATATCCAGTGGGCTAAACAACATTGAAATAAAATAAATTTATTCAGGAATTAATTTTGTGCTATAGTGCAATATAGTATTAAACTGGTGAACTAAACTTTGGGAAATCCTGGTTCGGTTCCCCCCTAACCCAAAAAGCTGTCCCAGTTGTACTCTAATATGGGGCATCCTCTGTTTAATGCTGAAGTGGAGTCTCTCATCAGGCCCATATGGAACACCACAATTCCAATACCTTTGGTGTGTTGAGAATGGATCCCAACAGACTGAGCATTTGACCTGCCGCAATTAGGCTGCCATCAGATTCAAATGCCAGGAGTCTACTTGCTGGAATCACAACTAGTCACTCTTCCTCCTTCTCCACTCTGGCTGGCCAGGAAAAGCAATCCCAAATCCATGTTTTTCCATCTGGTGAGAATGGAAATAATGTGTACCACCCATGGTCACAATAGCCTACCTCTGTGAGATTTATCATGCAGCAAAATGGCCTCAAACTTGCCTTGAAGCCGTTACTGGATGGCTGCGAGCCAGTAGGTTGAAGGTGAATCCGGCTAAGACAGAGATCCTGTGGCTGGGTCGTCCGGGTATGGGAGAGATCCAGCTCCCAACCCTGAAAGGGGCAACGCTTCGCCCATCTCCATCTGTCAAAAGTCTGGGAGTCACACTTGACTCCCAACTGTCGATGGAGAAGCATATCTCCATCGTCAACGGAGTAGCCTTCCACCACCTCCGGCTGGTGAGGAAGCTGGCTCCCTACCTGTCCCGTCATGACCTAGCCACAGTGGTCCAAGCCACGGTCATCTCAAGATTTGACTACTGTAATGCTCTCTACATCGGCCTTCCTTTGTCGGTGATCTGGAAGCTTAAGCTGGTGCAGAACGCTGCAGCTCGGCTGGTGGCAGACCTTCCATCTCGCTGCCACATTACGCCTGTTCTGCGCAAACTGCACTGGCTTCCAATAGAGCACCGGATCACCTTCAAGGTGTTGGTTTTGACCTTTAAGGCCTTGAATGGTCTGGGGCCAGTGTACCTAAGGGACCGCCTCTTCCAATACAGTCACCCAAGACCACTGCGATCTGAGTCCCTGAACCTCCTTGTGGTACCCAGTTGCCAATCCCTCCACCTGTCTTCAACGTGGAGGAGGGCTTTTAGTGCCATCGCACCATTTTTATGGAACACTCTTCCCCCCACAATCCGCGCACAGTCCGATCTGTTAGCCTTCCGTAAGGCCTGTAAAACCCTCTTGTTTGTGCAGGCGTTCGGTCGGTAAATAACTCTAGGCCGTCCACTATGTAATGTAGACCATAGGAGTTATCTTGGTACACACCAAGATAACTCCTATGGCCTACATTACATAGTGGACGGCTACAACTTGGAGAAGTCTGCAGCTATGTCATCCTTAAAGGCACATACCCCTAGTCACGATTCATTCTAAACAGAGTGAAGGTAATTCTAGTAGGTGTTGCAACATAGATTAGTATACACATTTATGTGTCTGTACCATTTTAATGCATGGACATTGGTCCATTGTTTTTATAGTGTTTTTATGGTTTTAGCACATGTAAGTTGCCCCGAGCCTGTCGGAAGGGGCGACTAACAAGCCTAAATAAATAAATAAATAAATAAATAAATAAATAAACTATATATCAATTGCTGCAAGAGGTCCACCTAATTCAAATGTGGCTGGTACCACTCTTCCTACTCTTGGTCTTCAGGCCCAGGTGACTGAAGCAAGTGGGACATGAAGTTAACTCTCTAAGTCTTGAAATCTTGGAATAGACTCTTCTCTCACAAGATGTGAACTACACCATATATATCTGTTGGCTCATTATTAGAAGTTCTGATTGTCTTGGATTGCTCATTGTAAAATCTTGACAACTCTACATAAAAATTCATTGTTTGCCCATAAGCTGGTTCTTGACCTGCCTCATAGAGCTAATGCGAAGATACAGGTGAAGGGAGGAGAATACGTATACTGCCTTGACCTCACTGGAGGAAATTTGGACTAAACTCATTTGGACTAAACTAAATAAATTACTAATCTATGTTGCAACACCTACTAGAATTACCTTCACTCTGTTTAGAATGAATCGTGACTAGGGGTATGTGCCTTTAAGGATGACATAGCTGCAGACTTCTCCAAGTTGTAGCTTCCATTGCTACTGCCACAATGTGCTTTGACAGGTTCAGGAAACCAAATAGGATCATGAAGCAAAAATAAATATCATTGATGGGGAAACTGGACTGGATGAAGAGCTGCTAGGTTTAAAGTAATTGACTATTCTGTGGCTGTAGGATTCTCTAGTAATCTCTCCCTCTTTCTCTTTTTCTCTAAATGAGAAATGCTTAATTTAAAATGTTCAAATATAGCATGATATAATCTGACAACACAAAAATAACTTCTCTTTCAAATTTTAGTACTATCTAAGGAACAAAATGAACTGCACAGTTCATTAGCTAATGACAATTAATTAAATTATGTTGCTTACTAATGTGAAACTTCCTTGATTTCTTTTAATAATTTCACTGGTTTTTTTCCTTATTTGTAAAAGGATTTGGTATTATAAATTATTCCTACTTTATACTAGCAAGATTGCCAAAGGATCAATATAGTGAGCAGTTAGGGAACTCATTTGAGGCCCCTTCTATACGACCATAACATCCAGATGATCAATGTCAGATAATCCACATTATCTGCTTTGAACTGGATTATATGAGTCTACACGGTCATATAATCCAATTCAAAGCAGATAATCTGGATTTTATATAGCAGTGTAGAAGGGACCTGAGTTCCATGCTCCTTTGTCCCTAATTCTTGACTCTCCTCTTGAATAAGTACTATTTCCGACAATCCGGAAACTCAAGCTAGTGCAAAATGCCGCTGCTCGCTTACTGGTGGGAGCACCGGTGAGAGAGCATATTACTCCCATCCTGCGGCAATTGCACTGGCTACCAATTGAGTACCGAATTGTCTTCAAGGTGCTGGTTTTGACCTTTAAGGCCTTTCATGGTCTAGGGCCTGTGTACCTGAGGGACCGCCTTGCCCCGTATGTTCCCCCGAGATCACTACGCTCAGAGGAGCGAAACCTGCTAACGGTACCATCAGTCCGCGCCTGTCACCTGTCCACAACAAGGCAATGAGCCTTTTCAGTAGCGGCACCGGTATTGTGGAACACACTTCCGGATGACGTTCGCGCAATTACAGAGCTCATTCCTTTCCGGAGGGCATGCAAGACCACTCTTTTCAGACTTGCCTTCAATTGAAGCCCGGATATTTAATCTGCCTGTCTGATCAATGTTTTATCTGAATTTTATGTAATTTTAAATGTTTATGTACATTGTTGTTGTACATTGTTGTTTTATGTATGTTATGTGAACCGCCCCGAACCTGCAGGGAGGAGCGGTATACAAAATCGAACAAATAAATAAATAAATAAATATTTGTACATTATTCTGGGCAGAGGCAACATATTGTTACAGTGCATACATGTTGAATCTACTTAATTATTAGAAAATTGATATTGCTTGAATTTCAACTGTATAGAGCAGGATTGAACTAATATAGACTAATGATAGGGTTATATAATGTTGCTCTCCAAAAATCTCAGACAGACTCATGAGACAGAATTTGAAAATTGGGAGGCATGGACAATCATTTAGTAGACAACCTGAAGGAGGCAGAGACATTTATATCTTTGCTGGCCACGGGCAAATCTCTGCTATCCAGAGCATCTTTTTCCATTTGCTAGATTGTGCTTAAACTGATTTAACAGCAGTGTTTCCTTCTTTGAAGTATTACTAGAAAGAAACATCTTTTTTCAGAGAAGATGGAAAACTCTATCAGGATAAAGCTCTAACCAGACTACAATTACCATTAAAGCAGAACAAAAATGAAAGATGCTTCTGGCGTAAATGTAGGTACAAAGCAAATTAGGTACCTGCAGAACAAATAGAACTTCTTGCTGCCAATATCTTCTCCCCTGGAGGCAAATAAATTGTACATAAGCTTCTGGGTCAAGATGGAGTGCATAAACTTCTGAGCCAAGATGGGGCTCTTGATAATAAGCAAGAACACAGCATGCAGACACAAATGGACATACCAGAAGCTTAGTGGGCTAGAATTAGTGGGACACAAATTGATCCAAATTGTATTTTAAGACCAGTGAAAGATGTGTTGTGGATAGTTATCCCCTCTCCCCACAGCAGTTCCAGAGTCCCATAAACTTAAGAAGAACAGGCAGTTCCACAGAATCACTCTGATTGATAACACTCGGACCAAAATGTTATTTGTTGTTTATGGTTGTACTAATAGAAACCTGACCAAAATACTGAAGAAGGAAATCATCCAAAGGAGAAAATGCTACTCTCATACTGGACGCAGAAGCTGTTGATAGGATAGTTACTGCAGCTAGGTCGACCACTGGCTCCCTTGGTCCGTGCCCCTCCTGGCTGGTGAAAGCTTGCCTGGAGGGGTTACGTGACCCCCTGTTGAAATTAGTCAACACCTCCCTTGAGCAAGGAGAGTTTCCAGGGGGATTGAAAGAGGCAGTGGTCACTCCATTGCTGAAGAAGCCAAGTTTAGATCCGTCGGTCCCTTCCAACTACCGTCCAGTGTCGAATTTACCGTACCTGGGCAAGGTGGTTGAAAGGGC
Organism: Anolis apletophallus; assembly: GCA_030556195.1. Classification (NCBI taxonomy): domain Eukaryota; kingdom Metazoa; phylum Chordata; class Lepidosauria; order Squamata; family Anolidae; genus Anolis; species Anolis apletophallus. The sequence continues at coordinate 133,748,793 of JARBWK010000005.1, forward strand.
AGCAATGGAGCAGCTGCAGTCCTACCTAGATGATGCAACTTGGCTTGACCCCTTCCAGTCCGGCTTCCGTTCAGGGCATGGGACGGAGACGGTGCTGGTCGCCATCACAGATAAGCTGCGTCGCCAACTAGATCAAGGTGGATCGGCGCTGCTCGTGTTATTGGACTTCACAGCAGCGTTCAATACTGTCGATTATGATCTTTTGACCCACCGACTGGCCAGGGCTGGGGTGAGGGGGTCAGCCCTTAGTTGGCTGTCCTCCTTCCTCCAGAACCGGTTGGCTGAGAAGGGGCGGGTTGTCCTCATCCCACTTCCTTGTGGGGTTCCTTCATTTAATATCTATGTCTGACCACTTGCTCGGTTGGTGCTCAGCGAGTGTCACCAATATGCGGATGACACCCAGCTCATTCTGGGGATGGAAGGCCGCTGACTCTGTAAAAAGCCGTCACTGGATGGCTGCGAGCCAGTAGGTTGAAGGTGAATCTGGCTAAGACGGAGATCCTGTGGCTGGGTCAAGAGATCCGAAACATATCTCCATTGTCAAAGCTTAGAGTCACGCTTGACTCGAGCTGTCAATGGAGAAACATATCTCCATTGTCAGCGGAGTGGCCTTTTACCACCTCCGACAGGCGAGGAGGCTGGCCCCCTACCTGTCCCGTCATGGCCTAGCCACAGTGGTCCAAGCCACGGTCATCTCAAGATTGGACTACTGTAATGCCCTCTACATCAGCCTTCCCTTGTCGGTGATTCAGAAGCTTAAGCTGGTGCAGAACGCTGCAGCCCGGCTGGTCGCAGGCCTTCCATCTCGCTGCCACATCACGCCTGTGCTGCGCAAACTGCACTGGCTTCCAATAGATCACCGGATCACCTTCAAGGTGCTGGTTCTGACCTTTAAGGCAATGAATGGTCTGGGGCCAGTGTACCTAAGGGACCGCCTCTCCCATTACAGTCCTCCTCGACCACTGCGATCTGAATCCCAGAATCTCTTGGTGGTGCCCAGCCGCCAATCTATTCACCTGGGTTCAACTCGGAGGAGGGCATTCAGTGCTGTTGCGCCGGACTTGTGGAATGCCCTCCCTCCCACAATTCAAGCCCAGACTGATTTGTTAACATTCCGCAGGGCCAGCAAGACCCTCCTTTTTACCCAAGCGTCCGGTTCATAGATTTGTGAACATGTAAAGTTTTGCATGCCTGGTTGCTGCAATTTTAATAGATGGACTTGTTTTTATTGTGTTTTATGGGTTTATACGTATATGAATGTGAGTCGCCCTGAGCCCACGGGAAAGGGCGACTAATAAATCGAAGTAATAAATAAAAATAAATAAATAAATACCGATTGAGTAGATGCACATTCAGGGGACAGCAATGAACTACTTGTTTACATTGCATAAATAACTCTGTTTTATAATAACATACAGAAGATTAGCCTTACAATGGAAGTGGTATCAGAAGTGGGGTAACTTGGCGGAAGTAGTGGGCCAAAAGATAATTGATAAGAGACATGAACATAGATAATGGCCTCCTGTGCTCTACATATAACATAACTACACATATAACGGAATTGTCCTCAGAAAGTTTTCCTACTTAGGTTCATAGAGTTGGAAGAGACAACAAAAGCCACCCAGTCCAACCCATTTCCATATAGGAATATACAATCATAGTACTCCTGACAGATGGCCATCCAACGCTTATTTAAAAATCTCCAGAGAAGGAGACTCCAAGGGAGTATATTCTGCTGCCAAGCAGCTGTTACTGCCAGGAAGTTCTTTCTAATGTTTACGTAGAATTTCTTTTCCTGCAGTTTGAATCAGTTGGTATACATCTCTGAAGTAACAGAAAACAAGCCAGTGGAGAGGAGCACAGAGAACACATATGGGGGTGATACCATGCATCCCATGATGCACGGTTGGGGGATTCAGGAGGTTGAGTCAGTGCCACTCATTTTGGTGTTTTAAGAACATAAGAACATAAGAAGAGCCATGCTGAATCGGACCTCAGCCCATCTAGTCCAGCATTCTGTATCACACAGTGGCCCACCAGTTGTACACGGGGATCTCGAGCAGAAGGGAGGGCAAAACCTGACCTGCTCCCGACCCCCACAACCAGTACCCAGGAAATCGTGCCTACCTCAACCAACTCCGAGGTGGCACTTGAATGTCCTTTTCAGTAACTACCGATACACTTGGTATCCATGAATCTGTCTAATCCTGCTTTGAAGTTGTCCAGGCTGACAGCTGTCACAACCTCTTCTGGAAGTGAGTTCCATAACCCAATGACCCTCTGGGTGAAGAAATATTTCCCTTTATTAGTCCTAATAAATTAGTAATAATAATTAGTCTTCACTCTGATGGTGTCACACAATGTAGGCTGTACCCTCCTAATGATGCCACTGGCAAAAGGCCACACTGGCACTCTCTTCTCTCCATTGAATTACTCCTGACTTATCCACAGGTCATACCAAAATCCATAATTTTGATCACGAACCCTGCCCTTGATTTATAAATGAGGTTGACTAATGCAAGGATATGTATGGTATCTGACTTTAAGTTATGTATAGATAGGAAGGAAAGCTTTACCTAATATAGTCTTTACTTCTATCAGTAAGAGGTTCATAAGTGTGTTCTAAATTCCATCTGGAGAGATATAGTATATTTCAAGAGATCGTTACCTCAGATTTCCTGGAAGATATAGTTCAGTATGTCAGCATAGCACAATTTATAAGACAGTTTCATTCCAAGTTGTAGATCAGTATATCTATCTCTGTCCTGTCCTATATTTGTTGCCGGCATCTATTCTATCGGGTATCTGAATTAGGGATAAACTTGGTAGTCTTGGTTTTATTGGCTTAAGAGTTCAGCTTTTGGGAGAGGCTTTCTAACAGCAGCCAGCAGATTTGAGTGGCTCAGCTGTCTGATCCCTGTATATTATTTCCCATAGTATTGTTGTTTATTTCTATTCTTTGCTCACTCAAAGAAGTACTATCAGTTAAGGGAATAGGGGTCTTGTATGCTCTTTTGGGTGCCTCAACTATTTGCATGTTTGTGTCTAGCTCTTGGGTAAAGACTTCCATCCAAAGGATCTGCTGCTATTGTTGTTTTAGTCTTAGCTTTTCTCTTTGCACCTGTCATTGCTTATATCTTTGGGGTGGCCATATCTTAGAATTCTGTAATTAATCAAACATTCAGAAGGAAGAGTTTTTATCTGGCCTCTGCCTGCCTGTAGCTCCAGGCAGTACACACTTCTTAATTTATTCTCTATTGACTGCCATGTACATACTGTGAAAAACAACCGTTCTGTTCTCTTCCAAGCCATTCATAGTGTGAAATGCAACCAAATGCATACAGCTGTGCCAAATTCCCATGTCAAGGTGATATCATTTGGCGGGGCGGGTCTCTGGTGAAAGAGAGCTATGGAAACTGAATGCAGGGAAAGAAAAACTTGGGATAATATGGTTTGTTGTAGTTTGCTATATAGGGATCCAAAAACTGCATGCCTGGAGTTAAAATTTTCCTTACATTCTTGTTTTCTCTGCTGATGTGAAACTGGATTCATTTCTGTTCTTTTCCAGATACTTTTCCAGAAAATACATGTCTGGTTGGCAAAATAATGCAAGGTAGCAATTAACAGTCTGTCTGCCCTGGCTGTGTACTTAACAAACATTTTCTGAATGAATGAACACACACTGCACACAGAATGCACCTATCTACTTCTGCTGGGTTTTAGGGTCAAGCCCAGAGTTCTCAAGGTCCCATACTTACCTTGAGTGTAGGGTTGCCACTTTTTGATATAAGAATAAGGGACAGGTACCTAAAAATTGAGAATTTTTCACAAAAATAAGGGACACTTCATAAAAAACATGAAAATCAATTGATGATTTTCAAGCTTTTAATGAAGTGTCCCTTATTTTTGTGAAAAATTCCCTATTTTTAGGTACCTGTCCCTTATTCATGTGGCAACCCTACTTGAGTGCCTGTCCTTTCCTGTCTTGAGGACCATCTAGGAAGCTTGTCCCAAGGTCTCTTTCTCCTCTCTTTTACTTTATACATCCCTCCCCAAAACCATTCATTTCCATGCCCTATTTTTTTTCTCATATTATTTTAGAGTAGATGGCTTCTGTGTCCTTAGATTTCCTGCTGGATTATACAACTGCTGTGCATAATTGTGTATAAATTGACCTCATTTATAAATCAAGAGCAGCCTTTGAGGCCAGAATTGTGGATTACGATATGACCTGTCAATAAGTCAAAGGTTATTCCGTAGAGAAGGGAATGTGCTAGTGCCAAGTCAGGGGGCCATTTATCCCGGTCACTACAATTTTCCCACCCTTGCATTCAAAAATGCCTTTTGTTACTCTATTCAGAGACAAGTATGGGGTTTTGTTTGGTTTTGTTTTTTTGGGGAAAAAACAAGGTGTTTGTATTAACTCCTATCAAAAAAAAACTCCCCTTCTCTGAGTAGAGTGGCAAAACTAAGATCTCCATCCATCCAGGAAGAAACTAAAAGAAGCCCAACCCTCTCTAGTCTCTGATGAAGCATTGCTTCTGGCCATTTGTATTGCCTTGGTGGAAAATTTTGGCAGTGGATTCTTGATGCATTCTCTCATTGGAGGAATGAGAGAATAAAAGTTAGTGCTTTTAAAAAAAATCTCCGGGACCACTTAACTCTTCTACTCAAAGAAGGTAATTGTTTCAATTTTATAAGGGTTAAGGTACAGTATTTACATTGACCCATTAAAAAGTTGACCCAAGATTTTGAGGATGATTTTTTAAATATACAGTACTCTTTCTCCTACTGCAGTGGTTCTCAACCCGTGAGTCCCCAGGTGTTTTGGCCTACAATTCCCAGAAATCCCAGCCAGTTTACCACCTGTTAGGATTTCTGGGAGCTGAAGGCTAAAACATCTGGGAACCCATAGGCTGAGAACCACTGTCCTACTGTGTCTTTTGACTGCATACAGTACTTTTGCTGTTGCCGTGCCAGTAATATTGACATTTCAATTCTAATTTGTTGACATTTCATGAGAACAGTCTAAGGAATTAAATATGTTAGATTTCTTTCTGATACTATCAGAATGTTTGATATAAACCCTTAGAGATTTCATGTTTGTTTCATCGTAGTTTTTCTTGGATGGTGATGATGATATGGTTCACTTCTTCCCTGTTCCTAATTCATCAAATTCAAGTTCTCCTGAAACAAGTGAGCAGACACTCCGATATCTTCAAAGCAACTATTTTTTCTTGCCAGTAAGTCTCAGTATTTTTTTAATTTATTTATTAATATGCCTCATGGCAGGAGTACTTTGTATCAAATAGATCAGGGGTGCCCACACTTTTTCAGCAGGCAAGCTACTTATAATAAAACCAAGTCAGAAAGATCTACCTACCTCCTCAAGGCTGGGGAGGGGAGGGGCGGGGGCAGGGCTTGGTGTGACCTGGCTCCGCCCCCTTCTGGCTTCGGCACTCCCAGCAGCTTCTCCAGGCTTGAGGATGGCAATGCCAAGCCAGTGGTGGCATAGCTAGCACAAGGCTGGCTTGGCCCTACCCTCCTCAAGGCTGGAGAAGCTGCTGGGAGTGCCGAAGCTGGTGGAGGGGCAGGGCTTGGCGTGACCTGGCTCCGCCCCCCTCTGAGAAGCATCATCTGGCTGGGATCGACCTCCTTCAACTGGTCGATCGCGATCGACTTCTTGGGAAGCCCTGGAATAGCTAATTAAACACTAAGACTGGAGAGTTGTTGTCGCCATCAAAATAGTTATCTCTCTGATATTTATAGTGGGAACAGTGGATGAGCAAGGAAAAGAAAAATCAGACAGTGGCAACAAAAAAAGCTGCTACCGTGTTTCCCCGAAAGTAAGACAGCGTCTTACTTTCTTTTCCCCCCGAAAAGTCCCCCTACGTCTTACTTTCGGGGTACGTCTTATATAAACTAAGACGTACCACGCCGCCACCGCCGCCGTCACGCTGCCGCCGCTGCAACCGGCCCCATCGGCCGCGGCACACCTCCGCGGCGCAGCTTTTCCTTGGACGAAAGAAGGGAGGGGGAAAGAGCCAGAGGCGTGGCGAAGCGGCGGCGCGTCACTCTGACGCGGCGCTGCTTCGCCATGCCTCTGGCTCTCTTCCCCCTCCCTTCCTTGGAAGAAAAAAGGGAGGGGGAAAAGAGCCAGAGGCGTGACGAAGTGGCGGCGCGTCACTCTGACGTGGCGCTGCTTCGCCACGCCTCTTGCTCTCTTCCCCCTCCCTTCCTTGGAGGCCTGGCAGAAAGGTGCGCCGTGGAGGTGTGCCGTGGCTGATGGGCCGGTTGCGGCGGCGGCGGCGGCGAGGTACGGCTTACTTTCAGGGTACGGCTTATATTAGCCGACCCCCCTGACACCCCCTTTACGTCTTACAATCGGGGGTGTCTTACTATCAGGGAAACACGGTAGCTCAAGGTTTCTATTTCTGTAATGCATGACATTTGAGGAGAAAGGTACATGGCCTCAGAGCCAAGGTGCTCTGGAAGGAGTGCCTAAGAAATCATATTTCCCTTGAGTCAGGTGATAGTCAAAGCTTCCCCTTTTCACAGCAAATTGAGGAGGAAAGAGCAGAAATTGAGCTATTTCTCCAGTCACTGCCTTCATTTCCTCTCCTTGCACAGGCCTAGGGAAATGACTAGTGCTCACATTAACTATAATATACAATATACATTTTCCAGTGTACCCAAAGAGTGAGGTAGAAGGGGATGTTGCAGCTGTCACCAGCCACAACATGGGGAAACGGGGATGCCTTTTAGGTTGGCTGCCCAGTGGCACCAAACCATGTTCAATGCAGCTGGACAGTGGGGTAGAATGAGTCTTTATCATGTGACAAAGTGGACTTGATCCAATACCCAGGATTCAAAATTGAACCCGCTTTTGCAGTCAGTGTGGAACTGTCCAGAGTCTCTATATCAGACATCTTCAAACTCTGCCCCCCCCCCCAAAACTGTTTGGGCCTTCAACTCCCAGAAGCCCTGCCCAGCTTGTTCAATGGTCAGGAATTTTGGAAGTTGGGGGCCCAAACAGCTGGTGGGAGTGGAGTTTGAAGATGCCTGCGATGCAGACTACATCAGTAGCAAGCCTAAATTGGTAATCGTATTTCGTTTGGTCTTTCTCTTCTAGTACTTTATCTACAGCTGTGTTCTGGGCCTGATATCTTGTTCTGTTTTTCTCCGAATAAATCACGAACTGAAAATGGCAATTATGCTGGTTGCTCTGGTAGTCTACAATGTCATTCTTCTACATACACATGGCTCTGAGCTGGACAACTACAACAAGTTCCTCTATACAATGGGACCTCAAAAAAGGTAGGTCGGTGCATATGCTTCTTGGTGAAGGAGCAACCTTGGATATTATAAGTGATAAAGATCTGCCTTCGCTCCCTTTTTTTCTCCCTTTTTACCATCTCTGAGAGAAACAACATTAAGTTTTGGGTCTCCACATTCACCAAACAATTAGGAGATGAAGTGAAGAGATCTGCAACATGACCGTACAACATTACACCCTCTTTTTGTTAGATATTACAAGGAAGAGAGCAGTGGCAATCCCACGGCTTTCCAAAGTGGGTTGAGCAAATGTGGTTCTATAGATGTCAACCTGTAATTCTTGGCAGCCAAAAGTTTGTAATAGAAGGTTGAGGAATGCTGGAAGTTGAAGTCTAATATTATCTAGAGCAGTGTTTCCCAACCTTTTTTGAGCCACGGCACACTTTTAACATTAAAAAAAATCCGGGGGCACACCACCAACCAAAATGACACAAAATGACACAGTAAAGAACGGCTTGGGGATGGTGGCCTGCTAGCAGCAGCTACTGGGAGTGCTGAAGCCAGGGGAGGAGGAGGAGCCAGGCCATGCCCCACCCCCTCCCCCGGCTTCAGCTCTCCCACAGCTTCTCCAGCCTTGAGGGGGCAGTGCCAAGCCAGCGGTGGCAGAGCCAGCACAATGCTGGCTTGGCACTGTCCCCTCAAGACTGGAGAAACTGGGAGAGCTGAAGCCGGGGGAGGGGGCAGAGCCAGGCCATGCCCTGCCCCCTCCCCCTGGCTTCAGTTCTCCCACAGCTTCTCCAGCCTTGAGGGGGCAGTGCAAGCGAGGGGTGGGAGTCATGGCCCCCGTCCCTGGCGCTGCTCTCCGCCATGACTCCTGCCCCTTGCTCGCTGAAGCCGTGTGGAGAAGGAGGAGCATGAGCGGTGGATGGGCTTCAGTAGACGGGGCTTCAGCGAGCGAGGGGCAAGAGTCATTGCGGATTGGAGGCTGACTGGGGAAACGGTCGAAGGAGGCTGCGCCCCAGCCCCTTCTTTTTCTTCGCCGCCCGGCCCTTCCTCCTCCTCCTCCTCCTCCAAGCAGCAGGAGTTCGGCAGGAGGAAGGGGGCAGAGAGCTTTTTTCACAGCACAGCAGGAACTCCGTCATGGCACACTACTGTGCCATGTCACAATGGTTGGGAAACATGATCTAGAGGGCTAAATTAAGCCTGCACAGTTTTTAAAGTATTTTTCACGTATCTGCTGCCACTTCTTATAAATTACAGGAATAACAGGGAATGGAAAGGGTTCTTCTAACACTACATATGCAAATACTCCGTGTAAAAAATAATACTTGTAAGATTCACTTTGTTTAGCGGGTTCAATTTTATTTTGCAATAGGATCTGAGTATCATTTCATATTTAGCTAAAGGGGTGAGTGCACAAATAATGGCCCATGTTTTCTGCTTCTGGTGATTGATGTTCAAAGGCATAAACATAAATATGTAGGTCCTCATCTTTACTGCCATTATTATCTTGACCCTCAATGTAATAAAATAAAAAGGACACACACAGAACTATTTTTTAAATGGTCAGGTGTCAAATCCCCTGACTGACCTTGGGGGTGTGGAAGAAATGGCCGCATATTGGTTTTCTTTGAGAAGGAGGTTTCTTATAGTGAACCCTGCAACAGAAAGCTGCCTGGAGTGTTTCAGTTTAGAAGAATGTGTACAACCTGATTCTGCCATACCTTTGACTGAACTTTTGTTTTATGAATCGATAAATGGGTACTTCAAATGGTCATGCTCAGAAATTGGGGTCCTTTTGCACTGCGCAATTATACATTTTGTTTTGGCAGGCCAGGGATCCTGAAAGACTTGAAGACAATGGGCTCTGTGTCTCTCTTCATTTTCTTCATCACGCTGCTGGTACTCAGCAGACAGGTAAGATCTTGCATTTTCCTTATTATTTATGAAAATCGCAGTGAACTTGTTTATGATACTTGAATGGATCCTGTTTCTCCTTCCTGCAAAACCTACACAGCAACAATTTCCACAAATACATTTATCTCACATTGACTGGATTAACTTACTCATCATATGATAAAATGTCATTCATACGGCAGGAGAAAAGGGGAACTTAATGTTATATAATATCTCAGATATGGAATGATTAACACCAGAGGATAGAAATAATGAGATATATGTGGTGGCATTACTTGTAAATAATTGCTTTCAGAATAATGAGAGTGTAACAGTGTTATGAGTACAAAAAGCTAAAAGCAACCATAGGGGCATCATTCATATTAAAGAATTTTTTTTCTAAATTAGAGAGTTTAATTTAGAAAAATCTCCATTATGGCTGGGCTTGACAGGAAAGTAGGTGTCAGCCCTGAAAAGGATGAGGAAAAAAGTGGCCCTGTTCTGATCAGGGGAGCTGTATAATGTCAAGGTGGCGTATCATGACTAGGGTGCTAAGGTGTGAAACCTGGGGCAGAATATTCCAAATTGCAGCTGGATTCTTTTGCTTGTTTTGGAGCTCCTTGCTTTGTGTGCCTTTTTAAAAATTGAAATTGATGGGTGGCATAGAATAGAACTATTTCTGTTTTCTTCTTTCTGTACTCTCCTCACTCCATGTCATTCTTACTCCTCTCTGGAGCTTCTTCTTTTTGTCCTAACATTTTTCATGCTGCTACAAAATGAATTCTTCTGCAACAACACTGCTAGGAGGCAAGCTGCTGCTGTCACTCCTAAAATATAGATATGTGTCCTCATTACATACAGTTACCTTGGCACTCTTCTTACTGTAAATGTTTAAAAGTGTGGTGAGAAGGAGGCTGAAATTTGTCTCTAGACTTTCTGTTTGACAATTGTAACGCTGCAAAAATATTGACTACTCTTAATTTTTCATGTGTTCATTGTTTGTTTTAAATTACCCAACTTATCAAACTTATCACAAAGCAGAAAAAAATTAGGAAGTAGAGTAGTTCACAAAGAGAAAAGGGGAGAGAAGAATTCAGCATCCCTACTTTTTAGCCCTCATCCGTTCCCAATTGCTCACACCTAGGGGCCTTCCACACTGCCTTATAAACCAGATTATCAAGGCAGATAATCCACATTATTTGCTTTGAACTGGACTGTATGGGGCCCCGTCAACACAACTGCATAAAATCCACATTGAACTGGATTATATGTCAGTATGGACTCAAATAATCCAGTTCAAAGCAGATATTGTGGATAATCTGATATGTTATTCTGGGTTTTATGGCTATGTGGAAGAGCCCTGAGTCTACACTGTGTTGCAAGTGGATAGAATTGATAGAGCTTTGCATGAGTCAAATCATAAGACAAGCAACACGAGAAAGCCTGGAATTGGAACAGGACTAATCCAGTGTAATTAAAGTAACAGTACTTGCAAGTGAAAAGGACTGATAGAGCTCTGCTTGAGCCACAACGTAAGATAAGCAACACGAGAAAGCCTTGAATTGGATTTAGCAAGAGATTTTGAGACCACGGATTATATGAAGAAAATATCATACATCAAAAGTTTGTTATAGACTATTCACAACCTGAAGAAGGATCCCCGAAACAAGAATATTGTACCCAGGATTACTTGTTGTGTTACCATATAATCCTGACAGTTGTGTTATGTATATAAATCTGACATTTGTACTATTCTCCTTTTGAGATTTATATAGACTATGTTTAGGAGTTACAGTATAGTAACAATTAGAACCCAGTTGGGGCTGAAAAGCAAGACTAAACATTGTTCTTGAATTGTCAATTTCTATTGAAACCATTTTCATTATATAAACCTAGTTTAATGCCTGACTGGTGCTACAGCTAAAATGGGAACAAAATTGGAGAACATGATGATGGAAACTTTTAAAAAAAAATTTGACCACTTGGCATGGAATGACCCCAATGAGACATTGCTTGAGTATTTGAGCATGTTTAGCTGAGAAAAAATATGAGTGAGAAATGATACGATAGCCATCTTTAACTAGCATGTAGAAAATGGAACAAGCTTGTTTTCCTCTTGTTTGGAGATAAAAACCAATAGGTTCCGATTAGAAGAAAACTTAACCATTACAAAGAACTTCTGGTGCCCTCCAACAGTGAGAAAGATTGTTCTGAAGAGTGGTAAATTCTTCATCTTTAGAGGTTTTAAAGCTGGAATTTGGATGGCCATTTTGAGAAGTGTTTTCAGCTATATATTCCCGTATGCTAGAGGTTGTACTATTTATTTATTTATTTCCAACATTTCTACCCCGCTCTTCTCTACCCCCGAGGGGGGACTCAGAGCGGCCTAACAAAAGGCACAATTCGGTGCCAACATAATAAAATACAATATAAAACCAAAAACATACAGCATTAAAATACATTAAAATACAGTTAACATTAATACATCATACACATTCTCTTAAGACAGTATTTCGTCCATAACAGGAGCATTGAGCCATATCCATCAACTTGCCATTACAAATCCAGTCCAAAGTTCTGCATTGTGCTAATGTGCAAACTCCTGGTCCCACAGCCAAGATTTCACTTTTTTCCTGAATGCTAGGAGGGATGGGGTTGATCGTATGTCGCTTGGAAGCGCGTTCCACAGACAGGGAGCCACCACCGAGAAGGCCCTCTCTCTCGTCCCCACCAACCGTGTTTGAGAAGTTGGCGGGAGCGAGAGCAGGGCCTCCCCGGATGATCTTAATTACGAGGCTGGACATAGAGGCTGATGCATTCGGACAAGTAAGCTGGGCCAGAACCGTATAGAGCTTTAAAGGTCAAAACCAGCACTTTGAATTGAGCTCGGAATTGGACAGGCAGCCAGTGGAGCTGACACAACAGGGGGGTGGTATGCTCCCTGTATGTAGCTCCAGTTAGTATTCTGGCTGCCGCCCGTTGGACTAGTTGTAATTTCTGAACTGTCTTCAAAGGCAGCCCCACATAGAGTGCGTTGCAGTAATTTTTCGGGATGTGACCAGAGCGTGGACGACTGTAGCCAGATCAGACTTCCCAAGGTACGGGCGCAGCTGCCGCATGAGTCTTAACTGTGCAAAAGCTCCCCTGGCCACCGCCGAGACCTGGGGTTCCAGGCTCAGCGATGAGTCCAGGATCACTCCCCAAGCCGTGAACCTGCATCTACTAGATAGTCCTTACTGTCCCCTCCAACTCTGTGATTCTATGAAAACATTGCCCCCTCTCAAGGACTGTCATAGTGCTCATATATGTAGCTCAGGCTAAAAATACTGCTTCATTACATTGTACACATGTGTATATTTTATTCTCTTAAACCATCTGGTAGGACAAGTTTCCTATTGTTTCTTTACTTCTGTGTCCTCTTTGTAACAGAATGAATATTACTGTAGGTTAGACTTCCTGTGGAAGAACAAGTTCAAAAAAGAGCGTGAAGAGATTGAGACCATGGAGAATTTGAATCGGCTGCTTCTGGAGAATGTGCTGCCAGCTCATGTGGCAGAGCATTTTTTGGCAAGGAACTTAAAGAATGAGGTCAGTCTTCCTCACCACAATTCACCTTTCCAAGAAAAAACAAACACAATACGTGGTTGCTCACCTTTAGCAGCAATATTGCATAATGGCACAAGACAGTCTGCATAATATTGACAGCTTTTGAGAGAAAAGTGAAAATTGGCAAAATAGCTTGCATTCATTTCTAGTTTCAATTTGCAAGAGAAAACTATGAGAAACGTGGATTCTGGATGATTTTGTGGCATCTAGTTTGTGCCCCAACGGTGAGATTTTCCAAAGGCACCGCCAGTCTTTGTTTCTTTTTGGGTGAAAGCTCATTGGAGTTTTACACTGCTTTTATCATATTTGTTTGTTTGCAGATTTCTAGTAAACTATGAGAAAATAGAGAGGCAAGCAGCACTCAAAGGCTTAAACAGCACATTTCAAGAGTCCACTTATTATGGGATACTCTTTTGCAATAATCACATCTGTCTTGCTCACCCGCCGGAGGGCGTTCTCCGTGATAGCCCCTACGCTATGGAACGCTATGGAACGCTCTCCCGGCTGAGGCCAGAGCCCTGAGGGACCTACTCCCGTTTAGACGGGCCTGCAAAACTCATTTGTTTAGACAGGCCTTCGGTGAGTAGGCCGTCTGTTCACCCACTGGGCTACTATACTGCTGCTGCTTTTTGTTTTAATTGTTAGTGTTGCATGTTTTAATTCTGTTTTTAAAATGTTTTGTTTTAACCATTGGCGCTGTGCCACTGGCTCTTGTGAGCCGCCGCGAGCCCTCGGGAGTCGGCGGTGTAGAAGTCCCAAGAAATAATAATAATAATAATAGATTCCAAATTCAAAATATTTTTGTGCCAAACATTACATGCTAAGTGGGAATGGGGGACCTCATTCCTTTTTTTTGTACTAAGGGTTATGGTACAGCATATATGTTGAGGCATGTCTAATTTTGAACTAAAATTATACTTTTTCATGAGTTTATGTGCCCATAGTTCTTTTTGCACTGAAATGGAAATAGTGTCATGGCAGGGCCAAACCTCAAGACTTTGTCCCCTTCTACACTACAATACAATCCACATTATCAAAGCAGATAATCTACACTATTTGCTTTGAACTGGATTATATGATCTACACTGCCATACAATCCAGTTCAAAGCAGATAATCTGGATTTTTTATATGGCAGTGTAGAAGGGACCCGAATCACCTGTTTTGCTCTGGAAAATATGTCTGTTAAGTATCACCATACATATGGAATGGATCTGTTAGTTCGTCCTATGTGCCACTGGGGCACCAAAATGTGTGTAGGATGTTCATCTAATAAATAGGTCAAATTATAATATTTTTTACTTATTCATCCTTGAGAATGCAATTATACACTAAGAAATAGCAAAAGAAAGAAAAAAAGAAACCAAGAGGAGACGATCTTGGTGATGGACAAGTGCAATAACACCTTCTATTTAATTAATCATCCTCCCATTTTTGCATTTCAAATATCTTCTGTTGAGGACATTGTGTAACAAAGTCTCTCATTATTTTCTGTTGAACAGGATTTATATCATCAGTCCTATGACTGCGTCTGTGTCATGTTTGCCTCCATTCCAGATTTCAAAGAATTTTATACGGAATCTGATGTCAACAAAGAGGGTTTAGAATGTCTGAGGCTTCTAAATGAAATCATAGCTGATTTTGATGATGTAAGTATTTAGTGTCTTGAGCTGAAATATATGATGAAAGCATTAATGTTGTTCCTTCCTCATAGCTACAAACAAAAACAGATTAAAATCCCTTTACAAATCAACTGTTTTCAAAAAAGTAACTATTTGTTTATTTATGAAGATATATTCCACCTTATATCCTACCATGCTATTTCTAGTACCTAGCATACACAAATGTAAAATGGCTTCAGTCCTATGTCCCCTTAGTGTAGGATAAGTATCTACATATATACTTGGAGGATGGCACTGTCATGTTTCTCCCCCCCACACTTGGGATAGTTTACCACCACCTTTATTGTAAATCAAACAGAAAAAATGACTCATATAGCCAAATTAACAATTAAAAACTTTAGTCAGGATGACAGAAGGTCTGGCTATCCTGCCCATTAGTGTCGAGTTCCTTGGATATACTCCAAGTGTCCCAGTACTTCTGTAATAACTGCGCATCTGCTGGAAAGAGGGTTCTAGACACTCCTCTGATCCTGCCTGCTCACCTAGAAACATGGAGCAGCCATGTGAAGTAGCTTCATGACTTTTCTGTAAATTAGGAAGGAGTCTTTGGATGCTCCACAGAGAGGAAGGGAATGCCAATCCCTGCAACAGCTGAAAAAGCACATCTGCAGACAGAAGATAAACTTAGATGTATAGCTGTTCCCACTTGAATACCAGCCAAAACATGGAGTGTCATGGATTTTGCTAACTGGTGTCCTTGCCGTTGAGGTAGAAGAAAATGAATTATGTGGGCCAAAGCAAAGGTGATCAGTAGACAATATGAACAGAATGTTTGGTAGATTTCTTTTATTCTGAACATTTGGTGTAGAAAAACTAAGAGTTGGCCTCCATTTTGCTCAGATTGGTGAGCACACTTGAAACTTGTATCTTGGGAAGGAGTCATGTGGCCCTCCAGATGATATTGGGTTACAACTCCTACTATTCTTCATCATTTGCTAGAGTGGTTAGGGGTTGTAGGGGTGGTTGCCTAACAACATTACCCACTCAAAGTGATATAGTCAGTGTCTCTGTCTATATGAGTGTCAATGTGCAACTCCAATCCTGACCTAATAACCCCAAGTATTGTGTATTTAAGTTCTAACATTGGCTATTGTTAGGTTTCATTAGGTCACATATGATGAGCTTGTAAAACTCCAAGATATAGTAACCAATCTTTGTGCACCGGGAATGTGGCGCAGCTGGCTAAGTGTCAGCTGCATAAGATCTCTCTGACCAATAGGTCATGGGTTTGAGGCCTGCCCGGGTCGAAGTGGGTGCTCGACCTTTAAGTGTAGCCTGCTGTTGACCTTTGCAGCCCGAAAGACAGTTGCATCTGTCAAGTAGGTGATAAAGGTACCACATTAAGTGGGGAGGCAAATTTTGACTGAATTATGAGGCCATTAAAGAACTCCAGGAACGCTGAGGAATGCGGAAGGAACAACAAGGGACGCTGGGAACGCTGAGGGATGAGGAGTGCATCAGCTCCCCCTGGTGGCCAGAGTTTGCCTCTGTTCGTCTATATGTTGTGTATGTGGAAAACGGCAAGAATTGTCTGCTAAGTATGTGTACCTGTAATTCGCTCTGAGTCCCCTTCTGGGTGAGAAGAGAGGAATATAAATAAAGTGTATTATTATTTATATTTATAAAGGGTTGTGTGAAGGTACAGACTCATCATCTGTTGTGTTTTTTTCCACCCCTCCAGCACCACCTCAATGCCACATGCCAAAACAATAGAAAATACGTTCAGGCATGTAAGGCACTTCAAGTCATTGGGAGATTGAAAAACATTACTTTCCCCCTTTCATTTGATGGATCATCCAAATAATGGCATTCTGTATTAGACAACATTGTACACAACCCACAGTATATAGTAGCTTTCATCTTTTATGTACCTACCTTGATCTTTTTCTCCTAACGTGCATACTTCATAACTGCTGTCAAAGAGAGGGTTCCTGTCATTCCCACTTCTTAAAAGGCATTGTACAGCTGTCCTTAAACAGTGGGAAAACACAGAAGATTTCATTGTACCTCTTGTAAATTTCCATGAATGAGGCAGTTCAAAGGCAGAGCAAAAAGCCCTTATCTAGTCACACCACAAAAGACATGCAGTTAATTGTTTGTATATAATATTCTCAAGGTGGTCTGCATAAGCCACTGCAATGAGGGGGACCTTGTTGAACATTGCAACACTCCATGAAATGGGTGGGCCTAGCTCCTTTTGGGGAGTGATATAATACCATTTCAGTCAAGGGGACCCTTCCACATCCTAAAGATTTATATACGTGCCCTGAATATGTGGTGAATTTCAGTGAGTGTCATTTCAGAGAAGAACAATTCCCTCCACTGGTTTGAAAGGTTCTGCTATTTCACAGGGAAGCTAACGACAATAAAACAAACTCCGTTCTGAAAGGATACAATAAAATATCATTACCTAACCATGTCACAGACCTTAAATTTAATGTTTAAGGACAGGGCTTGGCCACCTCCTCTTTCCTCTGTACTGGGATTCCTGAGAAGCTTCCCTGGTTTAGCCAGAGGCAGCAGGAACTGCTGGATTCCTACTTCCTGCAAGAAATATCTTTTCACATTTGAAGATGAACTGGAACTACAAGTCCCAGCATTCTGATTGCAGGATCAGATGTTAGGAAAGCAACATCATCAAAGTAGGCACTTCTTTAGAGACCTCATATCTCAGTATCCCTTTGCTTCAAACCCTAACCACTCAGTATCCCTTTGCCTCAAACCCTAACCACTTTGAGAGATTATTCATTATATTCACATGTCCCAAAAACTGCTACCATTGCAATATTTAATTAGGCAAGCATAATTGAGTCTGTTTTTAGAAGAAACTGGGACTGAATTTAAAACATTTGGGCACATCTCCTTAGTGTATGAAAAGATAATCATCCTGGATTGAAAAGATAATGTAATTTGGGGGTTTTTTTATGATGAAGCCCTTCAGTTCTTCTAAGGCAGTGTTTCCCAACCGGTGTGCCATGAGCGATCATCAGGGGTGCCGTGGGAAATTGTAACCTCCAATGCCCTTTCTTCCCCCTCCTGCCAAACACTTTTTCCTCTCCACCCGGGCTCCCTTCTTCCCAGCCTCGCTCTGCTCGCTTTGCTCACGCTGCCGCTTCTGCTGCCATTTTGATCTGAGGGGGCAGCGTGAACGTGTTCAGGAGGGGAGGGGAGAGGGAGGAAGATGTGACCTGTGCGGGCGCTACTGCGCAGACTCACCCCACGTCTTCCACCCTTCCCCCACCCCCCTCCTGAACACGTTCACGCTGCCCCCCCCCCGGATCAAAATGGTGGCAGAAGCGGCAGCGTGATCAAAGCGAGGCAAAGCGAGCAGAGCGAGGCTGGGAAGAAGGGAGCCCGAGTGGAGAAGAAAAAGTCAGTGTTCGGCAGGAGGGGGAAGAAAGGGTGCGAAGGGGAAGGGGGAGGAAGAGGTCTCTGTCGAACGCTGGCATGGGCACACTTGGACCTTCCAGGTGTTTTGGACTCCAACTCCCACCATTCCTAGCAGCCTCAGGCCCTTTTCCTTTTCCCGCCTCAGCCACTTAAGCAGGAAAGGGTCTCAGGCTGTCAGGAATGGTGGGAGTTGAAGTCCAAAGCACCCAGAGCGCCGAAGTTTTCCCATGCTTTTTTTAGGACCTTGAAGTGGTGAGCTTCCTTCCAACATTGTGATTCTGGATAGAAAACAAACAATAACATAACATTGTTTGAGTCCACAGTGCTCTCTGGGTGTAGGCGAACTACAACTTCCAAACTCAAGGTCAATTCCCAAGCAAACCCTTTCAGTACTTTCTGTTGGTAATGAGAGTTCAATATGCCAAGTTTGGTTCAATTCCATTGTTGCAAGAGTTCAGGATGCTCTTTGATTGTGTGTTAACTATAAATCCCAGAAACTGTAACTCCCAAATTTTGTGTCACTTTGGTTGGTGGTGTGCCCCATGATTTTGTAAATGTAAAAAATGTGCCGCAGCTCAAAAAGGTTGAAAAACACTGTTCTAAGGCACTGCAGTTGTTTAATTAGCTTAAGATGGAGTTAAAATTATGTGCTCCATGTAGAACTAAATTTGTAAGCACTGAAGCTCTTACCATGGCTACTATCTGTCTCAAATGTCTTTTGTTACGTTCACAGCAAAGAACCTCTAATGTTGATTACAATATGTATTCAGGTTCAATGCATTGATTTATTTCCCTGGTCACATTAAAAGGGGTTTGTCCTGGTTTGGTATTTCATAACAGAGGCCTGTGCGTGCCCATACTGATGTAAATCCCATTGAGTTCAGTTGATCTTACTTTTGACTCTGTGCACTGGCATGCAACTTAGGTGTCAGCTCACTCTATAGCTGCTAGGAATCAACTGACAGGAGACCTGGATATTGAACAAAGCTTTACTAAAAAGGATACTGGACATATACAAAGCCGAAGAATGCTGGTACAGTGGGGCATCCCCCTTATATAGGATTCCTCCTACACATTCACACTGGCGATTCCCGTTCGTATCAGTCCCCGCGTTTTTGGAGCGCGCCAAAACCTGAGCATTATTCTCAGGGTCAGTCTCCCCAGGTGTCTTATCTGGAGTAGTTATTTGTCAAGGCCCTGTGTAGGAGCCACAACCCAATACGCTCATATGCAGGCACTGACACTTAGGACTAAGAGAAATTGCAGTCCAATAACATCTGGAGAGCTATGTTTTTCCCATCCCTGCTATATAAGATCCCCCCCCCCCCCGAAAAAAACAGCATAGAAGGGTAGCATTACATTATTTGTTTCTTTCTCTCTTTAACTGATCCCCTATATCATTATAGAAAAATAAAATATTACAGAAGGGAAAAGGTAATTCACAATGCCCAAGCAGAGTCTATAAATGGACTACATTGAAAGAATTCAATAGCACACTAATAGCTAGATCGACCAGATAAACAATAAAATAGGCTCACCCTGCAATAAGAATACTTTTGGTTTTAAGAAATATTTCCCTTTACGAGTCTAAGTAGTGCTTTCCTGTTCAGATAGGGCAACTTTGTGCTGATATTGTTTTAATCTCTGTCTATCAAGTTTCAAAATGCAAAACATAGAAATATTTAAAAATGCAGCAATTTAACAGCAATGCCTCTGAAAAGGCTAGCAATTTTTGGACAGATTGCTACTTTTGAAGCCACCCTACAGATCTTTTATTTCATAAAAGAGATTAAATCTCCCCTTTTTAAGTCAGAGAGAGGAAAAAGGAACTGTTCAGAATTTCTGTTGAAAATTTTCCTATCCTGGCCTGTTCAAATTCTGCTGGGAAGTAATACGAGAAGGAAAAGAGTGGTGGGGCACTGTGGGGTGAAACAGGAACCTGCTCCTGAGCAGAACAGAGGAAGGAATGTAGGCAAAGCTCCTCCAGCCTCTAACTACAGGAATGAAAGGCATAGTTCCTGGGGATGGTCGGAAGGGCAAAATGAGGATATTGTTGCTGTTGTCGCTATCACAGTTGCAGTGTAGACTCATATAATCCAGTCCAATGCAGTACAGTCTGCATTATATGAGCCCACACTGGCCATATAATGTAGTTCAATATAAATTATAAGGGCAATCTAGATGCAGCCTTAGAAAATCTTCTTTTTTGATCCCACCACACTAATCTCGATTTCCAGAGGGACTTAGGGCCCTTCTACATTGGCAAAAATGTTAGGAGGTATTGGGTTATTTTAACCCTTCAATCCAAGCCCTGGACTTTCCCTCAGGTGGTGGCTAAATGCCCAGCTCCCCTTCAGCCCCCCCATTTTCACCTCCGAAACATACCTGAGAGGCATAGGCCCCTCTGGAGAGTACTCCTGATGCATGAAAATGACATGTCAGGAAGTGGGGGGGGGCACCAATACAACTCCTGTGGGCTCCTGAAGAACCGGGATGGCTGTGGGGATTGACCCCCAGGACTGTGAATCCAATCCTGGGAGTCAGTCCCCACAGGCCCGGCACCAGCAGATATCTGGACCTTACCTTAAGTTCCTGATCTTTGCAAAAGTCAAATTAATACGGAGTAAACTGGGAAATCCCAGTTTACA
The DNA here is from genome assembly GCA_030556195.1 of Anolis apletophallus. NCBI lineage: Eukaryota > Metazoa > Chordata > Lepidosauria > Squamata > Anolidae > Anolis > Anolis apletophallus. Next base: position 133,769,288 of record JARBWK010000005.1, read on the forward strand.
TCAATACGAGTTAACCTAAAGCATCATTTGGACACCTCAGGTTAACACATGATGGGTTGCGGGATATCGCGCAGTGTAGAAGGGCCCTGGGAGAAAGACATTACTGCTTGATCAAGCATTACTCTTCATTAGAATTCTGCCTTCCCTGAATGAAATCTTTTGCCAATCTCCAAATGCCTAGCAAAGCACACAGTAAAGCACTGAAAATAGTTGGCATTTATTTATTTATTTACTAGCTTGGGGACCCGGCCCTGCCCGGGTCATTTGAGAAGTGCAGCAGGATGTAGAGTGGGTCATGGGGGCTCTGTGTGCCAAGTTTAGTCTTGATCCATCATTATTGGGAGTTGCAGTGGTATCATGAAATTACTGAAGGTAGTGCAAGTCCCATCATCTCTGTGTGTCCCGTCCCGTCCCGTCCCCCCCCAAAGTGTAGTAGGATATAGATTGGGTCATGGGGGCTCTGTGTGCTAAGTTTGGTCTGTATTGGTGAATGGATGAGGGATGCATTGTTTTTCGGAAGTGAGTGAAGGTACTTCAAGTCCCATCATCCGTAGTCCGTCTCACAGTAAACTGCACCAGGCTGTAGAGTGGGTCATGAGGGCTCTGTGTGCCAGATTTGGTGTTGATCAGTCATTGGATTAGGTTTGTAGCAGGATTGGGAAGTGAGGGAAGGTACTGCAAGTCCCATCATCCATGTTCTGTCCCCTCCAAACTTCAGTAGGATGTAGAGTGGGTCACTGGGGCTCTGTGTGCCAAGTGTGGACTTTCTCGGTGTTTGTTGGGGGCCACAGTGGTCTGTGGGAACAGAGGGGTGTAAAAGTACTACAAATCCCATCATCCATTGTCAGTCCTCCCCCCAAACCTCACCAGGACGTGAAGGCAGTCATGGGGGTTATGTATGGCAAGTTTGGTCTCGATCAGTGATTGGATGAGGGTTGCAGCGGACTTGGGAAGTGAGTAGAGGCACTTCAAGTCCCATCATCCATGGTCCACCCTCCGAACTGCACCAAGACGTAGAGTGGGTCATGGGGGCTGTGTGTGCTGAGTGTGGTCTGTATTGGTCCTTTTTGGTGGCCTCAGTGGTCTGTGGGAACCAAAGTCTTGGTAAGTACTACAAATCCCATAATACGTGGGTCATGTCATAGGGGGGTTATGTGTACCAAGTTTGGTGCAGGTCCATCACCCACGCTGGTCGCTGTGGCCTGTGAAAGTGGCTGCCACATATCCGCCCTGGCCTGTGAAAGTGGCTGCCACATATCCGCCTGGCCTGTGAAAGTATACCGGTGTAAAACAGAAAGGAGTTTAAAAATGGAAAAGGCCTGCATGGAATTAGCAGTAAGGTCCAATGAGGCTGGGTGAGGGGGCTTTGGGCCAGAATTATTTATATAAGCATTAAAAGGCATTAGAGAAAGGTATTTATTGTTTTCTCTTGTGTATTTTGAGTGAAGTAGGGCCTTACCTTGTAGAGTGACAGTGCCTGTTCTAAAGATCCTGTCAGAAGCTGCCTTTCTCTGACACTGTGTTGAAGAGGGAAGATGGATGCCTCTTTTGGGCCTATCTGGGAGAAGGGGATTTGTAGGGGCTACAATGTTTTCTGGGAAGTGAATTGGGATGCAAATCCCATCATTCGTCGGCCATCCTGCCCTAAACTCTATTTTGGGGCCTGTAATGTTATGGCCTGCTATTGGTAACTTTAAAAGGGTGCATGGCAGGCAGCCGTTTTCTAAAAGCTGAGGGGAGGAGAATACAGGAATCCATTTTGTTTTCACAGAGCCAAGTGGGGAGGGAATGTTGATGGTGCATTTTCTCCCCTCAGTGGGAAGAAATCCTGTTGTTTGAATGTAGAGGCCTGGATTCTGGGTTGCTGGCTTTTTCCCCCTCAGTGGGAAGAAATCCTGTTGTTTGAATGTAGAGGCCTGGATTCTGGGTTGCTGGCTTTTTTCCCCTCAGTGGGAAGAAATCCTGTTGTTTGAATGTAGAGGCCTGGATTCTGGGTTGCTGGCTTTTTCCCCTCAGTGGGAAGAAATCCTGTTGTTTGAATGTAGAGGCCTGGATTCTGGGTTGCTGGCTTTTCCCCCTCAGTGGGAAGAAATCCTGTTGTTTGAATGTAGAGGCCTGGATTCTGGGTTGCTGGCTTTTTCCCCCTCAGTTGGAAGAAATCCAGTTGTTTGAATGTAGAGGCCTGGATTCTGGGTTGCTGGCTTTTTCCCCCTCAGTGGGAAGAAATCCTGTTGTTTGAATGTAGAGGCCTGGATTCTGGGTTGCTGGCTTTTTTCCCCTCAGTGGGAAGAAATCCTGTTGTTTGAATGTAGAGGCCTGGATTCTGGGTTGCTGGCTTTTTTCCCCTCAGTGGGAAGAAATCCTGTTGTTTGAATGTAGAGGCCTGGATTCTGGGTTGCTGGCTTTTCCCCTCAGTGGGAAGAAATCCTGTTGTTTGACTGTATAGGCCTGGATTCTGGGTTGCTGGCTTTTTTTTTTTCCCCTCAGTGGGAAGAAATCCTGTTGTTTGAATGTAGAGGCCTGGATTCTGGGTTGCTGGCTAATCAGTGGCTATCAATGCCCTCTGTCTGGTGCCTTAGAATTTTGGAGTGGCGAGGCTGTCCAATCAAAGGACTTTATGCAAATAGCTACCACATATCTGCCCTTCCGCCCTCCACATACACACATACATACACACATACAAACATTCCGTTTTATAAAGGTATACAGATTTATTCATTGGATTTATACAACGCCACTCCCAGAGGCTCAGGGTGGTTTGCAACATAATATGTGAATACACAAGATATATAAAAACACAGTAAACAGTAAAACAAAGTAAAACACAAGTGGAAATCACAAACATTCAAAAGCTTGCCTAAATAAGTATGTCTTACACGCTCTGCGGAAGGTGTTCAAATTTCGCAGAGCTCGTGTCTCTGGTGGCAGAGCGTTCCACAATGTTGGGGTGATGATGGAGAAGGCTCTTTGCCTGGTTGATGTCAAGTGAAAGGATTTTACACTGGGGATGTTTAGAAGTTTTCTGAGCGTAGTGATCTCGGGTTATATGGATTCAGGCCATCCCGTAAGTACACTGGCCCCAGACCATATAAGGCCTTGAAAGTGAGAACTAACACCTTGAAGGTGATCTGGTATTCAATTGGTAGCCAGCGCAGATCTTGCAGAATTGGTGTTATACGGGTCACCCGCGAGCAGCCGGGCTGCAGCATTCTACACTAGCTTAAGTTTCCGGATCACGGTCAAGGGTAAGCCAATACAGCGTTACAGTAGTCAAGTCTTGAGATGACAGTGGCTTGGATTACCTTGGCTAGGTCGTTCCGGGACAGATAGGGGGCCTGGCGCTTCGCCTGTCGCAGATGGAAGAACGCGATTCTGCTGAGAGTGGAGATTTGAGTCTCCATTGACAGCAGAGGGTCCAAATAGACACCCAGGCTTTTTACTGATGATGACGGGCGTAATGCCTCGCCATCCAGGGTCGGCAGTTGGATTTCCCTATCGCCCGGACGACCCAGCCAAAGGATCTCAGTCTTCGCCAGATTCATATTAGAAATCTTCTGTTTGCCTTCCACATTTCTTTGGATGCTTGTTTTTTTTACTAACCATCAGCAGTGGTGGACTGGGTCTAAAAATACTGGTTGCCAGGAAACAAAGGGGTCACCTACACCTATAAGCCTATAATTTAATGTTTATAAGAAATAGTAAAGATTCAAGTCTATATAACCACCTCAGCTTCACATAACCTGAGTCGGGATTGTTTTTTCCAAGTTATTTATTATATTCTTGAACCTAATGTATCCTCAAAAAATATTTTATTCAAATAGTAATACATCATAAATTTTAGTTGCATATCATATAATCATTTTGGAATTTCTATTATATTTTTAAGGTACTAAAAGGTCATTAACATTTTTAATATGCTGTTGAACGTTTAACTACAGCTTTGGCACCATCATGCCTTTTGGAAACTGACACCCTGGCCAGTACCACAATTTATTATATTCTTGAACCTAATGTACTCAAAAAAATCAACTAAAGTTTTCTGTTATCTCAATGTTATAGATTTGGAATCAGGAGAAAAAAATCGTTAGGGGTTAGATAATACTTATTTCAATTGAATTCCCTTATCCCTCTCCCATCCTCTGATATATAGAATAGTTAAACCCCAATCGACAATGTAGGAAATTTCAGTCAGTTTGAGTAATTTTTGCCTATTGCACTCTGGTCTGTCATTTGTAGATTTGCAGTTTTAAACTGTTTCCTATTCAGCCCATTTCTTTATCCAATCATTTTACATCAAATTAATCTATCTATGTATATAATAAAAGTCAGTGTTTGCGGTGGGAGGTGCAGAGGAATATGTGGCAGCTTTCTGATTGGCTCCCACTGTGAGATTATTTGCATAAGGCACCAGACAGAAGGGATTGGTTGCCACTGAGGGCGTATTTGCATAAAGGACTCTGATTGGCCAGCTTCTAGATTCCAACATTCTAAGGTGATGCAGAGGGAAAAGGAAAGGCCTCAGGCAGTCAGTCACTGCGGCCCACAGCAATGACAGATCAGAACCAAACTTGGCACACAGAGGCCCAATGGCCCACTTCAGAACCTGGTGTGGTTTAGGGTAGGATGGGCCACGAATGATGGGATTTGCAGTACCTTCACCTGATTTACTTCCCAGACAATTACCCACTCTCCATCCTACTGCAGTTTAGAGGAGGGCGGACCATGGATGATGGGACTTGAAGTACCTCTACTCATTCCCCATGACCACAGCAGCCCCCAACCAAGACCAATAAAGACCATACTTGGTACACAGAACCCCCATGATCCACTCTACATTCTACTGCAGTATGGAGGAGGGTGGACCATGGATGATGGGACTTGAAGTACCTCCACTCACTTCTCGAGTGTGCTGCAACCCTCATCCAATGACTCCTCAAGACCAAACTTGGCACACATAACCTCCATTACCCCCTTAACATCCTAGAGAGGTTTAGGGGAGGTGGACCACAGATTATGGGATTTGTAGTACTTTCAAATGCTTTTGTTCCAACAGACCACTGTGGCCCCCAACAAAAAACAATAAAGACCTAACTTGGCACACAGAGCCCCTATGACCCACTCTACATTCTACTGCAGTTTGGAGGAGGGTGGACCATGGATGATGGGACTTGAAGTTACAAAGACCAACCTTGGCACACAATGCCTTTCTCAAATAACCCGGGCACCGCCGGGTCCCCAAGCTAGTATAGCATATTTGTTAAGTTGTTGCATTTCAGTAGATGCATTGTACTTGTTCTTTTTGTTTTCTATTATGAATCCCAGGTTTGAATTATGTGTGACTGTTTGCAATTGGGGAGAGATGGTTTTAAAAATTGGAAAAGTTTGAAAACACAAACTTGTGCTTTCTTTTCTTCCTCATTGCTGGTTAGATGCAGCAAAGCCCTTGGTATTGTTGAGACTTAACGCTGAAGCCTTCTGGGAGGGAAAATATCTTTTATATTTTTACAATAGCATCAGAATTTTAGATAAAGTTTTATTAAAATGTGCTTTTCCATTGATGAAACTATCTGAGACTGACATAATAAATTTTATTATGTTATCTGTGACAATAAATGGAACAGATATATATATACAACTGTTGTTCAAATTGGAAACTTTGCTCATATCCCCAGAAGGTACAATTTCTTAAGCTTTTGAAAATATGATGACTTAAACTGGCTTTCTTTTTAATACAGTGGCTGCAAAGCGTTTCAATGCTGTTTTGATTGTGCATTTAAGGAACTGTAATTTGGATGTTTGCTGTGAAGAACTAGCTGCGCCTAAATTGAACTGCCTTTTGTACAGTGTGTTCTTTTGGGCTCTCTGCCACTTTTTGTGATGATTACTATTTGCCTGCCATTTTCTCATTGTTAGCTGGGTTTGTTATCTCCCTTATGGGCAGTGGCTTAAAGAAGTAAATTAAGGACTCTTCTAGAGACGTGAAATATCTTGGGGATGTTGAATTTGCAGGTGTTCTTGCAATTTCTATTTCTTCTTTACGAACCCAGTCATTTTTTAATTGCACGACATTTGGGGCTTTTCCCTTCTCTTTCTCTGCTAGTATTTATTTATTTCTGGTATTTATATCCCATCTCTTCTTTACCCCGAAAGGGGGACTCAGGATGACTTACATAGCCAGCAATTCGATGCCATTACATGAACAATTAATACAATAACCATTAAACGTCACCATTAAAATCATTAAAATGCATAAAATACATAAGCCATTAATTAAATAGTATAAAACCTTAGTTACCAATAAAACCATCTTACCAGTCCATTTCAACCAAAGTGCTGCTTTATGTCTGTTGACCGAAAGCCTGGTCCCACAACCAGGATTTTACTTTCTTCCTGAAAGCCAGGAGGGATGGGGCTGATCGTATCTCATTTGGAAGCACGTTCTACAGGTGGGGTGCCACCGCCGAGAAGGCTCTGTCGCTCGTCCCCATCAGCTGAGTTTGGCAGGTTGGCGGGAGCGAAAGCAGAGCCTCCCCGGATGATCTTAGGTAGTAGAATTAGTATCCCTACATTAAAGGTGTTTCTTTTTGCAAACTAATGTTATGTGGCACATTTGGGAGCTTGTGAGTGGTCTTCTGACATGGCTTGGGGGTAGCATAAATCAATATGCTACCCCTTCCAGTCCGGCTTCCGTTCGGGGCACGGGACGGAGACGATCCTGGTCTCCATCACAGACCAACTCCGCTGCCAGCTTGACCAAGGCGGGTCTGCGCTGCTCGTGTTATTGAACCTCACGGCAGCGTTTGACACGGTCGACCACAATCTTTTGATCCACCGCCTGGCCATGGCTGGAGTAAGGGGGACAGCTCTTAAATGGCTGACCTCCTTTCTCCACCAGCGGTCTCAGCGTGTGAGGAGGGGCGGAGTGGTCTCCGAGGGCTCCCCATTAGTTTGTGGAGTCCCGCAGGGGGCCATTCTTTCCCCTCTATTATTTAACATCTACATGCAGCCGCTTGCACAGCTGGTGCGGAGTTATGGGCTTGAGTGTCATCAGTACGCTGATGACACCCAGCTCATTCTGAGGGTGGAGGACAGGTCTGGACCCGTCCCCGATAATTTCCAGTGCTGCCTCGAAGCCGTTACTGGATGGCTGCGAGCCAGTAGGTTGAGGGTGAATCCGGCGAAGACGGAGATCTTGTGGCCGGGTCGTCCGGGCGGTGGGGATGTCCAGCTTCCGACCCTGGACGGTGCGGCGTTATGCCCATCGTCTTCCGTGAAGAGCCTGGGGGTCTACTTGGACTCCCAGATGGCCATGGAGACCCAGGTCTCTGTGGTCAGCAAGATCGCCTTCTTTCATCTCCGACAGGCAAGGAGGCTGGTCCCCTACCTGTCCCGGTCCGACCTGGCCATGGTGATCCAAGCCACGGTCATCTCGAGGCTAGATTACTGTAACGCTCTTTACGTTGGCCTTCCTTTGTCGGTGATCCGGAAGCTCAAACTGGTGCAGAACACCGCCGCCCGGCTCCTGTCTGGCTCTCCAGCAGGGTGCCACATAACACCTATTTTGTGGGATCTGCACTGGCTGCCTATTGAGCACCGGATCACCTTCAAAGTGCTGGTTCTTACCTTTAAGGCCTTACACGGCCTGGGGCCAGCATATCTGAGGGACCGTCTCACCCCATACTACCCTACGAGATCACTTCGCTCTGAGGATTCCAACCTGCTAGCCGTCCCCTCCGTTAAAGTGGCCAAAAAAACTGCCACCCGCCGAAGGGCCTTCTCGGTCATAGCGCCGATATTGTGGAATGCCCTCCCGGCAGCTACACGAGCAATCCCAGACTTACTCCCGTTTAGGCGGGCATGTAAGACCCACCTCTTCCGGCTGGCTTTTCAGTTATAGGCCCATCGGGTCCCCCATGCCACGCCAACATTGCTCGACCACTGTAACTACCCAACCGTGTTTTAATGATGTTTTTATTGTGTATTTTTATTCTGTATTTTATATTGCATTTTAAAGTGTCTTTGCTCATTGTATGTTATTCTGCTTTCTGGCTGTAAGCCGCCCCGAGCCTATTTGGGAGTGGCGGCATAAAAGCCGAGTAAATAAATAAATAAATAAATATGTCCAATCTTATGGCTCAGCTGCCCAAAATTATTTATTTGCATAAATAAATAAGTATAAAACTGATAAAATAAAGGGAGCACAAGCAGCGAAATAGTTTTAGTCCAAAAACAGGCAACAGCGACTGCATTGTCTGTAACTTTAAACAGTTCTTCCTCTGTGCATGAGGCAGGACATTGTGAACAAGCATACAGTGGGGAGTTGTTTGTTCTGCTCCACAGTTGCACAAGGTGGAGGATTCTTCTAGGTCAGTGATTCTCAACCTGTGGGTCCCCAGAGTTTTTAGCCTACAACTTCCCGAAACCCCATCCAAAACATATAGGGACCCACAGATTGAGAATCACCTGTTCTAGGTAGTACCATTTTGCCAGGTTGTATTTTGACTGTTTGTTTTACATGTTGCTAATACTGTCTATTGTTGTGCCTGAACATATTTTGTTTAAAGAGCTTTATTTTTTGAAACAAATGACTCTTGGAATTTTTTTTAACTACAGAGAGCCAGCTTAATTGACCAAAACAGTACTCGGGTCAATACAGAAACTCAACACACTCCACTTCTGAATCTGTTCAGGGACTTCCAAGTTGACCATTCTTGGTTTTTCCATGGAGCAAGACCCTCGGGGGGCCATCCAGTTGGAATTGCCTGATTTCTACAGGGATATTCTTGCTGTTGCTGGAGGAACATTAAAAGGGGTGGTGGTTCTCATGAAGCTTTTCCTTGATTTAAGTCTACTGGGAGGAGGCTGATAGCCATATAGTTTGGGGGGGGGGGGGGGGCAAGCCAGCTAGGTCATAGAGTCCATCAACAGGTATAGGTTTACGACATCTTGTGATTATTGTACATGTCTCATTCAGTGCTATATTCACCTACTTTGCGTGGGCAGATTTATGCCCAACTATAAGTGTAGAGCTGTACTTTGCTCGGTTTCATTGTGGGAAGTAAGGCTTCAAGAGTGAATGGAGCAAATGAAGAGACAAAAAACCATGAAGGGGCTTTGTAAATTTTACAAAACATTGAATCTTTATTGCTAAAGTTATTATTTAAAAACAAAATATTAGTAGAAAATGGAGACAAGAAAGAGACACAAAGGAGAATTAGGTACAATTTCTCCCCCCAGCATCATGTTTGTTACAAGCATATCCACAAATGATTACAAAGGGCCACATTTCATGTTTGAATGATGAAGAGTTATGATAACAACTGTAAGAACAGGGTTGTTTTTTGTTCGTTTGTTCGTTTTGTTTGACTCCCTCTTTATTCAATGAGAGTTACTCTTATAGGCTTTTTCTCAGAGACTTTTCATCCCTAACAGTTACACAACCACAAAGTATAGCATGTTATTTAATAGGGTTTATATATATATATATATTTATATATATATATATATATATATATATATAAATTTTATTTTCAATTTACGTGTTCATTAAAAACAATTAAACAAATCTATATGCATGCATATTTACATAAACCAATTCAATACTAACATATATACAATATTTGTATTTGGTTATACCGTCCATACCTCCCACCTCTCACAATAAGAACTGTTTTGACATGACATGAAATGATACAACTCAAAATGGGTACAAATCACCATTATGGAAAACCCTCTAAATTGCTAAAGGTACAGAAATGAGGCTGAGGGGATTGCTTTGAAGACATGGCTGAATTCTAATATGCCACAAGACTTCCTGGCATATTCTTTTCACTTTGAGGTGAAGCAAGCCCGAGCAAACTTAAGCTCCATGAATTAAAATAAGCATAAAATCCTAGAGACAGCAAACAAAACTTCTCTTATATTTGCACTCACCACACTCCTAAAACAAACTATTGTTTATACTCATGTAGAAGTCTAGACATTTTAGTAAAAAAAATGGCCCGTGTGAATGAATGAGTTGAAAAGGATGGCAGCGGCAGGGGTGCTGGTCTGCTAAGGAAGCACTGTTGCTTTTCCTTCTTCATGGAATGACCCTCAACTTATCCATAATTTTGGCCCCAAACCCTGCTTTTGATTTATACATGAGGTTGATGTATTAATGCACAGATGTGGTAATTTCTGCTCTCTCTCTCTGGTCTGTAATCTCCTTATACCAGGGCTGCTAATTAGGTCGAGCGCGATCGACCAGTCAATCGCGGAGACAGAACTGGTCGATCGCAGCCAGTTCTGAGGGGTGTTTCTGCCCTGCGCGCGGTGCGCATCTTTCTCCATGCTGCCTGGCTCAGGCAGCCCCTGGCGTGACTCCCCCGCCGGCACCTCCATCCTCAGTGCCGACTGCTGCCGTCGCAGCGTGGCCTGAGGAGGAGGGGGGGAGAAGGAGGGCAGCAGAGGGAAGGAGGGGTGGGTGCTTGGCCCGCTTATGTGCATTTGGATCCACGAGGGAGAGAGAGACGTAACCCCGCCCATTCCTCTCTCGCCCTGGCGCAAGGAGGAAAGTTAAGATGGTGGCGCTTGTGAGAGTTGGGTGCTGGGCAGCGGGCCCTTTTCCCCGCCTCGCTTTCGCTTGTGTTTTTCTCCCTTGTCACGAGGCACTGAGGGAGGCCCTGAAGGAGCCACCAAGCCCCTTGTCTCTCGCCCAAACGTCCCCCTCCTCCTGTGCGCCCGGCCCGCCTCCCTCACGTGAAGGAAGGGAGAGGGGGGGAGAGGAACATGACCTCAATCCACTTCATGGTGCACCCACTCCCGGGCACAGAGGACCAGCTTAATGACTGGTGAGGAAACACGGGGAGGAGGAAGGCCTGTTTGCCCTCCCCCCCCCTTATAACCTCGGGAGGGGGGAGGAAGGGGAGGGGTTTCGCTATGCATTTGGGGGGAGGGAGTGCAGCGCTGGAGGAATCCTCGCATGGACAAACCATCTCTATTTGTATGGCCATACATAGATAGATAGATAGAGATAGATAGATAGATAGATACTAGATCTCCTATGGGCAAACTTCGGCCCTCCAGGTGTTTTGGAAATTCCTATGGGCACACCATATCTCTTTGTATATGTGTATGGTGATATATACATAGATAGATACATACTAGATCTGCTATGGGCAAACTTCGGCCCACCAGGTGTTTTGGAAATTCATATATATTTCTGTATATGTATATGGAGATAGATAGGGGGATACTAGATCTAGTATGGGTGAACTTGGGCCTTCCCGGTCTGCTTTCATTCTGCCTGTTTATATCTGTGGAATGATGTCAGGGTGGGAGAAGGAACTCTTGTCTGGATGAATTTTTTAATGTTCCATTGGCCATGTTGATCAGCATTGAATGGCCTTGCAGCTTAAAGGTCTGCCTGCTTTCATTCTGCCTGTTTATATCTGTGGAATGATGTCAGGGTGGGCGAAGGAACTCTTGTCTGGATGCATTTTATGAAGTCTCCATTATTTTTGCGAAAAATCACATAAATGTCCCTTATTTCTTCTATCAAAATATGGATAGGTAGATCATTTTGACTTGGTTGTTTTATAAGTAGCTCACATGCTGAAAAAGTGTGAGAACCCCTGCCTTATACAGTCCAGCCTTTCTACAGTTGAGCTCTATTAGGATAGGAACTGAATTCTGGAATTGAAAACACAGGAGATCCAGGTAGCTTCTCCAGTACCATTAGTTCACTGAGGAGAGAAGGCCTGGCATGGAGAAAGTGAGGACTTTAGCTCTTCACATCTGCACGTTCCTTAAAAAAAAAAAAACAATGGTTCCCTTGTCTCTGTTTTATCTGTGCTTTATATGTGATTTGGGAAGATTAAGAAAAGTATTTACTACTGATGCATCATGTTTGGTCCTTAGGAAGTGTAAAACAGCTACTTTGAGATATAAACCTGCCAACAGTGCTTGAATTAGTACCGTAATTCAAACAAGGGTCTAAAGAAAAACATTCAGAACTGTGCATTAACAGTGCAAGTGTGTTATGATTTAGCCAACAAATGTCTAAGAATGTTCTTTTTTTTTCTTCACAGCTGTTGTCTAAACCCAAATTTAGTGGTGTTGAAAAGATCAAGACTATTGGGAGCACTTACATGGCAGCCACGGGGCTGAGTGCAACACCCAGCCAAGAACACAGTCAGGTATACATCAGCATCACAGCTTGTAAGATTCATATTTCATATTTGGATCAGGGGGCAAACAGATACAGCACAGATCACTCTGGGAACATTTTGAGATGCAATGAATTGTTGATACCTGGAAAATTAATTCGAGGGGTTGTAATACAAGCTTGCTGACATTTGCACACACTTTTGGATCACAAAACTCATCATCTGTGCAAACATGTTTCCATACTTACATTTGGCGATGTAGTACAAATGGGGAGGACAGAAATGTAGAGAAAGAGTACTTACCAGCTCTTCCTTGCAAAGATTGTTCACTTCAAGTCATTCATCCCCACCCCAGTGGCCAGGGAGCATTGTATAGAAGTGAATCAGTGGAGGAAAGAGGTATAAACACTCTCTGCCCACTAATTCCAAGACTGATTCTTTTCTGTTATATTACTACATTTATAGTTAATGTCCCAACAGTCAGCTTAGAACTGCCAATGAGCAGATTCACATTTTCAGATAGAAAGTGTTACTATGAAGTCGCACCTGGGCTCTTGGGCTTAGAAAAGGAACAAGGACATGACATCTCTTCCCAGGGGACTTCTTCTTGCCTTCCCATAGAAAACTGGAACTCCCAAGGACCAAACCAGTCGCTATAGATAACTCAAATAGGCTTTATTGTTCACAAAAGGAGTTATCTTATAGAGGTACTAAACTTGGTTCTCCAAACAGGGGTAAAAGAAAATATACATTACAGTCTTTTAGTTGCTTGGGTCCAGGAAGCTTTCAGCCGGATGGCTTTCCAAATTCTCTCTCTCTCAATGGCTTTGAGGTCAGAACTCTCTTAGCCCCAGTCAAATGGCCTATATTGAAGGCACAGAGGCTTCCTCTGGATACCAAAATGACTAGTTGAAGGTGCTTGGGATTCCACAGCCTCATCCAGGTGTGCTGGATATGCAGAATGAATTCCAAGATATGAAGAGTTGGTGCTAGAGAATGGCCTGACTAAGGCCTGACTGGCAAACCCTTCAACACGTCCTCTTCTGGAGAGATCCAGGCAAAATCTAAAGAGAAAGCTAGATTCCCAAAGTCTCAAGGGGGAGGAAAAACAAATGCAATTGGCTATGCTAAACGATGATTGACAGCTCTAAAGAACCAATCAATGCAACCAAAACTTAACAACACTAAACAGACTAACTGAACCATAATACAATAGTTTAAACCTTACAACTTAAAGTCTTATATACAGGTGGCATCAACCACTTCTTCACAGTTACTCAGACTTACTTAGAATAGCCGTGTTCCAGCCATAGGGAATGATATCTATATGACGCTAGACAAATAAAACTACATCCTCTCCACTGCCATACACAAATCTGGAGCCTCTCTTCCAGTTTCTGAGAGAGAGAGAGAGAGAGGAGTTACACTTGTTTGCCAAAAGAAGACTGGTGCTGGAGCTTTGTAACACTCTGGATCATCTCTATCCCCCTTTCCTTTTTATTATTATGGGACAAAGAGGGACTGATGCACTCTGAGATGGGAATAATTATTAGTGCAAGTGAGCCACCCTTATGAAAAAGCCAGTCCCAGGCCCCTTCCACACAGCTGAATAAAATCCTACATTATCTGCTTTGAACTGGAATATATGGAAGTGTGGACTCAGATAACCCAGTTCAAAGAGATATTGTGGGATTTCCTGCCTTGATATTCTGGGTTATATGGACATGTGGAAGGGCCCTCAGGGAATATATCTTTATGTCATCATATTTTGTATAAAATGGGCAATGTAGTGTCAAGCACAGCTGGTGTCCTGTTGACCCAGCTTGGACAGCTGCCCTGGAGTCCAAACCAAAAGAGGCCCCGTGTGCCAAGAATCCCAACACAATCTGCTGCCTCGTGTCTTCTTCTGTTTATCAAACACCCGAGAGAAGAAAGGATAACTAATGTTGGGCTATAAATCCTCAGCTATTTCTTACTTGCATGCAAGAATGAATAGTTACAATAGGGGGTTTTTTTTTTCTCCAGTGTGGGAGAAAATGGAAAGAATGTATATTATTTCCATTTTCAAGAGCCTAAAAGGAAAATAAATTATCTCATGGAAAAGAATGAATGGCTTCCTGCCCATGTTTTCGTGCACATACAATAGTGTTTTCTGTGCAGAAAACCTATTTTTTGCACAGAAGTATTTTGGTTGTGTGTGTGTGTGTGCACAGACCCCTAACAGGAAACAATTGTACATAAATTGTGCTGGTCTGTTGTTGCTGGTAGCCTTTCCTGATATTTGGGGAACTTTTTTCAACCTGGGAATGGATAACAAATAGTCCTTCAATTTCCAGACTCTGATAAATCAGTGGAATATGTTTTGCAACCAAATGAAAGGTGGTTTGCTTGCAGGAGGCTCACAGCTCCTAAAGCCAGCCTTGAACTTGAGCCAGTCATGCTTCTTGATTCCCCATAAGAATATGTCTAACATAAAACTGAGCAATACTTAAACATATGCAGTGTGAATGAAGTGGTACACAGCATAGCCTTATCTCATTGAGCTCAATTATTTTGTTTATGTTTAATTTATCCATTGACATTTCACTTTCCCTTATTAGAAATACACTAAAAGATTTATTGTGCATAGGGAAACTTCCTCACAAGAAATGTACAATTTTCATATGGGGCTTACAGGGAACAAGCATGGTGAAAACATTGCCTTGCCTTATATGTGTTGGTTTATTTATATTCAGGAGCCTGAACGACAATACATGCATATTGGGACTATGGTTGAGTTTGCATTTGCCCTTGGAGCGAAACTAGATGTTATAAACAAGCATTCATTCAATGACTTTAAGCTTCGAGTAGGTAAGCAACATCTTGTTTAAGCTGCAAGCAATGCGATCCTTTGTTTCTTACTGTTAATAATTCAGATTCCCACGCTTTGTTATTCTAGCTTGCATTTGCATTAACAATGTGTTTCTTCTCCCCCATTTCCAAGATAATCTTAATGCAATAACGCTGCAAACTATAGATAGCGATAAAAATGAGAATGGAGTAACACATTGGAAAAATTTAGTAGTTGACCTCTCTAAATCAGTGTTTTTCAGCCTTTTTTGAGCCGCGGCACACTTTTTACATTTACAAAATCCTGGGGCACTCCACCAACCAAAATGACACTCTAACACAGTAATACATATAGTTGATATGTTTTTAAATGTATTTATACACTCAGTATGAAAGCTGGGCCTGTTTCGATGAACACAACATAGATATCCTGGCAGGTCTTGCTCAACAGCTGTCAGTCATGGGAAAACTTCGGCCCTCTGGGTGCTTTGGACTTCAACTCCCACCATTCCTAACAGCCTGAGGCCCTTTCCTGCTTAAGTGGCTGAGGGGGAAAAAGGAAAAGGGCCTGAGGCTGCTAGGAATGGTGGGAGTTGGAGTCCAAAACACCTGGAAGGTCCAAGTTTGCCCCTGCCAGCTTTCGATTCCATCGCCACATTTATCTTCAGCCTCTGGTGGTTTGAATATATGTGATTATCTATGTGATTTTCTACCTTGTCCCTATGATTATGGTGCTGCTTCTTTAAATTGTCCTCAAACTGACTGTGTTATTGTGCGGATCCCGGACCTGACATTGGATAACATCGTGAGGATACACTTTGTTTTTTGCACTCACTTCCGCGATTTCATCAAATATTGCGAGTTTTCTGTAGAGGAGCGCTCCGTGAACTCGCTACTTCCTGGTTCGCAACTCCTCCGCTCTCTGTGGCGACCGTGCCAAACTACCTTATGTAAGATTTTTTATTTTCTCCAGCAGGATTGGGTACTTTGAATATGTTTTTTGCGTATGATTATGTATGATTAATTGTGCATTTTGTACTGTGCATTGTGCATTTTGTACTGTGATGTAGCAGCGCTCCTTTAATAAGTAAGTGTATTGGAGGTTCCAATTTCCAACAGCACACCTGATGATTGCTCACGGTACACTAGTGTGCCCTGGCACACTGGTTGGGAAACACTGCTCTAAATGAATTCCTGGTAAGAATGTGAGCAGAGTTTCTCCGTAGTTTGCCATAAGTTAGGAAAGGGCTTGGGGAAGTGTGGGTTAGGAATGGCCTATTCCTTCATTAGATATTTCTGCATTTCCATCCCACCCCTTGATGCAGCTCCCACTGCCAGAGAACCTCCAGAGAGAGCACTCACAAATGCCTGGTTGAAAGGAAACCCACACAATCTCTTGAAACACCCCACGTACACTACAAGGCATGGCCTTTGAGCCTAGGCAAAGCAGGCTGAAACAAGAGCCTATTCTTCCTGCCTCGAGTGGTGAAAGAGCAAGAGTTGGTTGCAACTGGTGTAGATATCGATACACTTTCTGGTAGAACATCTGTTGACAAAGATTAAAAGGGAACAGAACGAACTTCAAAGATTAAAACAGAGCAAAACTTGTTGATTTTCTCTTCTTTCAGAAAGTTTCCTGAGACACCATCTACCCATTTGGAAAAACACTTTTAAATGAAACTAAGTTTATTGCTAATTTAACAGTGTAATTATTTTGTTATATGAGGAGAAAGTATGTCACATGAGATCATTGGTGTCTGAGCCAAATGAAGATACAGGTCCTTCTCAAAAAATTAGCATATAGTGCTAAAGTTCATTGTTTTCCATAATGTAATGATACAAATTAAACTTTCTTTTTTTAAATAAAGTTTTTATTAGTTTTGTGAATAATTGTG
This sequence comes from Anolis apletophallus, assembly GCA_030556195.1. Classification (NCBI taxonomy): domain Eukaryota; kingdom Metazoa; phylum Chordata; class Lepidosauria; order Squamata; family Anolidae; genus Anolis; species Anolis apletophallus. The sequence goes on from JARBWK010000005.1 coordinate 133,786,161, forward strand.
TAACATAAAATCTCACATACAAATACAAAAACAGGTTGCAAACCGGAAAAAAGCCCTGGTTCCAGCCTGAGAAAACAAATTCAAAAGGCAAGTGAGGTGGTCAGGGGGAGGGAAAAAGGGGAAAAAAGGGGGGAGGTCAAAAGGGGGGAGGAAAGAAAAACATAAAATAATACAAAAAAAACCCACACAGCAAACATAAAATTGACTTCCATTCTTCCTCTTTGGGGGTACCTGCCATTTGTTAGGTTTCCAAGTATCCCTTCAACTCCAATCTCTCAGGAGTATATAAAGTCCTCCTTCCTTTCTTTTATAACAACCCATACGCCTACTTCAATTTTGTAATATATTTGATTACTGAGTTGTAAAGTCCATTCTTTTGCAATTAAACTTTCAGAAATATTTCAGGTCTTTTTTGTTTTGTACTGATGATTTTGGCATACAGCTCTGAAAACCCCAAAATACTGTCTCAAAAAATTAGCATAATTGGTCGGATGGAATATGCGAATTTTTTGAGATATGTATGCCAAAATCATCAGTATTAAAACAAAAAAGACCTGAAATATTTCAGTTGGTGTGCAATGAATCGAAAATATATGAAAGTTTAATTTTTATCATTACATTAGGGAAAATAATGAACTTTAGCACTATATGCTAATTTTTGAGAAGGACCTGTATATCAGCATAAGAGATGGGGGGCAGAATCCAATGTTATGTTTCTTTTTGTGCTTGGTGTTTATATGTGTCTTTCAAGCCTCAATGGATGAAATAATTGAGGCTTGAAAACACACATACATACACACATACACAGAGAGAGGGGGGCGAGAATAGAAGTGTAAGCTCTATTGACCACATTTTCATTTCTCTATTTAATTAAAAATTATTCAGCATGTGTGTGCACTGGAAGAAAGGAAGGCGGGAATAAAACCATAATCTTTGTAGTTTGTGGAATACAATTACTTAAAATTGTATTCCACAAATATTACATTTCTGACTGACAAGATAATCATTCCAAGAGGTTAACATTCTTTATTCCCCCTTTAATCCCGTATTTTAGATGTGACCTGTGAATAAATCTAAAATGTCTGTAAATTTAACAATATTTCCCTTCTGTTCCCATTATGTTTTGAACGATTCCAATTTATTATTGCTGATTTTATTCTTCTTGGTATATAGTGCCACCAAGTGGTGAAACCTTGCCAATTGCTCAATGTTTAAGTTTTCAAACAAGATTGTAGAACAGTGGTTTCCAAACATTTTTGGTTTACCGCCCCCTTTCCAGAAAAAGCTTTACTCACCGCCCCCCTAGAAATTAATTTTTTTAAAAAATTAATAGCAATCAAACAGAAAGATATTAATATTTCTACCTTTTTGTAAAATATAATAAAGAAAGTTGTAAATTAGAAACATTGAAGTTTGAAATTATGAAACTATTTATTGAACTTAGAATAGAAAGCTAATACAAAAAAAGTTTAAACATTCAAAATCATCTTAATGAGATGGATGAACCTGGTATGCTGTTACCAATCTAGTAATCCTCGGCTCTATTTTCATCAGCAGGAATCTCAAATCATCGAGATTGACTATTTTGCAATCAGTTTCTTTTTTTGTTAATAAATTGGTAACCGCACTGAATCCATGTTCCACTAAATATGTTGAAGGACATTATTATTATTGTTATAAGACTCAACCAGTTGGAAGGGAACCCCAAAGGTATTATTATTATTATTATCCCTTGCTTGGCGAGAGGAGGAGGGAGCAGGAGGAGGGAAGGAGAGAGAGAGAGAGAGAGAGACAGAGATGGATGGTAGCCTGTCACCTGCCTCACGTCACTGCCCCCTTACAGGGGTTCAGCGCCCCCCAAATTCTCCTGAGCCTTCCAACGCCCCTCTAGATCGCCCCACCGCCCACCAGGGGGTGGTACCGCCCACTTTAGGAACCACTGTTGTAGAAGAACGTGTTGCCATCCAGGGCACCTATCCTTTGGGAAAGAACTCATGTTACATTTGCCTGTTATCCCACACAGGACTGTCCCTGTTGCTTCAGATGGGACCTCATATTGGAATTCAACTTGGTTAAGAGAAAAACCCCATAGGAAGAAGACCTGCTGAATCCATTGCAGAAATTGGCACAGTTTCATACTATTAATCACCCACTTTGCCCATTTTACCACCTTAAAAAACCAGGGTCCTCTTTATATATGATCACAGCAGGTCTGAATTTCAAGACTGGGATTTAACACAATTGTGACAAATTTGACTCTTGAATTGTTTATGTGTCAAATATCTACATGTCAAGAAAAGTACCCCAAACACTTCATACTCACATTAATAAGCCAATCACTCGGTTTGAAGTCTTTATGAATATGTGACAAGAAGCAAACTGATTTTCTGTTTTTGTGTTCTTTAAAAATACAGGTATTAACCATGGACCTGTAATAGCCGGTGTTATTGGAGCTCAGAAACCACAGTATGATATCTGGGGCAACACTGTTAATGTGGCTAGTCGGATGGATAGCACCGGTGTCTTAGATAAAATACAGGTATGCTTCTTGTCTTTACTGATAAGCAAAAGCTCCTGAAGAAAAATCTCCATGTAAAAAGCAGTGGCAATTTTTAAATCCTTTTTGCCAACTATTGATTATGTTGCCATAGACTTTATAGCAGGGGTCGGGAACCTTTTTGACTGAGAGAGCCATAAAAGCAAAACATTTGGAAATTTATTTCAGACCTGGCTCTGCAAAATGCATGCTCAGGACTCTGGGAAGGAAGAGAAGACGGAAGGAAGAAAGACAGACAGACAGACAGACAGACAGAGGAAATAAAGGAGGGAGGGGAGAGAAAGAAAGAAAAGAACAAACTATGGAAAAGGAAGAAAAGCAGGAGGGAGACAAGGAAGGGAAAATAAAAAAGGAAATGGGAAGGCAAGCAAAGGGTGGAGAAAAGAAAGGAAAGGGAGTGAGGAGAACGTAAAATAATGAAGGGAAAAGAAAGAAGGGAGAGAGGGAAGTGAAAAGAAAGGAAGGAGAAGGAAAGGAAGACTTGGGGGAAAAGAATAGAAGAGGAAGGAAGGAAGGAAGTGGGAGGGAGAATGGAGGAAAGAAGGAAGGGGAGAGAGGGAGGGAAAAGGAAGGAGAGAAGGAAAGGGTGAAAGGAAGAGGGAGAATGGAGGAAAGAAGGAAGGAGAGGGAGGGAGGGAAAAGGAAGGAGAGAAGGAAAGGGTGAAGGGGAGAAAGGAAGGAAGGAAGAGGGAGAATGGAGGAAAGAAGGAAGGGGAGAGAGGGAGGGAAAAGGAAGGAGAGAAGGAAACGGTGAAGGGGAGAAAGGAAGGAAGAGGGAGAATGGAGGAAAGAAGGAAGGGGAGAGAGGGAGGGAAAAGGAAGGAGAAAAGGAGAAGGAAAGAGTGAACGGGGAGAAAGGAAGGAAGGAAGAGGAAGGAAGAAAGAAAGGAAGAATGGAGGAAAGAAGGAAGGGGAAAGAAGGAGCTGCATGCTGGGAAACCGAGGCCCGGGCTGCTCTGGAGAGCCAGATGCAATCATGAAAAGAGCCACACCTGGCTCCCAAGCCATAGGTTCCCTACCCCTGCTTTATAGCATCAAAACACATTTTTTGTTGCTGTGGAGGTCAGAATTTTGTTCCGATCATAAAACAATTAAAATCCCACCACAAAGCCACTTGTGAGCAGCACAACCCTCCTGCACCACGGCCATTTCCATGTTGTTCAAGAGCAAGAGGACACATTGTCCTAAAACTGGATGTACTGCAAGGGCATGATCTGCAGAGACCTCGCAGGAACCTGGAGGTCTCACTAGATGTCTGCTGAAATTATAGAAAAATAGCTGAATGAATTCTTGCTGCTCACTTCTCACTCTTCAATATAGCCTTTGCTTCTTATACGGTGAATTTTATGGGATAGCATTGATTAGAAGTAGTACAGAGTTGTGGCTATGTTATACAAACACGTCCACCAGCCAATGCCTTTTTTCTTTTTTAAAAAAAAAATCTTTATTAAGTGTTTACAAGATACAAAAATTTAAAACCAAGTGTATAAAAGAGAAAAAAATAGATGAAGCAAAATAGAAAGGTGGGAAGGAAGGAAGAGAGGAAGGAGGAGAGGAAAAGGAGAGAAGAGAGAGAAAAGAAGAAAGAAAGAAAGAGGTAGTTGTTCTACTTCCGGGCTTCTTCCTGGAGGTTTTTTCCCTTTTCCTTCTTCCTTCTGTTTCTTTTTATCTCTTTTCTCCCTTCTATGAATTCTTCTTCTGGTGGGTGGATGGGTTCCCCCCCCCCCTTATAATCATCTTGTTCTTATTCTTACTTTAAATATTCAGTTATCAATGCCCAGTCCATTTTTTCCTATCTTTACCTTGGATTTTTGTATCAAGTCAATGCCTTTTTTTCCCTTCATCTCTTTGAGGTGAGCATATCCAGAAAAGGGCTTATTTAAGAGTGTGGAAAATTAAATTGTATAGGTTTAGTTTCTCATGATGGTGTGAAACAGTTGCTTATGTCAAAATGTACGCCATAATTTAGTTAGGTAACTAGCTTAACTGTGCAGCCAAGTAGCATCTCTTGGCCCAGTGCCCACTCGCCCCTCATCCTTCCGAAAGGAGATCAGCAAACTAAAGTTTAATGATCTAGAACAGTGGTTCCCAATAGTTGGTCCTCCGGGTGTTTTGTACTTCAACTCTCAGAAATCCCAGCCAGTTTCCAAGCTAATTGGGAATTTATTTATTATTTCGTCTTGTATACCGCCACTTCCCAAAGGCTCGGAATGGAATTGTGGAAGTTGAAGTCCAAAACATCAGGAGGATCAAAGGTTGGGAACCACTGTTCTAAAACATGTTGTTCATGGTTAGTTTAAAATTTATTCTTGGGGCATTGTATCTATATCCTTATGAAAATAGTAAGACTGAGTCTGAGTCCACATCATGGACACACTCACTTGTCCACTGCAATCATCAAAAAAGCACCATGCAAGGTAAAGTGAACAGTGGGGTGAAGAGGATTCTCCATTGTGGGAATAGTTAAAAACCAATATCAGTGGCACCTAGATTTACTTTGAAAATAATACAAACTTGTTTTGTTTCTCAGGTCACAGAAGAAACCAGAAACATCTTACAAACACTTGGCTACATTTGTACGTGCCGAGGCTTCATTAACGTTAAAGGAAAAGGGGAGCTTCAAACCTATTTTGTCCATACTGAAACAACAAAGTCCCTTTCACAAGGGAATGTGGCATCCTGAAATATAACTGTGGGTGTGGGCAATCCCGCATTTTTAGAGAAAAGACAATGCACATTTTTCTTAACCCTCTTTTGGCCCAAACCATGAACATGTGTGTAATTTCTGGTATATAGAAACATTGCTGTAGTAAAGTCTACAGTCTAGTCCAGCATCAAGAGATCTCAGTAGTCTGTGCTATGGGCTGAGAAGACAAGCAACAAGGTGTACTGTCAACACAGAGGTGGAAACGAGAAACCATGACCATAATTTGAGAAATTAAGGTCTGAGACTGGGTGCAGAGGTAAGGGAAAGTGCAGAGAAGAACTAAGTGAAAAAATGGCAATAAAACTAGAGCTGCATGGAAAACTGTGGAAAGTATGGTAGCTCCCCAATAACATCATCTAGTCCTGAATTTGTAATACCTAATTCTGATCCTTCATCTAGTACAACTAGGGTGTGTTCACCAGCTACATCCCACAGCCAGCGACACAAAATGGAACCACGGCTGACTGCCTTCACAAAGGAAGTCATAGCCGAACAGGACCAGTTTTGTATAAATTGTGTCTAATGTTTTGATGCCATTGTCTTTTGTATTATTAACTCATTAAAAGTTTATATGTAATTTGTCTTTAAACCTTGGGGTTTTTTTAGTAGCAATACTACCACTACTACATTCATATTGCACCTTCAAGACATACTGAACATAAAGAAAAAAAACACAAATTTCGTTCATATTCCATCCTTCAGCCAAAAGTGCTTTGAGGATGTCTTATAAATCATCACCAGCTCCCACACTTTAAGGTTACAATCTAACAATGATACAACACACAAAAGGGGGTGGCAGATGTGTAGGGGATTCAGCCTAACAGATGCTGGTTGCTCTTCTCTCCCTCAAAGATCAAAGCTAGCACATGGATAGAGAGGTTTTCACCAGATGCTGGGCAAAGGCACAAAGGAATTGGCTGCTCTTCTTCTCTCCAAAGGAATGGCAAAAGAAGCACTTCTCTCCAACCACAATGGAATTTACAATCTAAAATGAACAGGCTGGAAGACAGCGAAGGAAAGGCTAGGGTAAGCAAGGAATGAGGGTGATGAAATGCAGTAGTGTTTACTTGAATCTAATGTGCCATGGTGTGAAGACGCAGAAAAGGAAGGAGATTCAAACTCAAAACTGTGACAGGGTCGGCTATCCCACCACTGCCACCAATTATGTAAAGACGCAGCTTACAGCATGCGTCCACTTGTGAGGATCTTTTTCCTCAATCTGTCTGTGGAGAACTGTGTCAGGGCAGGGACCCAAACTCCCACTGACACTATTTATTAACCTTTGCTGCCACCATTCACTACACTTGGCTACCCACTGGCAAAAATTGGTTTTAGAGGCTTGTGTGTGAAGGAATCACGAAAGGCAATATCTTTCTTAAAGAACTGTAAAGTTTATTCAAACAGTGTTCTAAGTGTGGAGGTTTCAGAGTTCAAAGCTTAGGTGGTTACAATATCTTCTCAGAGGCACGTATCTTAAGGTTACAATACACTAACTATGGAGATACAACTTAACCATATATAGCTGTACTCCCAGAAGCAATAACTCAGCAGTCTTTACTCTAACTGCTGGTCCTTTTAAACTCAACTGCTTTCCCAGCAGTTCAAACACAGCTTCCCTTCTACTCTTTCAGAGTAGAGCCAGAGTCTCTTTTAAAACCGCTGACAGCTGGCTAAAACAGACTCTCAAATTCTCCACACACCCTCTCTCCTTCAACGTTCCTGCCAACTGACAAGGTTTGAACTCCAAGCCTCTAAGGCCAGCTGCAGGCTTCGCCTCCTGTCTCCACGGGAAACTCCTTGGAGGTTAGGCACGTCAATATCTCTGTTAACCTTTTAGGATTTGCCAAGCCTTTACCCCCTCAACACACATACATATATACAAACATTAACCATATTCAACACCTGTAATAAAGAAATGACTTCACCACACATGGAATCTAATGCACACCTTAATTTTCAAAACCCTGAAACCAAAAAAAATTGCTGCCAAATGCAATGTGAAGTGGCAAAAAGTGAACTCTTTTTAACTTGACCAAAAAGATGTGCATTACAGTTGCTGCATACTTGAAGTTCCTTTTTTAGAAACAAAAGTGTTAGAACATCAAAGCTCCCAGAAATAATAATAAAAAAACCTTGGATAGATCTATGCTGTAGTAGAATGAATCCACTTTTATTGACTATCAGCACTAAGATGACGGTATGACACAAATCTAATGTGCAACCTAATTTTGGTGAGATAATTTAGCCAAAATAAAGGTGAGAATTACATTTGAGTAAATAGGATAATTCAAACTTTTAATTATTTACATAGTAAACACTTTGCATTTGTCTCCATAAGTTATTTCCCCATTATCGATCCTCTATGCTGCTTAGTTCTATTTCACTACACTTAGACATCCACATTGTGGAGTTAACTTTTGTGGATTACATTATTTGCAGGTTCGATTAATACCAGTATATGTTCTCTGGGGGCCCTTCCAGATAGGCCCAAAAATGCAGGCCTGTTGCACTTTTTCCAAATTAATTAAATACCCCATTAGACCTTGTCCTTACTGAAAGGCACGGGTCTATTGGAGTATTGGGCTTGTGGGGACTCACCCCAGGGTGCTCCCAGGGGTGAGTGCCCACAGCCATCTTAAACCTTTTGGGCTCCTGGAGCCCAAAGGTTCAAGACAGCACCCACCCGTCCCTCCAAGCCCTCTAAAACCACAGTTAAAAGTTAAACTTACTAGGCCTCCATTAAGCTGCTCCGTGAGTCCTGGCACATATAAATGACACACAATCACAGGGTATGGGTGCAAGTACAAGCGCAAAAAACACACAGTGCAAAATATATATAACAATAAGGAATGTTTATGTCGGACTAGAGCATCAATATAAAAACACATACAGACCAACCCAAACCGCAGCAATACAGGGTGTGACAGCGCGTCCCAAAGGAAGTTACTCCGGATGAATATCCTGTAACCCCACAGACAGATGTCTGAATCTTCGAGTATGCCAGAGTCACTAGGGTAGTCCACAGGTATGGTAGTTGGGCAACTAGTCCAGGACATAAAGGAGCCCAATCCTGCTCCTAATATGAGTGATAGAAAGAGGCCAACGGGCTGGCGGGGCCGGAGTTAAGGGGGCCACTTCCCCGTTTCGTCCCTGGGTGGGGCTTTCTCAAGCCCATATTAGCTGTCGCCGTGGTCCTTGGCAATGATGAAAAGAGGCGAGACATAACCTCACTCAGCAGAGTGATCGGCCCCAGCCAGATTCCTGTCCGAGCTGAAAACTTGGCTCTTCCGCCAGGCGTTTGGGGATTGACTAATCTTGGGGATTGGGCCCTTTGTGATTCTTTGAACCCGTGTTTTCAATTAGATGTATTTTTAAATGATGTAAGTAGATTTGCCCGATTTGGGGGCAGCACCATCGGTGGAGGGCGACTCAGCAAACTCTAAATAAAATGTTAAAACATATTATTATTTTATTACTGTACTCTCTTCTTACATGGTTGGGCTGACTTCAGACATGGATCTACTCTCTTTTCTTTGGTAGAGTTTTAGTATCAACCAGCTACGGTCTGGTGAAAGAAATATATGCTTTTAAAAAGCCCAATGATACACTTAGAATCTGAATCCGAAGTATAAAACAGTTTGTGTTATGGAAACCTTGTTCTTGTAAATAATGCAACCATATTATTTACTACAAAGAAAAGCCTCCTGAGGAAGATATAACATTGGTCTGTGTGTTTTTGTTCATTTTATCACTTTGGGCTACTGGTGCTGGGTCATGCTGCTGCTAATAAGTTACTCTGCTGTACATTTATGGGCGGGGAGTACTTGCGCAACATGACCTTCTGTATTTCACTCATTCGTTCATTCAGTTTATTATTTGATGAGTCGCCCTCCACCGGAGTGCTCTGGGCGAGTTACATAGACAGATTAACGAACTTATATAACAGTACAGTTAAAATGGTTACACATTAAATGCTCTACCAAAGAGCCACGTTTTGAGTGTTTGCATAAATGACTGTAGGTCAGGCATGGCTCTAACATCTGGTGATAGGGAGTTCCACAGGATTGGGGCAGAGATTGAGACAGCCCTATGCCTTGTGGATTTTAGGTGTACCTCTCTGGGACCTGGGATGTAGAGGAGGTTCTCTTGGGCTGGTTGTGGTCGTCTCTGGTAATGAAAGGACGACGGGCACTCCCTGAGGTATAGTGGACCCTGTCCATGGAGAGCCTTGAAAGTCAGGACCAATGTCTTATAAGAAGCCCGGTATTCGATTGGAAGGAAGCCAGCGCTGTAAGGTCAGTGTTATATGACATCTTATGGGTGTTTTCGAGAGTAGTCTGGCGGCCGCATTTTGGACAACTTGGATCTTCCGGGTAACTGACAAAGGGAGGCAGTGCATTACAATAATCCAGCCTCGAGGTAACCATGGCATGGATCACCATTGCCAGAGCCTCTGTTGGGAGATAGGGTGCCAGCTGCCTCACCTGGCGAAGATGGAAGATAGCTTGTTTACTAATAGAGGTAACTTGAGCCTCCATCATTAGCTGAGAGTCCAGTACAACAAGGCTCTTCACCTTAGTAGATGGGGCTAGAGGTTCTCCATCGAAGGTGGGCAATGGACAGGCCAATTCTGATGGTCAACCAGGCCATGAGATCTCTGTTTTCACCAGATTCACCTTCAATCTGCTCGTGCGCAGCCATCCCATCACGGCTTCAAGACACTGGGTGAAACTGTCCGGTATTGATGTTGTCCTAGGTTCCAGACGGAGGAGCTGGGTGTCGTCAGCGTACTGGAAGCATTCCAGACCAAAGCTCTGTACTAGCCTGGCAATGGCTGGATGTAGATGTTGAACAATACAGGGGAAAGGATGGCACCTTGTGATATCCCGCAGAGAAGGGGGAACCTCTCAGATACTTGACCCATCCACTCCACCCGCTGGCTACAACCTCGGAGGAATGAATTAAACCACTTTAAGGCCGGCCCTTGAATTCCAGACGTAGCTAGATGTATTTGAGGATTAGCATCAGACATTGCTGTCACCCTTTCAAATCTATTGCTGTTTTCTTTAGTAATGTGGTATTTTGGGGGTGGGGATTTGTTTGCAGTGAGATTTTCAGACTGTTGGGTTAGACACACTAAGCTAAATTCCACCCTGGTTCAGTCCACAAATGGGGATTTGTTTGCTATGTGCTTCCTCCAGCTGCTTGCTCTGTGGTTGTTTGGGGGGTTGGAGGGGCAGCTATAGAGACAAACATGGAAAATGCTCTCAGTTTGGGACTTAAAATTTCATTCATCCAGTCATTGTTTCTTATTAGTAGTAGCAGGGCAGTATCCAGGATTTGGGGGGCTAAGTCTGAGTGAGAGAGGATCTATCCTAGCAAATCTTTTGTATCATTATCCCAATACTATGATATTATCCCAATATCATGATTCATATCATGATCTGATCACTATGCTCAATATATCCCATATGCATGGGGGTATTGGGATATATTGAGCATAGTGATCAGATCATGATATGAATACACATAACAGTTTAAATAATGTACCAGTAAGGCCTTCTCGTGGACCACCCTGAGAATTATTTGGGGGAGGGTTGAGCCTGATTAGTAGCATAGCTGAGATGTACTGGATGTTCTGGTCTGTTTCTTCAAAAGCATGAATGATTCATAGATTGACCCCATGGCTTGATAAATCAATGATGTCTATATTCTTTGGGAACCTTTCAGCTATTTTTCCAACTATTTATCTATTTTCCAACTAAAAGTAAGTCACTTCCTGGGCTTCATCCCCACCTCCTGGAAGGTAGTGACACTCTGCATCACTGATGGGTAGGGTTTCATATTTTGGAAACCTGACAGTTTTATGCAGAAAGCACTGCACAGTGAATTAATTTATAAATAAAACAGTACCAAGCACCACTCAATGCAGTCATCCTTTTGTTTTGTTCTTTTAGAACAGTGGTTCCCAAAGTGGGTGGTACCACCCCCGGTGGGCGGTGGGGCAATCTAGGGGGGCACTGGAAGGCCCAGGAGAATTTGGGGGGCGCTGAACCCCTATAAGGGGGCAGTGGGGGCGGTGACATGAGCCAGGTGACAGGCTACCATCCATCTCTGTGTGTCTCTCTCTCTCTTCTTCCCTCCTCCTGCTCCCTCCTCCTCCTCTCGCCAAGCAAGGGATAATAATAATAATACCTTTGGGGTTCCCTTCCAACTGGTTGAGTCTTATAACAATAATAATAATGTCCTTCAACATATTTAAGGGAACATGGATTCAGTGCGGTAACCAATTTATTAACAAAAAAAGAAACCGATTGCAAAATAGTCAATTGCGATGATTTGAGATTACTGCTGACGAAAATAGAGCCGAGGATTACTAGATTGGTAGCAGCATACCAGCTTCATCCTTCTCATTAAGATGATTTCGAATGTTTTAACTTTTTGTATTACATTTGTATTCTAAGTTCAATAAATAGTTTCATAATTTCAAACTTCAATGTTTCTAATTTACAACTTTATTATATTTTACGAAAAAGGTAGAAATATTAATACATATATCTTTCTGTTTAATTGCTATTAAAAATGTAAAAATTAATTTCATGGGGGGCGGTGAGTAAAAAATTTTCTGGAAAGGGGGCGGTAGGCCAAAAAAGTGTGGGAACCACCGTTTTAGAAGAAAGCGATTGGGCTGCCCACCTCTGCACACAAATAGTGTATTCTCAATGACAGTCATTTTACATGTTCAAGGAAAGCATATATATATTAGCTCTTTTAATGGCACTTTTGTTCCCCGGCAGCCAATTCCTTCAACCTTCTAGGGCCCTGTGTATACTAATTGACATCACAGTGGATGCGTTACTGTCTCTTAGTAACCAAAGAACTCGGCAGACATACAAGCTGGAAGAAAGCTGTGTTGGGAGTCCAGAAGCCGTCTGGCCAGCCAGTACAAGCTTGGCTGGGGAATGCCAGGAATCCAAAATGGGAAGGAAGGGGAAGCCGAGGATGAGGACGATGAAGAAGAAGTGGAGGAACTGGGAGGCATCAATGAGAAACTAATAAGGCAGCATAAACTCCCACTCTCTGCACAGTCAGCCTTCAGCTATGTTCCACCTCGTCGTATGGATCCTCCAGAACTCAGCTATTTCCACCAAGAGAGTAAGGTGCGTTCAGAGCAGTGAAGGAGAGAATGGGCAGAAAGGGTTCAAAGTCTAAATTAGTGTTGCAAGGATGGAACATAGAGAGAAATGTGTGTTGAGGCGGGGAGAGCTCACTTTACGATTTATAGTGCTAGTTTGTTTTAGAAGTCATAAAGCAACCCAGCAGCACCTTTGAGAGAAAGTAGGGGAAAGACATTTCTAACACAAACTTTCATGGATGACGTGCAAGTTTATATTAGAAACTAGCATATATTCTCAGTGTTGTCCAGGTCTCATTGGGACTACTGCCCACCTACTTTCTCCCTTCCCCAGCTCTAAGAAGACCTATCTCACAATGTCTCCATGGCAACACCCTGGCAATGGTGGTGGGCAAACTTTCTTTGTAGCTCTTCCCTCCCTTTTGTTTTTCCCTTGCCGTGAGATAGGTCTTCTTAGAGCTGGGGAAGGGAGAAAGTAGGTGGGCAGTAGTCCCAATGAGACCTAGACAACACTTAGAATATATGCTAGTTTATAATATAAACTTGCACATCATCCATGAAAGCTTTTGTTAAAAATGTCTCCCCCACTTTCTCTCAAAGGTGCTGCTGGGTTCCTTTATTATGACTTCCCTCCTTTCTTTTCCTTCCTTTCTCTTTCCTAATTTTCTCTTACTTCACTCCCTTCATCCCTTCGTTCTTCTCTGACTTCCACTTTCCTTTATTTGCTCCCCTCATACCGATTCCCTTTTCATTCCCTCCCTCCCTTCCCTCCTTTTTTCCTCTCCCTCCTTTTCCTTTCTTGCCCTTCTTCTTTCCTCTCTTCCCTAATATACGTCACCTCTCTTTTCTAGTGATATTGCAGAGGGCCACTTCAACTACCAACAACATTTTTGTGGTACAAACGGGGACACACACACACACACACAAGAATGATGGTGATAATGATTATTCATTGGTCAAGGTGTGTGGTAAGAATGTTATTTTCACAATAATACACAAAGCGTAAGTCTACTCAGTGTTGCCGTTCACTAAGAACGTAGGCCAACAAATAGTATACAAATTGTATTTCAGTGTAATAGAGATTCTACTTCTAGCATACCTCTATTAAATATCTATGCGGTATTACAAAGCAAAAGCAGCTTCACAATCATGAAAATACACCAATAAATATGGTACAATGTGGTACAAACGAAGTCTTAGTTCTACACAAGAGCAGCCTCACAATAGTTCAACACAAGAGCAGCCTCACAACAGTAGAAAGTAGAAAGTAGAGCAGCTTCACATATATATTTTTTCTCGTAGCTTCACAATGGTATAGGAATTACTTCAAAGTCTCATGTACTGTAGTGCCGTATGGCAGTACTCACAGTCCTGGAACACAGTGGCAGAAGTCCTGTAAATAAAGGTCCTCAAATGAGGCACTTATAAATCCCAGAGTGCAGAGAGGGGTAGGAGTATGTTGTCATAACTCTAGGCACGCCGCGTGTCCTCGAAACAAAGCCCAAGCAGTGAAAACAGAAAACTTTTGTGACAAGCCGGCTGAGTAGCTGTAGATAGGGCTCGCCGTAAGTCAACTCTCTGTGGTCGCGTAGGAAAACTTTTGCGACAGTAGCTGTTTTGGCGGCGAATTTAATAACAACAGGGTCTGCGAAGCTCACAGGGGAGAATAAGTGAGGAGATCGAGTGTGGAAGGAGGAAGGCACTCTTGTGTTGAACTATTGTGAGGCTGCTCTTGTGTAGAACTAACACTTTGTTTGTACCACATTGTACCATATTTATTGGTGTATTTTCATGATTGTGAAGAATGTTCTTTTCCCAGTTATCTCAAAGTTGCTGCTTCATTCATTCATGTAGTTTTACTTATATCAGCAATGCCATAACAACAGCTTTTATCCCAACCAGGAGAAAGTCTTTTGTAGAGCTAATGGGTCTAGGGTTGCCACTTTTTGATGTAAGAATAAGGGACAGGTACCAAAAAATAGGGAATTTTTCACAAAAATAAGTTTTTATGAAGTGTCCCTTATTTTTGTGAAAAATTCCTTATTTTTAGGTACCTGTCCCTTATTCTTATATCAAAAAGTGGCAACCCTAAATGGGTCTAAATTGAAACCATGAATTATTTACATACTGACACGAATTGCTTACAATAGTACCTTGTTGCCAGAGAAAATCTATGGTCAGCCACCCTAAAGATTAAAGCAAAGCTCCAAGGAGTGGTATCTTATGATTGATCCCAGTAACGCAGAAGGCCAGGCATTCTGACTTTGTGAGCTCTGACTCCAATATATCACTAGCAATTATAGCCACTCCTGATGATACCACTGATAATAATACTGAGTGGTGACATTTCTAAATGTATTTACTCACCAAAGCCCACAGAGGCAACGCATACTAAAATCACAATATAAAAAACAAACCAAATTTAAAAAAAACACAGAACCAATCCAATTAGAAAGCTAAAGGCGTAACAAAATTATATCGTTGCTGCCTGTTGTGTTCTCAACAATGTTAACACCAGCCAGCAGAACTCAGGCCCGGATTAACAATTTTTTGCGCCCTAGGCCACACTTTGGGATTATGCCCCCTACCACACGCACCCCCCTCCCACATCACTCAGACCCACACTAAAAATAAAACCTTATCTTCTCCTCCCTCTCTCCCTCCCTCCCTCCCCGGCGGGCCTGAGCTGATGCTGCTGCGAGCCCTGGTGAGCGGGGGAAAGCTTGCTGTGGGCAGCAGAAATGGAGCTCAGGGCAGGGGCTTTCTTTCCGCTCTGCAAACCTGGCCCTGGATCTGATCTCTCTCTCTCTCTCTCTCCACTGAGGAGGCAGGGAAAGGCGGGAAAGGAGGCCACTCACCCAGGATGCTGTCTTTTCGGCGGAGGCAGGAGAAGAGAGGGGGCTGCTGCCGCGCGCCTGGCCTCCAAGCCGTCATTCTTCATCCTGTTGCGCCGAAATCTGAAGAGGAGGGAGGAAGGCACGGGAGCCATGGGCGGCGAGGCTGGGGATCTGCAGGGGCTCCTCTCCGCGCTTTGCCTTTCCTTCCTTGCCCGCTGCAAAGGCTGTCAGCGGAGGATGCTGGCGGGGCGGCCTAAGCGGGCACCATTTCCTCCAGCCCGCTTTGGCTGCCCCACCAGCATCCTCCGCCAACAGCCGTTGCAGCGGGCAAGGAAGGAAAGGCAAAGTGCGGAGAGGAGCCCCTGCAGATCCCCAGCCTCGCCGCCCGCAGCTCCCGCGCCTTCCTCCTCCTCGGATTTTGGCGCAACAGGACAAAGAGTGGCGGCTCGGAGGCCAGGCACGTGCCAGCAGCCCCGTCTCTTCTCCTGCCTCCGCCGAAAGGGCAGCGTCCTGGGTGAGTGGCTTCCTTTCCCGCCTTTTGCTGCCTCCTCAGTGGAGAGAGAGAGAGATCTCCTGCCCCAGGCCGCCGCTGGGTCCTCTCCCCCACCCAAGTAGAGGAGGCCTCCTTCTGGGGCAGGCGCCTGCAGCCGGGCGTGCTCTCCGCCGGCGCCCATCTGGGAGGGAGGGAGACCTTGCTGGAGGTTTCCTCCCAGAAGCACGCTCTCCCCGTTTCCTCCCAGAAGCACGGTCTAACATTTCGCCCTCAGGGGTGGGCTGAGACATCATTTGTTTGGAGGGGGGTCTGTGATCTGCGCCCCCTAGGGTGGCCTTATGGGTTATCCAGGCCTGGCAGGACTGAAGACCAAGAGGTTGCAGGTTCGAATCCGGGGAGAGTACAGATGAGCTCCCTCTATCAGCTCCAGGTCCCCATGTGGGGACACGAGAGAAGCCTCCCACAAGGATGGTAAAACATCAAAACATCCAGACGTCCCCTGGGCAACGTCCTTGCAGACAGCCAATTCTCTCACAGATAAAGACTTGGACCTGTAGACATCTTGGCCCAAAGCCAGGTGTATCTGTCAAACCCAGCCAGCACTGAGAAATTGGGCAATCTGATCTATAAGCACAGAATCAAAGAGGTCACTGTCCGCCATGTTACCAATCATTCTAAAAAACACAATTTCAATTATATAAATTTGGGAGCCCACTTTCACCCCTATTGCACCCCTCCCTGCGCACAATCTTTCCCCGAGTGTGCTAATGTCTGAGTTTGACTGCTAGCTTCTCTGGAGGTATAAAGCCTCTTTTGTGATCTGGTTGCCATGGGTATGAAGTGCATCTTACCTTGGCAAAGCATTTGCAAGGGGTGGAGACTCTTTGTCAACGATGTGGCTTGCTCTTTCCAGTTAAGGATGTGCTTTTACAGCTCTGCTCCCACTCACCTGCCCAAACACACACACGATCTTCCAGGCCCTCCTGCCTTCTCAACCCCCAAGGTCTTCCCTTCTTAGAGAACTTTTTGTTCCTCCTTTCCGAGAAACTTCTGACTCCTTTACCTCTCTTTCTCTCTGGGATTGGAGACACTCAGTCAAGAGCAACAACAGAATCACTTGGAAGCTTAGCCTATCACTGGTAGGGATGTCTCCATCACAAAGGCTCTTGAGAGACTGCATTAGGATTTGCTCCACAAGAGCTACATGTGCAATACCAGGACTGAGTCCCAGAGGGCATTCTAAAGCCAGAGTTTCGTTTTGAAATCTATGTTGCAAATAAGATATATCTGACCTGAAGGAGTAATAGCCTGGCTTAAGTCTCAAAACTTTATTATGGTCACTGACCAGCACAAAGCAGGCACAAGCCTGGCTTAAGTCAAAATGCAATTTTTCCAATGGCTCTGAGCCCTGGTGCCTCTTTCTTTTAGCACCACTAAATGAGAATCTGGGTGCAACTACCCCAAATTGTCTAACACAGTGTTTGCCAACCGGTGTGTCGCGGCACACTAGTGTGCCATGAGCAATCATCAGATGTGCCGTGGGAAATTGGAACCTCCAACACCCTTTCTTCCCCCTCCTGCCGAACACTTTTTCTTCTCCACTCGGGCTCCCTTCTTCCCAGCCTCACTCTGCTCACTTTGCCTCACTTTGTTCACACTGCCGTGAGCGTGTTCTGGACAGGAGGGAGAAAGACGTGGGGCGAGTCTGCACAGTAGCGCCCGCACGGGTCACATCTTCCTCCCACCCTCCCTCCTACCCTCCTGAACACGCTCACACTGCCCCCTCGGATCAAAATGGCGGCAGAAGTGGCAGCGTGAGCAATGCGAGGCAAAGTGAGCAGAGCAAGGCTGGGAAGAAGGGAGCCTGAGTGGAGAAGAAAAGCCCTCTTTTTTTCTTTCTAGTAAAATCTAGTGTTATCAGGGTGTGTCTTAGGAGGAAGAGAAAGGGTGCGAAGGGGGAGGGGGAGGAAGAGGTCTCTGTCGAAAGCTGGCATGGGCAAACTTGGACCTTCCATATGTTTTGGACTCCAACTCCCACCATTCTTAGCAGTCTCAGGCTCTTTTCCTTTTTTTTCCCTTCAGCCATTTAAGCAGGAAAGGGCCTCAGGCTGTTAGGAATGGTGGGAGTTGAAGTCCAAAGCACCCAGAGGGCCAAAGTTTCCCCATGCCTGTTTTAGGGACCTTAAAGTGGTGAGCCTCCTTCCAACATTGTGATTCTGGATAGAAAAAAAACAACAACATAACATAACATTGTTTGAGTCCACAGTGCTCTCTGGGTGTAGGTGAACTACAACTTCCAAACTCAAGGTCAATTCCCAAGCAAAGCCTTTCAGTACTTTCTGTTGGTAATGAGAGTTCAATATGCCATGTTTGGTTCAATTCCATTGTTGCAAAAGTTCAGGATGCTCTTTGATTGTGTGTTAACTATAAATCCCAGAAACTATAACTCCCAAATGTCAAGGTCTATTTTCCCCAAACTCCATCTGTGTTCACATTTGGGCCTATTGAGTATTCATGCTAAGTTTGGTCCTGATCCAACATTGAGTCCACAGTGCTCTCTGGATATAGGTGAACGACAACTCCAAAACTCAAGGTCAATGCCCACCAAACTCTTACAGTATTTTCTCTGGGTTATGGGAGTTCTGTGTGGGAAGTTTGTGTCTTTCTGCCATTCCTGTCAGGATATCTATGTTGTGTTCATCGAAACAGGCCCAGGTTTCACACTGAGTGTATAAATTCATTTAAAAACATATTAACTATATGTATTACTGTGTTAAGAGTGTCATTTTGTGTCATTTTGGTTGGTGGTGTGCCCCAGGATTTTGCAAATGTAAAAAGTGTGCCATGGCTCAAAAAAAGGTTGGGAAACACTGTCCTAAAGGACTGTGGCTCTGCCATGTCCCATGCTGCTGCTGCTGCTGCAGCAGCACATGAGCGCAACGTGTCCACATGAACAATTGGTGTCAGGCATATACTGTACAGTTCTCTTGACAATTAATGGCATTTCGTTCAACTCAACCCCTCCATCCTTGTTTCAAGGCAGGAATTTTTAACGTATATGACTGCGTCTTTAAAAGACCCACTGGCTATGATCCAAAACTCCATCGGTGTGACAGGGAGCATGCAAACAGCAGGGGACTTCGTATTAATGAGGAGGTAATTATTATGATGAAATGATTGACTGGATTATACTGTTGGCAAGAAACCACAATGACCCCCCCCCCCTTTCTATTTGTTATCTTAGCCATGATAAAATCAGTTGTCGGCACAGCTCAAAATTTGTCCTGTACTAGCAAGCTTCATCTTATGGACAGAATCCCAAGCATCTTTATTTGGGAGAACCATGAACCATAGAATCACTGAATTGGAAGTGATCACAGGGGACACCAAATCCAACCCCTGCCATGCAGGAAAAAACACAAAGTTGCCGGACAGATGGCCATCCATATGCAATTTGATCAGGGCCCCCTGGTGGCGCAGTGGGTTAAACCAGGGCTGTCCAACTGGCGGCCCGCGGACCGCATACGGCCCCCCAGCCCCTTCCCCACAGCCCCCTACCCTCCTGCAAGATATCTGCTTTAAAAAATTTTTTTTAAAAATTTGGATTTTTTTTTGGAATTTTTTTTTAAAAAATTCACGGGGGGGTGAGGGGTGGGGCAGGGAGGAGGAGCAGGCTCCCTTTTTCCTCCTCCTACTTCCCTCCCCCCCACCAATCGGCACGCTCGCAGCCGCCTGCTGCAGCTGTTCGAGGCCTTGCTGAGGGGCGGCGGTGGCGGCGGCTGCTGAGGCGGCGGCGGAGGAGGAGGTGGCGGCGGAGGAGGAGGGAGCGCCGCAAAAGGGAAGGCCGCAGCCGGCCGTTCCCAGCCTCATGGCGGCCACTGCAGCCTTCCCTTTCACCGCAGCGGAGGAGGAGGCTGCTGCAGGAGGGTCCCGGTTTACGCCCAGGCAGAGGAGGAGGCAGGAGAATCGCGTCCCCAGCCTCCTCCTCTGCCTGGGAGTAAACAGGGACCCTTGACCCGGTTTATTCCCAGGCAGAGGAGAATTGCGTCCCCTGTCTCCTCCTCTGCCTGGGAGTAAACCAAGACAAGGGTCCCTGTTTACTCCCAGGGAGAGGAGGAGGCAGGAGAATCGGTGGGGTTTAGAATGCTCTTTGATTGTAGGCGAACTACCAATCCCAGCAACTACAACTCCCAAATGGCAAGGTCTATTCCCCCCTGAACTCCATCTGTGTTCACATTTGGGCATATTGAGTATTCATGCCAAGTTTGGTTCAGATCCATAATTATTTGAGTCCACAGTGCTCTCTGGATGAAGGTGAACTATAACTCCACAACTCAAGGTCAATGCCTACCAAAGCCTTCCAGTATTTCCTGTTGGTCATGGGAGTTCTTTGTGCCAAGATTGGTTAATTCCATC
Organism: Anolis apletophallus; assembly: GCA_030556195.1. Taxonomy (NCBI): domain Eukaryota; kingdom Metazoa; phylum Chordata; class Lepidosauria; order Squamata; family Anolidae; genus Anolis; species Anolis apletophallus. The sequence continues at coordinate 133,806,306 of JARBWK010000005.1, forward strand.
ATTGGTGGGGTTTAGAATGCTCTTTGATTGTAGGTGAACTACTAATCCCCGCAACTACAACTCCCAAAGGTCAAGGTCTATTTTCCCCCCAATCCACCAGTGTTCACATTTGGGCATATTGAGTATGGGGGGTGGAGCCGGGGGAGGGTGGGGGCGGAGCTGGGGGAGGGGCGGAGCTGGGGCAGACCCTTAGGCCCCCCAGGTGATCAGTGACCGGAACTCAGGCCCCCGGTCCGGTAGAAGTTGAACAGCCCTGGGTTAAACCATTGAGCTGCTGAACTTGAAAGGTCATTGGTTCGAATCCAGGGAGTGAGGTGAGGTCCCACTGTTAGGCCCAGCTTCTGCCAACCTAGCCATTTGAAAACATGCAAATGTGAGTAGATCGATAGGTACTGCTTCTGTGGGAAGGTAACGGTGCTCCATGCAGTCATGCTGGCTACATGACCTTGGAGGTGTCTATGGACAACACTGATGAGATGAGCACCCCCACCCCGACTAGACTTAATGTCAAGGAAAAACCTTTACCTTTAAGGCATTCTTATAATATTTTTTGCAAGAAGTAGTTTTAGTAAGAGATTGATCTCAGATTACAGGGACTCTTTTCCTCAGTTGGGTATCTAGTTTTATAAAACACCAATGTGTATAAAGCACAATATAAAGTTACTATTGAATTCTCAATTAAGCAATAACATTACAGATTCATCCAATAACAGGATTCATATATGCATATACAGTGTAGCAATGTAAAAAGAGTAGAAATAGTCCATGTTGTGAGTGAGCAAGTCTAGGTCAGAACCAAACAAAATTCAGGTAGAAATAGACATAGAAAGACTCTGAATAAGTAATAGTATTAAGAATCACAACTCACAGTACGGTACAGTCTCTGCTCACTGTAAAGTGTGGAGCTAGGGCAAAGTTTCAAACCGCAAAATATGGCAATATTTGGCAAAATAGAATGTTTCAAACCGCAAAATATGGCAACAAGGTCCCTTATTTTGAATATATTGCCATATTTTGCGGCTTGAAACATTATCTATTACGGACCCCTGGGAAACTAGGACTCTCCAAAGTCACAGGACGACGTATTGACGTCAGGAGTGTGAGTAACACCCCCCGCTTTGCCCTAGCTCCGCACTTTACAGTGAGCAGAGACTGTACCGCACTGTGAGTTGTGACTCTTAATACTATTACTTATTCAGTCTTTCTATGTCTATTTCTACCTGAATTTTGTTTGGTTCTGACCTAGACTTGCTCACTCACAACCAGGGGCAGTCTAAGGTAATTTTAAATGGTAAGCGAACATTATTTTGATGCCCCCCCCAAATATAATTTAGCCCTCCCCCCTGTAAAACAAATATACAATAATAATATCACAATACCATTAGTAGTATTATATTGTATCAATGTATATACAATATATTATACCATACTCATACTATATTATATCATCATTATATTATACTACATTACAATATAATATAACATTCTATTATATTATTATTATTCTAAAATAATAAATAAAATTATTTATTTAAATAAAATTATCCTCTACTAAATATTTTCGTTACTCCAATATTATATATTACTATTTTGGTACAATACCACTATACTGCAATATTGTTTGTAATATTACATGTAATATAAAATATATCATTATTCTGTTGTTATATTGTATTTTTATTATATTGTATGACAATATTAAGCAGAACTGTATAATAATCAACAAGAAATGCAATGTAAATGCATCAAAATCAGAATATATTACCTACCACCCATCTCATAATTCATAGGAGTCTCCCATAAGTCCAAAATTAGGATCCCAATGTAAATGTACATAGAAAAACAGCCAAAATGTTCAAATGAGGTCGAATACAGGCAGCGTGGCCTGGGCAAACTTGGGCCCTCCCTCCCTCTAGGTGTTTTGGACTCCAACTCCCACAACTCCTCATAGCCTCAGGCCCCTCAGGTCTAGACAGAAATAGAGCCGAAGAAAGGAAGGAGGGAGAGAAGAGGTCACAGAGGAGGAGGAAAGCCCTTCATTCATTCCTTCACTTACACTTCCTTCTGATTCTTTCTCCTTCCCTGCAAACACGGCGGGCGGAGACAAAGGGAGAGGGAAGCACTCCCTGCCTGCCCGATAGGGAGTGCTTTGCTTACAGGCTTCTGCGCAAGGGAGCTACTGGGCATGCGCAGAGGTTTTCGCACATGTGCAGTTGCTCCTGCGCTCAACTTCAGATCCGGAGCAAACCCCCACGCATGCCCAGAAGCAGCGTCGGAGCACACAAGGCCGGGGCCCAAAATCAGGCAGCTGCGGCGCTGCCTGAGGAACATCGGCAGGGCCAGGATGGCGCCCCATGCGGCCAGGATGGCGCCCCCTTCCCAGATGGCGCCCTATGCGGCCGCTTACTTGGCCTACCTGTAGGACCGCCCCTGCTCACAACACGGACTATTTCTACTCTTTTTACATTGCTACCCTGTATATGCATATATGAATGCTGTTATTGGACGAACCTGTAATGTTATCTCTTAATTGAGAATTCATTAGTAACTTTATATTGTGCTTTATACACATTGGTGTCTTATTGCATTTATTATTGCAGTTTTCTATACTCAGTGTGTTTATCAGTGCTTGTTAAACACAGTCCTGCATCACATTTTGTTTGTTTGTATCTAGTTTTATAGCCACCAAATGAAGAAATAGCAAAGTATACAGCAGTGGTTCTCAACCTGTGGGTCCTCAGGTACTTTGGCCTACAACTCCCAGAAGTCCCAGCCAGTTTACTAACTTTTAGGATTTCTGGAAGTTGAAGGCCAAAACATCTGGGGACTCACAGGCAGGGCCGGCCTTCCCCATTAAGCGACCTTCGCAGTTGCGTAGGTCGACGTTCCCGGAGAGGGGCATGGCCACCTGGGAGGGGCGCCGCCCCACCCCGCCGCTGTGTCATCGCAGCCAGCCGGCAGCGTGGAGGAATGGGGAGAGGGGACTGACAGGGTGGGCTCCTGGACCCGAAGGAGCAGGAGGGGGAGGCCACGAGGGCGGCCCCCACGGAGACGCAGCGGCGGCAGCAGCAGCGGGGGCCCGGAAGGGCCCGGAGCCAGAGGCGCATCTTCCTGACGTCACTTCCTCGTTGCCGCCTCTGCCGAGGAGGAAGGGGAGGAAGGCCTCGCCAGCCGCACGCTGCAAGGACGCCCGGAAGGAGAGACGCCGGAGGGAGGGAGCCCTGCGGAGGCGCGGAGGCCTCTTCCTCCTTCCCTCCCTCCCTCCGGCGTCTCTCCTTCCGGGCGTCCTTGCAGCGCGCGGCTGGCAAGGCCTTCCTCCCCCTTCCTCCTCAGAGGCGGCGACGAGGAAGTGACGTCAGGAAGATGCGCCTCTGGCTCCGGGCCCTTCCGGGCGCTGCTGCTGCTGCTCTCCATGGGGGCCGCCCTCGTGGCCTCCCCATCCTCCTGCTCCTCCTCGGGTCCGGGAGCCCACCCCGTGAGTCCCCTCTCCCCCCCGTTCCTCCACACCGGCGTGGTCGGGAGTCAGTGCGCATGCACGGGCGCAGCCGGGAGCCGCCGGGGGGGCGGCAAAATAATGTTCGCTTACTCCCCCCGGAGAGCTCGGACCGCCCCTGCTCACAGGTTGAGAACCACTTTCAACATTCCAAATCTTCTTAAGCCGAGGTCACTGTGGCAGCTGCAGAAGAAGTCACAAAATGCTGTGCAAAAACTGGTCAACTTCCTTCTACATCATTTCCAAAAATAAGTGATCAAAAAATAAGAGATAAAGCCATAGTAAAGCCAAGCTGGGGTCGTCCATTAAAAAAATTGACACCCCCCCGGCCCTCTATTTTCTTTGATAGTTTGCTTGAACAGGGTTGGAGAGATTTGCCCATCCTCCCTCTTACCAGCCAAAGGATCCAAAACTTTGGCCACAGTCTGTTTCGATTCAGACAGTTTTACAGAGGCACACCTCACTTCGGGCAGAAGCCAAGTATCTCAGAAATTGCTCATTTCAACCTGTGATTTTTCCAGGCTGAATGTAAGAAACCAGTCATGCTGAGCCTCACATCTCGTTTCACTGTGTGATTGTTTTAATTTTATTTCACTATCTTACACTGAGATGATACATTTCAAAATGTTCTTACAGGAAAAAGCAAGGCCTGTACCTGTCTTGTCCTCGTCCGAGTACGGGTGGCGCATAGACAAGCCTGTGGAGGAGGTCAATCGAGACCACGTTCGCATTAACCACGTAAAAGCAGAATTCTACAGGAAAAATCAAATTGCTTGCTTGCTAAAAAAATATACCAGAAGTGGCGAGCCAACTTAAGACTTTGCCATGAGCAAAAAAGACCTCCATTTAACTCCCTGTAGTGTACTACTATCAATTGAAATGTAGTAACATCAGCCCTATGACTTTACCGCAGCGTTTTGAGCTACATCAAGTCAGCTATGCCGGCTTATTTTGACACTTCTATTTGGACATTTGTGTAATTAGCAGCTCGGATAAATGTTGTACTTATAGGAAATCAGGCAGTAATACTAAAAAAGACTGAAATTACTTCCATGAAAGGGATAAGATTGATTTGTCTTTTTCAGTGCACCCATCTAGCTAAAGTATCCATGTGTTTGCCTACAAGTAGATAGTATATATTGAGATGACAGCTTTGATTCATAAATGAAGCAATCATTAAATCAACCACAAGAAGTTTTTATTTAATGATTTTCCCCCCTTACGAAGAAGTGAAATTGTACCTTCTAAAGAGCTAATGACATACTTCTTGCAATTAATATATTAAAATTGTGGAAATGATTGTTGTGCGCCTCCAATTCATATCTGACTAATGGTGACCCTAAATCAGGGGTGTGCAGCCTATGGCCCACGGGCTGGATGTGTCCCGGCAGCCGATTCTGTCCGGCCCGGGGAGAAGGGCATCGGGGGCGGGGCCAAGAGGAAGGGGTGCCGCTGCTGCCATCCCATCACGGGCTCTGTGGGGCCTGTGTCAGCAGACAGGCCAGAGGAGCGGCGGCTTTGGAGTGCCTGCCATCCCTGGAGGCAATTCGGGCCTGCAGCGGGAGCATTCAGCGACCTACAGCAGCTGATCGCCCTGACGACCCGGAAGACTTGATCGTCTTCTGGGTCGCCAGGGCAATCAGCTGCCTCAGATCACTGACTGCTCCCCCTGCAGGTCCGGATTGCATCCAGGGATGGCAGAGACTCCATAGTAGGGCGATCAGCTGGGGAACGGCTGGGGGCGAGAGCGGGCGGAGGCCTGCAGCCTCCGATCGCCTGCTGCTCTGCTCTCCTCTGCTGCGGCGGCAGCTGGGTCTGCTTTGCCATCCTCTGGGCTGGGTCCATTGGGCCATTCCATCTTGGTTCGCACCTTGTCTTCTTGAATTTAATTTAATTTTAGTGGTTTTTATTATTATTTTATAATAATTTTAGAATAATAATATAATAAATAATATAATATGTTATATTGTATTATAATTTCAATATATTATAATGTCTATATATATGCTATAATATAATAATTATGATATTAATACTAATAATATATGAATATTTCTTGATATATTACTATGTTAATATTAATTATGTTTAATATATAGTAAATATAGAAAATAAATAATGTAGATTAGAATGTAGTTCCGCCTTTAGGTGCGGCCCTCCATAATATTTTTTGGTTCTCGTGTGGCCCCTTGGGAAAATTGCTCACCCCTGCCCTAAATAAACCTATCACATGCTTTGCGTCACAGAAATTCTTCAGAAATGCCATTGCTCATCTTTGAAGATAGGGGGAGCGCTTTACCCAAGGGAAAGTGGGTTTATATTGTGAATCCTTGTCCTCGCCCAACACTCAAATCACTATACCACACTGACATGATAAATCTGCTAAAACTACTAAAGGGAAACATGCATTTAATATGATTTCACACTTAAATGGATTATAGTTCAGGTCAACACATAACATTACTCAGAAAGGCAAACAGATCCTAGCATTATATGTAATGGGTGTGCCTGGTGACTGATGGGTGGGACGGTGTCTATAAAGCTTTACAGCTATATGTTTTTAAACTTCTTATGTGTTGAATCTACACAATACTTTATACCAGGGGTGGGCAATTATTTTTTCCTAGGGGCCACACGAGAGCCAAAAAATATTATGGAGGGCCGCACCTAAAGGCTGAACTACGTTCTACATAATATCAATTGAATTTCTTTAATAATAAAAAGGCACTACATTGCGTTTTTTATATATTAATAAGACTGATAAGAGTATATGTTATGAGCAATGAAAAAGAGAGGCTGTCATAGGAAAAATGACATTCACCTAAATTTTACAAAACAATGGTTAACAAAATGTGAACATTTGTATCATTTGTGATTCATTATATCAGGGGTCAGGAACCTTTTTGACTCAGAGAGCCACAAAAGCAAAATATTTGGAAATTTATTTCAGTGAGAGCATTATAATAATAATGATAATATTAATTCAGCCTCTGCTACTACTGCTACTACTACTACTAATAAAAACAACAACAACAGGTTCCTAGAGTAGGAGGAGACCTCCAAGGGCCATCCAGTCCAACCTCCTTCTGCCATAAGGGAAAAACACAATCAAGGCACTCCTCACAGATGGCCATTCAGCCAATAATAACAACAACAGGTTCCTAGAGTAGGAGGAGACCTCCAAAGGTCATCCAGTCCAACCTCCTTCTGCCATAAGGGAAAAACACAATCAAGGCACTCCTCACAGATGGCCATCCAGCCATCTTGAACCAAACTTGGCATACTGAACTCTCATGAGACCAAAAGGGTTTGCTGGGCATTTACCTTGAGTTTGGGAGTTGTAGTTCTCCTACATCCAGAGAGCACTGTGGACTCAAATAATGATGGATTAGGACCAAACTTGGCACAAATCCTCAATTTGCCTAGAGGCAGAAGAGGAGGAAGACGAGGAGGGAATGGAAGCGGGGGGGGGGGGGGGGGCGCACACACTCCGGCCTCAGCCCCACCCCTTTCACGCTTTGGCCCTGCCCCCTCTCCATCGCTGCACTCCCGCTCCTTCCCTCTTCCGTTCAGGTGGTGGAAGGGGGAAGGAATGAAAAGGGGAAAGAGAGAGGGAGGGAGGGAAGGAAACAGGAAGACAGGAAACAGAAGAAGGGAAAGAGTGCCGAAGCAAGAGGGAGGGGGGAGCACGCGCGGAGGAAGTGAAGGGAGGAGGAGGGTGAAGGCATGCTCTTGCTCCTGCCCGCCTCCGCTTCTTCCCCCTCCCTTCCCTTCCCCTCCTCTTGCCTGCCTGCCTGCTTCTTCATGTTTGTAGCCGCCCCAATGGGAGTTCGCCTCCCTCTTTTCAGGATGAAGCCTTGAGGGAGCCAAGGGACAGACAGCATCGGCTGCCAGGCCGGATCCGGCCCATGGGCCATAGGTTGCCCACCCCTGCTTTATACTCACTAGTTTGTAGCTTGTTCAACTAGAATGACCCAAATATACATAAAAACAAGGCAACAGATTCTGCTAATGAAAAGCCAACAGGGCCAAACTAGACAGTTTGAGAGCCTGATAGTTCAAGAGTCTGGTGGTTACTTTTATAACCGACTAGCTGTCCCCAGCCACGCTTTGCTGTGGCCTCAGTCTGGTTCCTTCCATCTCTACCATTTTCCTTCCTTATCCCTCCTTTTCCTGTCCCTTCTACTTTCTCTTCTTCCTTCCCGTGCATGCATGCTTGGCTCTCAAAGCTGCTATGGCTAGTTCTTTCCCTTGCGCAGGAGGTGGTGGGGCCAGGGGACTTGTTTCCGCGCATGCACTGTATCATCATTTAGAGCAGGGGTGGGCAACTATTTTTTCCAAGGGGCCACATGAGAGCCAAAAAATATTATGGAGGGCCGCACCTAAAGGCGGAACTACATGCTAATCTACATAATTTATTTATTTATTCACTTACTATATTTACTGTATATTACACATCATTAATATTAACATATTAATATATCAAGAAATATTCATATATTATTAGTATTAATATCATAATTATTATATTATAGTATATATATATAAACATAATATATTGAAATTATAATATATCATATAACATATTATATTATTTATTATATTATTTTATTATTGTTATAAAATTATTATACAATAATAATAAAAACCACTAAAATAAAATAATGCTTCCTTATAGTCCCCTTCTCTGGAGATTTTTATGCAGAGGTCAGGCAGGGGAGGCAAGCCAGGGGCCCTTAGGCGGGCCGGATAGAAACAGCCAAAGGGCCGCATCCGGCCCCCGGGCCGCAGTTTGCCCACCCCTGATTTAGAGGGGTTTTTTTTAAAGTCCCGTCCACTGTGTTTTCCCATGTTTTTATGAGTGATGGTCACTCATTGGTCTGCTAGGTGTCTTCTGGCCAAATTTTGTGTCATTTCATTCAGTGGTTTTCAAGTTGTTAATCCCACAAACGAACTTGGTATGAAGACCAAGTGTACAGATCTCCGGTAACAATGCTATCTATTTCCAACTTGACCGGGCACGTTACTATTTAAACGGCCACCAATATAAAATCTTGACTACCCGATGGAAAGGTGTTTGTTTGAGGCTTATATATTGAAATGATGTGACTGAGAGATTTCGTAAAGGAACATCAGTTTATTTAATAGTTTGTATAGAAGCTTGAGTGTTTCAAAGTTGCAAAATCTTAGGTGGTTTCAGAGGATATTGGTTCTTTGTTACTAGTTGCTTAGTTTTCCTCAGAGTTACAATTCTTGAGGATACACAGTTTTCGCTACTGAAGTACAGTGTTTCTTTGCTTACTATTCTTCCTTAATCACTAACTCAGCAGTCCTACTCTGTCAACTGCTATACCATAGGTCAGGGCTGTCCAACTTCTTTTGGCCCAGGGGCCGAAGTTCTGGTCACTGATGACCTGGGGGGCCGCAGCGGGGGGCGGGGTCGCTCGCGGGGGCGGGGCCGCTCCTGACGGCGTGCTGACGTCACCACGCCTGACGTCACCATGCCGGCTTCCTGCGCGGCCCGCCCTTTTTTCGGCGAGGCTTGCTGATATCACCAAGCCCCGCCGAAAGAGACGCCGCGCTTGGTGATGCTGGCGTGGCGCGGGTTCCTTCCACCTCTTCTTCCTCACCGCTGAGGAGGGAGAGGTGGAAGGAACCTGGCGCCACGCCGGCGTCTCAAGCGGCGTCCCGGCGGGGCTTGCCGGCGTCAGCAAGCCTCGCCAAAGGACGCCGCGCATGCGTGCCAGGGCGTGGCGTGGCGCCGGTTCCTTCCACCTCTTCCTCCTCAGCAGTGAGGAGGAAGAGGTGGAAGGAACCCAGCACGCCACGCGCCACGCCAGCTGGCGTCCCTTTTCGACGGGGCTTGGTGATATCAGCAAGCCTCGCCGAAAAGGGGCGGGCTTGGTGACGTCACCCAGCCCCGCGTCACCAGCCCGGGGGGCAGGCCGCGCAGGACGCCTCTCCCGCCCGGCATTCTGCGCGGCCTACCCCTTTTCGGCAGGGCTGGGAGACGTCAGACACCGGCGCCTCCACCTCTTCCTCCTCGGCGCCGGCATCTGATGTCACCCAGCCCCGCCGAAAAGGGGCAGGCCGCCACGCAGGAGAGGAGAGCGTCCCTCCCGCGCATGCCCGCAAGCGCCCCCGAGCGGCCCCGCCCCCCAATTTTTTTCCCAATTTTTTTTCTCAATTTTTTTCCCAATTTATTTTCCAAATACTATTTCTCCCAGGAGGGTAGGGGGCCGCGTCCAAGTGGCTGGCGGGCCATGTACGGCCTGCGGGCTGCCTTTTGGACAGCCCTGCCATAAGTGATTTACCAAACTCCCGGCTTCTACCTATATCTTCAGGTTAACTCTCCAACTTAACTTCCACATTGCTTTTAGCAGTAAGTGCTCTTGTGCACTTCTCGGTACAGTCGCCTGTGCTTTTGAAGAAAAGAAAAATGCTACTGTTTCTGATTTTATTTTATTTTATTTTTTAAATCATTTTATCCATACTCAGAAAATTTGGCCGTATTTTACCATAACGTTGCATAATTCCCATATGTATTCCTGGAAGGCAGAGCTAGAAATCAAGTTAAATGTATTCTCAATATGTAGCACAGTTTTTTTTAAATTAATCAACCACAGTCTCTGCAGAAATTTGAGCAGCATTTGGCTGCTGTCGCATCACCAGCTAAGTCTATATGAGCTGGGGAAGACTTTCCTGTGCAGATATTCCAGTATATCACCTCTGTTGAGTAATGGTTCAAATTCAAAAAATGGAATCTGAAAGTTAAAAGAAATGAAGAATCCATTACAAACATACAAAATAACTTTTTTTTCTAACGTAGGCAGATTTACTAAATAAAGATACAGTAGGTTCTAAGCAGGTCAGACTGACATCAATGGAATTCATGTGTAGGGAGAAACCACACCTTAACAGTGAAGCACATGCTTTACTAGCAGAAGATCCCAGATTTAATCAGCAGCATCTTGAGGCACAACTGCAAAAAGACTGCTGTTTGAAACCTTAGAGAGCCATTACCTGATAGTATTGACAATGCTGGAGCAAGATGAGCCATTGGCTTGAGTCAGGACTGTGTAATATGCTACTTATTTTCTCTGTGTATGGGCCATCCATTTCCCAACTCTGAACTACTAATTACACATTTTTGTGCAGCATCTTGTCCCTTATTTTTCCCCCCAGCAGTTATTTGTTTTTGAACAAATTCTTTGAAGATTTACCTGCACAACATCATATCCAAGGAGCCGCAGATGTCTTTGCTTAATAGCCTCTCTTCCCAAAAGATTGTGACTGTTGGCGCAAAATCTCTTTTGGTCATCAATGCAGACAGCTATTCTGCCAATTAAAATACAAAATATGATTAAACAGAATATTTAGTTCTTATTTCTCTTTTTTTAGGATATTACATGTCTGGGACGATGCAGATACCTGGATATAGTTTGACTAACATTTCTGCAAGGCTTAATGCCATGTTACTCTAGTAACGTTTAAATATCATTTGAATCATGAAGAGGAAGCCAACCCTTAATACTGCTTAATTATGAGTTTACAGCCCTGGAAAGATCCATCTCTGCTGCTGTTCAGCATGTGACATTTTAGACCTAAAGGGTATAGCCAAGTGTGTGTTAGATCAGTGTTTTTCAACCTTTTTTGAGCCGCGGCACATTTTTTACATTTACAAAATCCTGGGGCACACCACCAACCAAAACGACACAAAATGGCACTCTAACACAGTAATACATATCGTTAATATGTTTTTAAATGTATTTATACACTCAGTGTGAAACCTGAGCCTAGATATCCTGGCAGGAATGGCAGAAAGACACACACGAAGGTCTTGCTCAACAGCTGTCAGTCTCTATGTTCTTATAGGTTGTTTTGAATAATATGTATCTGCTGTAAAACAATGTATATCACACATATATATGTTTGTTTGTGGGATTAACATAACTCAAAAAGCACTTGATGAATTAACACCAAATCTGGACACTATACACCTCTCAGGCCAACAAGTGACCATCACTCATAAAAACATTGAAAAACACAGCAAAAGAGACTTAAAAAGCCAAAAAGCAATACAAAAACAAAAATACACTACAATGCAAAGAAAGAGCAAAGAAAGGGAGGAAAGAAACAGCTAGAGAAGGAAGAAAGAAAAAGGGAAAGAAGGAAAAGAAAGAGGGAGGGAAGGAAGGAAAGAGGGAGGGAGGGAAGGAGAGAAAGAGGGAGGGAAGGTTGGCCATAGCAACACATGGCGGGTACAGCTTATGGTGGGAGTTGTAGGCCAAAATACCTGGAGGGAGGGCCCAAGTTGGCCCACGCCTGCCTTAAGTGAGCAAACCCTGTTAGTTTTCAGCCCCTGCTTAAAGGTGCCTCAACCCTGTGTCCCGTACACCCCTTGACCCGCCTTGGCTGAGTGCGAGGGAATCATGGGAGTGGTAGTTTGACACCATCCTGAGTCTCCCCAAACTACAAATCCCGGGATTCCCCAGCCTTGAGCCCTGGAAGACCAAGGGGTGCCTCACTGCATGAATGCTACGGTAAAGATCTGCCCCCAGGCAGCCGGGGGACCCGGGGAAGTCCCATCCCAGAATCTTCTCTCTCCACGCGGCTCTTTCCACCTGACGCAGTCCCCGCCTTTCGGCTCAGACCCTTCTGAGGCCGAGGAAGGAGCGGAGGGGAGGAAGAAGCCCAAGAAGACAAGTGGTGAGTCCGGCGGCACAAGGCTTCCCAAAAGGAGGCTGTGTTTGCGGGACTCAGGCTAGGGATCGAGTCCCGGCTAGGGTTTCCCGGTAGGACAGGAGGGCTCTCTCTCTCTTCTATCTCCAATTTCCCACGACACACCTGATGATCGCTCACGGCACACTAGTGTGCCGCAGCACACCGCTTGGGAAACACTGTGTTAGAGAATGACAACACGTGCAACAATCCTCTTGTGTCCACAGCAGTTGCAAGCACTTCTAATATTCTTGTGCAAAAGATACACAAGAATAGTTCATTTTAGCAAAAACGCTGGACCTGATGACAGGACATTCGCACAACAGCGATTCCCAGCAGGTCTCAAGAGCATGAGCAGAATAGATGGAGCGTGTGTTTTTGTCTGGTATATTGCTGCTGTTGCCCGTTCACTGCGGAAAACTATATTCACATATCCCAGTCTCCTGTGCCAGAAATATTTGTATTAGCAGTTGTATATGAAGGCTGTGGCTCCCTTCCTTCTCCAGTTGCCCTGGTAGGAGCCATGCTTGTTTATTCTTCCGGCAGCAGTGCTAGGAAAGTGAATGGAAGTGGAACGAGGAGAGGTGGGAGGACAAAAAATGCAGAGAAGCAGAGAAACCCTTTCAGCTAGTCAAAATGCAAAGGATGGGGAGGAGCGTGGCAACTGAGCTGCTTTCCAAAGCTGATATCCACTTCTACCTAAAGACACATTCTCCAATGACACATTCTCCAACCATTCCCTCACCTTTGATACACATCTTCATTTCTGTTAGCTGGTAGCACAAATCCTTCTTCATCAAGTTTAATCTCAATATCTAGTGCAAGAAAGGAACACGTCAGATTTCTTTTTAAATATTTTGTACGTGTTACTGCTAAAGCCAGTCACATCAGCATTTCCCTTCCTGTTTGTGACTAACTCTGGGAGTATCTTGACAATCTCCTGGGTTGCACATCTACACTAGAATAGGCCTGTTAAATCGTGCTTCTAAATGTTTCTAAAGTACTTACAAAACTAAAATTCTGGGGGTGAAAACTAGGTGGCGCTGGTGCTTTGCTTCTACAGTGTTGCTAAAGTTCTGGTGGTGAGCACTTCACCACCAGAACTTTAGCAACACTAAGAAACAAAGTACCAGCGCCACCTAGTTTTCACCCTCAGAATTTTAGTTTTGTAAGTACTTTAGAAACATTTAGAAGCATGATTTAACAGGCCTACACTAGAAATAACTCAGAAAACATTTATATTGCAAAGGTTAGAAGTTTTGTTGTTGTTTTAAATTACAGAACACTGACGTTTCGTTTTTATCATGGCTAATAGCTTAGGGCAGTGGTTCCCAAACCTTTTTTGGCCTACCACCCCCTTTCCAGAAAAAAATTTACTCAGCGCCCCCCTAGAAGTTAATTTTTTAATTTTTTAATAGCAATTAAACAGAAAGATATATGTATTAATGTTTCTACCTTTTCGTAAAATATAGTAAATGAAGGTGGAAATTACAAACATTGAATTCCAGAAATAATCACAAAAACAGTATGTTTGGGGGGAGTATGAGCAACGGATGATGGGAGTTGCAGTACCTTCAGCCAATTCAGCTCTGACTTCCACAGACTACTAAGATCCCCATGAATGACAGATCTGGATCAAACGGCAACGCCTGCCCAGGGATCGCGCGCTTGCAACTGTGTCCCTGCGAGTTGGAATCCCCGCGCAGGCGTTGCCGTGGAAACCGCAGCACGCGCCTCCTTCCTCTCGTCAACCCCGCCCACAGCGCAGTCCTGTGTATCGGCCTCTTTCTTCCAACAGGGACGTCCTCGCAAGTGTGCGACCCTGCAAGTGGCAAGCCTGGCTGACGCCACCACCCCCTTACAGGGGTTCAGCGGCCCCCAAATTCTCTTGAGCCTCCCAGCGCCCCCTTGGATCGCCCCCCCCCCGCCCACCAGGGGGTGGTACCGCCCACTTTGGGAACCACTGGCTTAGAGCTATTTCCAAATCAATCAGTTTGTATGTGGATGGCAATGGAAGGAAGTTCGGAAGTGTTGGGTGGTATAAAAGAGATTTTCTCCTGATGGTAATGTCTGTTCTTCAGGAAAGCATGAAGGTGGAGAACATTTTCTCTGTTAAATACGTCATACTCTTGACTACTGGGGTTACAAGGTGGTAATGGTTTATCACATCCTGTTCCCACTCTCCTATTATTCCCGTTTCTTTCCCTCCCTCTCTCCTCACTTTCTTCAATGTCTAGTAAACTTAGGGAGAAGAATGGATTGCTTTTGCCTACAGCTTTAACTGGCTGCTAGCAGAATGTGTTTCCATGAGTCAAAGTCAGGCCAAGGGCTACAGGTATCCTCAGAGCAATAGGTTGCCCATTGCTCATACACTATGCATGGCTGAACCTGACTTTGACACAAAACATAGGTGTGGTGGATCCTTAAGACCATATTCTTCTATAATGGGCAGTTGGCAAGTGACAGTCAGGCTGATAGAAAGTTGGGAATAAGATGTATTTTCCTGCCTGCTGTGTACTTGAACCGAAACCTAAATAGATCTCTATAACTGCTTGGAAGACCTGCTGCTTTTTTTTGTTTTTAATTCCACTAAGGCACTACATCTTAAACTGTGGTTCAGGCCCCAGATGAGGTGCTGTTAGCTCAATGTTGGGGTCGCGTGAAATTTGGCGACAGTAAAATACTACCTAGTGACTGTTTCAGACATTTACACCAATCTGTTAACAACAACCTGTAGAGCAGTGTTTTTCAACCTTTTTTTGAGCCGCGGTACATTTTTTACATTTACAAAATCCTGGGGCACACCACCAACCAAAATGACACAAAATGACACTCTAACACAGTAATACATATAGTTAATAGGTTTTTAAATGTATTTATACACTCAGTGTGAAACCTGGGCCTGTTTCTATGAACACAACATAGATATCCTGGCAGGAATGGCAGAAAGACACACACGAAGGTCTTGCTCAACAGCTGTCAGTCATGGGAAAACTTCAGCCCTCTGGGTGCTTTGGACTTCAACTCCCACCATTCCTAACAGCCTGAGGCCCATTCCTGCTTAAGTGGCTGAGGAGGAAAAAGGAAAAGGGCCTGAGGCTGCTAGGAATGGTGGGAGTTGGAGTCCAAAACACCTGGAAGGTCCAAGTTTGCCCATGCCAGCTTTTGATTCCATCGCCACATCTATCTTCAGCCTCTGGCGGTTTGAATATATGTGATTATCTACGTGATTTTCTACCTTGTCACTATGATTATGGTGCTGCTTCTTTAAATTGTCTGCAAACTGACTGTGTTATTGTGCAGATCCCGGAACTGACATTGGATAACATTGTGAGGATACACTTTGTTTTTTGCACTCACTTCCGTGATTTCATCAAATATCGCGGGTTTTCCGTAGAAGAGCGCTCCGTGAACTCGCTACTTCCTGGTTCGCAACTCCTCCGCTCTCTGGGGCGACCACGCCAAACTACATTATGTAAGAGTTTTTATTTTCTCCAGCAGGATTGGGTACTTTGAATGTGTTTTTTGTGTATGATTATGTATGATTAATTGTGCATTTTGTACTGTGACGTAGCGGTGCTCCTTTAATAAGTAAGGTTCCAATTTCCCACGGCACACCTGATGATCGCTCACGGCACACTAGTGTGCCCCGGCACACTGGTTGGGAAACACTGCTGTAGAGTGTTTACAGTGGATTCTGCAGAAAATGATTAAGCTCCACAAAAAGTAAAATCAGTCTGTCCAGCACAGTGATTCTCAACCTGTGGGTCCCCAGGTGTTTTGGTATACAACTCCCAGAAATCTTAGCCAGTTTACCAGCTGTTAGGATTTCTGGGAGTTGAAAGCCAAGACATCTGGGGACAAACAGGTTGAGAACTACTGGTTTAGCAAGACTTGCAAATGCTGATTTATTATCAGTAAATATTTGATGTTTATGCCTATTTCATATACATATATATCTGGGGTTGCATAAATAATTCTCAGACAGAAAGAGGTCACCAGTGGAAAAAGCTTAAGAAGCTCTGCACTAAGGCAGGGTTGTCCAACTGGCAGCCCCGGGCCGTATATGGCCCCCAGCCCCTTCCCCACGGCCCCCTACCCTCCTGCAAGATAGCTGCTTTTAAAGATTTTTTTTAAAAAATTTTAAATATTTTTTTGGAATATTTTTTGGAATATTTTTTATTTATTTTTTTCACGGCGGGGGTGTGTGAGGGGGGGGCAGGGAGGAGGAGCAGGCTCTCTTCCTCCTCCTCCTACTTCCCCTTCCCTCCCCCCTCTCTCTCTCCCTCCCTCCTTCTTTCTCTCTTTCCCCCTTTCATTCCTTCCCCCTTCCACCACCTGAAGGAAAGAGGGAAGGAGAGAGAGAGTGCACGAGTGAGAGGGGGCGTGGCCAGAGTGAAAAAGGGGCGGGGCCGAGTTCAGAGCACAGGGGAGTGCTCATCCATTCCCTTTCTGGCTTCCTCCTCTTCTGAGGCTTCGTGCCAAGTTTGGTCCTGATCCATCATTATTTGAGTCCACAGTGCTCTCTGGATGGAGGAGAACTACAACTCCCAAACTCAAGGTTCAGTACTTTCTGTTGCTCTCATGAGAGTTTAGGTTTGATTCAACATGGCTGAGGAATGCTTTGATTGTGTTTTCCCTTATAGCAGAAGGAGATTGGACTGGATGGCCCTTGGAGGTCTCCTATTCTAGGAACCCATTGTAATTATTATTATCATCATCATCATCAGAGGCTGAATGGCCATCTGTGAGGAATGCTTTGATTGTGTTTTCCCCTTATGGCAGAAGGAGGTAGGACTGGATGGCCCTTGGAGGTCTCCTATTCTAGGAACCCATTGTAATTAATATTATTATTATTATTAT
This sequence comes from Anolis apletophallus, assembly GCA_030556195.1. Taxonomy (NCBI): domain Eukaryota; kingdom Metazoa; phylum Chordata; class Lepidosauria; order Squamata; family Anolidae; genus Anolis; species Anolis apletophallus. Next base: position 133,823,383 of record JARBWK010000005.1, read on the forward strand.
CATCATCAGAGGCTGAATGGTCATCTGTGAGGAATGCTTTGATTGTATTTTCCCCTTATGGCAGAAGGAGATTGGACTGGATGGCCCTGGATGGCCCTGGATGGCCCTTGGAGGTCTCCTACCCCAGGAACCTGTTGTTATTATTATTATTATTATTATTATTATTATTATTAGCAGAGGCAGAATTAATATTATGCCTTATCATTCAGGGTTATAGGCCTGTGTGGAAGGGCCCTGGCTTCTTATTTGACTTCCTTTCCACACATCTGAATAAAATCCCATGTTATTTGCTTTAAACCAGATTATATGAGTGTGGACTCCGATAATCCAGTTCAAAGCAGGTATTCTGGGTTATATGGCTGTGTGGAAGGTTTTGTGGGGTTTCCCTGAGTCCACACTGCAATATAATCCAGTTCAAAGCAGGGACTGGGACTTGAGACGGGGATTTTGGTGTTCATCTCTATCTCCAAGTCAAAGCCCCGGTGTCCTCCACAGACACCTCCAAGGCGGGGAGGGCCAGAGCTGGGCGGGCGGACAGGGGTGGAGCCAGGGAGGGGGCAGTGCCTGGGCGGAGCCTGGGAGCCTGGGGTGGAGCCGGGGAGGGGCAGAGCCGGGGGCGGAGGCAGACCCTTCGGCCCCCCAGGTCATCAGTAACTGGAATTCCGGCCACAGGTCCGGTAGAAGTTGGACAGCCCTGCACTAAGGCATACAAACGGTGTCCTCCCATTTTGTGCCCAAACAAGACATACTGCAAATCCACCAGAACTTAAGTACAGTCCTACTAAAAATGAGCAAAGTTTTGTTTACCTATAGTATAACAGTATGGTGTTAACACATGGGAGGCGAAATATGTCCGGGCTCCCAGGAGATCAACCAAGCCAGCCTTCACTCTGCTGAAGAAGTGCACGTCTGGCAAGGACTCCAGGGAATGGCCTGGAGTGAGAAAGGACTTGACTCGGTATTTGGGAAGGAGCTTGGGACCCTATTAACACAAAAGAAGAAAAGAAAAACAGGTACATTTACCTCCTCCTGCAAAACAAGTTGGGGGGGGGGGAGGACTTAACAAGTTAACTGCAACCTATCATTGGGAAGGAGGGGGAAATGGTTGGGAAAAATAATATAGCATTTGCATAAGCTTTGCCCAGTGTTAACATATACTGATGTGTTTCAAAATTTATTCTGCATACAAATATTTTGTATGAGAATTGTGGCATTTTGCACAAACACAACTACTGTACTGTCATCTGTGCAAGTCTGTGAGTGTACAGCAGTTTTGTTGTGTTAGATCGTCTGTTTTGTATGCTATATTTCACAAAAGCCCCATATGGCTGATTGGAAACCATTACAAAAGTACATAATTTCCACTCTCACCCACTAAAAATCTTATTCCATACATAATAATTCTCCAAAATTAGGATGTGTGAGTACCATTGATAACTGCACAGAAATACTCATTATTTCTACAGCAGGGGAAAAAATTGGAAATTATTTTTCTTCATTCCAGAGGAGAAGCAGACAAATATCAACATCCCTGTGCAAACGCAATGTTGATCTGAAAGAGTAATAGGTGCAGTGAAATCTTAATGGGAATGTTCAGGAGGACCATATTTAATACTGGAAAATTGTGGGATATATGTGTATGTCATGTTTCTCTACTTGATTTGCCTCCCATTGTTTTATTTCTGGGAATGTTTCTGGAGAAGAAGCTCCCATTTATATTCCAAACTGAAAAGGGACATAAACGGAAGATATCAATTGAGATTTGGCATACCCTGGAACTAAGGAGGTGCATGATTCCAGCCTAATTTACCCGTGATAATCATTATTACTACTGCTAATTCTGAATACTAATATGTAGCATTAGTAAACTACTTGTATAATAAGGCAATTTTATTAATTCGAGTAAACATGCATAGAATCAGATATAAACAAAAACAAAAGCATTTGTATCCTACTTCATAAGATGGGCACTCCAGTATGACGGTTAGAAACATCTGGGTCAGTTGCGAAAGAACTACCTTCTTCAAGTGAGGTTCTTCGGCTGAAATACAAAGAATCACACAGACACATCAAGATAGGTCTTGTTAATTTTAAAAAGGGAAGGTAAAGTATTGTCCCAAGAAATAGAGCAGCTTTAAAGGATTTTGCAGTACAAAACCACATCTAACGTGAAGGTAAGAAAGAGAGACAGTTCACTCCCAAATCTGTTACATTGTTTGCTCACTTTGGTCACAGCCATTACAAGACCCAATTGCCCATTGTCACACTCCATTTCTAATCCCCAGTATGAACTCCTACCTTGCAAGATTGACTCGTTTAACTAGGAACCATTTAACTGCTTTCAACAGAACCAACATTTCTGGAAACAGTACATATTTCTAAGTATTCTAAGTCAGTGTTTCCCAACCGCAGTAGTGTGCCGTGACGGACCTCCTGCTGTGCCGTGAGAAAAGCTCGCTGCCCCCCTTCCTTCCCCCTTCCTCCTGCCGAACTTCTGCTGCTTGGGGGAGGAGGAGAAAGGGCCTGGCGGCGGCGAACAACACAAAGAAGGGGCCGGTTCGCCGCATCCTTTGGCCATTTTCCCAGCCAGCCTCCAATCCGCCATGACTCTCGCCCCTCGCTCACTGAAGCCGCGCGGAGGAGTAAGCCGGGGAGGGGGCAGGGCATGGCGCGGCCTGGCTCCGCCCCCTCCCCACGGCTTCAGCTCTCCCACAGCTTCTCCAGCCTTGAGGGGACAGTGCCAAGGCCAGCATTGTGCTGGCTCTGCCACTGCAGGCTCGGCGGTGGGAGAGCTGACGCTGGTGGGGGGGGGGCAGGGCGCAGCCCGGCTCTGCCCCTCCCCGGCTTCCGCCTCCCACAGCTTCCCAGCCATGAAGGGACAGTGCCAAGCCAGCATTGTTTTGGCACTGCCCCCTCAAGGCTGGAGATGCTGTGGGAGAGCTGAAGCCGGGGGAGGGGGGGATGGCACAGCCTGGCTCTGCCCCCTCCCCGGCTTCCGCCTCCACAGCTTCTCCAGCCTTGAAGGGACAGTGCCAAGCCAGCATTGTGCTGGCTCTGCCACTGCAGGCTCGGCTGTGGGAGAGCTGAAGCTGGTGGGGGGGGGGCATGGCGCAGCCTGGCTCTGCCCCCTCCCCCGGCTTCCGCTCTCCCACAGCTTCTCCAGCCTTGAGGGGACAGTGCCAAGCCAGCATTGTGCTGGCTCTGCCACCACTGGCTTGGCATTGCCCCCTCAAGGCTGAAGGAGCTGTCGGAGAGCTGCTGAAGGGGACGGGGGGACATGGCGTGGCCTGGCTCCTCCCCTCCCAGCTTCGCACTCCCAGCAGCTGCTCCCAGCAGGCCACCATCCCCCAGCCATTCTTTAATGTGTTAGAGTGTCATTTTGTGTCATTTTGGTTGGTGGTGTGCCCCCGGATTTTTTTAATGTTAAAAGTGTGCCACGGCTCAAATGAAGTTGGGAAACACTGTTCTAAGTAATGTGTGAACCATTTTCCCCAACTGTAATTTTGCATCCACATCCAAACTGAGTACTGTATAATCTGTGAATGGTATGCTTTTGAACATACTGTGGAAGCAGAACATGGAAAATAGAGAACCCAATTGATATGAACACAACTCAGAAGTTACCATAAAGCCACCCTTTCATTAAGATCTCAACGTATTACTCAATGCTATGCTTCGAAAAACATTTTGTGATCAGCTTTAAGATCTATCATCCCATCAACATGCTATTATATTTTGCATTTCTATTATGTTTTACATACAACTCCTATACATATACATGTTTGCCTACCCAGGCTACAGCTATGCATCTAAAGAAGTAGTTGGCAGTCCACAAAAGTTGAACTAAACCATTAGATCTTGACAATTTTGAAAATTAGTTTCCCCCTTCTTTATTCTGAAGCAGATGAAAATAGTTACTTCCTTGAAATGTGTCAACATGTTGATCTTTTTAAGAAAATCCCAGAAACACACTGTGAAAACAAATGTAAAACGAAGGTTGTAACAGAAATAGAATCTGAATGCACTTACTTTGTAACTGCTGCAGAAAATAGGGACTAAATACTCTTGCCAGAAAATTTAGTGGATAGCGTTCAAGAAGCATGCAGGAATGAAGCAGGTTCAAGAGCACATGAGGCTGAAATTGAACAAATCTTGTGCTGAGTATTCTTTCGAGCTTTCGGAAAAAAGATGGAGCAGACGGTGGTAAATAGTTGAGTTTTCCAAATGGGACTACCAGCTCAGCTAGCTGAGTTGTCGTGAAGTTGTCAGCGTTGTAGACAAAACTTTCCGCCACCACATTGAAAATGGTTTTGGAGAGGATGTGCTTCTTGCTACAGTACTGCATGACTTTAGAGTGTGTGCTGGGATGCATAGTGAAGCCACATTTGGTGACATGCCTTTCCAGAGCTTCAGTAAAAAACTGATCATTGTGTCCAAAATGAATCAAAGCTTCCAGTACATTAACTAGCTCATCATCTGTAAAATGGGGGACATGCCGTATCGAATGCTTACACAATTTTATCACAAGGGGAAGGGCTTGGGTTTGATCAAGAACAACCAGAGCATTTAATACAGTACATGTCAGTCTGGGGTTGAACTGAAAAACTTGAGTTACAGCGATATCATTCATTTTGTTTAGTAAGTCCTGGTATTTCCCCCTTTCCCCTATGCCCAGCTGCAGAACTCTGTAGACCATGACCATTTCGTGTACTTTCCAGTCTTTAAGGCGTGCACTTTGAATTTGATCCATAATCTCTTCTAACATCGCACAGCCTGGACCTTCAAGGCTAAATACGCTTTCTGCAAGAACACACAAATTCTTAATACTCATCTGATTCTTATCTAGACGCTCCTGGCTCTCTGATACTAAGCGAACCATCAGGGTGCTCCAGGGATCCACACGCAACTTTATCAAGGCATTTAATGCATTTACAAGCCCAGAATCTGAAAGATTGGGAGATTGTTGTTCCAGCTGGAAGCAGAGGGACCTGAAGACTTCATCATCTATGACCTCCTCGGGATTCTTCAGTATATTGTCCTCCAGTTGAACATCACATAGTCGTTGAAGAGTAGCTGCCACCATTGTGTCTGATAAGCTTTCTAATGAATTTATGAGTTTGGAAATGTCTTTGTACGAAGATAATTGGTTCAGTTGCTTCAAGAATATCTGCTCGTCTGCCCATTTGTTATTAGATTTTAAGTTGCTGCCTGCCTCTTCGTGGAGCTGTTCTGTTCTTATTATAACAGAGCTGAGATGGTTTCCCATTTCCATATGGTAATTTCTGCAACCAGGAAGCAGAAAACCAGTCTCTGAACATAGCATTTGCAGCTCTGAAGAACTACAGAAGCAGAACCTGGGTGAGCTAATTGGCTGAGTGAAGAGGATCGAGGCTCTGCTTCCAGTGAGTAGTTGTCTGCATGCTTGAACTCTGGAAATACACGCCTGGAAACATCTGAAATTTGTCAAGGCCATCTCATATCAGCTCTGAAAAATAGGGGGTCAGTATCACCATATGGCGTGCAATCATTTAAAACAAAAAAGCAACTTGAGAAGAAATAATAATAATAATAAACTTTATAAGCCGCTTCCCTCTCCCCAAAGGGGACTCGGGGCGGCTTACATGGGGCCGTGCCCAAACCACAAAATATCAGACATCAAAAAACAATAAACACAATAAAAACAGTAAACACAGTAAAATGAATACATCTAACAAAAACACAATAACAAATGCATCGAAAACAAAAGGAAAAAAAGAAGATGAGAGGGCGGGCCACATGTACATATAAGATGTTTAAAAAACTGGGGGAGATAAATGGAGTAGGGCCAAAACGTGAAGAGTCACAAAGGGGAAGGAAATCCAAAAAACGGGCCTTGAGGGATCTAGTCTCCAAAGGCTAGGCGGAAAAACCAGGTTTTCAGTTGTCTCTTAAAGGCTTCCAGTGAAGGGGCATTCCTGATCTCTCCCGGAAGGGAGTTCCAAAGTCGGGGGGCCACAGAGGAGAAAGCTTTCTCCCTAGTATTCACAAACTGGGTCTGTGAAACTGGTGGAGGCGAAAGGAGGGCCTCCCCTGAGGAGCGAAGGGCTCGAGCCGGTTCATGGGGGGAGAGCCGGTCGCAAAGAGAGAGACTGACAGCTGTTGAGCAAGACCTTCGTGTGTGTCTTTCTGCCATTCCTGCCAGGATATCTATGTTGTGTTCATTGAAACAGGCCCAGGTTTCACACTGAGTGTATAAATATATTTAAAACATATTAACTATGTATTACTGTGTTAGAGTGTCATTTTGTGTCATTTTGGTTGGTGGTGTGTCCCAGGAATTTGTACATGTAAAAAATGTGCCGTGGCTCAAAAAAAGTTTAAAAACACTGCCTCAAGTAATTTTATGCATCAAACAAAGATTGTTTAATGTATAAAACCATCAGAAAGCAAAGGTGTCACTATCTCAGCCACGCATACAGAGTTTTGGAGTATTTTTGATTTCTGGATAAGAGATGCTCAATCTATATGTAGATATCTATATAAATAAAAATGTAATGTTTGCTTGTGGGATTAACATTTCTGTAATTTGAACCTATTGCTCAGAGTCCGAGGGCCCTTCCAGACAGGTCCTACATCCACAACCACAGCAGACAGATGGGCATCCAGCCTCTGTTTAAAAGCCTCAAGGCATTTCACCACACCCCAAGGCAGAGAGTTCCACTGTTGAACAGCTGATAGTTATACATAGACTTCCAATGTTCAATTGGAATATCCATTTCTGTAATTTGAACCTAAGAGACCAGAGTCCGAGGGCCCAACCAGACAGGTCCTAAATCCACAACCAAAGCAGACAGATGGGCATCCAGCCTCTGTTTAAAAGCCTCCAAGGAAGGAGCTTTCACCACACCACAAGGCAGAGAGTTCCACTGTTGAACAGCTAGTACAGTCAGAAGTTCTTCCTAATGTTCAATTGGAATATCCTTTCCTGTAATTTGAACCTATTGCTCCGAGTCCGAGGGCCCTTCCAGACAGGTCCTACATCCACAACCAAAGCAGACAGATGGGCATCCAGCCTCTGTTTAAAAGCCTCCAAGGAAGGAGCTTTCACCAGACCCCAAGGCAGAGAGTTCCACTGTTGAACAGCTGATACCGTCAGAAGTTCTTCCTAATGTTCAATTGGAATATCCTTTTCTGTAATTTGAACCTATTGCTCAGAGTCCGAGGGCCCTTCCAGACAGGTCCTACATCCACAACCAAAGCAGACAGATGGGCATCCAGCCTCTGTTTAAAAGCCTTCAAGGAGGGAGCTTTCACCACACCCCAAGGCAGAGAGTTCCACTGTTGAACAGCTGATACAGTCAGAAGTTCTTCCTAATGTTCAATTGGAATATCCTTTCCTGTAATTTGAACCTATTGCTCCGAGTCCGAGGGCCCTTCCAGACAGGTCCTACATCCCAGGATGTGATCCCAGGTTTTCTTCTTATTCCAGATTATCTGGCAGTGTGGATTCATATCGATAATAGATCCCGGGAGATCAGGCCTGTCTGGAAGGGCCCTCGGAGTCGGAGCAATAGATTCAAATTACAGAAACGGATATTCCAACTGAACATGAGGAAGAACTTCTGACTGTATCAGCTGTTCAACAGTGGAACTCTCTGCCTTGGGATTTTATTCACACAGCTGAATACAATCCCACAAGGGACAGGGACACACTCCCTGCAATATGGTGTTTTTATTATTCGTGCCTGTGCATAGATTATCCTTTCAGCTGCCCTTGAGAATGACTCAGCCTGGGCAAACTTGGGCCTTTCAGGTGTTTTGGACTTCAACTCCCACAATTCCTCACAGCCTCAGGCCCCTTCCTTTGGAAGGGGCCTGAGGCTGTGAGGAATTGTGGGAGTTGAAGTCCAAAACACCTGAAAGGCCCAAGTTTGCCCAGGCGTGTCTTATTGGCTACAATGTTAACAATCTGAGGAAGTTTGGCCCTTCTGCTGCTCCGTAGTCCTTCAGTCCAAGCCAAGCATGCACCACCATCCCAATTTAGGTACAGCGAGGCCACCCTAACTGTTCTAGGAGACGGTGGCCCTTCGAAACCAAAAGAGCGGCGTTGCTCCCCCCAGCACCCCTTTCGCGCTCTCTTCCCGCATTATCCGCCCGTTTTACCTCAGCCTTTCTTGTCCACCTTGGGAGTCCCGCCCACCAGAACCAGACAACCAATCAGATTTCGATTCACATTCCTTACTCCCATTTCCGCGATTGATTGGCTGCAATCCCCTCTTCGTTCCCCCGCCTACTTTAGGCGGATTCTGATTGGCCGAGAGTCAAAAAGAACGGGAGGTCTGTGAAAGAACGCCGGCCGTTAAGCCCCGCCCCCTTTTTGCTTTGACGGACAGCTCCGAGCCCCGCCCCTTCGCCCCGACAAGAGCGCTCCTTGTCCTGGCTGTTCTGCGGAAGAGCGCTTCGAAGGGGATTGGCCTGGAGGAAGCACCCCCGCCCGGGCCGTGCTCGCGCCCGCTTGACTGGTGAGGAATGTACCAAGTTGGGGAGGCGGGGGGAGGAACTCCTCAAAGGGAGGAGAAGCATTGGCGAGGAGGACTCTTGACTGTGGCCATTGCTCTCCACGTGGCTTTCGCCGCCATGGCGCAACGCTATGGAAATCCTGGGAGTTGTAGTTTCTTGTGCTAATCTATTATATAAAGGAGGTCCTGTCATGGAACGACCGTCCTAGGCAGAGAAACCTTACAAGGCAGAGACACCAAACTTGGCAACAAAAATAGGCCTCAGGCAAGGAAGGTTTATAGCAGTGCTGTCCAACTTCTGGCGGGTCCAGGGCCGGATAAGAGGTCACTGATGACCTGCGGGGCCACTCGGCCCCGCCCCAGGCCCCGCCCCCAGCCCAGGCCCCTCCCCCTCCTAAAGTCCGCCGAAAGGAGTAGGCGGCGCCAAGAGCAGCGCGTCACAGGCCTGGCGTGACGTGCTGCTCTTGGCACCGCCTACTCCTCCTTGTCGGCGCCCCCCCTCCCTTCCTAGGCCGGGGGAGCCGCCGAAAAGGGCAGAAGGCGGCAACGGCAGCGTCACAGGCCTGGCGTGACGCGCTGCCCCTTGGCACGCCTACTCCTCCTTTTGGCGCCCCCTCCCTTCCTAGGCCGGGGAGCCGCCGAAAAGGAGGAGTAGGCGGTGCCAAGGGGCAGCGTCACGCCAGGCCTGTGACGCGCTGCTCTTGGCGCCGCCTTCTGCCCTTTTTCGCGGCTCCCCCGCCTCTAGGTAGGGAGGGGGCGCCGCGGAGGAGCTAGCTCTTCCTCCTCCCTGCCCCGCCTCCCGGCCGCCATTTTTTTAAAAAATGATTTACAAAAAAAAAAAATGGCGGCTGAGGGCATAGGTGGGGCCGTGTCCAACTGGCTACGGGGCCGGATCCGGCCTCGGGGCCGCCAGTTGGACAGCCCTGGTTTATAGCAAAAAAACTTTCGCTCCCAAAAACCTAGAAGGCCCCCAAAACAGTGATACAAAAAAACCTACATTTCCCAGCATCCTCTGCGGCAGCCAGGGAAACCCATTGGCCAACATCGGCCCACACAAAATGCAGGGAGGCTGAGTAACCATAGTAACAGCCAGCCAAGTCTAGGATAGAATGCTGAGTGATTTCAGTTCAGTCAGTTGGTGTTTGAGGGTTAAACTGACAAAACCAAACTCTATGAGGGAGCAATTCTCTAGCAATTCCTACCCACACAACACAACGTCCTATCACAACCCATCCCCCCAACCTTACGGGACCCCGCACACACAACACCTATCACCACCACAAACAAAAACCAACTCCACCTATACTCCAACCACAACACTGCACTGATACTCTACAAACACACACACCCACACCCAAAACACCCCACCCACACAAGCATTCCACAACATACTACCACCCACAATTCCACCACACACCCACTAACTCACCAAAAAAGTAATACCTACACACAACACAATACGCACAGAACACACCCTTGCGCCTACTGCTCAACCCATTTGTATGCCATTCCTTCCTTCCACACAGGCATAAGCTGACCCAAAAGACAAGCCATGCCTTCTAAAAAGAACAGCATCGGACGACACACTTGCAACGCTACATACATCAAACAGAAAAGGGCAGAGCAAACGCCAGAACAGAAACACAGTTTCTTTTTTCAAATCCAGAGTTGGGAAACCACAGAACCTTTCCATCAACACAGCAGACGGAAAGACAAAAAACATTGTATATCCACAAGCTCTGCAGAACGCCAGGAACACCACACACCGACAACTCCCCAGGACTTCAACATCCCACCCACCAGAACAACCCACAACGACACAGCCACGACTCCACCAAGACCATAAGTAACATCAATTCCAACCCTTACATACTCAGACTTTCTCGCATCTCCTAAATAGGGCACAGCAACGCGTGCTGGGTACAGCTAGTACAATATATTTCATATTACATGTAATATTACTAATAATATTACAGTATACTAGTATAATCTCTCGGCATTACTTCGCGAACGAAGATTCTTAGGAAGGACTCATCCCACACTTTTTACAAAGCACGTTGATGACTAAAAAGTCCAATCTGAGATAGGCAAGTCCGGTTGCAGAAAGCACAGCAGAAAGTCTCCTTGAGTGATGTTGTTTCCAAGTTGCGGTCATTTTTGCGTTGTCGTTTCTCTTCGAAACCCATTCGGCGTGTCTTCTCGAAAGAGGCCGCAGCATTGTGGATAGTGCGTCTCCATGCCTCCCGATGTGAGGCCAGGGTAGGGTTGCCATATGTCCCGTATTCTAAGGGACGTCCCTTATTTTGGCCCTAAAATTTGTGTCCCGCTTTTTCAGGCCCTGTCCCTTATTATTGAATAACAGGACTGGGTGGGGTTGACCAGAGGAAGGTGCGCGCTGCGGTTTCCACAGCAATGCCTGCCCAGGGATTCCAACTCACAGGGCAGGCTGACAGTCACGCGCTTGCAAGTGTGTGCCCACCTGCGTCCCCGTTGGAAGGAAGGGGCGATAACTGGACTTTTTCAATTAACCGTTACCAAAGGGGAATGTTTATTTATTTATTTATTTATTTATTTATTGTTCAGTCTTATATTCTGCTCCTCCCTGCAGGCTCGGGGCGGATAACAACAATGTAAACAGGCAGCATGTTTCAGTCATGCAGCCCTACAATAAAAACATAAAAGCATATTAAAAGCACATTACACCGACGAGGTATAAGATGACATACACGCACATTTCCTGGGTCAATGTGGTTAGTTAAAGGCTAGACCAAAGAGGGCGGTCTTACACGCCCTTCGGAAAGGGGCAAGCTCCGAGATGGCGCGGGTGCTGTCTGGGAGGGAGTTCCATAGCACCAGAGCTGCCACAGAAAAGGCTCTTTGCCTGGTTACAGATAGATGGCAGGAGCGGATTGATGGCACCATTAACAGATTTTGTTCATCTGATCGCAGTGATCTCGGAGGAGAGTACGGGGCAAGGCGGTCCCTCAGGTATGCAGGCCCTAGGCCGTGTAAAGCCTTAAAGGTCAAAACCAACACCTTGAAGGCAATTCGGTACTCGATAGGAAGCCAGTGCAGTTGCCGAAGGATGGGCGTGATGTGCTCCCTCACTGGCGTTCCCGCCAGCAAGCGAGCAGCGGCATTCTGCACTAGCTTGAGTTTCTGGATTGTCGACAAAGGAAGACCAACGTAGAGGGCGTTACAGTAGTCCAACCTCGAGATGACCGTCGCTTGGATTACCGTGGCCAGGTCGTTCCTGGACAGGTAGGGTGCCAGTCGCCTAGCCTGTCGTAGGTGGAAAAATGACGTCCTGCTGACCATGGAGACCTGGGCCTCCATGGTCAGCAAGGAGTCCAATTGAACACCCAAGCTCTTAACCAAAAGTTACGGGCTAAGACGCTAGCCATCCAGGGTAGGCAACCGGCACTCATCCAGCCCAGGTCGACCAGGCCACAAGATCTCCGTCTTCGACGCATTCACCTTCACATGTTAGATCATGTTGGATATAGTTTCTGGTTGCTTGAGAGTTACTCTTAAAATAGGCCTAGTTGTGTACCCCAATGCTATACAATGCTGTGTATCCCATACTATACTATACCATTAACTATTGATAATAATGAAGATGTACTATCTTATAAATTTTATTTTATTTTAATGCTTAGACAGTGCACTTTTAAAGTCAGCAAAGTCAAGTCCTAAATACAGATGGAGAAAATAAGGTAGTTCTAATGTTTTTTCTGCATGACAAAACATGCAGAAACATACCATGTACTGTTAAGAGAGTGTAAGTCAGTTTCTTTTATGAGATTCAATCATTATCTTATTCTGTTAATAAAACTATTTATACTTAACATTTGAGCTTCAAATTTTTATGAAGTGTCCCTTATTTTTGTGAAAAATCCCACAAATGTCCCTTATTTCTTATATCAAAAAGTGGCAACCCTAGGCCAGGGTGGACCATTGTTGGTGATCAATCTGGCCGAGCCTGAGATGTTGTTTCAGGGAGTCCTTATATCTCTTTTTTGGGGCGCCTCTCTTGCGCTGACCCGTGGCGAGTTCACCATAGAGTAGTATCTTTGGGAGGCGGTGGCCCTCCATCCTAGAGACGTGCCCTTCCCTGCGCAGCTGTGTTCTCAATAGCATGGCACCAAGACACAAAGCACAGGGGGGCTTGCTAAAGACTAGCAACAACAAAAAAGATATGCTGACCAAATTTTAAATCTTTTACCATATCCTTATTTCCTGGTGTATACCAATATAGTACAATACATAGTCCTACAGGAAATACATACCCTCATGTTGTGTAATAATACAATCATATATTCAAAGCATCAAGACAAACAAACAGGAAATTCGCATCAAACTTCAATGTTGCCACGTGTATATACCAATAACAACAACACACGAATCGCCTAAATCAGTGTTTCTCACCCAGTGTGCCGTGGTACACTAGTGTGCCTTGAGCGATCATCAGGTGTGCCGCAAGAAAAGCTCTCTGCCCCCTTCCTTCCCCCCTTCTCCTGCCGAACTCCTGCTGCTTGGGGAGGAGGGAGGAAGAGCAGGCGGCAGCGAAGAAAAAGAAGAAGGGGCCGGGCGCTGCCGCCTCGGCCGTTCCCCAGCCAGCCTCCAATCCGCCATGACTCCCACCATGACTCTTGCCCCTCGCTCGCTGAAGCTGCACAGAGGAGGAACCCTGCCCACTGAAGCCCATCCACCGCTCATGCTCCTCCTCTGTGGGAGAGCTGAAGCCGGGGGAGGGGGCTCACACAGCTTTGCCAGCCTTGAGGGGACAGTGTCAAGCCAGCGGTGGCAGAGCCAGCGCAATGCTGGCTTGGCACTGCCCCCTCAAGGCTGGCGAAGCTGTGGGAGAGCTGAAGCTGGGGGGAGGGGCAGGGCATGGCACGGTCTGGCTCCTCCCCCTCCCCCCGGCTTCGGCACTCCCAGCAACTGCTCCCAGCAGGCCACCATCCCCAGCCGTTCTTTACTGTGTTAGAGTGTCATTTTGTGTCATTTTGGTTGGTGGTGTGCCCCCGGATTTTTTTAATGTTAAAAGTGTGCCGCAGCTCAAAAAAGGTTGGGAAACACTGGCCTAAATCACCGTCCATATAAACTTAGAAAGACCCATATGTTCTAGCAATCATATTCAAACTCTCATACAGTAACAGTGCGCTTTTTAGTTGTGGTGAATCAGAAGGCGTCCAGATCATAGCTGGCAGTGAGATCGCGGCTCCGTTCGTTGTCCGTGCATACTCTCGCAATATTCACCAGCGGGAGCTGCTGGGGCAGTGCGTTCACAGATGGAAGTTCCAGTAGCACTGTAGCATGGTCTCCTGACTGTCATCAGCAGAAGCTGAGCCCTTAGGGGGGCCTTGCCGACGGCTTGAAAAGTCTCAGACGCCATAATTATTGGCCATTTCGCGTTGGGATACGCTTCATCAGGGCTTAACAGGCGCTAAGGATCACACAGCATGGAGTTCCGCATAGGACTGTAACAATAACAATAGTATTTGCAGCATATCTAAAAGCAAGACACAATGCAACATGCCCTTCACAATATACCATACCTAAAAGTAGAAGATCAAGGGTATCAAAGATAGTAATCCTGGTGGCTGGAATTGTGAAGGGTGAATAATTACGGCGCTTGAGACTTTTCAAGCCGTCGGCAAGGCCCCCCTCTGTGCTCAGCTTCTGCTGATGACAGTCAGGAGACCATGCTACAGCGCTACTTTTGGTTCGCCTTCTGGTTCACCACAACAACTAAAACAGAGAAGTACCCCCAGTAAAACAACCCTCAATAGCATGGCCTCAACGCTGGTGATCCCTGCTTGCTCAAGGACAGCAACATTCGTCACATAGTCAGTCCAGTGTATATTTAGGATTGTGCGAAGACAGCGCTGATGAAAGCGTTCGAGGAGTTGTAGGTGTTGGCGATAGGTGACCCATGTTTCAGACCCATATAGGAAAATAGACAGTTGGATAGCTCTGTACACACTGATTTTGGTGCTTTGCCTCAGGTGCTTGTTGCTCCAGACTCTTTTGTGAAGCCTTCCAAATGCACTATATGCCTTTGATAATCTGTGATCTATCTCTTTATCAATCTTGGCGTCTGAAGAGATGATGCTTCCCAGGTAGGTGAACTGCTGAATGGACTTCAGCACAGATTTGCCTATGCTGATGTGGGGATGGTGGTGTTCTTCCTGTGATGCGGGCTGGTATATAACTTCCGTTTTCTTCAGGCTGACTTCCTGCCCAAACAGCTCTGCAGCTGTTGCAAAGCAGGATGTTAGGTGCTGCAGGGCTGCTTCTGTATGGGTGACTAGGGCAGTATCATCAGCAAAAAGCAGCTCACGGACTAGATACAGATATGGTAGTTGCCTTTAGACAACTGCAAGAGAAATGTAGAGAGCAGAACAAAGGACTCTATGTAACATTTGTCGACCTCACCGAAGCCTTTGACACTGTGAGCAGAAAAGGTCTGTGGCAGATTCTGGAACAACTAGGATGTCCCCCCAAATTCCTCAAAGTGATTATCCGGCTCCATGAGGGCCAGCACGGTCAAGTCAGATACGGTGATGCTCTCTCAGAGCCGTAATAACAAGGAGTGAAACAAGGTTGTGTTCTTGCACCAACCCTATTTACAATCTTCTTCAGCATGATGCTCCAAAGGGCTACGGCAGACCTCAAAGAAGAAGACGGCATCTATATACGCTATCGTACTGATGGTAGCTTGTTCAACTTAAGCCGTCTGAGGGCTCGCACTAAGACTCTAAACACCCATAATATAGTAATACATAATACTAATATGGTGCTGTGCTAATATAATATATTGTATACACATATATTGATGATATTATAATGTAATTCAATATAACACTAATACAATATAATAATTATATATTTCATATTACATGTAATATTACTAATAATATTACAGTATACTGGTATAGTACAATATGGGAATGTATATTTATTTATTTATTTACTTATTTATTTTATTCTCACCCTGAAGGGGACTCAGAGCAGATTACAGTACACATACATGCAGACAATCCCTGCAGTTCAACATATATAGACATAAGTTAGGCATATATAGACGCAGAGGGGCAAACTTCTGGCAAACTTCTGGCCACCAGGGGGAGCTGATGCACTCATCTCGCTCAGCGTTTTCCAGCGTCCCTTGTTCTTCCGCATTCCTCAGCGATTCCTGGAGTTCTTTGTGGCCTCATAAATCAGTCAAAATTTGCCTCCCCACTGAATGTGGTACCTTTTTCTCCTACTTGATAAATGAACTGTCTTTCGGGCTGCAAAGGGTCGACAGCAGGCTACACTTAAGGTCGAGCACCCACCTCGACCCAGGCAGGCCACAAACTCATGACCTACTGGTCAGAGAGATCTTTTTTTTTATATAACTGATTTTTATTAAATTTTCAAATTTTTATAGACATTACAAAACATACAAATATACCATACACGAGTACAAAAGGAAAAGGGGGAGTGGAGGGGATATGGGGCAGTTTTGACTTCCGTTCTAATTCCATACTTTATCATATTACATTGTTATATTACTTCTTCAACATTGGGCATCCTAAAGTGCTCTTATATTTTTTACTGTAATTTTTGACAGAATGTTTCATTCTATTTTCATTAGTTTTATATATTCATTAATCACTGACCAGTCTGTCATCGTATTCCCCTGGCCGTTATTCTGGCGAAGCCAGTATGTTAGTTCGTCCATTCCCTTGATTTCCATCACTTTCTCCAACCATTGTTCTTTGTCTGGGAGGAGATTTTGCTTCCAGAGTTTTGCGAAGACTATCCGTGCTGCCGTGGCCAGATACACAAAAAGCTTCTGTTGGTTTTCATTTTCAAAGATCTCATCTCCTATTAATCCTAATAGGTATAGTTCTGGAGTTCTTGGGAAGTCTGTTTTTAACATTTGTTTACATTCTTGATGGATCATTGACCAGTATTCTTTTGTCTTAGGACAGGTCCACCACATGTGGTAGAAAGTACCTTCCTGTATCTTACATTTCCAACATTTATTGTCCATATTTTTATACATAGTACTCAGTTTTTGCGGTGTAATATACCAACGGTGGATCATTTTGAGCCAGTTTTCTTTCAGATCAGTAGCATATGTAATTTTGAGGTTTTTACGCCATATTATTTCCCATTCTCTAAATTGTATTGGTCTCCCTATGTTCTGAGCCCACTTGACCATTGTTTGTTTAATTATCTCCTCCTCTGTTATCCAGGCAAGAAGCATGGAATAGATCTTTGATGTTGTTTTCTTCTCTGTTTTCAGAATTTTATCCCAAAGAATTTTATTCCCTCAGTTTCACTGAATCCTTTAATCTTGTCTATATTAAACCCCTCTCTCAACTGGAAGTAGTGAAGCCATCGGACATTACGGAAATTTTTTGATATTTCTTCCTGTGACTTCAGGAAGTATTCACCGTTTTGTTTCTTCAAGATATCTTTGTACTTGGGCCATTCTGTCCAACCTAGTAATCTTCGTTGATCCGCCTCTAATGGTGAAAGCCATAATGGTGTCTTAATATGTATACGATTCTTATATTTGTTCCAGATCTTCATTAGGGAGGAGCGAATAAAATGATTGCCAAAGTTTTTTTCCTTTAAGGTGCCACCGTACCATAAATACGAGTGCCATCCTTTCCTTAAATCAAACCCTTCCAAAGTTAAGACTTTATTATTGGTTAACAGCATCCAATCTTTTATCCATGCCAGGGCGCAGGACTCATAATATGTTTTAAAATCTGGAAGGCCAAAGCCCCCATTTTCTTTTGACATTATCATTATGTCATATTTTATTCTTGGTTTTTTCCCCTTCCAGATAAATCTCATTATATCCTTATTCCATTTCTTGAATGTCTCTACATTTCTAATTATTGGGAGATTTTGAAATAAGTAAAGCATTTTGGGTAGCAGATTCATTTTCACCGCTGCAGTTCTCCCCAATAACGAAAGGTTTAATTTCTCCCATTGTACAAGATCTTTCTTCATTTTTTCCCATTGTACTAAATAGTTATTCTTTAACAGATGTAGATTTCTCGATGTAAGCCATATCCCTAAGTATTTAATTTTTGGCACTACCTCTATATCTGTCATTGCCTGCAAGTTATCTTGCTCTTGTTTGGACACATTTTTGGTTAAAATTCTGGTCAGAGAGATCTTATACAGCTGACACTTAGCCAGCTGCGCCACTTCCTGGTGTTACTAATATTGTGCTATGCGAATAATATAATATATTGTATTTACATATTGTTAGCGTAGGTAGCCCGCAGAATGACTCTAGCCCTTGTAACTCTTAAGTGTGATAAAAGTAACTCATAAAAGAAAACAAACAAGTCTTCCGCTTTAAGTAGAAAATAAATGAAGTTGTATTCACTGTATACAAAACAAGACAGAACAATTGCTCTCACCAAAACATAACAAAAAACAATATCTTCGGTGAGTCCTCTTCATTCAATGGCGATATGCAGACTTGTAACAAAAACCATCTACAGTCTCTCTTACTCAGTTGTCCATAGAGTGACCTTGTCTTGCATAAACAACCTTTATCTTCAGGACACTTGCAGAACTTCTCTCGGCACCAAACATAGGCTCAAAACGAGCCCTCAACCAATGCTTAGAATGCAAGTACAAACACACAGTGGATTACTATATACCTGAGATAACAAATACACTCAATTAATCTATCAATTAACTGTGACAGCTGCAACAGAAACAGCCCTGATCCTTTCCAAAACTTAGGGAAAGTATGTTGCAAACTCTTAGTAGCAACTTGTAAGCCGCTCTGAGTCCTCTTTGAGGTGAGAAGGGCGGCATATAAATGTCGTAAATAAATAAATAATAAATAATTCCACAGCACCCAGCCATGGCAGTTACAGCAGTTTCAAACTGCATTAATTCTGGAATGTAGATGATACACTCTCATTCTGAACCCAACACCAGGTCGTTCTAAAGCGGGTTTTGGTACTTTCCGTGCAAAAAGTACAGTCAGAGAGTGATGCTACATGCGTGTAGAGCTTTGAAAAGTGGGTTCTGGTGCCAAGAATCAGGCAGGCACTTGCACTGTGAAAATAACACTGTGATTGAGGTGTTTTGATGCACTCTGTGCCTAACAGAAGATAACATAGGCTTAGAATGGATGGAACAGTACAGGTTGTGCTATGGGAGAACGTGATGCGAATTGAGAAAGCACTGCGCATGACAGAGAGTCTGACCCCCTCCGTTGCTGGCACAGAGCCTGGAAGTCAATGTTTCAACCTGGGAACATCAGAGACTTAGCACTGATACTGTACTGTGAGAAAGACTAACATAATAAATGACTATTGTTCTTATTTAGAGGTGTAACTTAGAGATGTGATGCAAATGGAAATGTAATGTTTATTGGATTAATGAGATGTCATGTAACAACAGTAATCACCAGCCAATTATGATTGTTTTTATCCATGAAGAAAGGGTGGGCTTAACTGAAATGCCTCCATTGGAGTATAAATGTCTTTGTATTGAAAGTGACGAGGTCTTTTGCCCCTGATAGCAGCGTGTTCTGCTGGCAGAAGCCCACCAGCTGGTGCCAGAATAAACCTGTTTGATTTTTCACCTACTTCACAGTTGTCGTGTGTTTTCCCTTATCCTTGTACCCGCACGTTCGGGTAGCTTAATAAAGTTAACTTGATACTCGGAGTTCCATAACTCCTTGATTTGGCTGCTTCAGTCCTGACTTTAAAAGAAATGTTATGGCTGATTAATTGATCAGTTGTTGTGTATGAAGCCATTCACTCATTCCTTCCTTTTCCTTTTTCCCTATGAAGTTGAGCCTTGAGAGATGTGCTGCAAAACAAACAGGAGGTTTCTGCTGCTATATGCCAGCCAGAAGGGCCAGGCGAAAGCCATCGCGGAAGAAATTGAGCAGCAGGGGAAAGAGCATGGATTTGAAGCCGATCTTCACTGCATCAGTGAGTCGGACAAGGTGAGAGTCCCATTCAATCCCAGTGCTTCCTTGGATCCTATATACCAAGTGTGGGCAAACTTCGGCCCTCTGGGTGTGTTGGACTTCAGCTCTCACAATTCCTAACAGCCAGGAGGCTGTTAGGAATTGTGAGAGTTGAAGTCCAAAACACCCGGAGGGCCGAAGTTTGCCCATGTCTGCAATACACTGCACTGAATATGTATTGGATTAACTATGTAACACAATTTTCTTCCTGCGCTATCAATATCATTTCCTAATTGGTTCTACCATAAAGACATGGGGAAAGTGTATTAAACTGCAAACACTTTGTTTTACGAGACTTCATGCAGCACATTTTGCTCTAGTTTTTCGATAAATACCTGATCGAGTCTCATCTGGCACAACCTAGGGATCACAACCAGATACAGTGAAGACATCTGTCCTTGTGCTTTACTACTCTGCTGCTGAATACGTATGCGCAATATGGAATACATCTCACCATGTTAAAATAGTGTATGTGCCAGATTCTGATCAAAGGAAATTTAGCCAAGTTTTTAACTTTGTTTGTGGTTTTTATACATTACTAGCTGAGGACCCAGCGTGCCCAGGTTATTTGAGGAAGGCATTTTGTGCCAAGGTTGGTTCATTTGTGGCCCATACTGCCCTAAACCACACCAGGTTGTGAAGTGGGCCATTGGGCCCCTGTTTGCCAAGTTTGGTCCTGATCCGTCATTGCTGTGGGCCGCAGTGGCTGACTGCCTGAGGCCTTTCCTTTTCCCTCTGAGTCGCCTTAGAATGTTGGAATGTGGATGGCCAATCAGAGTCCTTTATGCAAATACCATTTCAGTGGCAACCAATACCCTCTGTCTGGGGCCGTAGAATGTTGGAGTTCTGAGGCTGGCCAATCAGTGTCCTTTATGCAAATAATCCCACAGTGGCAACCAATCAAAACGCTGGCACATATTCCTCCCTCCGCACCACCGCCCGCAAACACTGACTTTTATTATATACACTAGCTGAGGACCCGGCGGTGCCCAGGTTATTTGAGGAAGGCATTGTATGCCAAGGTTGGTTCCTATTAGATGTTTATATGGCTTGCAGTGGTCTCAAGAACTTAGTGAAGGTACTGCGAGTCCCGGGGGCCTACTCAGGAAAATGAAGGTACTTCATATCCCATTATTCGTGGGCCATCCTGCCCTAAACCACACCAGGTTGTGAAGTGGGCCATTGGGCCCCTGTTTGCCAATTTTTGTCCTGATCCGTCACTGCTGTGGGCCACAGTGTATGACTGACTGAGGCTTTTCCTTTTTCCTCTGAGTCACCTTAGAATGTTGGAATGTGGATGGCCATTCGGAGTCCGTTATGCAAATACGATTTCAGTGGCAGCCAATCCCCGCTGTCTGGGGCCGTTTGGGCGTGGCATGTGTTTTTTAGGGGCTACAGTGTTGTTTGAGAAGTGTATGAGGTGAATGTACTGCAAATCCCATCATTCGTGGCCCATCTTGCCCTAAATAAACCATACCAGGTTGTGAAGTGGGCCATTGTTCCCCTGTTTGCCAAGTTTGTTCGTGATCCGTCATTGCTGTGGGCCGCAGTTGGTGACTGCCTGAGGCATTTTCTTTTCCCTCTGAGTCTCCTTGGAATGGTGGAATGTGGTTGTCCTATGGGAGTACGTTATGTAAATACCATTTCAGTGGCAACCAGTCCCCTCTGTCTGGGGTCGTAGAATGTTGGCGTTCTGAGGCTGGCCAATTAGAACCTGTTATGCAAATAATCCCACAGTGGCAGCCAATCTAAACGCTTGCACATATTCCTCCCTCCGCTCGGCCGCTCGGCCGCACCACCGCCCGCAAACACTGACTTTTATTATATGTAATAGAATAGATAGATAGATAGATAGATAGATAACTGCGTTGACACAAGAAATATAAATATCAGGTCTCAATCAATTCAACATAGTTTATGGCAGCCACAAAAATGAAGTTTCTGGAGTATAATAACTACTTTCAAAGTAAGTACTGCACAGTTAAACAGGAAATAACACTTTTAAACCAGGAATAGACTTTTTAAAAAGTGTTGTTAACATAGTGAATATGTGGTGAATTGGTATGCAAGATATTGTGTGAAGTGTACCTGACATCCAGTTTCCATAGATACACTTTTATTTGACATCTTATTTAACTGGTTAACCTCTATTTCACCCTATGTAGTGAAATATAGTGAACACCTTCTACACTGCCATATATTCCAGATTATTAAAGCACATAATTCACATTATCTGCTTTGAACTGGATTACATAAGTCTATACTTGATCTTATACTTAGTCTTATCTTGATCATATATGGCAGTGTAAAAGATGCCTTGGTAACAATAACAATGATAACAACAACAACTTTATTTTTATACCCCACCACCATCTCCCCAAGGGGACTCGGGGAAGCTTACATGGGGACATGCCCAAATCACAAAAACAATGGTGTTGAAATCAGTCAAAAAAACATAACACAAACACAACAACAGCATCATAAAAATAATAACATGTCTGAAAACAGAGTCAGAGCTGGGTCAGGGCTCAAGTAAGTGCAATAAATTCCCAAGTAGAGCTGAGTGGAAAGTGCAAAAAATATCATTCTAGAGGAGGGGTCAGGAACCTTTTTGACTCAGAGAGCCATGAAAGCAAAATATTTGGAAATATATTTCAGTGAGAGCCATATAATATATATAATATATTTTAAGACTGAATTCAACTAAATGTGAATATATACATACTATGAGAAAAGGATTCCTCCGGAAGACCTGGCTCTGCATAAGGCATGCTCAGGACTCTGGGAAGGAAGAGAAGATGGAAGGAAGGGGGAAAGAAAGAAAGACAGACAGAGGAAATAAAGGAGGGAGGGAGAGAGGAAGAAAGAAATGAAAAGCCAACTATGGAAAAGGAAGAAAAGAAAAGCAGGAGAGAGACATGGAGGGGAAAAGAAAGGAAATGGGAAGGGAGGAAAGGAAAGGGTGTGGAAAAGAAAGGAAAGGGAGTGAGGAAAAAGTAAAATAATGAAGGGAAAAGAAAGAAGGGGAGAGAGGGAAGTGAAAAGAAAGGAAGGAGAAGGAAAGGAGGACTTGGGGGGAAAGAATAGAAGAGGAAGGGAGGAAGGAAGAGGGAGAATGAAGGAAAGAAGGGGAGAGAGGGAGGGAAAAGGAAGGAGAGAAGGAAAAGGAAAGGGTGAAGGGGAGAAAGGAAGAAAGGAAGGAAGAGGGAGAATGGAGGAAAGAAGGAAGGGGAGAGAAGGAGGGAAAAGGAAGGAGAGAAGGAAAGGGTGAAGGAGAGAAAGGAAGGAACAGGAAGGAAGAGGGAGAATGGAGGAAAGAAGGAAGGGGAGAGAGGGAGGGAAAAGGAAAGGCTGAAGGGGGAGAAAGAAAGGAAGAAGGAGAGAGAATGGAGGAAAGAAGGAAGGGGAGAGAGAGAAGCGGCAGTCGCTGTGCATTTGCGTCACTCCTCCCCGCTGCATGCTGGGAAACCAAGGCCTGGGCTGCTCTGGAGAGCCAGATGCAATCATGAAAAGAGCCACATCTGGCTCCCAAGCCATAGATTCCCTACCCCTGATCTAGAGGGACTATCTCTGGCCATAAAGTGTCAAGATTAGTGGGGGTGGGCAAACCTAAAGTGCAGGAACTTAGGTAAGATTGAGTCAGTTCTCTAGTGAACTGCCTAAAGGCACAACAGAACATCCAAGTTTTTAAATCCTTATGTAAGGTGGCCAAGGTGGATACTTGTCTCAGTTGTATTTCTCCAATGATTCAGTGGATTGCCTCAATTAGAATTAAAAGTTTATTATACCAGAACTTTTGGCCATCTCATTATATTAGTGACCAATTGTCAATAAATGTTTCTTTTTGTTAATTACAAGAGATTTTCTATAATCTAAGTAACTGAAATCGATTATATGTTATATTACTGCTATAATATAGATCTCTTGGCAATTATAAAACTGTGATCTACAATTGTTATTGGTGGTAGGAAAGGCCTGATAAAGTGGCTAAAACATCAGAAAGGCTTACCCCAAGTTATTTGATGTTCACTTATCATTGTGCATGCAATGACCATTCAATTGTATTGGAGATCTGTGCCTCAAAGATTTGTTTTGTTTCCTTTCCAATTTTAGTACAACTTGGTCAATGAAAGGGATCCCGTTGTCATTGTTATTTCTACTACTGGTACAGGAGAGCCGGCAGACACAGCAATCAAGTTTGTTAAGGAAATTAATGACAAAACATTGCCTCGGGACCACTTCTCCCATTTACGATATGGATTACTAGGTAACATGCATATGATGTGTTGTCTGACTCAAACATGAAAGAATCTGTCAGAGATACATATTAAAGCAACCTGTTTCAACATGACTGGAAGCAACCATGAACAATAGCATTTTGGTTTTATGTACTGCTCATATTGATTGAAGGTATGAATGAAATACCACACAGAATTAGAATGTTTTAAGGCTCTGTTATGATTTTACTGAACTGGAAAATTTGAATTCTAGTGGATTTTTTTTTAAAAAAAACAACAACAGTAATCCGTGCCTTTTGTCATATTTCCTGTATCTTCTGTATGTGCACAATATATTAGAGTATTCCTTGATTTTTGCAAAGATAATTGAATAAGTGAGATGAGAAGGGAATGGCTAATTAATATGACTTTCATTAGAGCCATATTACCAAAGGGAAAAAAGTTCAGTTTTCACTAGATGTTAACTTGCCTATTGAAACAGCACACTAGTCAATTGAAGAAGCATTGTTTGTTCATTGAAAGAGAATAGAAGCAAAATAACAAGGTTTATTTGTTATTTTCAATACTCTTGTTGTCGGTTTCTAATGTGTTATGGGGCTTGTATAGTCAGCTGGCGATGAATCTTCATGTGTTAATGTGGATATAGAGCTTATAGCCTTGAAATTAGCCTGTTTGTGTTTCTCTGAGTCTAAAAATGAGGCATGGCGCACACTGTTCCATCCTCCAGACGTTTCATATGCATAGCCCCATAGTTTTGTTTTAAAAGGCAGCATTTTTTCCTTTTGCATTTTTTACTGGGACTGTTCCAGACACACTGGCACCTTGCCTGTTAATTATTAGCAAGGTTGCAGCCTGGTGCAGAATTTGCCACCTGAAGCTCTGCAAATGTATCTTTTTAGTTGGTGTCCGCCCCTTTTTCTTCCTGGGGATTGGCCTCCATTTTAGAAAGTGTTTTAGTTCCTTTCAGAGAGGGAAGGAAGCCAGATGTGTTTTTGGCCAGCCAGGATTGGCTCCGAAAGGGTCACCGTAAGTACTGGGTGCTTACTGGGTGCTAACCTGCATGCTGACCTGCTGATTGCTTTTTGCTTGACCATTAGCTGGGGGAGTGCTGGAGCCAGATGAGTTTATGGTACCTTGCAGAGACTGGCTTTGCATGCTGTATAGGATAGACATCTGGTTACCAGCCCAGCTTTAGGTCACCTTTTGGACTGAGCTTAGGTTTAGAGGGGGGAAGGAGTGGTTCCTTCTACCAAACACCTAGGACCAGGGTGGGAAATACCGGTTTCCTGCCATCCAAAAAGAAGCAGTAGGAATCTTTTGAGCAACAACCCAAGGCATTTCCACTCTGGTTTTTTTGCAACCATTAAGAAGCTGTGCCAAGTCCTGCAAAGACTTTGTTATTGAATAAACTGTTTGATTTTCAACTTTATTTTGGAGTGTTTTTTGGGTTGCCAGACCACCTAGCCTTTTCAGCAAGCGCTCTGCAGTCCACCAGATAGAAAGGACAACACATCTGCCAGTTTTAATTTTAAACAGACCTGGTGTGATGGCATACACACAATAGCCCATATCTCCGTATCTGTACCCATTTCACCCCTGATTCTCATATGGGGACATTGGGAAAGGTATTTCTGTGTGGCAGAGTACAAACTAAGCGAGGAAAGTTGCTGAACAAATACAAACAAACCCAAAGGGAAAACGCGGAATAAAACAGTGAGGATTATAATTATTATATTGACAGAAAATAAATACCCAAATGGGTTCCTACCAGCGTCGAAATACAATCTCACGGCAAGTTCCAAACTCAATTTATGTCCATACTTCTAGTCCTATATATAATCTGTTGTAGCATAAGGGAGTCCAAACACAGGTCTACACAAACCCCCAAATGGTGGGTGCAGTAAATCCAGTTGTTCAAATAGATGGAGTTGGACTGTTGTGTCCGTTGGTAGGTAAACTGTAATTTATCTAATCCAAAAATGTTCAATACAAATGTTCAATACACAAACGCTGGTGAACGCCTATATATCCATATGGAAGGCACTCAAAATCTCCGTAACAATATCCTTCGATGTAAAGACCAAAAAATTGAACCCAAATGGGTATAGGTTATATTCCACAATATTCACATCGGTGGGTTGAATCGGCTGACAAGAAAAACATCATACAGGATTCCTTCACTCGTTTCAACTCTTTTGAATCTTTCTCAAGGCCTATCAACATGTAAAGTCTGTGGAATTCCTTGCCACCTGAAGTCTGGGCAATTAATGACTTACTAGCCTTTCGAAAAGCATGTAAAACAACCCTTTTCCATCAGGTATTTAACCAGTAATCACTCTGGTTGAGCTAATGCTACTAATCTGTCCGAACTGTTGTGATGTTTTGTGTACTTGGATTGTTTTAACTGTTATTGGTTGATATGCTGTAAACCGCCCTGAGCCATCTTGGAAGGACGGTATACAAATCGAAACAGTAAATAAATAAAGCCATATCCACAGTATAATTTCACAAGGTGGTTACACTCTTATTTGGTGTGCAATGGTCTATTCCATAGAGGCAAGTGCTAACTTATATAGTCAGGACCGTGGCATTATAATCCTCACTGTTTCATTCCGCGTTTTCCTTTTGGGTTTGTTTGTAATTTCTGTGTGGCACTCTGCCCAGTCTCTCTTTTAGCCCTCATTTGTTCATGTAAAAGCCTAAGTATTATGTCTGTGGGTTTTTCATCTACTTACCGGGAGCAGGGTGAGCTCCCATGTGTCAGCTCTAGCTTCCCATGAGGGGACATGAGAGAAGCTTCCCACAGGATGCTAGAACATATGGGCGTCTCCTGGGCAACGTCTCACACCAGTAGCAACTTGCAGTTTCGCAAGTCGTTCCTGATCCGAATTATTACTTATTTATTTTTGCAAAAGTGTGGAAGCACTTTTGCAATTTTGTCAATGTTTTGGGAGAAAAAACTTCCCATGGGAGAGGTGATATAATGTGACAAAGATAAGGAAGACAGGGAAGGGAATTTCTTCCTTTCCTATATGTATGCATTTAGGATTTTATCTCTCAAGACAACTATTTCACACAATGCTGAAAAGAGTCTGGAAAGGGTGTTTTTATCAGGGGAAACTGGCCAGGCAACCAGCATGAGGATTGCAGTTGCTCTGGAGAGCCCATTTTGGAAACAGTTTTTCTTTTCCTTTATCTTCTCTTAATTATCTGAATATTTCAGCAGTTGGGTGAAGAGGGTGGCAAGCTTCAGTAAAAAGCCACTTGGCTAATGAACCCTTTTTATTAAGTGGACAAAACACAATTCGATGCTGCTGGGCTTTGGATGTGAAGCAGATGTGTGGTAATAATTCTCAGATATTTTATTGAGTGTGGAATTCTTCTTTTTGCATTAAAGCTTGAACATAAATATATTCTGAAACTCCTTTTATTTGTATTTCTGTATTCTTTGTCTTTTCCCTTCCCTTGCCATTCTTAGGTTTAGGAGACTCCGAATACACCTTCTTTTGCAATGGGGGGAAGATAGTGGACAGACGACTTCAGGAGCTTGGAGCACAGCGTTTTTGTGAGATGGGACAAGCTGATGATGCTGTAGGGTAAGGCAGTGTTTTTCAACCTTTTTTGAGCCACGGCACATTTTTTACATTTACAAAATCCCGGGGCACACCACCAACCAAAATGACACAAAATGACACTCTAACACAGTAATACATATAGTTAATATGTTTTAAAATGTATTTATGCACTCAGTGTGAAACCTGGGCCTGTTTCAATGAACTCAACATAGATATCCTGGCAGGAATGGCAGAAAGACACACGAAGGTCTTGCTCAACAGCTGTCAGTCTCTCTCTGTGTTCTTATGCATCAATAAAGAAGGAAGGAAGGGAAGAGAGAAGGAAGAATGGAACCAAAGAGCAAAGAAAGGGGGGAAAGAAACAGGTAGAGAAGAAAGAAAGAAAAAGGGAAAGAAGGAAAAGAAAAAGAGGGAAGAAAGGAAAGAGGGAGGGAAGGAAGGGAAGAGAGAAGGAAGAATGGAACCAAAGAGCAAAGAAAGGGAGGAAAGAAACAGGTAGAGAAGAAAGAAAGAAAAAGGGAAAGAAGAAAAAGAAAAATGGAACCAAAGGCAAAGAAGAAAGGAAAGAGGAAAGAGGGAAAGAAGGGAATGGAGAGAAGGAAGAATGGAACCAAAAGAGCAAAGAAAGGAAGGAAAGAAACAGGTAGAGAAGGAAGAAAGAAAAAGGGAAAGAAGAAGGAAAAGAAAAAGAGGGAAGGAAAGAAAGAGGGAGGGAAGGAAAGAAGAAGGGAGGGAAGGTTGGCCACAGCAACGCGTGGCAGGTACAGCTAATTTATACAGCATATATATATATATATATATATATATACACACACACACACACACACACACACACACACACACACATATATATGAATGGTGGGAGTTGTAGGCCAAAACACCTGGAGGGAGGGCCCAAGTTGGCCCACGCCTGCCTTAAGTGAGCAAACCCTGTTAGTTTTTGGCCCCTGCTTAAAGGTGCCTCAACCCTGTGTCCCGAACGGCCCTTGACCCGCCTTGGCTGAGTGAGAGGGAATCGCGGGAGTGGTAGTTTGACACCATCCTGAGCCTCCCCAAACTACAAATCCTGGGATTCCCCAGCCTTGAGCCCTGGAAGACCAAGGGGTGCCTCACTGCATGAATGCTACGGTGTAGATCCGCCCCCAGGCAGCCGGGGGACCTGGGGAAGTCCCATCCCAGGATCTTCTCTCTCTCCGCGCGGCTCTTTCTGCCTGACGCAGTCCCCACCTTTTGGCTCAAACCCTTCCGAGGCCGAGGAAGGAGGGGAGGAGGAAGCCCAAGAAGGCAAGTGGTGAGTGGAGGCTCTGTTTGCGGGACTCAGGCAAGGGATCAAGCCCCAGCTAGGGCTTCCCGGTAGGACAGGAGGGCTCTCTCTCTCGCTCTCTCTCTGTCTTCTATCTCCAATTTCCCACGGCACACTGGTTGGGAAACACTGGGGTAAGGGAACATTACTCCCCAATCTAAGTGCTTGGGGATAACTCCCTCCCCAAACATTTAGATTCAAATTTCATCCATGTGACAGAATTTATGGCATAAAGTTACTGGTGGTTTTTCCGGATTAATAATTCCATTTATATGTAGCACAACATGTTTACCGTTAGGAGAAGGACCTGCTGACACAGAGATCCTTTATTTACACGGTTAAGCAACGAGTTAGAATAACGCTTTGTTATTTTTCACATTCTTCTAACCTATTATACGCGAGGATTGCAAATTCAAGGTGGTTTCCCTTCTACCATCAGGAAATATTCCAAAAATCAGTGAATAGTGTTCAGGCCATTAGGCCTAATACTTTTGGGAGCAGTTGTGATAGCTTCAATTAAGGAAATGCAGCTTAAGAAACCTTGACTGCTTTACTCCTAATGTATTCCTTTGCCTATTTAATGTTGCAATTGGCCATCTTGATTAGCATTGAATAGCCTTGCAGTTTCAAAGTCTAGCTGCTTTGAAACAGTTAAATTGTTAATTGGCCAGTTAACACTTTCCAACAAAGGATTCCCCTAGGCAGGAAGCAGCCAAGCTTTCAAACTGCAAGGCGATTTTTTGCAAATCAAGCTGCAACATTCACACTTGTCTGAGGCAGACAAGAGTCCTTTCTCCCACCCTGACCATTCCACAGATACATAAACTTCACTTACCTAGTTTCCAAGAGACCTCACGACCTCTGAGGATGCCTGCCATAGATGTGGGCGAAACATCAGGAGAGAATGCTTCTGGAACATGGCCATACAGCCCGGAAAGCTCACAGCAACCCAGCATCTCAATCACTGCATTCTTTATTTTATTATTTTTTGTCCTCCTGCTCCATAGACTTCCATATCTTAAGCTTCCAAGAAAGCTTAAGGGAGAAACCGATTTCTGTATTTCCTTTTATGCATAGGCAAAAAGAGGGCTTCTGGTGTGTGAAGTTTCATTTTAATCCTAGTCATTGTATCTTCTCATGGAGAAGATTTCTGGATTGTTCTTTTGAATATGCTTTCATAACAGATTTCACTAAATTTCACTATTATGCATAAATAAATAATAGACGACTGATATTTATGCCAGTACTTTCATTTTTTTAAAGTTCTTTTTTTCTTTGTTTCAGTTTGGAATTGGTGGTTGAACCATGGATTGCAAACCTTTGGGTTGCTCTCAATCATGAATTTGCATCAAAAAAAGAAGACACAAACCACAATGAGAAGTCTGCATGTGTTTGTGCCAGTACGGTTTCTAACTCCTGCATAGCTTCCAAAATAGAACATTTGAAAATAGAAGACTCGGAAGTGAAGACTAATATTTTATCAAATTCAAATATTTACTCAGAACTTTCTACTCGAGTCTCTCGGCCTTCTCTGTCTCAATCAGTGCCTCCACTTTCACAGTCCACTCTTAATGTTCCTGCTTTACCGCCAGAATACCTAGAGTTGATATTTCAAGAAAACTCAGATCAGGTAATCTTTTCAGTGGTGAAAATATCCTGTTTGCTAGTTACTGTCAGCTCAGGGGCGGTCTAAGGTAATTTTAAATGGTAGGCGAACATTATTTTG
This sequence comes from Anolis apletophallus, assembly GCA_030556195.1. Classification (NCBI taxonomy): domain Eukaryota; kingdom Metazoa; phylum Chordata; class Lepidosauria; order Squamata; family Anolidae; genus Anolis; species Anolis apletophallus. The sequence continues at coordinate 133,853,740 of JARBWK010000005.1, forward strand.
GTGCCCCCCCCCCCACCCAAAAAAACATTATATTGCTGCCCCCCATGTAAAACAAATATACAATTATAATATCACAATACCATTAGTAGTATTATATTGTATCAATGTACATACAATATATTATACCATACTCATACTATATTATATCATAATTATATTATACTACATTATAATATAATTATATTATAATATATTGACATAATATAATGTAACATTCTATTATGTTATTATTATAAAATAATAAAATTATTTATTTAAATAAAATTATCCTCTACTAAATATTTTCATTACTCCTATAAAACTCAAATAACCCAAAATAAAGTAAAATAAAATATTATATATTACTATTTTGTACAATACCACTTATACTGCAATATTGTTTGTAATATTACATGTAATATAAAATATATCATTATTCTATTGTTATATTGTATTTGTATTACATTGTATGACAATATTAAGCAGAACTGTATAATAATCAACAAGAAATGCAATGTAAATGCATCAAAATCAGAATATATTACCTATCACCCGACTCATAATCCATAGGAGTCTCCCATAAGTCCAAAATTAGGATCCCAATGTAAATGTAAATAGAAAAACAGCCAAAATGTTCAAATGAGTTTGAATACAGGCAGCGCGGCCTGGGCAAACTTGGGCCTGCCCTCCCTCCTTCTAAGTGTTTTGGCCTCCAACTCCCACAACTCCTCATAGCCTCAGGCCCCTCAGGTCTAGACAGAAATAGAGCCGAAGAAAGGAAGGAGGGAGAGAAGAGGTCACAGAGGAGGATGAAAGCCCTTCATTCATTCCTTCACTTACACTTTCTTCACTGATTCTTTTCTCCTTCTCTGCAAACGCGCGTGCACGGCGGAGACAAAGGGAGAAGGAAAGCACTCCCTGCCTGCCCGATAGGGAGTGCTTTGCTTACAGGCTTCTGCGCAAGGGAGCTACTGGGCATGCGCGGAGGTTTTTGCGCATGTGCAGTTGCTCCTGCGCTCAACTTCAGCTCCAGAGCAACTGCACCTGCGCGAAAACCTCTGCGCGTGCCCAGAAGCGGCGTCGGAGCGCACAAGGCTGGGGTCAAAAAGCAGGCAGCTGCAGCACTGTCTGAGGAACATCGGCAGGGCCAGGATGGCGCCCCATGCGGCCAGGATGGCGCCCCCTTCCCAGATGGCGCCCTAGGCGGCCGCCTACTTGGCCTATCTTGTAGGACCGCCCCTGTGTCAGCTAGTAAGACTCTCAATAACTATAAGTCTTTCCTATTCTTTTTGTATTTGCTTTTGCTTTCTGGGCCTTGTGCTTGGCAACATTAGAAAGATTTATGAATAGCAGTTAAATATTTTTGAAGAGGGCCAAGCAAAGATGGTCCTACTAGATTAAAACTCTGTGAAGTCTCTTTTAAGTCAGTTTGACAAGTATTTGCTAATCTCTTTTGTTGGTATCACCGAGTCTCCAGAGCTTACTTTGGTGGGATCACCAAAGTACATTGAGACAGTTGCACATAATAGTTGTAGTAGTAATTTTTATTGATTAGCCCTTAGGGCCATATCACAATATCAACCCCACCCCCCCAAAAAAAACAAGGCCTGACAAGACCCAATCACACTCCATGTAGTAAGTTAAAATAAGACAATAAAACAATACAGTAAATAAATATGATAAGACATGATAAAACTGAGTATATACATCATATTTCCTTATCACCCCTACAATTTACCCCAATCAGCCCTGCATATGTAGTTCTCAGACATATTGTTTTGCTTAAGTATATTTATTTATTTACATCATTTATATTCCGCACATATACAGGCAAACATTCAATGCCCTTTGACATGCAAACATGTATAGACAAGACACTCAGAGGCAATTTAACATTTCAGCTTCTGGCCACCAGGGGGAGCTGTCGCACTCCTTCGCACACTTCCTAGAGATTTATGGCCTCGTAAATTAGTTAAATTAGCCTCCCCACAACGTGGTACCTAAATTTCCTACTTGATAGATGTAACTGTCTTTCGGGTTGCAAAGGTCGACAACGAGCTACACAAATGGTCGAGCGCTCACCCCGACCCAGGCAGGCCTCGAACTCATGACCTTCTGGTCAGTAGAGATTTTATGCAGCTGACTCCCAGCCAGCTGCGCCACATATGAAATAGTTGTACAAATTTCATACTTCTTCCCTGCGTCTAAACTTGTGCCAGCTTGTTTTCAGGATCCTGGCCCGCCTTGTCTTTCGGAGACCTCTGTTTTCCAAGTTCCTGTCATCAAGGCTGTTCAACTTACAACAGATGAAGCAATAAAAAAGACTTTGCTGCTAGAACTTGATATTTCTGTGAGTTGGATTTATTGTTTCCCTTACGTCTGACCTCTTGGAGTGGATGGTGATGATTAATGCAGTGTAAAAGTACATATTTTGAGAAGTGTGCTTCCACCCTTAGGGATAATATTTTAAAAGTTGGACCTGCACTATATGTGTATAGATACATGCATATTTTATATTGTTATTTGCTTTATTTATACCCTGCCTTTCTTCCCATGGGGACTCAAGGTGGCTAACAATCCGACACTTTGGTCATAGTTTGTAATACAATGCGAATTAAGGTAAAAAAACAGATTAAAGTATGAATACACTTAAATTAGCCTGTAAAGCTCATAATCCCCTTCTCTCCCAAATCCCAACCAATCATACTTCCCCAGCAGCATGCCCTGTAGGCTCCTTCTGCACTATTATATAGTCCCAATTATCAAAGCAGATAATCCACATTACCTGATTTGAAGTGGATCATATGAGTCTACACTGCCAAATAATCCAGTTCAAAGCAGATAATCTGGATTTTATTTGGCAGTATAGAAGGGGTCTTATTCTTCCCCAAATGCCTGCTGGCAGAAGGTCCTGGTGTATTATTTATTTATTTCCAGTGTTTATAGCCCGCTACTTCTCAACCCCCGAGGGGGGACTCAGTGCGGCCTAACAGACGGCAACAATTCGATGCCACACAATACATAGTAAACAACAGTTAAAATTAAAATACATTAAAATACAGTTAATATTAAAAACATCATGTACATTCATCACCATTAAAACAATGTTCCATCCAAAGTCTTAGATCTTAACCACCAATTTGTCAACTGACCAGTCTAGAGTGCCGTGTCGTGCTAGGGTGCAAACGCTTGGTCCCAAAGCCAGGATTTCACTCTTTTTCTGAATGTTAGGAAGGATGAAGCTGTATGTTTGTGTGTCTATATTTTCTCTAGAAAAAAGTGCTCAAAGCAGCTGCAAATCAATGTAGGGATATTTCACATTGTCTGTAGATAGGTTCGCATCTTATTGCTAACTATACTCTTCAGTGAATGAAGCACTACGAAGGTAATCTAATTCTACAGCAACATATGGAGACACTACTGTTGTGCAATATGCAGTGCTCTTGTTCCAGATACGAGTGGGTTTTTTTTAATGCAGTGCCCTTCTTTGTAAGACTCAGCATTCTGTGCCCAGTGAATATGCCAAGTCCTTATTACACTGGTCCCATCCGCAGAAGGGTTTGTTTGTTTTGATAACAGCTGGGTTATCTATTTCTGTAAACTTTTGACATACGAGGGGGGGGGGGGGGTCAATAAGTCCGTGACTTTTTGAATTTCCCACCTCTTAACTGAAAAGGCGACACTGCTCCTGTTAACAGGCATCTGTCGACTCCTGTCAAAATTTGAACAAGCTGCGTCATTTTGTTTGTGTTTGACAGCCATTGATAGCAGATGACTGCATGATTTGAGGAGAAAATGGAAAAAAGTGATTTTTGTGTGCTCATTAAGCATTTTTTTGCGGAAAAAGCTATCACTCAAACCAAGGCTAAGCTTGATAAATACTATGGGGACTCTGCACCATCAATTTCAATGGTAAAAAAGTGGTTTACTGAATTTCGTTGTGGCCGTTCAAGCACGGAAGATGCCGAACGTTCTGGACATCCAGTTGAGGTCTCAACGCCCAAAACAATTGAAAAAATTCACGATATGGTGTTGGCCGATCGGAGATTGAAAGTGCGAGAGATTGTGGAAGCCATGGGCATCTCACATGGCTCAGTGGTTTCAATTTTAAATGATCACTTGGGTATGAGAAAGCTTTCCGCAAGATGGGTGCCACGTTTGCTCACAATCGACCACAAACGCAATGTGTGACAATTTCGCAGGGGTGCTTGGCGTTGTTCAACGTGGATCCACCACAACACACCAGAGACCAAACAGCAGTCAAAACAGTGGGTTTCTCGGGGTGAATCGGTGCCAAAGAAGGCCAAGGTGGGTTTGTCAGCCAATAAAGTCATGGCGACTGTTTTTTGGGATGTACGCGATATAATCCACATAGACTACCTTCAAAAGGGTAAAACAATCAGTGGCGAATATTATGCCAACTTACTGGGTCAATGTAATGAGGATTTGAAGAAATAAACGACTGCATTTGGCCAAGAAAAAAGTTCTTTTGCACCAGGACAATGCAAGGGTGCATACATGTACAGTTGCCATGGCAACAATCCATGAAGTGGGATACGAATTGCTCCCTCATCCGTCCTATTCTCCGGATTTAGCCCCGAGTGATTATTTCTTGTTTCCAAACCTGAAGAAATTGCTCGGCGGAAAGAGATTTGACTCAAACAATGAAATCATCTCACAAACAAATACCTATTTTGACGACCTCGACAAATCTTATTTTTTGGAAGGGATACAAAAATTGGAGAAACATTGGACAAAGTGTATAGAGTTCAAAGGAGACTACGTTGAAAAATAAAATGATTTTTTATCCAAAAACCTGTGTTTCATTCAAAAAGTCACAGACTTATTGACCCATCCTTGTACTACACCTATTAATCCCTATAGACAATATTGTTTTGGCTACATAAGCATTAGCACACTCACCTTGAATTTGAGAAAGAAAAAGATGGTTGAGAAAAAACTATTTCACATGCTATTGTGGATGGTCAAGTTATTGTAGTTGGAGCTTCATTCATCGAAGCTTGTTTTTGCTATATGATCGTAAAGGGGAAACAGCCAGATTGCTAACGGGGGCGACATACAGGGAGCATACCACCCCCCTGTTATGCCAGCTCCATTGGCTGCCGATCCATCTCCGAGCCCAATTCTAAGTGCTGATTTTGACCTATAAATCTCTATACGATTCTGGCCCTGCTTACTTGTCCAAACGCATCCACCCCTATGTCCCATCTCATAATCTAAGATCATCCGGGGAAGCCCTGCTCTTGCTCCCATCAATAACACAAATGTGTCTGGCAGGGATGAGGGACAGGGCCTTCTCGGCGGTGGCCCCCTGCCTGTGGAACACACTCCCAAATGAGGTAAGATCTGCTCCCTCCCTCCTGGCTTTTAGAAAGAAATTAATATCATGGTTTTGGTACCAGGCCTTTGAACAGTAGATGTATGTAGCATTTTAGAGGGACATTGACTGGAATGGCGATACAACTGACGAAACTGTTTTATTGTTTTAATGCTTGCTGGTGTGTCGTTTAATTATGATTTATGTTTAATTGTGGTAACGGTTCTGTATTGGCATCGTGTCGGTGGCCTATGTAAGGCATTGAATTTTGCCATCTATGTGTAAACCGCTTTGAGTCCCCCCAGGGGTGAGAAAAGCGGTATATAAATACTGTAAATAATAATAATAATTAATCAACACCCATTCGTTACTCTGTGAAGTAGCCACTTTGGTTAATATTAATCCCTATGATAGATGAGAGTTATACTTGAGCAGATGAGAGAGAAATACACATGAATTTGAAATACTATTTAAACTTCTGTGTTTTATTTGTACTTTTAAAATAGAAAACGACATTTAGCTATCAGCCTGGAGATGCCTTTAATGTGATTTGCCCCAATTACGCCAATGAGGTTGATGAACTTCTCAATATCTTGGGTCTCCTTGAGAAGAAAGATTTCTTTGTGTGCTTGAAGGTTAAAGCAGGCACCAAAAAGAGAGGTAAGTCTTGTATGTGTATCAAGGATTTCATTGTATGTGATAACCGACCTTTCAGAATCCATATTTGCCTTTTGTTTTAAAGCCACAGATGCCACTTCACAGACACTCAGGAGTTCTGTACAAATGCCATATATTTTAGCTCCTTTAATATTTGCAAGAAAGTCTGGTGTGTTTTCTGCGCTCAGACTCAAATATAAACATGGTCCTTCAAGTTGGTAATAGCTTAAAATTGCTGATAAGCAGACATTGCTCAAAAAATCTGGGATGTTTGAATCATTGAGAGCAATAGGATTCCTGGGAAATGCAGTCCTGTTGTGGATAGGCACATCTCAAATTTACGAGCAGTTGATTGTATGGATCTTTTGTTCGTCAGTATAAATTTATTTATTTATTTATTTATTACTTCAAACTTCCTATACCGCCACTCCCCGGAGGCTCGGAGCGGTTTACAGTTTGAACATAGAAAATACAGAGTACACAAACAAGACAATACAGCCCAAAAGGAAGGGTACTACATCTAAGGAAGGGGAAGGGAAGCCAGAGCTCATGGCCACAAGGTCCATGAGCTGTCCAGGGTCTAGCCTACGGTGGCTCGACCATCAAACGGGGGGAGCCTGAGAGGGCCCCACAAGTCCAGCGATGTCCTAAGGGTTCCCAGAACTGTTGGGGGGCGGTCACCACAAACCTGTGGGTCCGACCTCCCCGTCGCCAGGATGTCAGATCCCCTGGTTAGAGAATTCACTGGTAGGGGTGCCCTGTGTCTAAAATTGGCATTCCAGAAGGTCCTGGTAGGGAACCTCCTGGATGCCATCAGGCCTGTCCGCACGGACCTCTCCCTCCTGGTTCCAGAGGGAGCAGGGGTCCCATCCTGCGGAGGGGTCCGCAAAGTCCTGAATCGGGGGGGCTTCCGGGGCCTTACCGCCTCCGATAAGGGTCGCCCCTGCATCGACGGAGCAGCGGGAGGCCCAGTTCCGAGGACTCGGCCTCCAGGAGAGGGAGTCATCTCGGCTGTCGGTTCCGTCCCGTTCTCAGGCCGGTTCTTCCTCCTCCTGCGACGTCGTCTCCTCTTCCGCAGGTTTAGGTGGTCCCGGGGCGGGTCCACGTTAGAGGCCAGGTCCTCCAGAGGCAGGACTACTGGCGGAAGGCAACTTCCGGGTGCCGTACCTCTTCTTCCGGAACCGATCCCATGATCCTCCTCGGGGGCGAGGTCCTCCAAGGGCGGGACTTCCGGTGGGCGAGCACTTCCGGGTCTTGTTTCGTCTTCAGGCCCGGGCACATGGAGCAGGAGGGCGTCCCCAAGGCCAGCCGCCATGTTGGGTCGCTCCAGCTCCAGTTGACTCCCCCAGCTTCTCGCGGTGCGGCGTCGGCGAGCGCGAGGATTCCGGGGGAGGCCCCTCTCTCGGCATTACTTCGCGAACGAAGATTCTTAGGAAGGACTCATCCCACGCTTTTTACAAGCGCGATGATGACTAAAAAGGCCAATCTGAGATAGGCAAGTTTGGTTGCAGAAAGCACAGCAGAAAGTCTCCTTGGGTGATGTTGTTTCCAAGTTGCGGTTCTTTCTGCGTTGTTGTTTCTCTTCGAGACCCATTTGGCGTGTCTTCTTAAAAGAGGCCGCAGCATTGTGGATAGTGCGTCTCCATGCCTCCCGATGTGAGGCCAGGGTGGACCATTGTTGGTGATCAATCTGGCCGAGCCTGAGATGTTGTTTCAAGGAGTCCTTATATCTCTTTTTGGGGGCGCCTCTCTTGTGCTGACCCGTGGCGAGTTCACCATGGAATAGTATCTTTGGGAGGCGGCGATCCTCCATCCTAGAGACGCGCCCTGCCCAGCGCAGCTGTGTTCTCAATAGCATGGCCTCAATGCTGGTGATCCCTGCTTGCTCAAGGACAGCAACATTCGTCACATAGTTGGTCCAGTGTATATTTAGGATTGTGCGAAGACAGCGCTGATGAAAGCATTCCAGGAGTCGTAGGTGTTGGCGATAGGTGACACTTGTTTCAGACCCATAAAGGAGAATAGACAGTATGATAGCTCTGTACACACTGATTTTGGTGCTTTGGCTCAGGTGCTTGTTGCTCCAGACTCTTTTGTGAAGTCTTCCAAATGCACTATATGTCTTTGCTAATCTGTGATCTATCTCTTTATCGATCTTGGCATCTGAAGAGATGATGCTTTCCAGGTAGGTGAACTGCTGAACGGACTAAGGCACAGATTTGCCTATGCTGACATGGGGATGATGGTGCTCTTCCTGTGGTGCGGGCTGGTAGAGAACTTCCGTTTTCTTCAGGCTGACTTCCAGCCCAAACAGCTCTTTGGGCAAACCAACAATAATAACGGACTTTGATTCATTTCCATTCTTGTTTCGTTTTGTTACTGATGTGACTAGTTTTCATGGAGATGGGGTTATTCATTTAAAAACAAATGTATATGAATAGTTCAGATATGGCCGCCTTGAGTACAAAGTTTGGGGATGTTTTAAGTAAACATTTTACCTTATTCTTGTCCTTATTTACAGCACTGTACATATATACTCAAACTATGTTTGCTCAAGTTGATCACAATGCTAATAACTAGCCTGAGAGCTCTTCCAGGCAGGCCTTATATCCCAGGATCTGATCCTAGGTTTTCTGCTTTAAACTGGTTTAAATAAGTCTGCACAGCCAGATAATCTGGGATAAACAGAAAATTTGGGATCACATCCTGGGATATAGGGCCTGTCTGGAAGGACCCTTAATTTAATTTTTGTGTGCTTGGATTTGCCTAATTGCTCAGTTTGTTGAAAGGAATTCCTTTTCAATTCCTTCTTGGTCTCATTGGAATTTTCCTGACTTCGGTAATGTGGATTTTGGATACAAAGCTCTCCACCCCTGAATTCAGACCAATTTATATAAATAGCTTTGATCTGGTACTAATTTGATGAGAGGAGTCAATGTTTATTTTTCTTTCTTATAACTCTGATAGTGTCGTGATGCAGATGCCAATTAAATTCAAACCCAATAGTAAAAAGGAATAACAAAGAGTTTATTGTACAATAAATGGGAATGGACTAACAAAAACTAGCCTAACTGGCAAAAACCCACAAAAAACCCACGGAGAAGCCCAAAAATTGCGGAAGGAATGATCAGACGCAAACTAAAGACATCATCTGCAAGGTCCTCAAGGGGTTGAGCCAATAGTGTAGTCGATAACCAGTCCGGAGTCGTGGGCAGGAGAAAGAGAGAAACAAGGAGACAATCCAAGGTCCACAGGAGCTAAATGCATGAGGACAACATACAATGTAATCCCCACAAAACCTCCCTCCGTATATACAATACCATTCTTGTAGCTTGTGACACTCACAGAAAGTCCAGCGGAGTTCACACCCCGCCACAAGGAACACACGGCTGTAGCTGGACAGAAAACAGAACATTGTAACCCAAAACCACTCACATTTCCCAACTGCGGCAGCAGCATCTCAGCCCAAAAGGTCAGAGTAAAACCTCAATTTACGAGTAAACTGGATCAGGAACATGATGCAAGATATCAGGATACCAAGAACAACTCCTTGCTCACCGCAAGGAAGCTCCCAAAAAGCCCACATTAAACAGACCTAGAGATCAGACTCGCCCGAAGAGGACAACTCCCCCTGATTAGGTGATGCAGCTGCATCTCTGTCTCCAGCTGAAACCTTTTGTGAGTCCCTCCAAGATCCCCAGCATCTTTCAAAACTTAGCATATCCCAATCATTCCCTGAGGTTTCAGAGGGCCAGTCATTATCACTATCAAACCCCAGAAAAGTATCACTACTGGTGTCTGCATCGCACGCATCCTGAATTTCCTTTACTTAAGTCCAGTCTAATTCAGTATCACTGTCTTCTGACGATCCTTCCCCATCCCTGGGAAGACCCTCAAAGGACTCAGAGTTAGTAGGATCCCTAAGTATTTGCCGTACTCTCTTCCTTTGTGCCAAACTTTCCCTGCTGGAATTACTGGCAGCCCTCTTTCTGCCTGCTCCAGCGTTTAGGTTACTCTCAGCCCCACCCAGTTCCATACTACACTCAGACGCTGTAGATTCAGCATCCTCCCCAGCCCTACTCACAGGCAGAGCCGCGGGCTCAATCACAACAGATAGGCTACTTCTGCTATTATTTTGTTAACCAGTTTCTAATTTGTAAGGGCACCTGCTCCTTTCCCCTATGATTACTAACAAACAGCTGCTTTCTCCCTAATTATAAAGTCTCTCCTGGAGTTAATCGTAAATTGTAACACTAAACTTGTTAGTATGCCATATTGCTAAGAAAAAGGAAACTGACATCTGGGTGCTCGGTCCGTTCTTTCTCAGCCTTATAAGTTGTTGGAATTTATCAGAAAATGTATATTCTTATAAATAGGTTTAATATCATATTTTATATTGGTATTAATATGCTAACTACAATATTTATTTAATAGAAATGATGTGAAGGAAGAATTTCAGGGTGTAATTTTGTTGGTGGCCATCATCTATTTTTGCTCTCCCCCCGCCCCTCAATCTTCACTATAGCTTTAACAGTAGAATTTGTCCTTTAAAATCAAGCAATGTCTTTATAAGCAGAATTGCTTCCTTGCAATACTGTCTGGATATTTATTTATTTATCAAGTCAGAAGCGAATTGGGAATACAGTTATAATGATTCAGGCGATGGTCATCTCGAGACTAGACTACTGTAACGCCCTCTACATTGGCCTTCCTTTGTCCGTGATCTGGAAACTCAAACTGGTGCAGAATGCTGCAGCTCGTTTGCTCACCGAGGGCCCCGGGTAGATGCCACATAACTCCCATCTTGCAACCGCTGTACTGGCTCCCAGTAGAGTACCGGATCACATTCAACGTGTTGGTGTTAACCTTTAAGGCCTTATATGGTCTAGGGCAGGCGTGGGCAATTGCCGGCCCTCCAGGTGTTTTGGACTTCAACTCCCAGAAATCCTAGCCAGTTTACCAGCTGTTAGGATTTCTGGGATTTGAAGTCCAAAACACCTGGAGGGCCGGCAATTGCCCACACCTGGTCTAGGGCCTGTGTACTTGAGGGACCATCTCTCCTTGTATGTTCCCCAGAGATCACTACCGTCTAAAGACCATAACTTATTGGAAGCCCCTTCGGTTCGCACTTATCACCTGTCCTCTACCAGACAGAGAGCCTTTTCGGTGGCAGCCCCGACTCTTTGGAATGCCCTGCCAGATGAGGTCCGGGCCCTTAGGGAGTTGCCTGCATTCCAAAGAGCCTGCAAAAAACTTTATTTCGGCAGGATTTCAATCTAAACTGACCTAATGTAATTAGGTGTTGCCATTGGAATCCATGAGGGATGTTTTGATTTTATTTATTGTATTTGTTGTTTGGGGCTGGCCTCATGTGAGCTACAAGTCCCTATCGGGGAGATGGTGGTGGAGTATAAATAAAGATTATTATTCTTATTATACTTTCCCTCATCTGATCACCCTTAATTGGAGCCAGGCAATGCGGGGCATGGGGCACCAGGTTTCCCAGGCCCCCTAGGCCCCTCAAAGCAGAGCACCTCCGGCAGCGATGTGACAAGGTCATAAGATGCAAATTCAATGAGAGAAAGCTGGCCTTCGTCCCAGGAGCTGGTCAACCCAGTCTTTAATGGTGCACATTAGCTTCCTCTGTATTGTTCCTGGAAACTCACCAGTAGTCATCAACAGGTGGGTTGGGGACTAGCACCAATTCATGAGCACCATTTTGAGTAACCTGCTTTAAAAGACACTCAGTTCTTGGGTTGTAGTGAGAAAGCTGCCTTTAAAGAGAGCTTGCTTAGAGTTGCTTTGAATCTTTGGATTATATAATGAGGAATCCTGTGGTTCTCCAGATTGAAATCTCCAGCTCTACAGCATGCTTGAGTCTTCTAGGATCTAGCATTACAATTAAACCCCCCCAAGTAATTATATAGGGGAGCAGATTTATTTCTCCTTCTGTTCTCACTTCTAATGCATTTCTTTTTCTTTTAAACAGGAGCGGCTTTGCCACAGCATGTACCTGAAAAGAGCACCGTGAAATTCATCCTGACGTGGTGTCTAGAAATAAGAGCAGTTGTCAAAAAGGTTTCTTTTCTCTTTTCAAATAATGCCATCTTTCATGTAACATTGACTAGTTGCCATTTTTGGTAGATTATGAGAGCTTCTTTCTATACAGCTCTGCAGCATAGTAGCTGCCTTTGTGTGGTTCAAGTCTATCTCTACAGTAGTAAGGGCTGAAACCAGTAACCATGTGTTGACAGTGTGTTGTTTACTTGCACCTTGCTGGTCCCAATGTTGCCAGTACTTTCTGCCCGCAGATATTTTTGACTGTTGTTGAGAGGGGTACATTCTCATCAATATTTGCCGTCTTATTTTCGCTAAACAGAGCAGAATTATATTTTAAAAACCTTTTAAAACAGGGGTACTCATTAGGTAGATCGCGATCGACTGGTCGATCCCAGGACCGAAGGAGGTCGATCCCAGCTGGATGGGGCACTTCTGAGGGGGCGGAGCCAGGCTGTGTGAAGCCCCCCTCCCCCCGGCTTTAGCGCTTCTGCAGCTTCTGGAGGCAAGGGGGGGGGATGCCAAGCCAGTAGTGGCATAGCCACTACTGGCTTGGCATTCCCCCTTGCCTCAAAAGCTGTGGAAACGCTAAAGCCAGAGGGGAGGGGGCGGAGTCAGGCCGCGCGAGCCCGCCCCTCCCTCGGCTTTAGCGCTTCCGCAGCTTCTGGAAGGAAGAGGGGGAATGCAAAGACAGTAGTGGCATAGATAGCCACTACTGGCTTGGCATTCCCCTCACCTCTTGCCTCCAGAAGCTGTGGAAACGCTAAAGCCAGAGGGAGAGGGGACGGAGCCAGGCCGCGCGAAGCCTGCCCCCTTCCCCTTGCTCCGCCCCGGTAGATCTTTCAGATTTGGTTTTATTAGAAGTAGCTCGCATGCTGAAAAAGTGTGGGCACCCCTGTTTTAAAAGAACCTGTTGTCTTACTGCAAGCCATTTACCCAAGGTGAACTGCAAAAAATCTCAAGGTTTTTTTTAGCATTTAATTATTATTTTGGTTAGAGAAGCAATATGTATACGACAGATGGTAAAATGACATATTGATGAAAAGATATTAAGTCTGTCATAAAGAAATAAAAATGTATTATTTTTCTTTTGTCTTTTTTGTTAAATAAGGAACTCTTGATTGTCTTTTTGTCGTAAAAAGAGAATAGTAGCATAGGTTTTGATCATTCATAGGTTTGGTTGAGTTGAGGAAGTTTATGAGTTGTAGTAATATTGGAGAAAATGTCATATATCGTGAGACGTAAAACCATTTTTAGGAAAGTTAGATGGCAAATGCAAATTCCCTTTTTTGTTGTTTCCTTGCTGTTTGCGCTCTGTCTGACTTTTTCCTTCTTTGTACTATAGTGGAAAATTTCTCATAAAATGTTTTTAAACATGGGAGGAGACAGTGGACGTAGGCCCCTTCCACATTTTCTGCTTTGAACTGGAATATATGGCAGTGTGGACTTTGATAACCCAGTTCAAAGCAGATATTGTGGGATTTTCTGCCTTGGTATTCTAGGTCAGTGTTTCTCAACCTGGGAGTCAGGACCCCTGGGGGTCGTGAGGGGGTGTCAGAGGGGTCGCCAAAGACCACACATTATTTTCTGTTGGTCATGGGGGAGATGAACAAGAGATGAAATGATCTCTCAGCCTCAAAATGAAAAAAGTACAGGCTCTGGAGGATAGATGAGCAGGGGTGAATGCAGAGCAGGATAGGCTAGATAGCAATATGGGAGATTTCACAAGAGAGAAGAGATATTAAAACCAGAGCGGCTGGTATTGAAGTAAGAATCTGTCAAAATAAAAACTTTCCTAGGAGGAATCAACCCCAAATGACATGAAACTTGATTCTGAGTAATATGCAATGGATAACAGGACCCAGCTGAATAACAATGGGATCAAAGAGAGAAACAAAACATGAGCATGGCACAGTGTTTCTTAACCTGGGGGTTGGGACCCCCGGGGGTGTCGTGAGGGGATGTCAGAGGGGAAATTTGGCCCAATTTTATCATTGGTGGGGTTCAGAATGCTCTTTGATTGTAGGTGAACAATAAATCCCAGCAACTACAACTCCCAAATATCAAGTCTCTTTCCCCAAACTCCACCAGTGTTCATATTTTGGCATATTGAATATTCTTGCCAAGTTTGGTCTAAATCCATCATTGTTTGAGTTCACAGTGCGCTCAGGTTGTAGAACTACAACTCCAAAACTCAAGGTCAATGCCCGCCAAATCCTTCCAGCATTTTCTGTTGGTCATGGGAGTTTTGTGTGCCAAGTTTGGTTCAATTCCATCATTGGTGAAGTTCAGAACGCTCTTTGATTGTAGGTGAACTATAAATCAGAGCAACTACAACTCCAAAATGACGAAATCAATGCCGCCCACCAACCCCACCAGTATTCAAATGTGGGCACATCGGGTATTTGTGCCAAATTTGGTCCAGTGAGTGAAAATACATCTGGCATATCAGATATCTACATTACTATTCATAACAGTGGAAAAATTAGTTATGAAGTAGCAACAAAAATAATTTTATGGTTGGGGGTCACCACAGCATGAGGAACTGTATTAAGGGGTCACCGCATTAGGAAGGTTGAGAACCACTGTTCTAGGTAATATGGCTGTTTGGAAGAGCCCTCAGAGGAGCCTAGAAGGAGATTTTCTGCAAGTGACTATAGCAGCCATTGAAACTATTATTTGTTTCAAGCTACAGGATTCTTGCTAAGAAAAACCAGGTTCTTAAACAGGGACTGCCTTTCATATACCCTTTCTACACCTTTTTTCTTAGATTCATAGAATTCTTGCCACCTTCCGCTAACTAATGGGACACAGTGTTTAATTAGATCAAAGTTATTGATTTTTTTTTCAACGTAGACCTCTAGATGGCAGCAGTAAACAGCCCTGTGGAAGTATCGAGTAAAATTATATTTTATATCCCTCTAAACTTACATTTTATATCCTTTTAAAATAGCATATTGGCCAAAGGACTAACTCAAAGCAGTTGTGATATTTATGTGTTAGATAGCATGATGTCCTGGCTATTTATTGTAACTTCATCTGTGAACTAATTTACGGATTGTTCAGTGTGCAAATGCTAGGACAAGGAACATTTATGTGCCTAAACGGGTATATAATAGGCTTGTTTTATTTTTAAAAATGGTTCCAAACTCGTTTCGGATGTAGGGAGCGCTGGCGATTTGGATCGGAAATGATTTCCGAAATTTTCTGGAAAAAAAAGTTGGGAATATCCGAAATTTCCTAATCGCTTTGTTAATGGCAGACGCATATGCGCAGTAGGAAAGAAACAGCACTGGCGCTGGGGAAACTTCAGGGGGTTGTCCCTCCTTCATTTTTAGGCCAGTCGTGATGAAACTTGCTACAGTAATAGAACACATGGATCACTGTTAGCTTACCAAATTTCATAACTTTTGACTTATCCATGGATTTTTGGCAAATTTTCAAAGTTTTTATAAAAAGTTTTTATAGACTGACCCAGCTTAAATACAAGTTCTGAATGGAAATTTTCTATAGGCAGCCATGGCTCAGGGAGAGTGCGCCGGTCTCATAAACATAAGTCTGCTGTTAAACCATAAGACCTTTTGCAATCTCTACCATTGGAGGCGTGGCCTTCAAGAATGGCTGTGCTTAGCCACGCCCACTTCATCCCTCTTTGCATCATCACTCGCCAGGGAAGGGATACCGTGAGATTTAAAAACTGTTTGTTTAGGCCTTACTAAAGTTGCTTAATGGTTCTGAAAATCAAAATAACCATGGGAGACATCCTAACATTACAGGATAATTCCAAACAATGAGTAAGTGGTTCAAATTCGGATTTGCCCCTCCCTGCATGGTTCGAAATTGGTTCAAACATCCAAATTCGGTAAGTTTTTCCAACTTTAAGGTTTTTCCGAACCGAACCTGAGCAAATCTAGTATATAAATCAGGGATGGGCAATTATTTTTTCCAAGGGGCCACACGAGAGCCAAAACATTATGGAGGGCCGCACCTAGAGGCTGAACTACATTCTAATCTACATTATTTATTTATTTATTTACTATATTTACTATATATTACATATCATGAATATTAACATATTAATATATCAAGAAATATTCATATATTATTAGTGTTAATATCATAATTATTATATTATAGTATATATATAGACATAATATATTGAAATTATAATATAATATAACATTATTATATTATTTATTATATTATATTATTATAATAAAATTATTATAAAATAATAATAAAAACCACTAAAATAAAATAAAATTCAAGAAGACAAGGTGCGAACCAAACTAAGGGCTGATATCCTCAAGAGAGGAAGGATTCCAAGATGGAATGGCCCAATGGACCCAGCCCAGAGGGTGGCAAAGCGGACCCAGCCACCACCGCAGCAGAGAAGAGTAGAGCAACAGGCGATCGGAGGCTGCAGGCCTCCGCCCGCTCTCACCCCCAGCCGTTCCCCAGCTGATCGCCCTGCTATGGAGTGCCTGCCATCCCTGGAGGTGATCCGGTCCTGGAGGGGGAGCAGTCGGCGATCTGAAGTGACTGATCGCCTTGGCGACCCGGAAGGCGATCATGTCTTCCGGGTCGCCAGGGCGATCAGCCGCCGCAGGTCGCCGACTGCTCCCACTGCAGGCCCGGTTCGCCTCCAGGGATGGCAGGCACTCCAAAGCCACCGCTCCTTCGGCCTGTCTGCCGACACAGGCCCCACAGAGCCCACGATGGGATGGCGCCAGCGGCACCCCTTCCTCTTGGCCCCGCCCCCGACGCCCTTCTCCCCAGGCCAGACAGAATCGGTTGCCGGGCTGCATCTGGGCCGTGGGCCGTAGGTTGCCCACGCCTGATATAAACAGTTGCTCGTCTGGTTGGTTGTAGTCAGTTTAACCAGTTACAGAAGCTTTACAAAATGGTATTTTCCTACTCGCACTCCTGATTCTGCAACAACTGTAGTAACAAAAACAACAAGGGAAGATTCTTTAATATGTTCATTCCAAGGGTGAAATGGAATAATTCCATCTTGGCAGCCCTGAGTTCCTTGAATTAAAATGCATTCTGAAAGAATATTTAAGAGAGGTGTGTTTATGCTACTGGGCTCATAGTATGACTCAATCTAAATTAAATGCAACCTCTTCTCTTCTGCTAGGCATTTTTGCGGTCTCTGATAGAATATACCACTGATGTTGGAGAAAAAAGGAGACTTCAAGAGTTGTGTAGTAAGCAAGGATCCTCTGATTATAATAGTTTCATAAGAGATGCTGGTGTCTGCTTGTTGGATTTACTGCATACGTTCCCATCTTGCCAGCCTCCACTGAGTCTTCTGATTGGTGAGTATAGACTATTTACTGCTACAAAATGAATATGATGAGAATGTAGAAGCCCATCAATGCACTGAACATAAGATCAATTAATAGCAGCAAAAAAGGACACCATCTTAATCAGGCATGTAGCCGAGGGGGGGGGGGCTTAGGGGGCTTTAGCAAATTATCAGGGTGGTCCGCGAGAAGGCCTTACTGGTAAATTATTTAAACTGTTATGTTTATTCATATGATATGATCACCATGCTCATTATATCCCACATTCATGGGGTTATTGGGATAACAATACAAAAGGTTTGGTAGGGTAGTCCCTCTCTAACTCAGACTCAGCCCCTCCTGAATCAAACTCAGCCCTCCCCGAATCAAAATCCTGGCTACGGCCCTGATCTTAATGCTATAGAAACCTACAGATAAGCCTACACATATACTTGGCATGTTCTCAAATAATTAGAAGTCATGTTGATCAGACCAAATGGTCTCCTAGCACTCAATTATTTGAGCAACGTCCAGCCAGTTTTTCACAGGAGTAAACTGTCTTCTCTGAGCTTCTCTCAGACATCTGGTAACGTCTCTCAGACATCTGGCATGCTGCCTTTCAGATTTGGTTTTTACCATGGTTTATAGCCATATAAAAACACTATCCACCGTGAATTTATTATATTGTTTTTAATACCATCTGAGCTACTGGCTATAACATCTTTTTGCAACAAAATCCATATGCTGAGCATATACATGGCAGAGCTTAACTTATTGCTGTTCAATTCCATTGACTAACACTGAAATTGTTGTAATAAAAGATAGATGCTGAAAAGAAAGAAAAATCCGTTTTTTGACCATTGCTATTAAGGAAAAGTGTTTGCATCTTTCCAACAAGGATGAAATACAATATTGTGATTCTTATGATCTCTCATTTCTCAAGCTGTTGGCACCATGAGGATTTCATCCAGCTTTTGGTGCTTACACTGACTGTACTAGTGTTTTACAAATGCTTACCACTGTGAGATGTGATTACATCTATACTTTTTCTGCTACACTCACATTGGATTCAATCCACTGATTCTCTCTGTGTGTCTCATGCCCACCTTTAGTTAACTGTTTCAACTGAAAAGTTGTTTTAATAATAATAATAATACACTTTATTTATATTCCGCTCTTCTCACCCCGAAGGGGACTCAGAGCGGATTACAGATACACATACTTAGCAGACAATCCCTGCTGTTTCCACATACACAACAAGTGTGAAGTCATGCACATCGGGGCAAAGAACCCCAAATACACTTATCAACTGATGGGATCAAAGCTTTCTGAGACAAACCAGGAAAGGGATCTTGGGGTTTTGGTGGACAGCTCAATGAAGATGTCAACCCAGTGCGCTGCAGCAGTGAAAAAAGCAAATTCTATGCTTGGCTTGATCAGGAAGGGAATCGAAAATAGGTCGGCAAATGTTGTATTGCCTCTCTACAAATCTATGGTGAGGCCACATCTGGAGTACTGTGTACAATTCTGGTCACCGCACCTCAAGAAGGATATAACGGAACTGGAAAAGGTACAAAGAAGGGCAACAAAAATGATCCAAGGGATGGAGCAGCTCCCTTATGAAATCAGGTTGCAACGCCTTGGTCTTTTCAGCCTTGAAAGACGGCGTTTAAGAGGTGACTTGATCGAAGTGTATAAAATCATGCATGGGATAGAAAAGGTGAATAAAGAAAAATATTTTCTCTGTCACACAACACTAGGACTAGGGGCACTCCTGAAGCTCCAAGGTAGGAAAGTTAGGACTAATAAAGGGAAATATTTCTTCACCCAGAGGGTCATTGGGTTATGGAACTCACTTCCAGAGGAGGTTGTGACAGCTGTCAGCCTGGACAGCTTCAAGGCAGGATTAGACAGATTCATGGATACCAAGGGAATCAGTAGTTACTGAAATGGACATCCAAGTGCCACCTCTGTGTTGATGGAGGCAGGCAGGATTTTCCCTGGGTACTGGTTGTGGGGGGTCGGGAGCAGGTGAGGGTTTTGCCCTCCTTTCTGCTAGAGATCCCTGTGTACAACTAGTGGGCCACTGTGTGACACAGAATGCTGGACTAGATGGGCTGAGGCCCGATTCAGCATGGCTCTTCTTATGTTCTTAACATATAGACGAACAGAGGCAAACTCTGGCCACCAGGGAGAACTGACGCACTCCTCATCTCTCAGCGTCCCCAACGTCCCTTGTTGTTCCTTCCGCATTCTCAGCGTTCCTGGAGTTCTTTAATGGCCTCATAATTCAGTCAAAATTTGCCTCCCCACTTAATGTGGTACCTTTATCTCCTACTTGACAGATGCAACTGTCTTTTGGGCTGCAAAGGTCGACAGCAGGCTACACTTAAAGGTCGAGCACCCACCTTGACACGGGCAGGCCTCAAACTCATGACCTATTGGTCAGAGAGATCTTATGCAGCTGACACTTAGCCAGCTGCGCCACATGATGTGCTTACTCATAAGGAAACATGCAGTGCAACATTTTAGAGGAGTTTTTCCTTGAACCGTTTATTTATTTATTTATTTATTTCGGCTTATTAGTCGCCACTCCCGACAGGCTCGGGGTGACTTACATATGCTAAAAACACGATAAAACACGATAAAAACAACAGATTAACGTCCATACTTAAAACTATACAGTACACACACACGCCAAGGTAACTCCTATGGCCTATGCTACAATAGTTAGTTATCTGGTTGTGTCTACCTCAAAATGCCATAGCTTGGCATAGCCTTGTGTTTATTGTAAACCAAAGCCAACTAAACCTGATATGTGAATACATTAAGTCTTTATTTCTTAATATAAGTACAAGGAGTGTGAGTTAATTTTGCCTTATATTGTGTCTTCTCCCTTTAAATGATTTTTTAAAAACATACTAATGATATTTAATTCTGTTTTAATATTTGTATATTGTAAAATTGTATTGAAATACTTTTAATGTAAGCCGCTTTGAGTCTCCTTTGTGGAGAGAAAAAGCCACATATAAATGAACGTAATAATACCAATAATAATAATACTGGCACAAGTCAGTAAAGCTGGTCCCAGTGGTGATTGGCACATTGGGGGCATTGCCTAAAGACTTTGGCCTGCACTTAAAAACAATTGGCGCTGACAAAATTACCATTTGTCAGCTGCAAAAGGCCACCTGCTTGGATCCGCACGCGTTATTCGCCAATACATCACACAGTCCTAGACACTTGGGAAGTGTCCGATGTGTGATTAAATACAAAAGCCAGCATAGTGATGTTGTTTGCTGTGTACCTAATAATAATAATAATTTTATACTTCTCTCTGTCAACAGAAGAAAAGTCTTGTTAGAGTTATTTTTAAGAATAGCAGATGTCCAGTTTATAATGGTAGTGAATCTTTCTCCCAAATCCATTCAAAAACTCAACTGCTTTACTCATTTTATCTGAAAGCATTCAGTTTAGAAGTCCCACATTACTTTTACTCTACTTTATAATTACACTAGCTTGGGGACCCGGCGGTGCTTGGGTTATTTGAGGATGGCATTGTGTGCCAAAGTTGGTTCCTATTAGATGTTTATGTGGCTTGCAGTGGTCTCAGGAACTTAGTGAAGGTACTGCAAGTCCCATTGGCCATGGTCCATCCCCCTCCAAACAGGATCAGGATGTAGAGTGGTTCATGGGGGCTGTGTGTGTCACATTTGGTCTTGATCATTCTTTGGATG
Organism: Anolis apletophallus; assembly: GCA_030556195.1. NCBI lineage: Eukaryota > Metazoa > Chordata > Lepidosauria > Squamata > Anolidae > Anolis > Anolis apletophallus. Next base: position 133,874,796 of record JARBWK010000005.1, read on the forward strand.
AGGGTTGCAGCGGTCTCGGAAGGTGAGTGAAGGTATTTCAAGACCCATCATCTGTGGTCCATCCTCCTTGAAACAGCACCAGGGTGTAGAGTGGGTCAAGAGGGCTCTGTGTGCTAATTTTGGTCTGTAGTGGTCATTGGGTGAGGGTCGCGTTGTGAAGTGGGCCATTGGGCCCCTGTGTGGCAAGTTTGGTCCTGATCCGTCTGTGCTGTGGGCCGCAGTGTCTGACTGCCTGAGGCCTTTCCTTTTCCCTCTGCATCACCTTAGAATGTTGGAATGGGGATGGCCAATTGGAGTCCTTTATGCAAATACCATTTCAGTGGCAACCAATCCCCTCTGGCTGAGGCTGTAGAATGTTGGAGTTCTCAGGCTGGCCAATCAGAGTCCTTTATGCAAATTATCTGGTGCCTTAGAGTGCTGAAGTTCTAAGGCTGGCCAATCAGAGTCCTTTATGCAAATAATCCCACAGTGGCAGCCAATCGAAAAGCTAGCACATATTCCTCCGCACCTCCCGCCCTCCACACCGCCACAAACACTGACTTTTATTATATACATAGACTAGCTGTACCCAGCACGCATTGCTGTGCCCTTTTTAGGAGATGCGAGGAAGTCCAATCATCCACGGTGTGCCCTCCTCTAAACTGCAGTTGGATGGAGTGTGGGTCATGGGGGGCATGGTGTGCCAAGTTGGGTCTTTATTGGTCTTGGTTCTGGGCCACAGTGGTCTGTGGGGAATGATGGGTTTTGAAGTACTACAAATCCCATTTTCCATGGTGGTACTTCAAGTCCCATCATGCATGGTCAGGGCTCTGTGTGCCAAGGTAGGTTACTGTAAATTCAGGCCATACACAATGTCCCATGAGCTGAGGCCTAGTTAGGAACAGCAAGTTAATGAAGCCTTACTGTCAATTCAGGCCATACACAATGTCCAATGAGCTGAGGCCTAGTCGGGAGAATCAAGTTAATGAAGCCTTACTGTCAATTCAGAGCGTAAACAGCTTCCCAGTAAGTGAGGTCTAGTTAGGGAAATCAAGTTAATGAAGTCTTACTGTCAATTTAGAGCGTAAACAGCTTCCCAGTAAGTGAGGGCTAGTTAGGGAAATCAAGTTAATGAAGCCTTACTGTCAATTTTGGGCGTGGTCTGTGATTTTTTTGGGGTGTAAATTGTCGGTTGGAAGTGATTTGGGTGTTTGTGTTGGGGATTGGCTCAGGCCTTTTCCTTATTCTGTTTTGGCAGTTTATTTTGGATCGGAATTTTCATGTTTGCTGGCCAGTGCAGCAGTTATGCAAATCCGCCCTTATTGGCAGCCAATCATGTTGTTCAGAATGTAGAGGCTGGGTGAGTCTTTGGCTGCCCCGGAGGATGCTGGTAAATGTAGTTTTATTTTTACTCGTTGTTTTGGGGGCCTTTTAGGTTTTGGGGGGGGAAGTTTCTTTGCTACAAACGTACCTTGCTTGAGGCCTATTTCTGTTGGCAAGTATTGTGTTTCTGCGTTGTATGGTTTCTTTGTTTGAGGTATACATCACATGACGTGAACCCATTTATATAATAGATAGATAGATAGATAGATAGATAGATGATAGATATCAAATGGAATAAGTCATTGTGGCATTTTAGAAAAGACAGCTAAAGTTCAGATCTTGCGCTGTCCTAAATGAAGCAGGAGAATTTAGACCAGCAGTGGGCAGGATGGAGATCACAAACCTCCATCCAATTCTGTCATCCTCTTCTGAACTTGCCAAGGAGGCAAGGGGGGTCCTTTAAGAATAAGGCAGGATTGTGTGCCCTGAAAGTCTTCTAAAAGTGTCATTAAGGGGCACACAGAATCAGAACTGGAAGGAACCACAAGGGTCATCCAACCCAACCTTCTGCCTTTCAGGAACACACAATCAAAGCATCCTCAACAGATGGCCATCAAGCCTACATTCGCCAGACCGAGCAGGAAATCTGGCAGCAGTGGAGGCATATAGTCTCTGCTGGTTTCAGGGACCAGTGTGGCCTTTTTAAAATTTGCCTTAGGCAGACCACAATCTCTTATTTTCCACAATTAACATAGAGATAATAAGACTGTGTTTTGGAAATCTGCTTTAAGATATTACACAACTTCCTGTTATTTATTATTGGAAGGCACCAAAGACACTGTAAGCAAGTGGAATGGCACATAAAATCTTATACTTTCTGACTTCTTGGTTTTCACAGAACATCTTCCAAAATTGCAAGCCAGACCCTACTCAGTAGCAAGGTAATGTAATATCTATTGTTAGAAAAAGGAAAAATGTTAACAGTGTGTGGCATTTGTTATTTTTAAACATTGCATCTCATCTTGGTTGTCGTCCTTTCTCCACAATGGGGGCGGTGTGTGGAAAGGGGAGGCTTGGTCTCTGACAGATCCCCTCTAAATTGTGGGGTTCCTCAAGGGGCCATCCTCTCCCCTTTGGTATTTAACATCTATATGCGACCTCTTGCTCAGCTGGTTCGAAGTTTTGGGCTGGAATGTTATCAGTACACTGATGACACCCAGCTCGTTCTGGAGATGGAGGGCCACCCTGACTCCGTACCCGCAAATTTCCATCAATGCCTTGAAGCCGTTACTGGATGACTGTGTGCCAGCAGGTTGAGGGTGAATCCAGCAAAGACTGAGATCTTGTGGTTGGGTCGTCTGGACGGTGGGGTAATCCAGCTGCCTACCCTGGATGGCGAGGCACTACGCCCATCACCCCTGGTAAAGAGTCTAGGAGGCCTCTTGGACCCTTTACTGGCAATGGAGGCCCAGGCCTCCGCTGCCAGCAAAGCCGCATTCTTCCATCTGCAGCAGGCTAGGCGTCTGGCACCCTATCTGTCCAGAAACAACCTGGCCACGGTGATCCAAGCCACGATCATATCAAGATTAGACTACTGTAACGCACTTTACATTGGCCTACCTTTGTCTGTGGTCTGGAAACTTAAGCCCGTTCAGAATGCTGCTGCCTGACTTCTCATGGGGGCTCCTATGAGATGTCATATTACACCTATCTTGGAGCAGCTTCATTGGTTACCAATAGAGCACCGGATCACTTTCAAGGTGATGGTATTAACCTTCAAGGCCTTACATGGTCTAGGGCTGGCGTATCTGAGGGACCGTCTAACCCCCTACCAACCCTAGAGATCATTCCGTTCTGAGGACTCAAATCTCTTGGAAGCTCCTAGCCTTAAAACCATCCATTTAGCGTCCACTAGACACAGAGCCTTTTCTGCTGTGGCACCATCACTATGGAACTCCTTGCCAGGCGAAGTATGTGTCCTGCAAGATCTATTGCCTTTCCGCAGGGCCTGCACAACTTATTTGTTCCGGCTGGCTTTTGAATGTAGTTCTTAACTTTCCTTACACTGTGTGATCTTAAGTGTGATTTTAATTGTAATTGGGAGTCATCTGACTATGTTATCTAGTTTCTGTATTGTAAGCCGCTCCGAGCCTTCGGGGAGTGGCGGCATATAAAACTGAATAATAAATAAATAATATGGACAGCGAAGGCTTTGAAGTGTGCTGTAGCCTCAGCATTTGGAGACTGAAATCAAGTTTACATTTCTATTTATTTTGCTTCATTTCTCACTGCATTATTGGTCAGGAGGTAATGACTCACAGCAAAATGTGTAGATAAATACATTTCAAAGTATGTATGTATATATATATATATATATATAGAGAGAGAGAGAGAGAGAGAGAGAGAGAGAGAGAGAGAGATCTGTCCTGTGCATGGTGTTGTCCATGACAGAGATTCATATATAGTCTCCCTTCTATATCTACGGAATCTGCATTCAGGGATTCAGCCAGACACCATTTGATGAAATATTTTCCAAACAATCCCCAAAGCAAACCTTGATAAGGGCCGCCATTTTGCTTTGCCATTGCACTTAATGAAACTTGAGCACTAAGGGATTTTGTGGGGAAAGTTCTAGAACTAAACCCCAGTGGATACCAGTTGCATACTGTATGCAAGTCACTACTAGATGTGGAAACCAGGGGAGCATCTACATTGTACTATTGATGCAGTCTGACAGCGCATTAAGTGCCATGGCTCAATCCAATGAAATCATGGCAGCTGTAGTTTTCTAATGTCTTTAGCCATCACTCTTTTGTTAACTTGAATTCTCAACTCTTTCATTGCAGCTCAAATTTATTCAAGCCTGGAAAGATTACTTTCCTCTTTAATATTGTGGAGTTCGCATCCCATGTAGGTCAACTTCGAAGAGGAGTTTGCACTGGCTGGTTGGCTAACTTGGTTGCTCCAGTCCTTCATTCAAGTACGAAGGATGACGGATTCTTCATTCCAGAGGTATCAACCATATATTTTTTCTTATGCCAGATATCCTTTTTGCTTTTCTGGTATAGATTTCCTCTTCTGTTGTTGCTAAGTAAAGGTAAAGGTTTCCCCTTGACATTAAGTCCAATTCTGGGAACCGCAGTTGAAGGGAGATGTCAACAAGCTGGAATGTGTCCGGAGGAGGGTGACTAAAATGATCATGGGTCTGGAGAACAAGCCCTATGAGGAGCGGCTTAACGAGCTGGACATGTTTAGCCTGCAGAAGAGAAGGTTGAGAGGAGACATGATGGCCATATATAAATATGTGAGAGGAAATCGTAGAGAGGAGGAAGCAGGCTTGTTTTCTGCTGCCCTGGAGACTAGGATGCGGAACAGTGGCTTCAAACTACAGGAAAGGAAATTCCACCTGAACATCAGGAGGAACTTTCTGAGAGCTGTTCAGCAGTGGAACTCTCTGCCCTGGAATGTGGTGGAGACGCCTTCTTTGGAGGCTTTTAACCAGAGGCTGGATGGCCAACTGTTGAGGGTGCTTTGAATGGAATTTTCCTGCTTCTCGGCAGGGGGTTAGATTGGACGGCCCACGAGGTCTCTTCCAACTCTATGATTCTATGATTCCAGTTGCATAAGAATTGCAAAGATGTGTTGCAATAGGATCATGGCCACTTCATTTTTCATTTTTAAATTATCTGTTGATAGTTGACTATTTATTAAAAGGAGAAAAGAAGACAGAACCAGGTGAGAAAAGAGGAAGAATGACCGAAAAAAGAATTGAAATAACGTCCCATTTTGAATGTTATTATTATTACTATTATTATTCGGGTTTCTATGCCGCCGACTCCCTGAGGCTCGCGGCGGCTCACAGGAACCGAAGGTACAACTACACACATGCAATGCGATAAAACATCTAAGACAATTAAACAGTTAAAACAGCAAAATACAAAACCCCCAGGTACAGTTCAGAAATTAGATAGACACCCCAGGACAGCGGCTAAAGCGGAACATGGGCAGGACCTATTCACCGAAGGCCTCCTTAAACAAATAAGTTTTGCAGGCACGTCTAAACGGGAGCAGGTCCTTTATAGCCCGCGTTCCAGCCGGGAGGGCGTTCCACAGCGTAGGAGCTATAACGGAGAACGCCCTCCGGTGAGTAGATGTCAGTTTAGCCGATTTCGCCGAGGGTATCTCTAACAAATTAGTGTTGGTGTTCAGTGGGAATCTGAAGAGATTGAGTGCTATACTAAGTGATTCAAACAAGGATCAGTACGCCTTTTTTCTTACTAAGATGGATTTGCGTTACTCAGGTTGGATTTACATGCATGGTCAGAATTTCAGTGCTTCAGAAAGTTATTTTTGGAATACTTCTGGGAGGTGCTGGGGGTTGTAATCCAAAAAGTAAATTTTCTCAGCTGTGATTGAAATTTTATTTTATTTTATTTTATTTACATCATTTTTACCCCCTCTTCACTACCCCCGAAGGGGGACTCAGAGCGGCATAACAAAAAGGCAACAATTCGATGCCAATACAATAAATACAATAAAACCATAAACATTAAGCATAAAACCATTAACATTAACACATAATATATATACATTCCAGTTAAAACCATGTTTCGTCCAAGACACAAGTATTGAGCCAAAATTTCCTTTAGCACTTGATGGTGTGATACATGCTACCAATGCATTCAAGTTGGGAAGATACACTCTCTTGCATTTTGGTCACTTGTACAGATGTCTAGCCAAAACTGTATACATTTTGTTTGCTTGTGGTCTGTAGCAAGTAGTCTAGTGCATAAACACTTTGAACGGCCCTGAGTCCCCTTCGGGGTTGAGAAGGGCGTTATACAAATACCACAAATAAATAAATAAATAATAACAACTAACATTCATTTGATGGAAACAAACCTTTCCTAGCTATGAGCTATAATTTGTGATCATATATCTAAAAGAGAACAGGAATATCTCCATATTTTCCTAAAGTACATTAATGATCTCTTAACTGCTTTTTAGATCTCCATATCTTCTCGCCCAACCAACAATTTTCACTTACCAGACAATCCATCAATTCATTTTATCATGGTTGGCCCAGGATCGGGGATTGCACCGTTTATTGGCTTCCTGCAACATAGGCAAGTTTTATTTATATGAATTATCTATAAATGGTTGGAAAAATATTTCACATCAGTTGTGTGTCCATGTGCGTGCATGTGTGCAGCCATTAGAACATGAGACTTCCCACCCTATGTGGGCTTGCAGCTCCCTTTTGATGTTATCATTGTTTTCTTCCTCTCCCCCCTCCTATTTCTATTAATATCTTTGATAGAATGTCATCCATTCCTTGTCACAGCAGCTTGTTAAACATTACAAGGTCCCATTATTAGCGGAGGAGGAGGTACGGTGATAAGATACCGTAAGGCAACACCCTGCTGGGAATGCAGTTAGAGCAACATGTTACAGCTGAAATGCTACTAGACTCACAGTGTGCTCCTCCCTTCCCCTTTAGTACCCCCCACCAGTGTTTTCGACCTCTCTCATCAATCTCTCCCCTCCCCCTTCGGTTCCATACCTGTTACAATATCCTATCTTTAAAAATATATTTTATATTGATTTCTAATCTAATTTTAAATAACTGTGTACTGCGGAGTTATCATTCCCCCCTCAGGGCGCTTGTGCCCGCTTTGTGCTGGTCAGTGACCGTAATAAAGTTTTGTTGTTTTTGTTGTTGATAAGATACAAGGTCGGGCACGACAGTTAAAAGAGGTGTGTTTTTCTGTGCCCAGAGCTACTCTATCTATTTTTTCCATATCCCGGGTGCCCTGGACACCTGCAGCTTGCTCCGCCCTTCACTTACACCTTCCCGGTGAGGTGCCAATTCATCTCAATAAGAACAAGTAGGGCTATCCGTAAACAAAACACAAGGAAGGATAGTGCACAAAGATCACAGAAGCAATAAATGTGTGGTATCACAATATTATAATATATAATAGTTATAAACAGTAGTTAAAGACACAACATCATATCATACCGCCTGAAGTCCCAAGCAGATAATGAACGCATCTGGCTTCTCTGTAGCAAGTTCCATTGGGGAAAATATAATCCGATACACGTAGACCAGAGAAAGTACTTGTAAAGTTCCACAAAGCAATGTAGGCTCCGACTAGGAGTGAAACATAAATTCCAAACGGGGTAATTGTAATCCACAAGATGGTAGAGCCCAGGAGAACGATGAAGGTGAGGTCAAAACAAAAGGAGACTCCGAACTATCGCAGCACGAAGACGGGTGTCCACATCGACTGGGAAGCGACTGGTAGAACGCAGAGGGAGCAAGAAGAAGCCCCCTAAAGCAGTGTTTCCCAACCTTTTTTGAGCCGCGACACACTTTTTATATTTGCAAAATCTTGGGGCACACCACCAACCAAAATGACACAAAATGACACTCTAACACAGTAATACATATAGTTAATATGTTTTTAAAATGGATTTATACACTCAGTGTGAAACCTGGGCCTGTTTTGATGAACACAACATAGATATCCTGGCAGATATCTATGGCAGAAAGGAATGGCAGAAAGACACAAACTTCCCACACAGAACTCCCATAACCAAGAGAAAATGCTACAAGAGTTTGGTGGGCATTGACCTTGAGTTTTGGAGTTGTAGTTCACCTATATCCAGAGAGCACTGTGGACTCAAACAACGTTGGATCAGGACCAGACTTGGCATGAATACTCAATATGCCCAAATATGAATGCAGATGGAGTTTTGGGGAAATAGACCGTGACATTTGGGAGTTGTAGTTGCTGGGATTTATAGTTCCCCTACAATCAAAGAGCATTCTGAACCCCACCAATGATAGAACTGGGCCAAACTTCCCACACAGAACCCCCAGGAGGCAAGATGAGGTCTCTACTTGGGGAAAGGGAGGCGGGCCTTCCCAATGCATGGAGAGGGAGAGACCAAGTAGACAACGGGTGGGGAGGGGGGGGGTGTTTGTAATTTTGTGCCTTTATCGAGGTAGGTTTCTTAGGGTTTTTAACACACTAGACTCCCCCCCCCCCCCGGAGGTTCCAATTTCCCACGGCACACCTGATGATCACTCACGGCACACTAGTGTGCCCCGGCACACTGGTTGGGAAACACTGCTCTAAAGCATAAGAGGCTTTAAATCAAGTTGACAGGTTGCAAATACTTGCATTTAGAGGCCAGGAATCCGTTTCACCATTGCAGGTTTTATCAAGGCTTAAGATGAACCATATAAAGAAGGCGTTCCAGTACAAGCTGTAATATCTACATAAATATAATAAGACAAAAGCACCAAAGAACAGTAATAGCCCGGGAAGAAGCAAGTAGTAGTGTTATATACATACCATATTTATCAGCAACAATAGCATAACCCTTGCATTCAAAATGAGGGTGACCCAAAGGTAAAGTACACAGGAGTAACTCAGCCTTAAGTAATGGTGTGAATTAATTAAGAATAGAGTTAATACTAATAGGATCGTTAAGGCCACGTGGCCATTCAGAATCTAACAGTAAAATCCAGCAATTTTCACTCTGCCTTAATTGGGTGGTGATATCACATTGAGTGTTGAGCACAATCTGTTCTTAAGGTCACCCTCATTTTGAATGCAAGGGCTACAAGTACTTTTCTGGTCTACGTGTATCTGATTATATTTTCCCCAACGGAACTTGCTACAGAGCAGCCAGATGCGTTCATTATCTGCTTGGGACTTCAGGCGGTATGATATGATGTTGTGTCTTTAACTACTGTTTATAACTATTATATATTATAATATTGTGATACCACACATTTATTGCTTCTGTGATCTTTGTGCACTATCCTTCCTTGCGCCAATTCATCTCACCATCGGGACAGCATTAAGTCCACAAATCCCGATGAATGGATTTTCTTCTACCGTACTTGTACAGCGTCGCCCTTAATTATTTCATACAGTTGCTGCATACGGCACTGCCATTTTTGAGGCCCCCCCACCACTATATGCGACAACCACAGATTCTCTAATGCGGATTGGAAGTTTCAGCACCTGCTCTGTAAGACACATCCCAGCATATAAGACGACTCCTGGTGTATAAGTCGACTCCCGCATATAAGACCCTGACTTTTGAGAAAATTTTCTTGAGTTAAAAAGTAGTCTTATACACCAGAAAATACAGTATTTGTGCAGACAGCACTTTTAAATTCAGCTCTTTGTCTCCTTGCACTTTGATGTTCCCAGCTCATACTTGATGTAGCATGAGTTTAAAGGATCAGCTTGGCGCCTTGGTTTGTAATTTAGAGAAGAGTAATAAGGGGAAGAATCTAGAGAAGTATCTGTATGTGGAGCATGAAATTGAATTGTTGCAATGCCAAATGATTTCTTTTTTAAACAGGATAATAAATTCTTGGGAAAGCATTAATTGGGACAGCCAGTAGCAGCTTTTGAAAATGGAAAGGAAACAGATCTGCTATCATTACTGCTAATAATGGGACCTTGTAATGTTTAACAAGCTGCTGTGACTAATTTATTCCATATTATTGCAGTGCCTTATGCATTTTAGTGAAAAACAGTTTGTAGCAGTCATAAATTGAAATTGACTAAAACTTTGATGTAGTTAAAACAGGGAACACTGGAGAGTTATTAACGCCACGGTGAAGGCAGAGTTGGTGCTGAATGAATATCAAGCAGTAGAAGTAGGAGATGTGTTAATATAAAGAAACACTGTTTGCACGAACCAGGTTTTTACATGGCTGTAACGAAAAGGTAGACAAGAAGGATTTCACGCCTCTTGTCAGTTAAAACGCTTCAACATTTGTATTTCTTTGGTTTGATCCACGAGGTCAATACTGTATAACTGACAAGAATGAGGGCAACTCAAGTTCCAGCTTGATATAGAGATGGATTGGGTTTTTAAGGTTCATCAAGATACCGAAGTATGGTCCTCAATAATTTATGTTGAAGTATTGTAGTGAACTGCCACATGATATGAGTGCGCTGGATTCACTGGCTTCGTCGGCTGAACTCACAAACAGCAAAGTTGATCCAATTCTTCTGCGTCATAGTGCAGTATTGGGGGGGCTTTATAATTTCTATAGAAGATGCCATGTGTAATGAATTGCCGCCTACAGCTAGCGTCTTCACTTGAGGAACTTTTTTCAATCAAACTGCCACCAATCTGTAATGGAGGCGTACTTCTTTATAAAGTCTCAAAACTTAAGTCCAGTAAGTTGTAGAAGTAGATTTAACACCAACGTAGACTTTCAAGCTGCCACCATAACAATCCTTGCCACCCGATGTGAGGGGTTTATTTTGAGGCTTGTGTTTTAAAATGATGTCACTGAGAGATTTGTAAGGAGGAACTTCAACAGTTTATTTTTAACAACAGCGTGGAGGTTTCAAAGTATTCAGAGCTTAGTTGGTTACAGTAACTTCAGAGAGGTACAGATCTTAAGGTTTCTATTCCCTAAACACAATGTTTGATTGTATCTCTTCAAACACTAAATGAATAATACCATAGATATTTGGTCTCAATAGGCTTCCTATCTATATATTACGTTAGCTTCCCAGCCTAACCTATAAACAGCGGTTTCTATAGGCTTTCTAAGCCTAACTGCCTTTCTGCAGTATCTAAAGCCAGCCTTTTCTATTTCCCTCAGAAAAGACAACAGCAACTCTTCAAATTGCTACCAGCTAGTCTAACCGCTCCTGACTAACTGACTCCAGAAATTCAAACTTGGACCTGCTAAAACCAGTGTTAGGCTCCGCCTCCTGTTGTTATAGCAACCGAACATCTCAGAGGCTGTCCCCGTTAACCCTTTGTAGTCTGTTTAGCATATAGTAATTTATTTATTTCGTCAAACTTGATACAAATGTAAACATCAAGACAACATTTACAAAATAGACAGGGGAATAACAAGAGGGTAGGGAGAGGGGGGTGTCACGGTGTCCTTAACAAACAGGCACATTTAACCACATAAAGTCAAATAAATACAAAACCCTCAATACATATAGTGACTTCACTACACCATGGAGACCATTCTTTGACACTGGGTCCCTTGGAGCTAGAAATCTTTGCACTGCCATACGTATGTATGTAGGTGCTGGCTTTAGCCTATAAAGATAATACACACAGGGGGTGGGCTATGGAGAAACACAAGGGCACCAACACTAGTCAAAGATATCTAATCAGCAAGGATAGAGAGAGAAAAAGCATCATACAAGGCTGTATATCTCACAAAATATATTATATATTCAAGTAATGTTAAAGTACCAATGGAAAATTCCAATATAATACTTATTGTGGTAACCAAGTATCCATATCAAAAAACACAGATAATACAGAACTTCATTTGAAACAACAATAGGTTAGAACAATCTCAGTTCACACATAGAAAATTACCTCTCAATATACCTGCTACCATTTAGGTATATATTCGCCCACGGAGTTCTAATAATTACAACTCTACATTCGCCTCTGCTGCACTTAGGAGCACTTGCTCCCACAAGAACACCTTACTACTAGAAAAGAGGATTTATACCCGAGGTATTTTCTGCCATTGCGGCTCTTTGGGTTGGAATTTTTGCCTTCGTTCCTATCTTTTGGTATCACTCCAGCATTGACTGACGTATTGTATGTTTGGGACTACCCTTAGGCTCATACAGATCACGTATTTTCATTGTCTCCTTCTCTATATTGAGAGGTAATTTTCTATGTAATTTTCTATGTTATTTCAAATGAAGTGAACTGTGTTTTTTGAGATTGTTACCACAATGATGCCCATTGGTACCATTACCCATCCTTGCTGATTAGACATCTTTGACTAGTGTTGGTGCCCTTTAGCCTATAAAGCCCTAAACAATTCTGCCCCAGCTTATCCGTCCGAATGTATCTCCCTCTATGAACCATCTCAGAGATTAAGATCCTCTGGAGAGGCCTTGTTCTTGGTCCCACCTTCCAAGGTGCAGTTGGTGGGGCAGGCCCAGATTAGATTCTTTTGGTGCCCTAAGCCAAAAGAAGCCCCGCCCCCAGGGCTTGCTGCGCATGAGGGTGGGGCTTCCGCCCGCCGCCTCCTCCTCCTCCCGCGTCCGGAAAACGGTCGCGGGGAGAGGAGGAGGAAGGGCAGATGTGCCCCGGGGCCGCTGGCGGGCATGTGCGTCAGTGGCCAGAGGCCGGCTGTGACGCGACGCCCCTCTGCTCTGCCTCTTGCTCCTCGCTTGCCCCTCCTTCCTTCCGTGAGTGACGGGAGGGGCGAGCGAGGAGGAGCAAGAGGCGGAGGGGCGTCGCGTCAGAGGCCTGGCTGTGACGCGGCGCCCCTTTGCTCCGCCTTTTGCTCCTCGCTCGCCCCTCCTTTCTTTCTTGACTGAAGGAAGGAAGGAGGGGCGAGCGAGGAGGAGCAAGAGGCGGAGCGGAGGGGCGTCGCATCACACGGCCTATGGCGCTCCGTGCACAGGTGCAGAAGCGCCCAAAAATCGACCTTTTTTTAAATTTGGGAGGTCTGGATCCGCCGCCCCCCCCCATGGCTGCCGCCCTAGGCCATGGCCTAGGGTGGCCTTATGGGTAATCCGGGCCTGTGGTGGGGACGAGAGACAGGGCCTTCTCAGTGTTGGCCCCTCAGCTATGGAACTCTTTCCCCAGCAAAATCAGATCAGTTCCTTCCTGTAGCACAACAGTTCTCGTTTGTGCCTGGGGACCAGGAACAGCACCGGGGTGCCATTAGCATTAGGGCCTGCACCAGCAGAGATAGATTCTGAAGAGGATTTGGAAGGGTTACCTGAAGGAGCGTTTCCCATCACTGGGCCTCTTTCCCCACTGAAAGCTTGGCTTGGGATGAAAGTTGGCTTGACCCTTATACAGACATAGATGAAAGCCAGGTGCAAACTGAAAGCAGTGATAGTGGAAGTTATGAGCATCCGGGGGAGAGGGTCACAGGAGCTTCTAAGTGAAAACATGGAAGAAAGCGGCTGGGAAGATTCTAGGGAGGAGAGCTCTCATGGAGATAGGGACCCAGCTGCTGAGAGGCAAGGCCGAACCTTTGATAGGAGAAGTAGCATTGAGTCCAGGAGAAGGGGATGGCACCGCAGCCTAGACAGGCCGAGGTCCGTCAGCAAAGATTGGAGACGACAAGGCCTAGAGCGTCGGGGACCTCGGCCGAAAGATTAAGTATAGCATCCGTGGGAACCAATCCCCAGTGCTTCGGCCACGTCTCTTCTGAGCAGACGTGTAGCGAAGTGGGTCTCGGAGCTAAGTTGGCTAGTGGCCACCAAGTCTTGCCTTGCAATTATCTTGCCTTGTTCCTGAATCCGCATTGCTGCGCCGGAGCCCTGCTTAAGCCTTGGATTGCCTTGCCAAGCTGTTTTGGACATTGATTGCTTCAAGCCTTTTGGATTACTTTGCTATTCTTATGGACATTATACCTTTTGAACTGTTTTTATATTCAATAAAGTAGTTAGCCTTCAGTCCGTCTCTGTGTGTGTGATTAAGGGGCCGGTCAAGTCCGTGCATCGTGACACTTTCCTCCTGCCCTTCAAAAAGAAATTAAAAACATGGCTGCGGGACAAAGCCTTTGGACAGTAATGCAGTGCAATAAGTGGAATGTGTGCAATCACGACTGAAATGGCTCCTTGATTATGATTTCGGATTATGTGGCTTTTAATAATTGGTTTTAATGTGTATAGGCTTTTTAAGTTTATGTGTTAATGTATATGTCCATTTTACTATATGGCAGTTTTATATGCCAGTAATATGTGGTGTATAAATACAGCTAATAAATAAATAATAATAAATATGAATCTTTTCTGTACATTTGGGTTCCTCGTCAACTCTAATGGCACTAAAGAGGTGCAATCTATAACATGTAGCATAAAGAGTTGTCATTTTGAATTGTTAATCTCCCATCACCATTACAGTGTGTTTTTGGCTGGAATATTCAACCCCACTTTAAGGATCTTGTCCAACATGCAAAATCAGTATATCAAATCTGCTCCTTCAGTGTACCTATTCTCGGCGTAGAACTACGTAAGCAGAATAAGTGAACTCTTGGTTAGTCACTTATGACATTTAAAGCCAAAGCAGTGGTTTTAAATAGCTACAGATCACAAGATGGGTAAGCCAGAAGTGTAGGGATTTCTTTGCCTGTCCCAAATCTAACAGAAACTAGACCTTGAAAACCCCATAATATCTGATTAATAAACCCTAATAGTATAATTGGTCAGAAAATGAAATTTGGGTGTGCTTGGTGATCATTTGTTTTAAGTGCAGAATATAAATGGTATAATAATAATTATACTTTTATATTTAGACGAATGCTCAGAGAAAATCACAAAGATTGGAGTTTTGGAGAGACGTGGTTATTTTTTGGGTGTCGCCACAAAACCAGAGATTACTTGTTTGAGTAAGTTTTTGGTGCCCTATACTCCCTTTTAGTACTTGATCCTCCAGCCATTGGACATGGGGATGAACATCTTCATGGTTGCAGTGATCTTTCACTTTATCTTTCAGAGATGAGCTCAAGCTCTTTGTTGAGGATGGCACGTTAACTCACCTGAACGTATGTTTTTCAAGAGACACCCCAGCTATGGTGCAAACCGCCACTCCTAAATATGTTCAAGATAACCTTCGGCTTTTTTCTGAAGAGATCAACAGAATCCTCCTGCAGGACAAGGGGTATTTTTATGTCTGTGGGTGAGTAATACTGGTTTTGGTTTTTTTTTCTTTTAAAAAGGAAACAGAAGTTGAATTTGCAAGAACTTGTAAACTGTGAACTGCTCTATGTTAGAACTTAGACTAGGGGTGCCCACACTTTTTCAGCATGCGGGCTACTTATAATAAAACCAAGTCAGAAAGATCTACCTACCTCTTCAAGGCTGGAGAAGCTGCTGGTAGAGCTGAAGCTGGGAAGGGGGTGGGGCTTGGCACGGCCTGGCTCCGCCCCCCTCTGGCTTCAGCTCTACCAGCGGCTTCTCTAGGCTTAAGGATGGCAGTGCCAAGCCAGTGGTGGCATAGCTAGCACAAAGCTGGAGAAGCTGCTGGTAGAGCTGAAGCCGGGAAGGGGGCGGGGCTCGGTGCGGCCTGGCTCCGCCTCCCTCTGGCTTCAGTGTCAGATTATTGCATTTTGAATGGCAATTCATGAGTCAGCACAAGATGTATTTTCTGCAGTGACATGTTTGACACCAGATGGCGCTGTCTCAGGACTGATAAATGGAATCTTGGGGATTTGTCAGTTAAGAAGTGACAGTTGGGATCTGACAGTTGGGAATTGTCCGGTGAAGAGGACAGTTGGGATTAAATATCTGTGAGGAAAGGATGTTTAGAAAGGTAGCTGAGATTGCTGTTGTTTTTCCATGCTTAGCTTGTTATTGTTAAATACAATTCAATACAAAGTTATATTTTTACCTTGTGAATTGAATGAGAGTGTCATTATTCACACGAACAGAGACTGGAGTTTATTGGGTGCCATGGGGAATTAAAATTCTATATTTCTGTTGCCTATTCCGCTGTGGCATAAATACTCGACGCCGAAGATTCAGCTCTACCAGCAGCTTCTCCAGGCTTGAGGAGGGCAGTGCCAAGCCAGTGGTGGCATAGCTAGCGCAAGGCTGGCTTGGCCCTGCCCTCCTCAAGGCTGGGGAAGCTGCTGGTAGAGCTGAAGACGGGGACGGGGCGGGGCCTCCGGGGGCCCTGCCTCACGCTCCGCCTGCCTCTCTCTCGTCCGGAAGCAAACGTGGACAGTGTGCAAATGTGGACAGTGGAAGGTGTGAGTGCGCAGAGCAGAATAGCCCCATCCGGCTGCGATCCACCCCCTTCGATTTGTCGATTGCGATCGACTTCCTGGGCAGCCCTGACTTAGACCCTCAAATGTTCAAGCTTCCAACCTTGGCAGAAAAAAGAGCTGGGAGCAAAAAACAGAAAAACAAAATTAATAGGGAGGCCAGGTGTTTTGGTTAGTAGATGGTTTTTTCTCTTTCTTGAAAACTCCTCGGGTTAGAGTTTCATTACAGTCCTCAACAGACAGATAAGAGCAGACCTGGGCATCTTGCGGCCCGCCGGCCGCATGCTGACCGGCCCGCGGCTCCCTCAAGGCTTCGTCCTGAAGAGAGGGAGGCGACCTCCCATTGGGGCGGCTACATGTTGAAGAAGCAAACGTGAAGAAGCAGGCAGGCAAGCAAGCGGAGGGGAAGGGAGGGGAGAGAAGAGGAGGCGGCCAGGAGCAAGCGCCGCCGCAGAGCATGCCTTCGCCCTCCTCCTCCCTTCCCTTCTGCCTCGCGCGCTCCCCCCTCCCTCTTGCCTCGCTCCCTTTCCCTTCTCTTCTTCTGTCTTCCCTCCCTGTTTCCTTCCTTCCTTCTTTCCCTCCCTTTCTCTTTCCTTCCTTCCCCCTTTCCCTGTTTCATTCCTTCCCCCTTCTACCACATGAATGCAAGAGGGAAGGAGTGCAGCGAGGGAGAGGGGCGGGGCCAGAGCGGGAAAGGAGTGGGGACGAGGTCAGAGCGCAGCGGGGGCGCTTCCATTCCCTCCCCGGCTTCCTCCGTTTACTTCGCCCTTCTCGTCTTCCTCCTCTTCTCTTCACTTCTGCCTCTTTGGGCATATTGAGGATTCGTGCCAAGTTTGGTCCTGATCCATCATTATTTGAGTCCACAGTGCTCTCTGGATGTAGGTGAACTACAACCTCCAAATTCAAGGTAAATGCCCAGCAAACCCTTTCAGCACTTTCTGTTGGTCTCATGAGAGTTCAGTGTGCCAAGTTTGGTTCAAGATGGTTGAATGGCCATCTGTGATGAATGCTTTGATTGTGTTTTTCCCTTATGGCAGAAGGAGGTTGGATTGGATGGCCCTTGGAGATCTCCTACTCTAGGAACCTGTTGTTGTTATTATTATTAGCAGAGGCTGAATGAATATGATCATTATTATTAATATGAATAAATTCAGGGGCTTATTAGACTCACATTTAGTTGAATTCAGTCTTCAAATATATTATATGGCTCTCACTGAAATAAATTTCCAAATATTTTGCTTTTATGGCTCTCTGAGTCAAAAAGGTTCCTGACCCCTGATATAATGAATCACAAATAATACAAATGTTCACATATTGTTAACCATTGTTTTGTAAAATTTTAGTGAATAAATGTCATTTTTCCTATGGCAACCTCTCTTTTTCATTGCTCATAACATATACTCTTATCAGTCTTATTAATATATCAAAAATGCAATGTAGTGCCTTATTATTATTATTATTAAAGAAATTCAATTGATATTATGTAGAATGTAGTTCAGCCTTTAGGTGCGGCCCTCCATAATATTTTTTGGCTCTCGTGTGGCCCCTTGGAAAAAAAATAATTGCCCACCCCTGGATAAGAGGCTCAGAATAAGAGCTGCTTGGAGAACTTATTAGCAAACCGAAGAGCAACATGAAAGGAAAGGCTGTGAAGGAGGCCCGAAGTGGCTTAACATTAGCATACAATTTAAAATATTCAAATATGTCAATATTAAAACAGGATTAAATATAAACAGTATTTTTAAAAATCCCCATTAAAAACAATTACAATATATTCAAAGTGAAAAACCACAGCCCACTCTGAATAGATCTTAAAAATGCCCTTGACAGTGGACTTGAAAACAACTTTCTTTAAGATTGCTAGAACACATAAAACTTGCCATGTCTTTCCAAGCTCTTTCCTGTTGGTCATGTCAGTTACCCTTCCAACATTTTTTTTGCCAAGGTCAGCATATATCCTTTTATTGGTTCAATTTTTTGTTCTTTCTATATTAAATTTTTATATATATTTTGGAAATAACACTTGTCCCCTTATCACCTACCAATTTATCCCAACCCGTTTCTACCAATTGGATTCCTTCTTGTTTACTATCCATTCTGAAATGTTCTGTTAGCCTCATGTATAAAAACTACGGTACTTTGACCCCTTTTTCTAATTTTACTCTAGTTTTAAATCTAAGGGATCCTTTGACTTTTATTAATATATCTTTATATCTCAACCATCCTTTGATAAATCTTATTACATCAATCTACTGGATGTGCCTGGGATTAAGGTCTATAGACTTGCCAGCACGCGGCAGAGGGCGTTTGCCGTAGCCGCGCCAACTCTGTGGAACACCTTCCCTGAAGAGTTACAAGCCATCCAGGAATTAATGCTGTTCCGCAGAGCCGTAAAAACCTGGCTATTTAGACAGGCATTTGGCCCATAACTAATGAGTATTATCAGCATCCTGTTGTGTCGCTGCCAGCATATTTCTACTGCCATCGCAGTTTGCTGGAATTGATTTTAACTGGAGGTTTAAATTGGTCTTATTGTATTTTATTGCATTTTATGTGTTTTATCTATTAACTCTGTAAACCGCTCTGGGCTCCAGAGAGAGTGGTATATTAAGTCGAACCAATAAATAAATAAATACATACATTGGTTTGAACACTGGTCTATTTCCTGTGATGGTGGGGCCTATATTCTTTGATAGAGTAGTGGGAAAAGCAAAGGCCCGCTGCAGCTAGATGAATCCTCACCCATTAGGCCTTATAAGGTTTCTTTTTAATTTAGTGGACATTATTTGAACCAGAGATATCAGGTCCATGACTGTTCTGTCTTCCAGACATCTGTTTTGCACAACCCCCACAGTTATAGAAAACAGCATCCCTTTGCATTTTTTTTCAGGGTTGTCACACACTCTCTGGCACACTGGTAATTAATCATTAACAAAGGTTTGCAGCCAGTTTGCAGAGCATGCTGCTGGTTGCTTGCAAATGTATCTTTTTGGTTTGGAGCCCGCCCCTTTTTCCCTGGGGATGGGATCTCCATTTTGAAAGCTCTCTCAGTCTTCTCCAGGCAAGAGAAGGACTCAGATGTGCTTATGGCCAAGCTAGGTCAGCTTAGACAGGCCATCGTAAGTACTATCAACCTGCTGCTTTTTTTTGTTATATACCTTGTTCAGGGCCGTAGCCAGGATTTTGATTCGGGGGGGATGAGTTTGGTTCGGGGGCTGAGACTGGGTGGAAGAGGTCTACCCTAGCAAACCTTTTGTATTGTTATCCCAATAACCCCATTAATGTGGGATATAATGAGCATGGTGATCAGATCATGATATGAATAAACATAACCGTTTAAATAATGTACCAGTAAGGCCTTTTCACGGACCACCCTGAAGCCCCCTTAGCCCCCCCCCCCCCAGCTACATGCCTGACCTTGTTGTAGTCCTGCACTACCCTGCTGTATTTTTGGGCTATCTAGCTGCAACTTTAACAGCTTCGCCTTTAAAACTGATTCTGTGCTAAAATAGGGGAAGATCCAGTCTTTCTAAATAGCCAGCCAGAGTCAGGTTAGGGAATATCTCCGGATTTCCCTGTCATTGGTGGAAGCTAAAGGGGGATTTTCCAATCCTTGTCCCAGCAACTGAGGAAGAGAGAAAGAACCATCAAGGGAAATTGCTTCATTCCTTTTGTAAGTTGAATGTTTACCTTTGAACTTTTTTGAAACTGCTAAGATCTGCACCAAGTTCCTCCAGAACTTTGCTCAAATAAAGGACTTTGTTTTACTTCATGCTGAGGTGGTTTTACTTGCCGGGACCCCTGAGCTTCAAGAGAAGGCACCCGCAGTCCCCCAGGCTTTAGATAGAAAGCACATCTTAGCTTCAGCCTTCGAGTGTCTGGGCGTGACAGCACAATGACTTTTCACATTTTCTCACTTTTGTCCCTTCTGGGAGGTGAGAAGGGACAAAATGGTACTCAGGGATTGGCATTACCACTGTTGGCATTGCAGGGGAACAGGAGGTGAAAGCTGAAGATGGCTACCAATGACAGGAAGATAGCAGAGAACACTGGGTGGGCTATGATCTCAAGGGACAGATGGTAGGTTTCAGCCTGTCCATCTCTATCTACCAAAGATTGTAAGACATAGCCATGTTCGTCTGGAATATGATGATGATGATGACGATACACTTTTTATATATTCTGCCCTTCTCCCCGAAGGGACTCAGAGTGGATTACAGTATATATAAAGCAGACAAAGGCAAACATTCAATGCCTTAGTTACAATCACACAAACAATGAGACACACAACACAGAAAAAGGCAAAGGCTTATCCTTTCATTTCCGGCTTTGGAGGCTCATCTCTGGCCCTGGGGAAATGCTCTTCTCCATTTTCAAGCTGAGGAGCCTGCATTGTTACCTCCTGTTCGTATGGCATGATTGCTTCGAGTGTCTTTTTGCTTTTTCCCCGCTGAAGAGGTACCTATTCACATTTGCATGTTTTCAAGCTGCTAGGTTGGCAGGAGCTAGAGCTTACAGCAGAAGCTCCCCTTGACCGGGAATGTGGTGCGCACCGAGAATGTGGCGCAGCTGGCTAAGTGTCAGCTGCATAAGATCTCTCTGACCAGTAGGTCATGAGTTCGAGGCCTGCCCGGGTCGAGGTGGGTGCTCAACCTTTAAGTGTAGCCTGCTGTCGACCTTTGCAGCCCGAAAGACAGTTGCCTCTGTCAAGTAGGAGATAAAGGTTCCACATTAAGTGGGGAGGCAAATTTTGACTGAATTATGAGGCCATTAAAGAACTCCAGGAACGCTGAGGAATGCGGAAGGAACAACAAGGGACGTTGGGAACAGTGAGAGATTAGGAGTGCATCAGCTCCCTCTGGTGGCCAGATTTTGCCTCTGTCTGTCTATATGTGTGTATGTGGAAACAGCAGGGATTGTCTGCTAAGTATGTGTACCTGTAATCTGCTCTGAGTCCCCTTCAGGGTGAGAAGAGCGGAATATAAATAAAGTGTATTATTATTATTGACCTTCAGATTTGAACTGCTGACCTTCACATCAGCAGTTCAGCAACACAAGGATTTAACCCATTGTCCCACCGCGGCCCCTATGCAGAGTCTCCTATGAGGTCTCTGTTGAAAATTTATGTGCCAGTGAGAAGAGAGGCATGTCTGCCTGTGTGTCTGCTCATGCACATTCAGGCGTGTTACTGGCCACAGAACTAGCACCAGATGCAGCCCTTAAAGCTAAAAAAAAGTTGCACATTCCTTCTTTAGAGATTACTACTTTTACGGCCCTTTCACTCCAAGTGCTGAGAATTAAGACTGCCCAATATATTTTTCTCCGTCAGTGAGAGATCAGTGCTGAACTTTGGCTGCATTACTCCCTGTGTATAAATAAATATAAATAATCCCATCTCAGGAACCCTTGGAAGCAAAATAGTGCACCTTGGAGAAATAAATTGTTCAAAGATGGTAGAATTTCAAGCTTGTGAGGCACAGTGCCTTTTACTGGCATTATCAGCATTTGTATTGAGCCGTGACCTTTAAGCTCATCAAGACCTGCTTAGCTTTGGGATCCTTGAAGCCAGAAACATCACAGCCAGCACTTCTGTTCTGAGAGGGCAAAACTCCTTCGGCATTTGTTTTCAAGGCTTTGGGGCATACAGTCTCTGCAGAAACCGGTCAGTCGTTTTAGCAAGTGAACCTCAAATATTTCAGAGAGAGTTGTTATTCTGCAGATAGCTCCCTTATTATTGTTAACTGATTGGTGGGGAAGTCAAATCCTGATCAGATCTTCAAAGTGTTAATTTAGCAAGAAATTAATAACGTTGGAGCATTTTGCTTATTGCAAATCCCGGTGTACAGTTTTCACTGGGGCGTTCCTCTGCAAACAAGAAAAAGAGCTGAGCAAAAGCAGTGTCTTGAAGCCATTACTGGTTGGCTGCGGGCCAATAGATTGAGGGTGAATCCAGCAAAGACGGAGATACTGTGGCTGGGCCGCCTGGTGGGTGATGAGGTCCGGCTGCTTAGCTTGGATGGTGAGGCATTATGCCCGACATCCTCAGTAAAGAGCCTTGGGGTCTTAGACCAGAGATCGACCTGGCCGCGGTGCTGTCGATGGAAGCCCAGGTCTCCACCGTCAGCAAAACTGCTTTCTTCCATCTGCGGCAAGCTAAGGCGTCTGGCCCCCTACTTATCCAGAGGCACGACTTGGATATGGAGCGGTGCTCCAAGCCACGGTCATCTTGAGACTGGACTACTGTAACGTTCTTTACATTGGCCTGCCCTTCTCAGTGATCCAGAAACTAAAGCTCGTCCAGAATGCCGCTGCCCGATTTCTCACTGGGACCCCAGTGAGATGTCACATAACAACAGAATTCCAGCAGCTCCATTGGCTTCCGGTCGAGCACCGGATCCCCTTCAAGGTGGTGTTAACCTTCAAGGCCTTGCATGGTCTGGGGCTGCTGTATCTGAGGGACCGTCTCTTCCCCTACCAACCCCAGCGGTCATTTTGATCCGAATAAATGAATCTCCTGGAAGTGCCACCTTTTAAAGCAATTCGCCTCACATCGACCCGGCGCAGAGCCTTTTCTGTAGTAGCGCCGTCAATCTGGAACACGCTTCCAAGTGATATGCGGGCCTTGCATGATCTACTCTCTTTCCGCAAGGCCTGCAAGACCCACCTTTTCTGGCTATCCTTCGATCGCTAAGCTGGAAAATCTTTATTGGTCTAGTTCAGGGGTTCTCAACCTTTCTAATGCCGTGACCCCTTAATACAGTTCCTCATGTTGTGGCGACCCCCAATCATAAAAGTATTTTAGTTGCTATTGTAATAACTGTAATATTTCTCCTCTTATGAATTGTAAATATCCAATATGCAGGATATATTTTCATTCACTGGACCAAATTTGGCACAAAAGACCCCATACACCCATATTTAAATACCGCTGGGGTTGGTGGGGGGATTGTCATTTGGGAGATGTAGTTGCTGGGATTTATTGTTCAATAGAAGCACATTCTGAACTCCACCAACGATGGAATTAAACCAAACTTGGCACACAGAACTCCCATGGCCAACTAAAAGTACTGCAAGGGTTTGGTGGAAATTGACCTTGAGTTTTGGAGTTGTAGTTGACCTACATCCAGAGAGCACTGTGGCCTCAAGCAATGATGGATCTTGGCCAAACTTGGCACAAATCCTCAATATGCCCAAATGTGAACACTGGTGGAGCTTGGGGAAAATAGACATTGACATTTGGAAGTTGAAGTTGCTGGGATTTATAGTTCACCTACAATCAAAGAGCATTCTGAACCCCACCACCAATGGCATTCAGCCAAACTTCCCACACAGAATCCCCATGACCCACAGAAAACCATGTATTTTCTGATGGTCTTTAGTGACCCCTCTGACACCCCCTCGCGGCCCCTCTAGGGGTCCCGACCCCCAGGTTGAGAAACGCTGGTCTAGTTTAATATGTTGTTTTACTCCTGTGATGCTTTTATATGTTTGTAAGCTGCTGCGAGCCCTCGGGGAGTGGCGGCATACAAGTCCGAATAATAAATAAATAATAAATAAATGTCACATACACTTAGGTGTAGAGGTCACATACACGGTCATCTCAAGACTGGACTACTGTAACGCCCTCTACATCGGCCTACCTCTGTCAGTGATCTGGAAGCTCAAATTGGTACAAAATGCGGCTGCTCGGCTTCTGGCAGGAGCCCCGATGAGATGTCACATAACACCACTCCTAATGCAGCTGTATTGGTTGCAGATTGGGCACCGGATCACTTTCAAAGTGATGGTACTTACCTTTAAGGCCATACATGGTCTAGGGCCGATGTACCTGAGGGACCGCCTCACCCCCTACCAACCCCAGAAATTGCTCCGTTCTGAAAACCATGATTTACTGGAAATCCCTAGTTTTAAGACCTTGCATATAACTGCAACCAGACGTAGAGCTTTTACCGTAGTGGCGCCATCTCTCTGGAATACTTTGCCACTTGAAGTTCGTGCTTTGCGGGACTTACCAGCTTTCTGCAAGGCATGCAAGACACACCTGTTTTGGCAGGTCTTTGAATTTTGTTAATGTTTTAAATTGTTTTAAACTGTTTAGATGTTGCTGTTCTTGTAATACGCTCCGAGCCCCTGGGGAGTGGCGGCGTATAAGATGGAATAATTAATAAATAAATAATCCATATGCAATGAATACAAACTGTATTTGAGAGACAGAACAATTTGAAACTACAGCTGAAATGAAACCAGCTATAATAGCAGCTGAGGTTAAGATAGTCGGGAGGCACTGTTCTCGGTCCCACCTCCTTTGCTGGTGTCATTGGTGGGGATGAGAGACAGGGCCTTCTCAGTGGTGGCCCCTCAGCTGTGGAACTCTCTCCTCAGTGAAATCAGATCAGCTCCCTCCCTCCTGACCTTCAGAAAGAAACTGAAAACTTGGCTATGGGACCAGCTTATTTCACGGGCAGTGCAAATAAGCAGCAATGAAGTAAACATAGTAGAATTGGATGGCCCCTGGACTATGACTTTGGATTTGTGTGGTTTTAATAGCTGGTTATACTGTTTTAATGTAATGTGTTAATATGCTAGGATTTTTAATTTTAATGTTTTATATTTATGTATGTATATTGTATCTGTTGTTGTATGGCATTGAATATTGCCCACTTGGAAGCCACTCTGAGTCCCCTTCGTTGGGTGAGAAGAGCGGGGTAAAAATATAGTAAATAAATACTATACGCTATGGAATGCACTGCTTTCCGATGTTCGTGCCCTTACAGATCTGCTGGCATTCCGGAAGGCGTGCAAAACCTTCCTGTTTCGGCAGGCTTTCTGGGATTAAGGCTGTAATTCTCTGGCTACCCATCCTCGTGCTGTATATTACCCTGACGAATTGTACTTTCATCTGTTGTCATCTGCTTGCTGTGTATTTTACCGTGCTTTTTATTGCGTTTTTACTGTGTTTTATTGTGTTATACTGTGTTATACTGTGCTTTTAAACTGTAAATCCACTGTGTGAGTCGCCCCGAGTCACACCGGGAGTGGCGACTAACAAGTGCGAATAATAAATAAATAAATAAAAATCCTAGAAATGAGTGCCACCTTTAAAATCTCACTAAATGTGTATGAATATAGAGATTGCCCTTTAAATGAAGATGGGAGGTGAAGGTTAGTCTTTATATATATTCTTTCAGGTCTTCAGCGTAGTATGTCATGGCTTTGTAAGATAACAACGGTTTTGTGCATTTTAGAAAGCAGAATTTTCAAGTGTACAAGAGCTTTCAATATTTGTTCATTATTGTTTGATAACAAGTAGTCAACCTCTTAAGTTAACTGGCCTACCACTCCTTTTAAATGTAACCAGATCTTCTTTTCCACAGACACAATGGCACTTTTTACCCCCCATATGTGCCAGAACATGAAGGTGCCCGAGTCAGCATCCATTTTATCTATTAATTGTTAATCTATTATATTTTATCCTCCCTTTCACCTGATCTAGATGGGTGACTTATGTGTTGGTTTTTTTCTTTTTTCTTTTTCAGAGATGCCAAAAATATGGCAAAAGATGTTAATGATGCTTTGGTGGAGATCTTAATTGCGGAGAAAGGAGTTGATAAACTGGATGCTCTAAATATTTTGGCTACGTTAAGAGAGGAACAGAGGTATCTGCAAGACATCTGGGCATAAGAACTGGTGTTAGTGCCTTGATCTTCAGTTTGAGTTATTTTAACTCCCCTGAACGGTTTGAAAGGGCAAACCTTTCAACTTACACTGTAATCACTTACGTCATTTTGTCTCATGCTGAATTTATTTTTTTTCCCTAGTCAAAGTATGTCTGTCATTCAGAGAGCCTTTTCACAACCCAGGAATGACATCATTTGGTGCCTCCTAATTTTTCAACAATTCTGTCAGTGCCTTTTTTCTGTGTAAAATTTGAGAGATGGGATTTATTTTGGTTTGGAGTTCTGGATAAAATAAACATGGTTACGGGGATTTTAAGAGGCACTAAATTGATGTATCTGAGGGAAAAGGTATAATGACATTCTTCTCTGCATATAATGTTTGTTACAGATAGGCAAATGGAGAGATTAAATAGAATATTTCAAAATAGTGTAGAAGGTTCGATGTGTAGAAGAATTTTCTTGCTAATTATTTCATTGATCTATCCTTTGAGTCTAATTGTTTCATTTCAAGAATCCAAATTTTGAGAGAAAAGAAAAAAAGCAATGCACACAGCTATTTATAACATATTTATTATCGGTTTGCATATTTCTGCTGCTATATATCAACTTCACATTTGGCTAATTAAGCTGAGTCTTATTTACTTAGACCCCCTGGTAGTGCAGCAGATTAAACCACTGAGCTGCTGAACTTATTGACCGAAAGGTTGGCTGTTCATATCCGGGGAGCGGGATGAACTCAGGCCCGGATTTTCCATAAGGCCACCCTAGGCCACAAACTAGGGGCGCAGCTATAGGGGGGTGCCAGATCCGGACTCCCCAAAATAAAAAAAATTTAAATCTTCTGGCGTGCCTGCACGCAGAGCACCATAGGCCCCTCCGACTCTTCCTCGCTCGTGTCGGGTGCCCCTCCTTCCTTCACTCAAGGAGCGGCACCCGGCGTGAGCGATGAAGACACGGAGCGAAGCCGCGTCAGAGGCCCTAGGGAGCGAGGAAGACGCGGAGGAAAGCCCCGCCCCTAGTGCCTCTGACATGCATGCTCAGCATCGCCCCGGGGACGTGGCTTCCAATGTGTGGCCTAGGGCACCACAAAGAGTTGATCCGGGCCTGGATGAACTCCCGCTGTTATGCCCAGCTTCTGCCAACCTAGCAGTTCGAAAACATGCAAATATGAGCAGATCAATCGGTACAGCTTCTGCGGGAAAGGAATGGCGCTCCATGCAGTCATGCTGGCCACATGACCTTGGAGGTGGCTACAGACATCGGCGGCTCTTCGGCTTAGAAATGGAGATGAGCACCACCACCCCGAGTTGGACACAACTGGATTCAATGTCAGGGGAAATCTTTACCTTTACCATATCTGTTTAGAAGTAAGTCTTCCTGAGTTCAACAGGAATTACTTACAAATAAGCAGACAGCTTGTGACCTCAATACAGTTATGTAGAAGTTGGAATCAAAGTGGCCCATTTTTTTTTTAAAAAAAATGTATTTGTCTTAAATCACTGCAAAAATGAGAGGTTGGTATAAATGTTTCAGTTGTAATTAATACAGAATTTTTAAAACCAAAAATTTGTCTTCTTTGAAAGAAAAACAAGCTTTCCACACCATGTTTGGAACCACAGCATCAAAGTGGCATGTGATAATCTGAAATTAATTCTGTGTGTGAAAAGTCACCATATTAGTTTTCTGTTCTGATGCTAGAATCCTGGTTGTGGCTTTCAGACCAATGAGTCCAATGCAAATTATTTTTGTGGGAGTTAAGCATACGGTTAATGATCATTTTAAACCAGGAGGTGGAAGTACTAAAATTGCCTGGATTATGCCCAGGGTTTCTACGAATATGTATTTTGATTTACAGTCAGGGTTTTAAAACTCTGAAACAAGCTCTGTGTTCATTTTTTTTCCTTCTTTGACTGTGTTGTAGAAATATTATCTGATCAAGTGGAAAGGCCCAGCTTATTTCAGCACTTTAACTGCGAAAGATAGAAGGTGGTTTGTTTGTTTGGTGTCAGGAGCGACTTGAGAAACTGCAAGTCACTTCTGGTGTGATAGAATTGGCTGTCTGCAAGGATGTTGCCCAGGGGTCGCCCAAATGTTTGATGTTTTACCATCCTGTAGGAGGCTTCTCATGTTCCCACATGGGGAGCTAGAGCTCGACTGACGGGGAGTTCACTCCCCGGATTCGATCCGCCAATTTTTGGTTGACCAGTTCAGCTGGCACATGGGTTTAACCCATTGTGCCACCGGAGGCTCCAAAAGATAGAAGTCAGCTGCTTGTTCTGCAGCACTGACATACAATAGTGCTTAAAGATAGAAGCAATCTTACCTGTCCGAATGCATCTCTCCCTATGAACCGGCAAGATGTTTAAGATCATCCGTGCTCTCGGTCCTGCCTTCTTCGCAGGCGCGACTGGTGGGGATGAGAGACAGGGCCTTTTCAGTGGTGGCTCCTCGGCTTTGGAACGCCCTCCCTGGAGACATCAAATTGGCCCCCTCCCTCCTGACATTTCGCAAGAAAGTCAAGACCTTGCTGTTTGAGCAGGCATTTGCTGATGAAATATAAAGGTTTAATTAGATATATGGAATGACGACAATGTGATGGAAAGTGATTTCAACATGACGCTGAGATTGTAATTATATGTTTTAACTGCTAATTGTTGTGCTATATGGTCATTGTTTGGTTTGTTACTTATGTTTTCGATTGAAGGGCAGAGACTGCCTTGTGTAAACCGTCCCGAGTCGCCTTCGGGCTGAGAGGGGCGGTATAAAAATATGACAAATAAATAAAATAACTAAATTATTGTATGTCAGTGCGACAGAATAAGCACAGAAGCTTTAGAAGGTAAGTCTTATTTGGATTTATTATGTCCTGCTGCCAAAGATTGTTTAAAATGAGAACATGTTTTGAAGATGTTAAGGAAAAAGCTCTGTAACCTTAATTTCATGTTCCTTTTTCGTGTACCCTTCAAAATGCTAATAATAGTATATCTGGGTATTTTATGGATCTGTAACTGGAAAGGTGATTGATTGCACTGTGCTAGACCTCAGATTTTATGGACACTGATGACGGCGCATCTGTCCTGAACTGATAATAGAATAAAAGAAGAATGCCGCTTCTTAGAACGATTGTTGTATCATATTGTTTCTAACTATCTTGTTCTTCTGCAGAAGTAGTAAAAGAGAAGTAATATGAAAGAGGGAGAGAAAGAAGATATATCTTACCAATTAGACGTAGCAGGCATCGTCATAACATACTTAGTACAGCATACTTTCTCCCATGTGATGGAGAAGTTGGGATAAGTGTTTCCAAAGACTCAGGACATCTCTGTTAATAATCAGTTTATTTACAAATTTACAAGTTGACAAACAGTGGCAAGGTGCAATGGTATACAAAAGCAATGTCACTTGAAGAGCAAGGCCAAAGAGACCTCCCTCGCCATACAGTTAGATCTGATCAAGGCAAAAGGCTCCTTTTCCACCTGGCGCTCTCCAACTTCTTATGAAGCTCAAATCTAACCATCTTTCTTTCAGCTTGCCATTTAAAAATATGTGGGTTTTGCTTTTGATATGTGTCCCTTGAATGCACAAGACCAAGGTTACTGTTAAATCTCAGCATGTTCAGGGGGGGAAAGGATACACGATGGAAAGAAGTATACAAAATGATGTGTGCTGGGGATTGAAGCTGATCTCTTTTAATAGTATTAGAACCAGAGTCACACAATGAAGTTGAGTGTTCAGAACACATGAAAGCAATCACATAACATATAGTTTGACTGTGCATTTTATTTCCACAGTAAGTATTACGCAAACTTCTGGGGGAATGTAGCTATAGATGTCTACACCTCCAGTGTCAGATGCAGTCTGCCTCTAAGTAGCATTGGCTGGGAAACACAAATGAGAAATTGCGGCGGCACTCGGGTCATGTTTGTGCATCTCCTAGAGCAGGGGTGCTCACACTTTTCCAGCATGCGAGCTACTTATAAAACAACCTACCCACTACTCAGAGAGCCATAAAAGCAAAATATTTGGAAATGTATTTCAGTGAGAACCATATAATATATTTTAAGACTGAATTCAACTAAATGCGAGTATAATAAGCCCCTGAATTTATTCATAATAATAATGATAATATTCATTCAGCCTCTGCTACTACTACTACTAATAATAGTAACAACAACAATAGGTTCCTAGAATAGAAGGAGACCTCCAAGGGCCATCCAGTCCAACCTCCTTCTGCCATAAGGGAAAAACACAAAGCATTCCTCACAGATGGCCATTCAGCCTCTGATAATAATAATAATAATAACAATGGGTTCCTAGAATAGCAGGAGATCTCCAAGGGCCATCCAGTCCAACCTCCTTCTGCAGCTGGGCGGCGCCAGGAGCCTGGGGGCGGGACTGAGCCTTCCTCCCACTGTGCCTGTGATCTACCAGGACGCCCTAGGCGATCTACCAGTAGATCGCGATCTACCTAATGAGCACCCAGGGAGGTCTAAGGTAATTCTAAATGGTAAGTGAACATCATTTTGGCGCCCCCAAAACATTGTTTGCCCCCGTCTGCGCATGCCCAAAGCTCCTGCCTGAAGGCGCCCCTCAGGAGAAAACCACCACTCACCACCGGCCGTGGAAGGAAAAGGGAGAGAAAGGCTCCCTTACAGCGCAGTGGCGAACTGGTGGCTGTGTAGTGGCTCGCACGAGGCCACGCCCTTCCTTCTCGCACCCCGCACCCCCCCAGCCTTGCGCGAGGTCTGTTTAGGCTTCGGCTTCAGCGCCTGCAGGAGCTTCTGGGCATGCACGGAGGTTTCGCACATGCGCAGTGGCTCTGAAGCTCAACTTCAGCTCCGGAGCCACTGCGCATGCGCGAAAATCTCCGCGCATGCGCAGTAGCTCCAGAGCTGAAGTTGAGCTCCAGAGCCACTGCGCATGTGTGGAAATCTCTGCACCTGCCAAGAAGCTCCTGCAGGCGCTGAAGTTTAAACAGGCTTAACAGGCTTCAGTGCCTGCAGGAGCTTCTGGGAGGTTTTCGCGCATGCGCAGTGGCTCCAGAGCTCAACTTTAGCTTTGGAGACACTGGGCATGCGCGAAAACCTCAGCGCATGCCCGGAAGCTCCTGCAGGTGCTGAAGCCGACACAGTAGCAGGGAGGTTTGCTACGCTGGCGCGGCGGCGCCCTTCCAAGATGGCGCCCCACGCAGCTGCGTCCTTCGCGTATACGTAAGACCGCCCCTGTGAGCACCCCTGTCCTAGAGAATTCTCTGTGTGAACAGAACTCCCGATTAAATAACTCTTTGGTCTGATCCAACATGGATCGTATGGTCTTTTGACACTATTTTATGGGAAGAGCAGTCTTTTCTTTAACATTCAGCCCTGCTTCAAGAAAGGAGTGGTTGTCCCATACTTTTTCATGCCCATCAAACAAATTTGAAGACATTTCTCTTTGGGAAGGAAATCTTCTCGCATACTAGCTCTATCACTTCGACAACTCAATCAGAATATGTTTAAATATATAATAAGGCTTCTCAAATTGAATTCTTTTAATATTTATTCCATGTACTGCAGAAAAGCGTTTTAAATATAAATGAAACATTTCCCCAAAATACTACTTAAAGGCAGGGGTGTAAATTCCCAGTAGCCTAGCAACAAGATAAACCTACATGTGGCAAGCGAGAAGAGTGGTGCCCAGAGTCTCCCACACACAGGAGTGTGAAGGAACAATGTGGAAACTTGATATCTGAGCTCCAAAGGTCGACTAGATGGTGCTGCAGAAGAGGAAACACATGCAGCTCCCAACTGCAGAAGTTGTCTTCCTCTAGTGAGGATGGTAATTCACAACAGCAAATGTGTGGGTTACATATCGAGCTTTTTGTTACATGTCCAATTCTAAGCAGTAAGAAGAGGCTCCTGGGAATGATAACATCTCTTTTGCCCAAGGATCTGCAAGGGAAGCTAGTTTTGCAGATATCCACATGCAGATACGAAACAGTCCTAAACAAGAGTCAACAGAAAGCCACATGTTCCAGGAGTCAATCCAAGAGGGAAGGTTGGTGATAGAGGGGAGGAAAGAGTGGGCTGAGTTGACTTACATCTGATTATCCATCTACCAACTCAGTTTTGTTGGAGCATGCAAGAAATCAGTGTTTGTGTGTCAACTGTAAAGATGCATGAAGCTGATTGGTCAGGCTACGCCTGGGGAGATAGATGAGCCTGGGACATTTGAATACTGTTACATTTTTCAGGCTTGTGCTATGCAGGTGCCCACAGAATGAAGCTGAGAGAGATAGGCAGCGCTTGCTTCATGAGTTGCTGAAGAAAGACCATTTAAATCTCTCATAAAAGGACATGTGAGTCAATGCAACTGATCATATGATTGTAAATATGTTGTTCTGAATTACGAAGAGTAAAGTATTCTTTATTGTTCATCTGCGTGGCATATTTTCTTTCTCTGTCAAGGCAGTGTGTGGGCTGATCAAACATGAATTACACGTGGTTTATTTTACATTAAGTATCTCCTTCTGATACTGCTCAGAGGGCTACTGAAGGAGGATAGCTTTTGTCAGAAGTCTGAATTGACCATTGACAGAAGGTTACACTTTGCCCACACTGCTGGATGAAAGGGAAGGAAGAGAAGAAGGTTGGGACAGCTTGGAGTTGCCATCAAATAACATTTAAGGCAGGGGTGCCCACACTTTTTCAGCATGCGAGCTACTTATAATAAAACCAAGTCAGAAAGATCTACCTACCTCCTCAAGGCTGGAGAGGGGAGGGATGGGGGCGGGGCTTGGTGCGGCTTGGCTCCGACCCCTTCTGGCTTCGGCACTCCCCGCAGCTTCTCCAGGCCTGAGGATGGCAATGCCAAGCCAGTGGTGACATAGCTAGCACAAGGCTGGCTTGGCATTGCCACCCTCAAGCCTGGAGAAGCTGCTAGGAGTACCGAAGCTTGGGCGGGGGCGGGGCTTGGTGCAGCCTGGCTCTGCCCCCCTCTGAGAAGCGCCCCCATCTGGCTGGGATCGACCTCCTTCAGTCCCGGGATCGACTGGTCGATCGTGATCAACTTCCTGGGCAGCCCTGATTTAGGGGCCACCCATTTCTCAACTGGAAAAAGGGACAAATGAGGTTACATCCTATTTGGACTACTGCAATGTGCTCTATGTAGGGCTGCCTTTGAAAAGTGCTCAGGATCCTTGGTCCAAAGAGTTGCTGTCAGGTTGCTAAGTGGGCTGGCTATCACGCAACAACCTTGTAGCAAAAGCTGGCCGCCGGTCTCTTTTAGGGCACAATTCATATTGTGGGTTTTGACCAATGATACAACTTATGAGTCCTGTATGAGCCCATAAGAATTCTAAGATCGTTTTGAAAAATATTTCTCTTTGTTCCAACTCCGTCTCAGATTCATTTGGTGGGGACGAGAGAGAGGGCCTTCTCACAGATTTTGGAATGCTCTCTCTAAAGAGCCCAGGACAGCATTCTCTCCTTCCATGGGCAGGTCAAAACCTTTCTATTCTGTCAGGATGTTATAAGCCAACTGGACTCATTGCACAGTCTTGTTTTCAATTATTTTTCAGGGTTTATATTTATTTATTTATGTATTCAATTTGTACACCGCCACTCCCAGAGGCTCGGGGCGGTTTACAAAATTTCAGCACAACAATAAATAAAACCATACACATTAAAATATCATTAAGACTCGAAGGCTTGTCTAAACAAGAAGGTCTTACAAGCTTTGCGAAAAGTTACCAAATTTTGCAAAGCCCGAGTCTCAGGGGGCAGATCATTCCACAAAACTGGTTGTGAGCTTCTGCTCTAGGTCACTTTTAAGTGTTGTTATTATTAGTTTAATGCCATTTTAATGTATTTTAACCCTGTTTTGATTTTGTATTGTTGTTTTACCTTGTATTTCCTGGTGCTGTGAGCCGCCCCGAGCCCTCCGGGAGTGGCGGCATAGAAGCCGAAAGATAAATAAAGATAAATAAATAAAACTGGGGCGATGATAGAGAAGGCCCTTCGTTGGGTTGTCATCAGGTGGTAAGCCTTCACGCCAGGAACATCTAGGAATATAGCCAGGGAGTGGGGAAAATTTCTGCTGCTCTGCCGGAATTCATGCCCATTACCAGTTCTGTATCAAAATAGTTTGCAGTATGTATGAAGGAAAGCAGGCACATTTTGGTTTATATGTCATAATACAGTACAAGTAAATATGGGGGATTTGTTTGTGAACTTTGCATTGATACACACAACTGCAGATAATAAATCTTTTGAAAAAAGAGCCTCTTATTTTGGAGGACCTACAAAATGTTTAGAGAACATATTTTGTTGAATGCAGATACAGGATGGTAGTTTACAGGAAAATTTCTCCTGTTATATTAATAACAAGAGACTTCTGTTGTATTGAAACAACTGGTTGTTATAGGTTTTTCGGGCTGTATGGCTATGTTCTAGAAGCATCCTCTCCCGACCTTTTGCTTGCATCTATGGTTGGCAACCTCAGAGGTTGTGAGGTCACAACCACTGAGGATGCCTGCCATAGATGCAGGAGAAACGTCAGGAGAGAACGCTTCTAGAACATGGCCATACAGCCTGAAAAACCTACAAAAACCCAGTGATTCCGGCCATAAAAGCCTTCGACAATACATTGAACTGAAACAAGTTTCAGTCTACTCAAAGATTTAGGAAGCCTAGAGAGTTCAGGCAACTAGGGAGAAAAAAGAGATCTTGCTCAAATCCTATACAGTGTTCCCTCACTTATTGCTGGGGTTAGGTTCCAGGACCTCCCGCAATAAGTGAAAAACCGCGATGTAGGGATTCTGTATTTATTTCAATATTTATACATTATTTAGTAGTTATATACTGTTTTAAGTCTTTATAAACTTAAAATAAAGTGAAGGAAAGGAAGGAAAGGCCCTTCAAGGCTGGAGGGAGGGAGGACTGAGGAGGGAAAGAGCCTTGGAGAGCGGTGGCGGCAAAACCTCACAAAAGCAAAAATACCATGATATATATTTTAAATATATTTGAAATCTGCAAAACAGTGAGTCCTCAATAAGCAAACCGTGAAGTAGCTGTACGTGAACACTATACTCCTATCACACAGGAAGTATGACAAAGGGTAAGTTGGTCAAATGCACTGAAACTAAACCCTTTAAATGCACCAAACTGACACAGTACAGATGTAATCATGACTAAGATAATGTAAAATGTTTAGCCATGGGCTTTAAAGACATCCAACAGATTTATGTGCATTTAAAATGCAGTGATGTGATTAGGTTTCCTTAACTCGGGGCAGGTATGGTGAAAGGTTGGAATGGAGCCTGCAAGGCACAATAGTTCTCATTATCATGCATTAAACTTTAAAAAAAATAGCAGGACATCTTATTAAAGTAAACAGCCTTCACCTGGATGGTGGGTGGGCATCATAAAAGGATGAACTCATTGCTAACACGTAAAGAGAAGATCGTGCCAGCTATCATTCTATGGAAAGGAATGTTTTAAACCAGTGTTTCCCAACCTTTGTTGAGCCGCAGCACACTTTTAACATTAAAAAAAATCCGGGGGCACACCACCAACCAAAATGACACAAAATGACACACTAACACAGCAAAGAACAGCTGGGGGATGGTGGCCTGCTGGGAGCAGCTGCTGGGAGTGCTGAAGCCGAGGGAGGGGGAGGAGCCAGGTCGCGCCATGCCTTGCCTCCTCCCCCAGCTTCAGCTCTCCCACAGCTTCTCCAGCCTTGAGGGCAGTGCCAAGCCAGCCGTGGCAGAGCCAGCACAATGCTGGCTTGGCACTGTCCCCTCAAGGCTGGAGAAGCTGTGGGAGAGCTGAAGCTGGGGCGGAGCCAGGCCACCATGCCCCCCCCCCTGGCTTCCGCTCTCCCACAGCTTCGCCAGCTTTGAGGGGGCAGTGCCAAGCCAGCCGTGGCAGAGCCAGCACAATGCTGGCTTGGCACTGTCCCCTCAAGGCTGGAGAAGTTGTGGAGAGCTGAAGGGGGAGGGGGCGGAGCCAGGCCACACCATGCCCCACCCTCCCCTGGCTTCAGCTCTCTCACAGATTCTCCAGCCTTGAGGGGGCAGTGCCAAGCCAGCGGTGGCAGAGCCAGCACAATGCTGGTTTGGCACTGTCCCCTCAAGGCTGGAGAATCTGTGGGAGAGCTGAAACCGGGGGGAGAGGGCGGAGCCAGGACGTACCATGCCCCGCCCCTCCCCTGGCTTCAGCTCTCCCACAGCTTCTCCAGCCTTGAGGGGGCAGTGCGAGTGAGGGGTGGGAGTCATGGCCCCTGTCCCCGGTGCCGCTCTCCGCCATGACTCCCACCCCTCGCTCGCTGAAGCCGCGCGGAGGAGGAGGAGCATGAGCGGTGGACGGGCTTCACTGGGCGGGGCTCCACTCGGCTTCAGTGAGCGAGGGGTGGGAACCATGGCAGATTGGAGGCTAGCTGGGGAAACGGCCAAAGGAGGCGGCACCCCAGCCCCTTCTTTTTCTTCGCCGCCACCCGGCCCTTCCTCCTCCTCCCCCAAGCAGCTGGAGTTCGGCAGGAGGAGGAGGGAAGGAAGGGGGGCAGAGAGCTTTTCTCACGGCACAGCAGGAGATCCATCACAGCACACTACTGTGCTGTGTCACAGTGGTTGGGAAACACTGTTTTAAACGATTCTGGGGACCAAGGGGAAGAAAATGGAGACAATTTTTGTAGCACTTAAAATTTAGAAGCAAACAAAATAGGCCAAGATTTTCCAGGTTTTTGACCCTTGGAGCAGTGTCCAAAGATCCTATACAGAGCTCAAGCTTTCAATTCCCCACAGAGTGAGGTGGAAGCAGAGCAGGGTGAAGCTCTGGATTCAAAGCTCCCCTGGGCTCTCCTCATGCCTCCAGTTCAACTAGACCAGTGTTTCTCAACCTGGGGGTCGGGACCCCTGGGGGGGTCGTGTGGGGATGTCAGAGGGGTCGCCAATGACCATCAGAAAACAGTATTTTTGTTGGTCATGGTGGTTCTGTGTGGGAAGTTTGACCCAATTCTATAATTGGTGGGGTTCAGAGTGTTCTTTGATTGTAGGTGAACTATAAATCCCAGCAATTAGAGCTCCCAAATATCAAGGCCTATTTTCCCCAAATTCCACCAGTGTTCACATTTGGGCATATTTAATATTCATGCCAAATTTGGTCCAGATCCATTATTGTTTGAGTCCACAGTACTCTCTGTATTTAGATGGACTACAACTCCAAAAACTCAAGGTCACCGCCCACCAAACCCTTCCAGTATTTTCTGTTGGTCATGTGTGCCAAGATTGGTTCAATTCCCCCATTGGTGGAGTTCAGAATGTTCTCCGATTGTAGGTGAACTATAACTCCCAGCAACTACAACTCCCACATGACAATATCAATCCCCCTGCCCCCACCTCACCAGTATTCAAATTTGGGTATATCGGGTATTTGTGCCAAATTTGGTCCTGTGAATGAAAATACATCCTGCATATCAGATATTTACATGACGATTCATAACAATAGCAAAATTACAGTTATGAAGTAGGAACAAAAAAAATTTATGGTTGGGGGTCACCACAACATGAGGAACTGTATTAAGGGGTCGCGGCATTAGGAAGGTTGAGAAACACTGAACTAGATACTTAGATCACTCCTGACCTCAGAGACTCCCGACTGCAGCAAAAGGATGTCTGCCTGTAGGGTTTTTGCATGATCACAACTCTGGGCTGGTACTTCGTATGCTTTGAAGAGTCTTTACAAACACAGACTCAATACAGCCATGGGCAGACATACCCAAAATAGCTACACAAGTACAGATGGCTTTCAGTCCATTTGGGGAGAACTTTTAATAAGGTTTTTGTGAAACCACATCTAAGTAAAAGCTGTTTGGGGCAAGCTTTTCCCCCCTGTAGCACATGTAACCACTTAAAATACTGGTGCAGCTATCATTTTTCTTTTTATTTCCTGTCCAAGTTTGGGTGCTTTTCGTTCAGCCTCGTTGCATACCACAGTTCTCTATCCAGCTCTTAGTACAAAAAACAGGAAAGAGTCAGAAAGCGGAAAAGCAATGCCTTCTACCACAACTTGGAAGGGTTTCTCTTTTGAATTGCAATTCCCAGACTCACCCACCAGCATCGATAGTGGCTGTGTTGCTTGGGGGATTTTGGGACCTACAGTCCAAATAGAAACCTTTCCAATATTTGTATTTTCTAGGACACAAAAAAAAAATCTAAAGTCCTATACATTTCCTACTTTGAGCTCAACCATTTCTAAAGACCCAATGAAGTCTTGCAAGACTGGAGATAAACAGTCCCAAGTAAGGAGGAACCCACTTACACAGGCTGCGCATCCCTTATCCAGATTTTCAAATTCTTAGCGACTTCAAAATCTGAAAATGTCCACATGGGTGGCTGAAAAATAAACACCTTTACTTTCTGATGGACCAATGTACACGGATTTTGTTTCATGCCCAAAATTTAAAGTATTATGCATAACGATTACCTTCAGGTTAAGTGAATATCCTGGTTAGACTTGGGTCCAAGATATCTCACGATGTACCCATAGGGGGAAAAAACATCGTTCCAAAATAGTTAAAATCCAAGCACTTCTGGTTCTAAGCATTTCAGATAAAGGATACTCAACTTATATGGAGATGTTTATATTCTGCCTTTTTTAGGCCTTCAATGTATGGATAACAAGCATAAGGACTGCTGGCATAAAGTGCAAGCCATTGGCCTGAGGCACTAAGCATCAAATTCGTGTGCTTGGAGCAAGCGAAAGAGGGAGCAGCAGACTGTACAAACAGAGCCCAAGATCAAGCATGCAATGCCAACATCCACGGAAAACACAGCCCAGGCTTCCTGTCTCCCCCACCCACCCATTCTTTGTCTCTTTTTTTGTGCTACTAAAATATGCAACATCTTATTTGGTATTTCCTTTAGGAAGAAACATTCAAACTGTACATTTTTCAGTCACTGGTTTGTTGAAGCACTAAAACCTAATGCTTCAAGTTCATTGAAAGATATTGATTTTTTTTTTAAAACAAAAAACAAAACCCAAACAACAGGGCAGTGAACTCACAGCAAATGTGGAGCCAGATGTTTTTATTTTCCTGACAGTGTTGTACCTGTCAGGACTGAAAACACCTTTCTGCACAACTAAGCCCTTCAATTATTTACACAGCACGAGGACAAGATTCACTTACAGCACAGTCCGGAGTGTGTCTACTGGGAAGTAGGTCCCACGGAGCTCAGTGAGGCTAATTCTCAGGCCAAGCAGGCCCGGATTACCCATAAGGCCACCTTAGGCCATGGCCTAGGGTGGCACCTTTGGGAGGGCAGCAGATCCGGACCCCCCCAAAAAAGAAAAAAATAGAAAAAAATTCAAAACAAATTTTAAAAAAAAATATAAATGAGCGCATGCGCATGGTGGCGTAAGCGCCATCCACGGCCACCCCCCTCCTTTGCTCTGCTCCCGCCCTCATCTCCGCCCCCACCTCCTCCGCCAGCACCAGCGCGAGGAGGAGGAAGGAAAGCCCCACCCCCAGAGCCGATGCGGGGCCTCCCCACGGCTCCTCCCTCCCTCCTAAAGCCGTGATTTTGGCTGCTTCTCAGGCCGGCATAGTGGCTTTAGGAGGGAGGGAGGAGCCGGCGAGGAGGCGGGGGCGGAGCCGGGAGGAGCCGGGGCGGACATGGGGGCGGGGCTGAGGAGCAGGGAGGAGCCGGGGCGGGGCGGAGCCTTGGATGCCAAAAGGGCCTGATCCGGGCCTAAGACCAAGGGGTATAGACTGCAGCCCTGCCCGCATCAAAACTTGTAACAACACATTACTCACTATACTTTATGCCATTTACTTCTTGATGAAGTTTTCAAAGGAAACACTTGAGCTTTCTGTCTACACCTCTGCAGGACGAGGCAAAAAAAAGGTGGAACTACAAGTCAAGTGGTTGGTTTGTAACAAATATTCCAGGTCGGCACCCTTGCACTTGTTAGAATTGCACATTTTGCACAAATCTGTGGATCAACAACGCACAGGAATAATTCAATGAGCCGGTTGCAGCTTCCTTTACACAGATGTCCCTGTCCTGGCAGGCTGAAACAGATGAGTTGTGCATGTTTTTGATTTATTCCACCATTTATGCCTGTGTTTACCTCGCCCTCCTGCATCTGTTTTGCAAGCCGCAGTAGCCTGAAGCCTCACCATAAAGTACTCTTCTTGAAGTTCAAAACAGCTTCATGAAGTTCAAAACGCAGACTGAGCTCCGAGGGCTTGACCGGCAGACAATTGGTGTAATTCCATTCAATAATCTATTGTTCTTTTCGTAGTCTCCCACTTGCAGAAAAGCTTTCTCCCGTGGAAGTGGGGTGACGGTCCTTAATCAGCTTTGGACAATTGTGAAAAGCTGAAATAAATGATGAGTCCGATGAACGCTGAGCCAAGCCAGTTGACCTATACAAAATAGCCCGCTTCTTGTTCATAGGTTGAGTATAATTAGGAAGTACAAATTATTGTACTGAAGTACAATACTTTGAAAAGGACCTTTGACTCTTCCGCAGCAAAGGGGGCAGGTACATGACACAAGTACACTTGACTGTGCGGTAATGACTTAGACTCCAGGATATTATACAGTACCTCTTTTTTAATATTCATCATAGTGGTTCAAATCCGTAAAATAGGCATTGGAGTAGGCCTTTGCTGTAAGATGTGGATTAAAGTACTTGTTTTGCTCTTCCAGGATCAAATTATTTTTGTTGAATGCCTGGTAACAAAATGAGAAAAAATAAAAATAACACCTCAGTTAGTACACAGTTGCCATTGACATAATGAAATCCAAACTTGGGTAGATAGCTACTTAAAAATATGTGTAAATACGTTCACTGGAATCCTCGTAGTTCAGCTACTTAGTTATCTCTACTGGATACCAGTCATTAAATTTATCGGAGAGAGGACATTTTTATTTATACAAGAAAGAAGAAAAGTAATATAGGAG
Organism: Anolis apletophallus; assembly: GCA_030556195.1. NCBI lineage: Eukaryota > Metazoa > Chordata > Lepidosauria > Squamata > Anolidae > Anolis > Anolis apletophallus. Next base: position 133,915,489 of record JARBWK010000005.1, read on the forward strand.
ACACAAATGTCAATTGAGCCCTGCGCATGGATCCTTAAATTAAATTTCTGGTTTAAAATTGGTTTTTTGTTTTGTTTTTAGCCCTGTGGGATTGGCTTTCTTATTATTAACCAACGGGTTCCATTCCGGATGGGAAAAAAACACGGGACGATAAACTAAGTAAACTGATTTTTTTTACGAACCACTATTTTGGCAATGGGATATATGAAAGAAAAAAAAGAAATACACCAGCAAATTATAGATGATGAGTTGCAGTACCATGAAAGTGTAGCTAGTGTATATCTTGAATTCAGAGACAGTGATCAGTCTTTCATGTTAGTAAGTCATTTTAAAATTTTAAACCTTCCAAAATACAGAAAATCATTCACCCCAACAAAATTTAATTTATCTTCAGCCTTATTAAAAGGGAGGTATAACAACGTCCCCTACAATACTTGCTTATGCCTTTGTGGTGTCAGTTCAGTGGAGATGATAAGACCTATATTGTTATAGTGTTCCTTCTACAGTGGTTTCTGACATACTTTTATCCACCCAATTCTACAAAGCATTCCTGGAAGAACTGATGAGTTTTACACACACTATTTTCTGGCTGATCGGAATTCAACGGTAACAGTTAAAGGCCTTCTCAGTGGTGGCTCCTCGGCTTTGGAACTCCCTTCCCAGTGACATCAGATCGGCCCCCTCCCTCCTGACATTTCGTAAGAAAGTCAAGACTTGGCTGTTTAAGCAAGCATTCGTAGACGAACTTTAATCAATCGAGATCAAAGGATTAGTATGACGACGAAACGGAAACTGATTTTAAGATTGCGGAGCTGAGATTTGTATTTTGTAGTTTTAACTGTTAATGTATATGGTTTTTATATGATTGTTTTTATCTTATTATGATATGTGGGCACTTGCTGCCGCCTCGAGTCGCCTTCGGGCTGAGAGAGGCGGTATTTTATTTATTTATTTTATTTATTTATTCGGTTTTATATTCCGCTCCTCCCTGCAGGCTCGGGGCAGATCACAGCAACATTCGATAAAAACAACAAAATACAACAATGTTAAAAAACCACAGGGTTACAAATTCTAAAACTCAACACATGGTATAGAACAGTGCTGTCCAACTTCTACTGGACCTAGGGCTGGACTTCCAGTCACTGAAGACCTGGGGGGCCGCTCCGCTCCGCCCCTGGCCCTGCCCCCGGCCCCGCCCCCACCCCCCGCCCTCGCCCCCGGCCCCTCCTCCTAAAGGGTCACGACAGCCTCAGAAGCGGCGATTTCGCTTCTGAGGCTGGCGTGACCCTTTAGGAGGGAAGGCAAAGCCAAGGGAGTCCTCCATGGCTTCTCCCTCCCTCCTAAAGTGTCACGCCAGCCTCCTCCTCTGTTCTGCCTCTCCCACCAGAGGGTGGTGCAGGGAGGAGGAGCTGGCTCCTTCCTTCTCCTTGCCCCGCCTCCTCCTCCTCCCCTCCCTCCCCCCCGCCCCTGCGATCTCGCAGCGGCGGCACGGAGAGAGGGACGGAGGGGGCAGTGCAGGAAGGAGGAGCTGGCTCACTTCCTCCTCCCTGCCCCGCCTTTCCCTCCCCCCCCCGGCCGCCATTTTTAAAAAATATTTTTTTAAAAAAATTTGCAAAAAATTTAAAAATGGCAGCCAGGGGCATAGCGGGGGCCGTGTCCAACAGGCTGGGGGGCCGTGTACGGCCCCGGGGCCGCCAGTTGGACAGCCCTGGTATAGAAGCATAGCTAATTAATTAATTAATTAATTAAAGTGGTCAGCTTTTGTGCTGGAGCGCTCACTTGACCGGCAAAAAATGAGATTATAAAGGGTATTTTTACCTGTATTTAATAATATTTATTTTATATAATCTTGTTATTAATATTATTTGTTTGGTTCTATTTGTTTTAGCTGATTTGTGGATTATAATAAATTTGTTACTATTATTATATATGAAATAAATAAATATTATGCAATCTTGAACACATACGAGCAACTCCTGGGACCTCATCACAATAGAAAATGAATCCACTTTAAATCCGTTTTCTGCCTCATGCAGAATTCTCGGGTTTGTAGTTTAGTGAGGCTGTTAAAAGCTCCTCCGTAAACTACAAACCCTAGAATTCTGCAGGAGGCAGAAACCGGATTTAAAGTGGATTCATCCTCTAGTGTGATGAGGCAAGCTGATGAAATCTCAGAAGCGAAAAGCGAAGGCTTGATGAGATCTCTAGGAAATACCCTCTCTTCCTTGACAAAGAATCTTGTAAAAGTTTCCATAAATGATAAAGGAAGGAAGCATTCAATTTATTTCTAATTAATTTAATACTCCTGCTGTGTAACAAAAGTTCTCAATGTAGCATCCATTGAGAAAAAAGCCAGAGGTTGCCAATGCTGAATGAGAAGAAATGTCACAATTAAAGCAACACAGAAAGGTTGAGGAGCAAACTCATCAGTGACCACAGAAATTCCACCAAGAAGGAATTGAAGGAATAAACCAAAAAATGGAGGCTAAAAAAGTAGTCAAGAAGCAAGGGAAATAAAGAACAAAGCAAAAAAACAGGAAGAAATAATAATAATAATAATAGTAATAAACTTTATTTCTAACCCGCCACCATCTCCCCAATGGGGACTCGGGGCGGTCCACATGGGGCCAAGCCCAAACAACAAAACAACAACAAATTACAATAAAAACAAAATCAATACATCAACAATTAACACATTAAAAAGCATTAAAAGGAAGAAAAGAATGCCTTGTGCCAAATACAAATTGCCCAAGATTTCCTACTCTTTCTGATGATGACAGCGACCGAACCTGGGACCTTCCACAGCAGTGGTTCCCAACCCTTTTTTTGAGCAGGGACCACTTTGACCAGGGACCACTCTCCAACATTAGTACCAACAGGGTTATGAATTAGTTTTTGGTCAACTTTAGATTGGTTTGGTTATTTGTGATGCTGATTCAGAAAATTGCATTAGATAGGCCACATCAGCCTTAGATTCTGATAAAGGACATATGCCATCCAGTAGTTGCCATCTGTTCACTCACAGAAAACCATATTTAATAAGCCTAGGCACTATAAGAGGGTTTCGTGAGACCAGTCACTCTTGTCGCAATGGTGAGGCCGTGGACCATATTTTAGTTCTTGCTGACCACTGGTGATCTACTGACCACAGGTTGGAAGCCACTGTTCTACAGGCAAACGCTGTGCTCTACCATTGAGCCTCCTTATATTTGGAGAGGCATCTCAAACTGTCACAGAATCTCTACACAGCAAAATGACATGAGAAGTAAATCCAGATGCATGGGTTAGAAGTAAGAAATGATGATAGTGATGATTTATTTTATCTCTAGATCAGGGGTGCTCAGAATGGTGATCGGGATCACCAGGGTGATCTTTGGGACTCATCCTGGTGATCTTGAGGCCTCTGACCAGGTTTTTTGCTGTTGGTCCTCTTCACGCGCCCCTGCACGCTGCAAAGAAGTCCTCTGTCGTTGCTCCTCCCCGCTCCCTGCTCTCGCGCCGCCTCCATAAGCTCCAGAGTCCAAGAGGCAGAATGGGCCCCCTCTTTTGGATTCCTCCTCCCTCCGTCCTTCTCCAGCCACTCAGAGTCGTAGGAGACCAAAGGGGCGGGCCTGGATGACGCGATGCATGGCTGGTCCTGTGCGCATGCGCAGAAGCGCCCATTCTGCCTCTCGGACTTCTCGTGAGCTCTTGGAGGTGGCACGCATGCTGGCGGTGTGGAAATAGGAACAATGACGGAGGAGGAGAAGAAGGACGCTTTGGGGTCATTTCCTTACCGCATCTCAAAGGTCGGTCTTTTACTTTGGGGTGGGTGCTTGATTGTTCTGTGGCATGTCTCTTTGTTTATTTTTAATGTTTAAAATGGCCTTTAGCTCCAAAGCCTCTCTGCTTGCTTTGTTCCTTGAGAAATATATGTTGGGGAATATGGAAATGTGGGAGAAATGGGGTGGTTGGATGTATTTTTGCATGTCCCTTTGTTTACCTTGCTGAGTATTCAATGGCCTTGCAGTTCAAAAGCCTCTCTTCTTACTTTCTGGCTGATAATATGTGTGGTAATATGGCAGTGTGGGAGAAATGGGGTGGTTGGATGTATTTTTATGCTCTGTTTTATATTGTTGTTATTAAATTGAAATGTTGATGTTTTATAACTTCATTTTATGTAAACTGCCCCGAGCCTGCTGGAAGGAGCGGTACATAAAAATGAATAATATAAATAAATAAATAAATAAGAAAATAGTTATACGTTTTACATTTCTGGGCAGGTGATCTTTGGGACTTGGTTTTTTAATCAGTAGCTCCCGTGCTGAAAAAGTGTGAGCACCCCTGCTCTAGATTAAGATGCAAAAAGGTCCACAACACTAAAAAGTGCAATTTAAAGTCCACAATTTACAGAGATTAAAATAGAATTAAACAACTATTAAGGTCCCTTTAAACACTTAAGGTTCATGTGCTCTCATATTCAGACATGTATTTTAAGTAACTAAAAAGTAGTCATCCTAGCCCCATTTACACAGCCATTGCAATGCAAAATGAACTGAATTAAACCGTGACATAATCCAGTTCAATGCAGCTAAACTGTATTGTATGAGTACACTGTCCATATAATGTAGTTCAATCTGCATTAAAATGGCAGTGTAGGTGGGGCATTAATTGCTTCTGAGAAAGAGTGAATGCAAATAAGTAACTTTTAAAAATAGCCACACACATACACTTTTGGTGCACTGCAAATACATGCCAACAAGGTTTTGCTGGATCGCACAGTTGCACAACTAAATGAACAATGGACACTGTGCCCTTAAGTCAGGGGTGGGCAACCTAAGGCCCTCGGGCCAGATTCGGCCCAGCAGCCGATGCTGGCCAGTCCTTGGCTCCCTCAAGGCTTTGTCCTGAAGAGAGGGAGGTGAACTCCCATTGGGGCGGCTACAAACGTGAAGAAGCAGGAGGGCAAGCAAACTGAGGGGAAGGGACGGGAGGAAGAAGAAGGGGAGGTGGCCAGGAGCAAGAGCATGCCTTCGCCCTCCTCCTCCCTTCACTTCCTCCTTGAGCGCTTCCTTCTCGCGCGCTCCCCCTCCCTCTTGCCTCAGCGCTTTTTCCCTTCTTCTGTTTCCTGTCTTCCTGTTTCCTTCCCTCCCTCCCTCTCTTTTCCCCTTTCATTCCTTCCCCCTTCCACAACCTGAACAGAAGAGGGAAGGAGCGGGAGTGCAGCGATGGAGAGGGGGCGGGGCCAGAGCGGAAAAGGGGTGGGGACGAAGCCGGAGTGGGCGCGGGGGCATCAATTCCCTTCCTGGCTTCCTCCTCTTCTGCTTCTTTGGGCAAATTGAGGATTCGTGCCAAGTTTGGTCCTGATCCATCATTATTTGAGTCCACAGTGCTCTCTGGATGTAGGAGAACTACAACTCCCAAACTCAAGGTAAATGCCCAGCAAACCCTTTCAGTACTTTCTGTTGGTCTCATGAGAGTTCAGTGTGCCAAGTTTGGTTCAAGATGGCTGAATGGCCATCTCTGAGGAATGCTTTGTGTTTTTCCCTTATGGCAGAAGGAGGTTGGACTGGATGGCCCTTGGAGGTCTCCTCCTACTCTAGGAACCTGTTGTTATTATTATTGGCTGAATGGCCATCTGTGAGGAGTGCCTTGACTGTGTTTTCCCCTTATGGCAGAAGGAGGTTGGACTGGATGGCCCTTGGAGGTCTCCTCCTACTCTAGGAACCTGTCGTTATTATTATTGGCTGAATGGCCATCTGTGAGGAGTGCCTTGACTGTGTTTTCCCCTTATGGCAGAAGGAGGTTGGACTGGATGGCCCTTGGAGGTCTCCTCCTACCCTAGGAACCTGTTGCTGTTGTTATTATTATTATTATTATTAGCAGAGGATGAATGAATATTATCATCATCATCATTATTATTATAATGCTCTCACGGAAATAAATTTCCGAATATTTTGCTTTTATGGCTCTCTAAGTCAAAAAGGTTCCTGACCCCTGATATAATGAATCACAAATGAGACATTTTGTTAACCATTGTTTTGTAAAATTTTAGTGAATAAATGTCATTTTTCCTATGACAACCTCTCTTTTTCATGGCTCATAACATGTACTCTTATCAGTCTTATTAATATATCAAAAACGCAATGTAGTGCCTTTTTTAATTATTATTAAAGAAATTCGATTGATATTATGTAGAATGTAGTCCAGCCTTTAGGTGTGGCCCTCCATAATATTTTTTGGCTCTTGTGTGGCCTCTTTGAAAAAATAATTGCCCACCCCTGCCTTAAGTTCTCCCATTGCACAGTAATGAATTAGATTTCTCACCAAAGTGAGAAGAGAAAGCTGAAGTAATCATCAGAACTGATGATTTATGCCAGTGTTTTTCAAACTGTGCTCATCCCAGTGTTTTGGACTTCAGCTTCCAGAAATCCCAGGCAGCTGTTAGGAATTGTGGGACACAGAGGAACTACAGATAAGAAACAATCGGGAACACCTAATCACTTTTCAACAAAGGAATTTCCCAGACAGTAACAAGTCACACCTAAAAACTGTCAGGCCATCAAATGCTAATCAAGGTGGCCAATTGAAATATTCACACCTAGCTCCAACAGACAATAGTTCTTTCTCCCACCCTCAGGCCCGGATTAACACCTTTTTGCGCCCTAGGCCACACTTTGGAATTATGCCCCCTTTAAGACAACCTCTACCGCACCCCCACATCCTTTCATCTGCTTGTCCCCCTTAGGGCCCCGCATCCAGCTCTCCCGGTGTGGTCCCACTAAGCCTGCCACAGGAGTTTCCCTCTCGGCAGGCACTATGAATGCAGGCATGGGGGGAGAAGCCTCCTCCCCGATGCCGGGGCTTGAGGCACTTGGCTCCTACGCGGTATCGGGGATTGCGCATGCGTTCTAGTCAGTAGCTGTACCGATGCCGCGCTTCTCCCCGATACCGGGGCTTGTCGCGTTGGGCTTCTCTCCTGTACTGGGGTTTGCGCATGTGCCGTAGCCGGCAGTTGCGCTTCTCTCTAAAGTAAGGAGGAGTCTCCTTGTGTTGGAGGAGGAATACCAGCTTTCATGGTGTTAGGGCATGCGCAGACTGCGCAATGGAGTTTCCTGTACTTGCACTGAAAGAGCCAGCAAGTGGATACTGTCAGCATCGAGGGAGTTAATTGTTTCTCCTGTCAACGTCAACGCCAGTGTCAAGAGCCCCTGCGCTTACACCAGGGCTGTCCAACTGGCGGCCCTGGGGCCGTATACGGCCCCCCCAGCCCCTTCCCTACGGCCCCAGCCTACCCTGAAAATTTTTTTAAAAAAAAAATTCGATCTCCGGGGGGCGGGGCTGGGTGACGTCAGGCGTGGCGCCGGCGCCGAGCCTGACGGCACCCAGCCCCGCCACTCCCCTCCTCCATCCATCTCTCCCCCGGCGCACCAATCGGGAACGCCGGGGGGGGAGGGAGAAGGCGGGCTAAAGGGGAGGAAGGGAAGCGCTTCCCTTCTTCCTCCATAGGCCCGCCTCTGTCCTCTCCCCCCGCTCCGATCGGTGCGCCGGGGGAGAGGCGGACGGAGGAGGGGGCTGGCGTGCCCCTTTAGCTGGAAGGGCGAAGCTGAGGAGGGCTCTCCTCAGCTTTGCCCTTCCAGCTAAAGGGACATGCCACCCTCGGAAGCGGGGAAATCGCTGCTTCTGAGGCTGGCGTGTCCCTTTAAGAGGAGTGGCAAAGCCAAGCAGAGCCCTCCTCTGCTTTGCCCTTCCAGCTAAAGGGACACGCCAGCCTCGGAAGCAGCGATTTCCCGCTCCGAGGCTGGCGTGTCCCTTTGAAGAGGAAGGGCAAGCCAGCAGAGCCCTCCCTCAGCTTCGCCCTTCCAGCTAATGGGACACGCCAGCCTCGGAAGCGGGAAATCGCTGCTTCTGAGGCTGGCGTGTGCCTTTAGCTGGAAGGGCGAAGCTGAGGAGGAGGGTTCTCCTCGGCTTTGCCCTTCCTCTTACAGCCTCAGCCGGGGCAGCAGAACCGAGAGAAATCGCCGGTTCTGCCGCCCTGGCTGTCACTGTAGGAGGGAGGGAGGCGGGCCGCTCCTGACGGCGCACTGACGTCACCACCCCCGCCTCCGGCACGGCCCGCCCCGTTTCGGCGGGCGTGGTGACGTCAGACGTGGTGACGTCAGCGTGCCGTCAGGAGCGGCCCGCCCCTGCCCCGCCCCCAGGTCATCAGTGGCCAGGGCTCCGGCCCTTGGCCCAAAAGATGTTGGACAGCCCTGGCTTACACCATTTGTGCAACAATAGCAGAGGCAGGAGCTGGTATTCAGGAAGGAGCAGGGGCGCAGCCGAAAAGGAGGGCCTCCGGTATCCTTCCTTCCTCATCTCCATGCGTGTTGCGTTTTGATTTGTTTCAACATTTTTATTAATTTTTTTTGGTCCGTGATCTGCGCCCCCCTTCGGCTTGCACCCCTAGGCCATGGCCTAGGTTGGCCTTATGGGTAATCCTGGTCTGCCCACCCTGGACCTTCCACAGATAAATAAATCCAATTTTCGTAGTTTCCAACAAACCTCACAACCTCTGAGGATGCTTGCCAAGATGCAGGTGAAACGTCAGGAGAAAATGCTTCGAAGTCCAAAACAATTTGAGAAACTGATATATGCAATATCTCAGTAAGCAAAACTGTTTGTGCACCTATTTTTACACAAATGTAGTGTCCCAAGAAAAATCTACAACAGTAGAACTACAACAAAGATTTCATACCAGAACTACTACTGGTGAGCTCTTGGCTTTACACCTGTAACTAACTCCTTTTTTAAAGTTTGGATAACGCTAACCTCTGTGTAGATCACTGTAATTTTCAAAAGAACCCACAGATTTGCAATTTATAAAAGACCATCTGCATTCAATCATTACCTTGATAGCTTCCACAGAATCATATTTGTCCAGCTTGTTGATATGGTTAGTGATATTGGTATTAAGAGGTGCAGGAGACACTGGGTGGATGACGGTTGCGTCATGGGACTGCTGCTGATATCGCTGGCAATACGTGTAAACCAGAAGCGTCAGAAGGCACCCAAGAATGGAACTGCTGAGCCCCACTGCAGTCATGTGAAACATGTTGAACTCTGCAAAATCAATGAAGCATAACACAATTACCAAATGTTGTTTACAGATGGCATTACATGCTGCATCACTTTCATCTATCTATCTATCTATCTACTGTATATAATAAAAGTCAGTGTTTGCGGGCGGTGGTGGAGAGGGAGGAATATGTGCCAGCGTTTCGGTTGGTTGCCACCGTGGGATTATTTGCATAAAGGACACTGATTGGCCAGCCTCAGAACTCCAACATTCTACGGCCCCAGACAGAGGGGATTGGCTGCCACTGAAATGGTATTTGCATAAAGGACTCCGATTGGCCATCCACATTCCAACATTCTAAGGTGACTCAGGGGGAAAAGGAAAGGCCTCAGGCAGTCACTGCGGCCCACAGCAATGACGGATCCCTATGACCCACTCTACATTCCACTGCAGTTTGGAGGAGGGTAGACCATGGATGATGGGACTTGAAGTAACAAAGACCAACTTTGGCACACAATGCCTTTCTCAAAAAATCCGGGCAGGGCCGGGTCCCCAAGCTAGTATTCCATATTCATGCTCAGATGTTGCTAGAGATTTGTGTGTGGGATGCAAGCACATTAAAAGGAAATATAAAGAGGGGAAAATGCTGAATGTTATATTTTTGAGAATCCACCTTGCTTTTTATAGTTCTTTTTTAGTTTAAGGAAAGAACAAGCAGCAATCCCGTGTAGTCTCCACAGGGGTCCGTAAGCTTCAACTGAGACTAGCAAAAGTTTCCAAATGAGAGTCTGAAGATAGACATGAAGATAACCTAAGCTCTTGAAACTATAATTTCAGTGTATTGCCTATGTTGTGAAATGGACTGTTGTAGTTGAGCCCTTGAGTGATCCTGAAAGTATGGAACTGGAAGCTAGGAGGGGAAAACGGGTTACCCGTGAGCAAGAATCATTTTGAATAAATTCTACTTGACTTTATATCTGGTCTGGCTCTTTAAGGCTCTCTGTGTTGTGACATGGACAGTTCAACTATTTCAGGAAGGTATTCATTTTGAACCGCACACAGATCCATACACCACTATTTTCTAAATTATAGGGTGAAATGAAGTAGCCAGAAAACAACTTTCTTCTCCAGAAGTGTTCTTTCTTCCTAAGTCCCATTTGTTCAGAAAGTGTTTCATTTGGTGGGGTGTCTAAGTGGACAAAACAAAGCGAGTAACTTTTCAGAAAAGGTTCCATATGCCCACAAGGAATTCTCTTCAGGATGCTAGTGGAGTCTTTGTGTAGTGATTTTTTTATCAAGGATTGAGATTGGCTTTTCCAAACTTATATCTTATAGCAACTTATATCCACTGCATACTTGTACAGGTTGAGCATCCTTTATGGAAAATACTTTGGATTGGAAGTATTCTGCATTTTGAATCTCCCCCCCCCCCCCGAATACTTTTCATATACCTAATGAGGTATATTATGGATATGACCCAGTTCTAAAATTGGAATGCGCAGGCCTAGGGGAGCGCCAGATCAAGGATCCAAAAAATGTTCAGACAAAACCGCACCGTGCGGCATGATGACTCTCTCTCTCTCTCTCTCTCTCTCTCTCTCTCTCGGGGGAGGGTGAGGAGAGAGCGCTGCGAGGGGGTGGGAGAGGAGGGAATGGCGCCCCCCTTCGCCATCGCCCCCTTGTCAAGGAAGGAGGGTGCAAGGAGGAAGAGGCGGAGGGAAGCCGCTGCCACGCATGCCCAGCAGTGCCCTGGGGCGGGGCTTCCCTTCCTCCTCCCCACAACAGCCTTCCTTGATTGAAGGAAGAGGTCATGGCAAGGAGGAGGAAGGAAGCCCCGCCCCGTGGCCGCTGCCGCGCATGCCCAGCAGTGCCCTGGGGGCTTCCTTCCTCCCTCCTCCCCACAACAGCCTTCCTTGATTGAAGGAAGAGGTCGCGGCAAGGAGGAGGAAGGAAAGCCCCACCCCCGTGGCCGCTGCCGCGCATGCCGAGCAGCGCACCGGGGGCGGGGCTTCCCTTCCTTCTCCTCCCCGTGACCGCCTTCCTTGACTGAAGGAAGGCGGTCATGGTGAGGAGGAGGAAGAGGCGGAGGGAAGCCAAAAGGAGTTAATCCGGGCCTGCTTATGGTTCATGTACACACAACTTGGAAATAATTTTATACACATTATTTTAATTAATTTTGTGCACAAAACATCTCAGGCACCCAAGGACAATTTTGGAATTTTTCAGAATTTTGGACAAGGAATACTCAACCTGTCGTGGCTTTTGTCCTCCTGTAAAAAACAAACACGAGATGGGAATAACAACCTCACAGAAAGATTCTATGTCTGCTTACTCAGAAATAAGTCCCTTTTCTGCTGTTGAAGGCTTTCATGGCCAGAATCACTGGGTTGCTGTGAGTTTTCCAGGCTGTATGGCCATGTTCCAGAAGCATTCTCTCCTGATGGTTTCACCCACATCTATGGCAGGCCTCCTCAGAGGTTGTGAGGTCTGTTGGAAACTGTGCAAGAGAGTTTATATATCTGCAGAATGTCTAGGGTGGAAGAAAGAACTTTTGTCTGTTTGAGGCAAGTGTGAATATTGCAATTGGTCAGCTTGATTAGCACTGACCTTGCAGCTTTCTTCTGGGGGGAATCCTTTGTTGGGAGGTGTTACCTGGCCCTGATTGTTTCCTGTCTGGAATTCCCCTGTTTTCTGAGTGTTGTTCTTTATTTGTTCTTTAGTTATTCATTCTTTATTTACTGTCCTTTCAACAGAAAGGAGAAAACAATAAAAATGAACAAAATCTGGCTACAAGGTGTTTTTTTTTTAAAAAAACCCAACAAACCTCTAAAATCAGTAAATAAAGAACAACACTCAGAAAACAGAGGAATTCCAGACAGGAAATATTCAGGGCCAGATAAAAATCACAAAAAAGGTTTCCCCCAGGCAGGAAGCAGCCAGGCTTTCAAGCTGCCAAGTTATTCAATGCCAAGCAAGGTGGCCAATTGCAACATTCACACTTTCCTCCAACAGACAAGAGTTCTTTCTCCCATCCTAGACATTCCACAGATATATACACCGCACTTGCTCAGTTTCTAAAAGATCTCACAACCTCTGAGGAGTCCTGCCATGTGGGGCAAACATCAGGAGAGAATGCTTCTGGAACATGGCCATAGAGCCCGGAAAACTCATAGCAACCAAGTCCTGTTTAATGGGATTTGCTTCTTAGAAAGCATGCTAGGAACTGCAGACTTCTATTATCAAAACTCTGTTTTGAACAGAGTTTGGAAGTAACCCAGTCGTTGGGAAACAATGGTTTAATGCCTGTAAACATCGTTGCTTTCACTTAGTGCAAAGAGTAACATTTATTCACCATTTCTAAAAAAATATGCCTTGTTTAAGAAACTATTTGGTGAGATTTGGGGAATTAAAAATTGAAATGTGTTTTTAAACCCATAATTACAAAATACCATATTTTCTGGTATATAAGACTACTTTTTAGCCTAAGAAAATCTCAAAAGTCAGGGGTCATCTTATATGCGGGAGTCGTCTTATACACAGGAGTCGACTTAAACACCAGGAGTCGTCTTAAACGCAGGAGTCAACTTGTACACCAGGAGTCGTCTTATACGCCGGGAGTTGTCTTATAGAGCGGGTGCTGAAACTTCCAATCTGGATTGGAAAATCAGTGGTTGCTGCATATGTGGGGGGGGGGGGGGGGCTCAAAAATGGCAGTGGCTGTGTCCCTGCTGTATACAGCGACTGTATGAAAGCATTAAGGGCAACGCTGTATAAGTACGATAGTAGAAAATCCATTCATCAGGATTCATGCACTTAATGCAGTCCCGATGGTGAGGTGAAGGGGCGCCTCACCGGGAAGGTATAAGTGAAGGGCGGAGCACCCGGGCACCCGGGGTATGGAAAGAAGTTTCTCTGGGCCCAGAAAAACACACCTCTTTTACCTTTCTGGCCCGCCCTTGTATCCTATTACCCTACCTCCTCCTCTGCCTCTCAGATCTTGCTCCTGAAGACTGCAGTGAAGCAGTGCAGATGCGCAGGTGCGAGATCTGAGAGGCAGAGAAGGAGGTAGAGCAGGGGTGCTCATTACGGTGATCGGGAGCACCTAGGTGATCTTCGGCCCTCTTCCAGGTGATCTTTGGGCCTCACCAGCCGGATGGCGCGCTCCTGCCATGCGCGTGCACGTGCGCTCCCGCCGCCGCCTTCGCGGGGCTTCTTTTGCCAAAATGAGGCTTTAGTGGGCGGGCCCTGGCGCTCGTCTTGCCACGCACGGTGTGGTGACATGACCGCCCATTGGTTGCTGCTGGGGCGGAGCAAGGCGAAGGCACGCGCATGGATAGGATGTGAGGCTGTGGGAGGGATGGAGGGAATGTGTATGTGTGTGAGAGAGAGAGAGCCAAGGAAAGAAGAAAGAAATCCGGAGAACTTTTTCGGATACTTTTGGCAGGCAGGCAGGCGGGCACTGGAAGGAGAGAGGGAGAGAGAGAGAGAGAGAGAGAGAGAAAGAGGCGAAGGAGGCCAGGCAAAGTGCGGCAAAGCCAAACAAGCCCCGCCGCAAACCCTGCTGCTGCCCTCGGGACTCCCATTCCAAGCCGAGACCTGGGCGAGCGAGCTGTGTGGAGCTGCTTTCTTTCCTTGATTGAGGGCGAGGAGACAGGGCTCCGCCGTGTTCCTGGGGCTGAACCCGAGGAGGAGGGGGCTGCGGGATGGAGACTCCACTTGCTGCTGCTGCTTGTGCCCTCGCCGCCTTTCTCCACCTCGCCCTCCCTCGCCCTCAAAGGAGAAAGGCGGTGAGGGCCCATGGGGGAGAGAGAGAGAGGGTGGCTCTTCAGAGCCGGCTAGGAAGAGCCACCCTCTCTCCCCCGTGGGCATGGACTGCCACCAGTGGGTGGGGTCCTCCTTCCTGTCAGCCGTCCACTTGGGCGTCCTTTCTGAGTGACACCCTCGAAAGGAAGGGCACCCCCCCCCCCCCGCTGCATTTGTCACTTTGGGAAAGCACCTCTTCGACTCTTCCTTCTCCTGCCCAGGTAAGGAAGCCTCGAGGGAGGAGGGAGGGAGGAGGCTGCCGTGGGGAGGCTCCAGCCTCACGTTGGTCCCTCTCTTGGTTGAGTTTCCCGGCTCAGGCAGCAGCCTGGCAGCCCCTCTTCCCACCCTCTTCCTATCTGGCCGGAGCGCTGGTGGGTGGGCCTATAAATACCCTTCTGCTGCATGCGTGGGAGGGGCCTGCTGTGCACGCAAGAAGCAGAACGGGATGGGGACTTCCTGCTTCGCGAAAGCACACAGGAGGAAGGAGGAAGGCAACAAAGACATTAAGAGAGAGAGCGCGCGCAGGCAAGAAAGATCCCCTTCCCGGGTGCGTGTGGCGGCGAGTTCGTGGGCAGGCAAGAAAGAAGCCCTGCACGGGCGGAAGGCTGCAGTAGGAGCGTGCGCACGCACATGCGTGCACACGCTCACATGCACAACAGGTGATCTTTTCAACTTGATTGTTCATATAGTAGCTCGCATGATGAAGAAGTGTGGGCACCCCTGAGGTACAGTAATAGGAAAATTACCATAGTGAAATCAAATCTGATGCTTTTAAAATTTTTATTTGGTGTGCATTGGAAGAGGGGTAGTCTTATACGGCGAGTATATCCCAACCTCTATATTTTAACTGGAAAAGTTGGGGGTCATCTTATACGTCCAATCATCTTATACGCTGGAAAATGTGGTAACTAAAAATTAACACTTTGTTGTTAATGGTGTTAGTGTAGAACAACAACGCTAGATATTTCTTCTGAATTATATCTAAAAAATAACCAAGTCTAAAATTATTTATTTATATATCGTATCAGAGGCAAATTGTGAATACAGTTATGTATTTAAAAACCACAAACAAAGTTGAAAATTTGGCATTATGCTAAATTTCTTTGGACCGGAAGCTGGCCATTTCAAGTGTCTCTGGTGTGGCTTTAAGGAGGTCTTCCATAAACACATTGTGCATTGTGTTTATTGTTTTTGATGTTGATATTTTTGTGATGTGTTGTTGGGCACGGCCCCATGTAAACCGCTCCGAGTCCCCTTCGGGGAGATGGATGCGGGCTACAAATAAAGTTTTATTATTATTATTATTATTGTAGTAAATGGTCTGTGGTTTGCTCTTCTCCGCATTCACATTCTGTGAAGGCATTTGTTTGCTGGCTGATATCCGAACAGAATATCCAGGGATGTCAATGCCTTTGGTACTGGCTGCTACTTTCCAGATGGTGAAATACCGGCTAAACAGTATAATTTTTCCAGCAGTGTTGGGCATAGACATCCTGTGATAAGTCTAAATCAGTGGTTCTCAACCTTCCTAATGCTGTGACCCCCTAATACAGTTCCTCATGTTGTATTGACCCCCAATCATATAATTATTTCAATGCTACTTCACAACTGTGATTTTGCTATTGTTATGAAGCGTAATGTAAGTATCTGATATGCAGGATGTATTTTCATTCACTGGACCAAATTTGGCACATATACCCAATATGTCCACATTTGAATACTGGTGGGATTGGAGGAGAGATTGTCATTTGGGAGTTGTAGTTGCTGGGATTTATAGTTCACCTACAATCAAAGAGCATTCTGAACCCCACCAATGGATGAATTGAACCAAACTTGGGACACAGAATTCCCATGACCAAAAGAAATACTGGAAGGGTTTGGTGGGCATTGACCTTAAGTTTGGAGTTGTAGTTCACCTACATCCCGAGAGCACTGTCAATTCAAAACAATGATGGATCTGGACTAAACTTGGCATGAAAATCAATATGCCCAAATGTGAACACTGGTGGAGTTTGGGGGAAATAGACTTGACATTTGGGAGTTGTAGTTGCTGGGATTTATAGTTCACCTACAATCAAAGAGCCTTTTGAACTCCACCAAAGATAGAATTGGGCCAAACTTCCCCCATGATCAACAGAAACTGCTGTGTTTTGTGATGATCTCTGGCGACCCCTCTGACACCGTCTCGTGACCCCTCCAGGGGTCCCGACCCCCAGGTTGAGAAACACTGGTCTAAATAATCCCTCTAAAACTCACTCTTGCCATTCCATAAATAATGAGCAACAGTAACATGTTACCTTTTAAAAAACCAACAGGTAATGTGTAACAAATGCTTCTTTAAAAATACCAGTCAATATATTGGAACTCCTCCACTCTGGAACATCTTCCATTTAAATTTGATGCTTAAGGGTTAAAAAAAATGCAATTTGGGAGAGGAAAAAAATCATGGAACTGCATTGGCAGAGTGAAAGTGGGAGAAACAGTATAAAAGCACAGAGAGAGAAGCAGGAAACAGGAAATTATTACCGAGGGAAAGAGGCAGGGAGCCTTACCTCCGCATCGTTTCTCTTTGACGCTCCTGGTTCTTGCCACTGTTATGTCTGTGACGGGAAATAATTCAGTTAGGAAGCATTGGCACTGAATGACAATTTTTTTCTGAATCCATTTAAAAACCAGCCAGTCCAAAATACTCCTTTGAAACTGAATATGAAATGAAGACTTCTTCAAATAATGTTTTCTCCAATCGGTTTGGGACAAAAAGTTCTTAAAACGGGTCAGATGGCATTTCTCAAGTGTTGCTACATGTTGCTATTTTGTAGACAAAAAGAAATCATTTGGTATTCTGCAAATATGTCAAGTCAAAGAAAGCACTCAAATCCAGTGAACCCACCTGAGGGACATGGTGAATATAGATACTGGCAAGAAAAGATCAAAAGCTATCAACTGACTTCAGAAAATCAATTTGGAGGCACAGGAGGGCTGGCAGGAGAGTTGAAATTAATCCTTTTTCTCTTCCCTCTGCCACTTCCAGACTACTAAAATAATGACCAGCACCAGGAATGTGGCGCAGCTGGCTAAGTGTCAGCTGCATAAGATCTCTCTGACCAGTAGGTCATGAGTTTGAGGTGGGTGCTCGACCCTTAAGTGTAGCCTGCTGTCGACCTTTGCAGCCCAAAAGACAGTTGCATCTGTCAAGTAGGAGATAAAGGTACCACATTAAGTGGGGAGGCAAATTTTGACTGAATTATGAGGCCATTAAAGAACTCCAGGAACGCTGAGGAATGCAGAAGGAACAACAAGGGCCGCTGGGAACGCTGAGAGATTAGGAGTGCGTCAGCTCCCCCTGGTGGCCAGAGTTTGCCTCTGTTCGTCTATTTGTGTGTATGTGGTAACAGCAGGGATTGTCTGCTAAGTATGTGTACCTGTAATCTGCTCTGAGTCCCCTTCGGGGTGAGAAGAGCAGAATATAAATAAAGTGTATTATTATTATTATTATTTAGTTACTCTATTCCTACCCCTCTCTCTTCGTTTATCAGCTTCATAGCAACTTCCTGAGGGCCTGCCATTGGGAAAATGGATGAAGAGATAAACAGTTTTACCTGGAATGAAGTTAGAATCCAAAACACACGGCCGATTCTCAGTGGTATTCCCAGAGCACTGGTGACCCACAGGAAATAATACATTGCACTGGCGGTTGCGGAACTGGATTCCAGATGACTTACAGCCAGACCACTCTGACCACTCTGACCAGCTCTCTGTGACAGTCACAAAAAGCAATATATTTAGAATATTGTCTCCATTCCTCTTCCCCACCACCGCCGCAAAAAAATTCCTAATTTATAAATGGCCAGTATTAAAACACCAGATTACAAAATTATAGAGCATTATTCTGATTGTACAAATCAGACTTATACTCTATTTCAGGGCTTCTTAAACTTTTCCACTTCCCCTTTTAGCCTGAGAAATTTTTACGTGACCTCAAGTATATAGCTATATAAAAAACAAATTTGTACTTGTACTGATAACTTAATGACAAACAGGTAGAATTTATAAAACTCAATTATATTGTTTAAAGGTACTTAGTGCAACTATATATCACAAAGGACACGCAGGATTATCATAATTCAGTAAACAGTGTAAAATATCACACTATTATAGCAAATTGTTGTACCTAAGGTGAATCATATACACAATATTGGTTTGCAATAAACAAAATACAAAAGGACTCTCACAAGGCTCGTATGTGTAGCACAGCAGTTCTCGTTTGTACCTGGGGGGCAGGGGGCAGGACCGGGGGTCCCATTGGCATTGGGGCCTGCAGCAGCGGAGATGGATTCTGAAGAGGATTTAGAAGGGTTAGCAGAAGGAGAGTTTCCCATCACTGGGCCTCCTTCTCCCACAGAAAGCTTGGCTTGGGATGAAGGTTGGCCTGACCCTTACGACGAGACAGATAACCAGGTGCAAATGGAAAGCAGTGATAGCGAAACTTATGAACGGCCAGGGGGGAGAGGTTCACAGGATCCTTTGAGTGAAAACATGGAAGAGAGCGGCTGGGAAGAATCTAGGGAGGAGAGCTCTCACGGAGATAGGGCAACAGATGTTGGGAGGCAAGGCCGTGCTTTCGATAGGAGACGGGACATCGAGACTAGCAGGAGGGGATGGTACCATAGCCTAGACAGGCCGAGGTCCGTCAGCAGAGATTGGAGATGACGAAGCCTAGAGCGTCGGGGACCTCGGCAGAAAGATTAAGTATAAGATCCGTGGGAACGGATCCTCAGTACTTCGGCCACGTCTCTTCTGAGCAGACGTGAAGCGAAGCTGGTCCACGGAGCTAGTGGCTTACCAAGTCTTGTTTTGCATCTTGTACCTTGCCTTGTTCCTGAATCCGCATTGCTGTGCGGAGCCTTGCCAAGTCCTTTGGAAACTTTACCAAGTTGTTTTGGACATTTGATTGCCTTTTGCCTTTGGATTTGTTTTGCTATTTTTATGGACAATATACGTTTTGAACTGTTTTTATATGCAATAAAGTAGTTAGCCTTCAGTCCGTCTCTGTGTGTGTGATTAAGGGGCCGGTCAAGTCCGTGCATCGTGACAGTATGTGAGCCAATAGTTCAGAAATTTTAGTCCGGATTATTTCCGTAATAGAGAGTTCCCATTTGGGAATTAATGAACCACTTGAACTCTCTATTATGGAAATAATCTGGACTAAAATTTCTGAACTATTGGCTCACATACGAGCCTTGTGAGAGTCCTTTTGTATTTTGTTTATTGCAAACCGATATTGTGTATATGATTCACCTTAGGTACAACAATTTGCTATAATAGTGTGATATTTTACACTGTTTACTGAATTATGATAATCCTGGGTGTCCTTTGTGATATATAGTTGCACTAAGTACCTTTAAACAATATAATAATTGACTTTTATAAATTCTACCTGTCTGCCAGTGTTTTTGAGATATTACAATGGTACAACCCATTGTTTGTTTTCAACTCAATGACAAAGTCAGCATTTGCACAGACTGCAAAACAGGCTAATTTTCTATTTTTATAAAATACAGCGGAAGCATCTTCTGTCGAGTCCATTGTAAACACAGTACAACAGATTTGTGTAAATGTTTAAAACAGCCACTAGGTGAGGTTCATATAATGCTTTGTGTTGTCAAATATTTCAGGACCCCAACATTTAGCTACGGATTCTATTTGGGGATGGGATCCACAGTTTAAGATGCAGTGCTCTATGTGATGCTCTTCAACAGAAGTCCCTTGTGACTAGTTCTTTTGTGTGATGTGGCCTATACTGAAACAAAGCCAGAGCATTGGTCACTGATAGGAAAAGTCATCACGGGAAGAGCAAATGGTGAACTGTGTGCTGTCACCTCTCCCATCAACCTCCTTCTCTATCTAGGCAGTCCACCACTTTCTACAAGGCAGAACATTCTAGCAAAAGACGTTAAGAGTCCACTGAAGCATTCCTATGCTTTTAAAAATAGCCTATCCATCCTTGGCCACTTCTACACTGCCCTATATCCCAGGATCTGATCCCACATTATCTTCTTATCCCAGATTTGATGGCAGTGGAGACTCATATAAGCCAGTTCAATGCAAGTAATCTGGGATCAGATTCTGGGATGTTGCCTTATGTAAACCTACACACGGGTAGGGAATAAAGATTGGAGTAACAAATCTATAATAACCAAATATGTATCAAAATTCTATATCGTAGTGCAAGTTCAGCGTCATATCATTTCTAGTATATCAATCATTATACATTCATCAAAGAGTTCACGTTTCTCATAAATAAATCACTTCAATTAAAGGTAAATACATTCACCCGTTGAGGTCCAAGTAGTCCGAGTTGAGTAGATAGGTGGTGAGTCCTATTGTGGTAAATCCAAACGTGGCAAAGAATATTCAACAAAGTATATGGCAGTATAGAGCATGATCCAAGAAGACTGTCGATATCTAGGGAACAATTCCCAAAGGGAGAGCCCAACAGGGCTGATGTGAATCAATCCAAAATGCTGATCATGGATCGCTCTATGTCGTCATCTACTCAACTGCTACTATGGAAGAGCAAACGGGGAAAGACGCTGGTGGGAGGAGGTAATGCAGGATAATCCCAGAGAAGGTTCTTCAACGAAGAGTGATACCATATGTATCTTCCGCTCCAGTGAGTCAAGTAACGAAACAGAAGGAGTTCCTATACATATGTAAACCCATTGGCTGTGCTTTGGGAATATATGCAGACTACAGACCACCTATCTACTCAACTCGGACTACTTGGACCACAACGGGCCATCCCCAGTGTGTTTTGTTGCCTTATGTAAACCGCCCTGAGCCTGTTGGGATGGTGCGGTATATAAGATTGAATAAATAAATAAATAATAAATAAATATAGGGCAGTGTAGATCCAGACCCACAGGAGAGATGTTCTATTATATATACTGGATAAAATAGGAGAGGTGACCTGAAGTCTGAGAGAAGAGTGGTGCTAACCCACTGCCAGAAAAGCTTCATGACAAAGAGAAGTTGCTTCTTTCCAGGATTTAAACAATTGTATGCCAGGGGTTCATTCAGATTCTGCTGCACTTCGGCATCCTCCAATTATCTCCAGCTACTTCCAGAATAGAAGGAAGGAAAAATACATTTCCAGCTATCTAGTGTGTTTATATTTTTTTCCTATTCTGGCTAACAGAAGATCTCCCATTGACAGAAATCTTCAAAGCAAACTTGCATGAGTTAAGGCTTCCCAACATGAACTAAGGGCATTTGGAAAGAGCTCAGGGTGCCAGGCTTGAGATTTTTCACCCCATCATTAGAGGACTGGATTTAAGATTTAAGAAGATTGTCTGCATGCCACATTCAAATCTGTGACAGTAACTCAGCCTAGTCTTCCTTAAAGGGGTTGCTGTGAGGATAAAAAAGAAAGTTAAAACGGGACATGCCCTAGCTATAGAAAGTACATGACAAAACAATGCCTTTTCTGCAAAACCATAACAGATTAAACCAAATGGATTTCCTGTACCTGGACATTGCTGTGTATTGCAGAGGGCTTCTTCAGTGTGGAGCCCTAAACAGATATCACCTCCATAAGCCGGTGCTGGGTTTGTGCACGAGCGGGTCCGCATGTAATGCCCACTTCCACAAGTAGTGGAGCACTTGGACCATGATGACCAACAAGACCAGCTGCCATCAACTGACATAAAAGAAAACACAACCAGTAGAATTCAAGAAGAGTGCGTATATCTATCAGTCCACAGGGGTTAAAAGCATGTAGCCCCAAACACGCATTCATTTTAAGTTGTATCTGAATTTTGGTCTCTCTAGTACAGCCATGGGCAAACTTCAGTCCTCCTGGTGTTTTGGACTTCAACTCCCAGAAACCCCAGCCATGTTACCGGCTGTTGGGAATTGTGTAAGTTGAAGTCCAAAACACCTAGTATGCCTGATGTTATAAAAATAATATATTCTCTTTATATTTCACAATAACTGTGTGTGTATCAATATCAAAATATTATAGAATTTTATAGAATTTTGTCCGATTACGTGTAGTTTAATTTATTGATGTCAGGTTTAATTTATTGATGTCAGGTTGGTGACCAGGGTAAGCCCGGTGGCCCAGTTTGTAGGGGAACAACTCCGAAGGCTGCCAACCTAGAGGACAACACCTCGAGCAGACCCCTCAAGCGGGAGCCGTATCGCCGCCGGAGGAGGCGTCGTTGCAGGTCGAGGAGCACCAGCCTCCTTCCCTCCGACCCCCCCCCCCCCCAGAGACCTTCTGCGCCGGGGTCACCAACTCCCCGGACTTTTCGCCCGTCCCCAGCCACCAGGAAGGGAGGATGCCCTCTGCCCCTGAGCCCAGGCCTGGGCGATTTTTTCGCCCTCGAACCTTCTGGGGCTTGGGCTTCGAGCGCAGCCGCCGCCCACACCTGAGGCCGATGAACAACACCTCTCCGTGGGACGGAGGAAGCCGGCCCACACTCTGTTGCTGTGGCCAGCGGTGGGGATTCCCCACAAGACCCCCAGCCTCCCATCCTTTGATGGTTTAGTGGGTCCAGCCTAGGCCCCGGACCATCACTGCTACGCCCGACCCTACTCTGTTCCCTTCCCCCACTCCTTGGTTGTTGTATTGTCCTGTTCGTTATTTATTGCTTGTGTTTGTTGCCTCTTGGCCTTGTAAGCCGCTGCGAGCCTCACGGAGTTCAGCGGCGAAAAAGTCCAAAGTAATAAATAAATAAATAAATAAATAAATAAATAAATAAATAAATAATCATGATGTTAGGGCTTAATTTGATGTTAGGCTTTAATGTTACTTTTTATGTGTGGGTTTTTCTGGGATTTTATGTTAGTATCATGTGTTTTATGTGGGCATTGAATGTTTGCCATTTTTATGCTAGAATCCGCCCTGAGCCCCCTTGGAGAAATAGGGTGGAATACAAATAATAATTATTATTATAATTATTATTAATTATTATTATTATTATTTTATTGACACAAAAAACAGAGTATGTCACAGCAAACGGCATATATATGATGGATTTTGTATCACAAAATCACAAGTTGAACACTTCCCAAGCGTCTAAGGACTGTGTGATGTATTATTATTATGTCTATTTGTTTGTCTGTACCATAAAAGCTGTTGGTAGGTGAAGTGATCCTCTGTGATGTCACTGGGAAAGACAAGGAAGAAGGAAGAAGGGAGGGAGGGGGAAGAAAAAAAAGGACAGAAGGAATGAAGAGAAAGGAAATGGAAAAAGGTATGAAGGTAGGGAAGGAAAGAAAGAGAAAGTTGGGATGGTAGCAGAGGGGCAGTGGCTCCTCTGTCACCTGAGCAAACCATGTAGAGTTGGTTTTGTCTATGACGTAGTTATCTTATTATAAGTGTGTGGTTGGGGTTGTGTGCTTTTCAGTTTCTGCGATTAAATGAAAGACAAAACGCAACATCATTACTTGTTGCTCTAAATGTATGTAAAATAAATTCATTCCACTGACATTATTCATATTTTAAGCTGAATTCATCACACCCGAGCAAGCATCTCCAGCAACAAATTTCCATATGATAAAAATTGTGACTGGCACCGTGTTGATGGATTACAATGGCATAAATCAGACTTCTGCCTTCACTTGTAGAACTCAGAATTGTGTTCTGATCATGCAACCCCCTCCCACCAAACTATCTCGTAGAACAACGCAGTCCCCTTGTACTCAACGTAGCTATTTCTATATTGTAAGAAATCAGCAAGAGCTCGTTCAACGATTTTCTTATACCAAGGATGTAATCTTCAAAGAACTCCTGAGGACTCCTAGAGATATCAATAGATGCCTGTCACAATGCATATTGCGCAGGAAAATAGCTGGACACAGCCCCATCCATTATCTTACTCTGTGACAACACAGAAATGGCTGTGTTGGTGGGCTGCACTGCAAAAGAGATACAATATTTCTACTAAGTGGAAACAGAGGACAAACATATATTACACCTCTCGGAGTGGGACATTCATGTTTGGTAGTTCACGTGCAAATAAAATAAATTCGAGGACTTCTTCAAAAATTACAGGAATAGCTCGGAAGCTGTGTTCCCTGTAGTATTCCCTCATTATTTATTTATTTATTTATTTATTTATTATTCGGGTTTCTATGCCACCGACTCCCTGAGGCTCGCGGCGGCTCACAGGAACCGAAGGTACAACTACACACAAGCAATGCGATAAAACATCTAAGACAATTAAACAGTTAAAACAGCAAAATACAAAACCCCCAGGTACAGTTCAGAAATTAGATAGCGTGACACCCCAGGACAGCGGCTAAAGCGGAACATGGGCAGGACCTACTCACCGAAGGCCTGCTTAAACAAATAAGTTTTGCAGGCGCGTCTAAACGGGAGCAGGTCCTTTATAGCCAGCGTTCCAGCCGGGAGGGCGTTCCACAGCGTAGGAGCTATAACGGAGAACGCCCTCCGGCGAGTAGATGTCAGTTTAGCCTATTTCGCCAAGGGTATCTCTAACAAATTAGCATCCTCGGAGCGTAGTGATCTCGGGGACAGTGTGGGGTGAGTCGATCCCTCAAATACGCTGGCCCCAGGCCATGCAAGGCCTTAAAGGTAAGAACCAACACCTTGAAGGAGATCCGTGCTCGATTGGAGCCAGTGCAGATCCTGCAAAACAGGTGTGATGTGGCGGCCTGCTGGGGTTCCAGACAGGAGCCGGGCGGCAGTGTTCTGCACCAGCTTGAGCTTCCGGTCGCCGACAAAGGAAGGCCAACGTAAAGCGCGTTACAGTAATCCAGCCTTGAGATGACCGTAGCTTGGATCACCGTGGCCAGGTCATTCGGAGATATAGGGGGCCAGCCTCCGAGCCTGTCGCAGATGAAAAAAACATTTAAAACTTTTCTATCTAGTCCAGTTGGTTCTGTGCGATTGATTCTACTTCTGCAGCTCTAAACGTCCAAATATTATCTAACAACATCTTAGTACAACAGAAAACAACACTTGTTTCAGGCAACTGGGAATTGCTATTGAGAATTTACTCTGTCTTGAATGTATTCTTGAAGGCTTTTATGGCCGGAATCACTGAGTTTTAAGTTTTTTGGGCTGTATGGCTATGTTCCAGAAGCATTATCTCCTGCTACGTTCAGCAAAGGACAAGAGGGATCGTCTCACCTCTGCAGGAGTCTACTGTATACCATGCAGCTGTGGACATGTATACATCGGGACCACCAAATGCAACATTGCCCAAACACGAATCAAGGAACATGAAAAGCACTGCAGACTAACTCAACCAGAGAAGTCAGCCATAGCAGAGCACCTGATGAATCAACCTGGACACAGCATATTATTTGAGAACACAGAAATGCTGGATCACTCTAACAACTACCATGTCAGGCTACCCAGAAAAGCCACTGAAATCCACAAGCATGTGGACAATTTCAACAGAAAGGGAAAAAACCATGAAAATGAACAATATCTGGCTACTGCAATGCACTCTACATGGGGTTGCCTTTGAAGACTGCTTGGAAGCTCCAGCTAGTCTAACGCTCGGCAGCTAGGTTGTTCACTGGGGCGGGATACAGGGAGTGCATGCTCCACTGGCTGCCTATTAGCTTCTGGGCACAATTCAAAGTACTGGCTTTAGTCTAAGCCCTAAACAGTTCTGGCCCAGTTTACCTGTCCGGACATATCTCCCTCTACCAACCACTAAGGAAGCTAAGATCATCCGGGGAGACTCTGCTCTCAGTCCCAACTCCTTCGCAGTCACAACTGTTGGGGACGAGAGACAGGGCCTTCTCCGTGCTGGCCCCTCGGTTGTGGAACTCTCTCCCCAATGATATTACATCTGCCTTCTCCCTTCTAACCTTTCAGAAAAAACTAAAATCCTAGCTTTAGGTTCAAGCGTTTGTGTAATAAATGGATCAACTGGGAAGAGAATGTTTTAGTGGACTACAATGGACTGATTGGATTATGTTTTAGCCGGCAAACTTTTTAATTGAATGCTTATAATTGTTTGGATTGTGTAAATTTTAACTGTGTGTTTTAATGTAATTTTTTTGGCATCTGATGGCTGCCTGCTGTAAGCCAACCTGAGTCCCTCTTCAGAGGTGAGAAGGATGGGATAGAAATGCCTGAAATAAATAAATAAATAAATAATACCAGTATTGAAAAATTCTAAAATCATAACAGTAAATAATGAACAACACTCAAAAATGGGAACTCTGGACAAGAAATAAGCAGGAATAGCCCATCACCTCTCAACAAAGGATTCCCCCACGCAGTAAGAAGCCACACCTTGAAACTGCTAGGCCATTAAATGCTAATCAAAATGGCCAATTGAAACATTCACACTTGCCTCCAACAGACAAGAGTTCTTTTTCCCACCTTGGACATTCCACAGGCATATAAACCCAATTTTTCTAGTTTCTAACAGACCTCACAACCACTGAGGATGCCTGCCATAGATGCAGGTGAAACGTCAGGAGAGAATGCTTCTGGAACGTGGCCATACAGCCTGAAAAACTTACAACAACCCTACTCTGTCTTGCTTTCTTTTAGAACCTTATCTCACCTGATCTGGGGATATTACAAGATGAACACTATTTTGATATATTTTATTTGCAAAAGTAAAGCCCCCAGAGCCTAAAAATAAAGAACATAACTGTCTCTATATAGAGTAAAAGCCAAATGTTTGTGTAAGGGGTACTAGCCTAAAATCTAGTTCTGGGCATAACGCCATCATAACCAAAACAAAAGGAAATAATAGAAAAAACTGGTGAAGAAAATATTAAAAAATACCATCCAAGAGTAGAGAAAAAAACGGCATTGGTACAATAGTGTTAATTCTGTCAATGCAATCATCTACAATAAGGCTCATACACTGTAGTCCCCGATTAGATTACTGCAAGGCGCTCTACGTGGGGCTGCCTTTGAAGGCGGTACGGAAACTTCAACTAGTACAACTGTCGGCAGCCAGATTACTAACTGGGCCGTCATACAGGGAGCATACCATCTCCCTGTTATGCCAGCTACACTGGCTGCCGATCCATCTCCAAGCCCAATTCAAAGTGCTGGTTTTGACCTTTAAAGCTCTATAAACGGTTCTGGCCCAGCTTACTTATCTGAACGCATCTACCCCTATATCCCACCTCGAAATTTAAGATCATCCGGGGAGGCCCTGCTCTCATTCCTGCCAACAGCTGAAATACACCTGGCGGGGATGAGGGACAGGGCCTTCTCAGCGGTGGCTCCCCGCCTATGGAACACACTCCCAACAGACATAAGCGTGATCTGTTCTCTCCTAACTTTCTGCAAGAAAATGAAGGCTTGGCTCTGGGACCAGGCATTTGGTCAATAGAAGTAGCACCACCCTAAAGGGATACATCTGGATTGATGTTAAGACGGATCAGGCTGGTTTATGTTTTTTAACTGATGACTGTATTTGATTTTAATTATGATGTTGAATTGGGTTGTCTATTTCAGTGTTTCCCAACTGCTGTTCCGCGGCACACTAGTGTACCGTGAGCAATCACCTGGTGTGCCACGGAAAAAAAACCTCTCTTCCCCCCTTTCTTCCCCCTCCTGCCAAACTCCTGCTGCTGCTGCCTGGGGGAGAAAGAGGAAGGGCCGGGCGGCGGCAAAGAAGAAGGGGCCGGAGTGCCGTCTCCTTCGGCCATTTCCCCAGCCAGCCACCAAATGAGGGAGGGCGGGGAATGGAAGCGGAAGTGAGGAGCGCAGTCTGAGGCAGGCCCACCGGCTTCTTCTTTCAAACTGCAGGAAAGGGAAGGAAGGAAGGCAACCGCGGACCGAGTGAATGCCTTCCCTTCTGGTGTGGAAGAGGGAGGAGCCATAGTAGCCAGGGGGCGCTAAGGGGCTTCAGCCCCCCAAATTCTCAGGGTGGTCCGGAAAAGGCCTTACTGGTACATTATTTAAACTGTTATGTTTATTCATATCATGATCTGATCACCATGCTCATTATATCCCACATTAATGGGGTTATTGGGATAACAATACAAAAGATTTGCTAGGGTAGACCCTTTCCACCCAGTCTCAGCCCCTGATCCAAACTCAGCCCCTCCGAAACAAAATCCTGGCTACGGCCCTGGAGAGCCATTCAGGAAGGGAGCCACCTGGGGGTTCTGTGTGGGAAGTTTGGTCTGTAACTCCCAAATGTCAAGGTCTATTTTTCCCAAACTCCATCTGTGTTCACATTTGGGCATATTGAGTATTCATGCCAAGTTTGGTCCTGATCCAACATTGAGTCCACAGTGCTCTCTGGAAATAGGTGAACTACAACTTCAAAACTTAAAGTCAATTCCCAAGCAAACCCTTTCAGTACTTTCTGTTGGTAATGAGAGTTCAATATGCCAAGTTTGGTTCAATTCCATTGTTGCAAGAGTTCAAGATGCTCTTTGTTTGTGTGTTAGCTATAAATCCCAGAAACCGAAACTTCCAAATGTAAGGGTCTATTTTCCCCAAACTCCATCTGTGTACACATTTGGGCATACTGAGTATTCATGCAAAGTTTGGTCCTGATCCAACATTGTTTGAGTCCAGAGTGCTCTCTGGATATAGGAGAACTACAACTCCAAAACTCAAGGTCAATTCCCAATTCCTTTCAGTACTTTCAGTCTTTCTGCCATTTCTGCCAGGATATCTATGTTTTGTTCATCGAAACAGGCCCAGGTTTCACACTGAGTGTATAAATACATTTAAAAACATATTAACTACTAGCTGAACCCGGCACGCGTTGCTGTGCCCTATTTTGGAGATGTGATTAAGTCTGAGTATGTAAGGGTTTGTATTGATGTGGTGTAGTATGGTGGATAGTAAAGTTAGGAAAGAGGTGAAGTAGGAAGGAAAAGGAATGTAAGTGGGGTGGGCATACGTGTGTCTAATGTTTGTTTTTCTGTATTTTTCTCTATCTATCTATCTGTCTGTGTCTGTCTGTCTATCCCTGTCATTGTTTCTGTTGTATTAAGTTGTGATCTTTATGTATTTCTCTCTCTGTGTGTGTTTATCATGTTCTGTGTCTCTCTCTCTCTCTCTCTGTCCTGGTCTGTAGGTCTGTATCAATCTGTAGTAGTATGCGTCTTTGTGTGTATCTTTTTGTCATTCTTTCTCCATCTTTTTTTTTCTCTCTCTGTCTAATTATCTTTATATCAGTTTTTTGTTTCTTTCCCTCTGTATAATTCTCTCTCTATTTTTTTCTTTCTCTTTTTCTTTCTCTATCATGTTGTCTTTCATTCTCTGTTTATCACTCTCTCTCTCTCCGTCTCTATCATAGTATCTGTATAATTCTCTCTCTGTCTCTGTTTCTCTCTCTCCCTGTCTCTTTCTGTCGTTGATTAATCTTACCTTTTTCTGGGTTTTCCCCCCTGTATGTGGCTGTGTGTGGGGGGGCTGTTTGAAGCAGTTGGGAGGATGGGAGGAGGCAGCGGAGGGGGGCGGAGGAAGCGGCCATGGCGGTAGTTTGTGGCTGCTTTCGGAGAAGGCGTGGGCTGCTAGGGGACTACGGCTCCCAGAAGGCTTTCGCGGCCATTGTGGCCTTTTTCCAGTGCTGTTTCCGCCTTATTTGGAGTGAGCCGCGGAGCCTCTGGGAGTTGTAGTCCCGTGGGTGTGCCGTTCTCCATCGGCGTTTAGTTGGCTCTCCTGGTGGAGGGTCGTGCGGGCGGGACCTTGGCGGCGTCCTCCCGGGATGTTGGTGTTGGGTGGCACGCGGCGTCCGTGCTGGTGTGGTCCGGGGGCCGCGTGGAGGATGTGGCTTCCTTGGTGTCAGGAATGTTTGGTAAGCGGTGGAGGAGGGGCATGGCGTTGGATGTTGCGCATGCGGGTTATTGTGATGGTTTTATGGCAGCCATGTTGTGTGTGGGGTTGTTTGCGCATGCGTGTCAATGTTTTTTTGGGGGATGTTTTGGGGTGTTGTGTTGGTTTTTGGGGTGTTTTAGTGGGTGGGTGATGTACCTCGGGGTGGGGATGAGTGGCCCTGGGTTTTGTTGTGTGTGTGGGAAATGTAGTTTTGGCGTGCATTTGCCCCGTTGCACGACCACTTCCCTTTTATATATATAGATATGTATTACTGTGTTAGAGTGTCATTTTGTGTCATTTTTGTTGGTGGTGTGCCCCAGGATTTTGTAAATGCCACGGCTCAAAAAAGGTTGGAAAACACTGGTCTATTTGATGTGATTTTATTGTAACTGTTGAAGTAGCCTCTTGATGGGGCTCAATTGTAAGCCGCTCTGAGTCCCCCTTTGGGGGGTTGAGAAGGATGGGATGAAATGCAGTAAATAAATAAATAAATAATAATAATAAATACACTCATCTCTTGGCAGGCAGCAAGAAGTGATGATCAGTGACACTATTAGATGATTATTAATTGGTGGCATACAGACTGTCTCTAATTGAATAAATAGAGGCTGAAAATAGCATAAAAGCTTCCTCCTCAGCCACAAAGATAGGCTGCTTAGGACTGCCTCCAACAAGATCAGATCTTGCTGTGTCTGACAGCCTTTACGGTTATAATGCTATTTCCGGCTAGCAAATATTTTTGCAGAGCTAGTAAGACAATGAGAGAAAGAATCTCATCTCTAAATATTAATTAGTAAATATGTACTTCTGATCTAGATAAACCCTTGTTGTTGTTATTCCCGCGGCTGCTCTGTGCATCTATGGAAACCCTAAGGCAACGCTATCACAGGGATTTCTTGGCAGATTGTTCAGAAGGGATTTGCGATTGCCTTTCCCTGAGAGCGGCCGAGTACGATTTGTCCAAAGTCACCCAGCAGGTTTCCATAGCTGAGCAGGAATTTGAATCCCGGTCTCTAGAGTCACAGTCAAATAGCTCTCTAACGTGCCTGCTATAAAATATATATATAAAGAATGCTGCAAAGGATCTTTGATCAATGTCACAGATGTGTTTCACCCACAAATGACACACGGAAAGATGTTAGACCTGGTGGATGCTGCAGGCAGCCAATAGGCTGTAGTGGTTTCAATATTGTACAAAGCTTTGAGAGACTGTGGCTTCAATCCCTGCTCGGCTATGGAAACCCTCTGGGTGACCTTGCACAAGCCAATCTTTCTCAGACTCAGAGGGAAGCAAAGGTAAAAGCCTCTCTGAACAAATTCTGCCAAGAAAACCCCATGATAGGGTTACTTTACCGTAAGAAAAAAACAACTCGAAGTCACTTAACAATGTGGTGTTTGTTAAGACGAATGTGATGTAAGATGTTTAATTCCTTGTAGTCATTATATAAATTATTGTCTAGACAGGAGGTTCTATATTCCTCCCCAAGAGGACTCTGTGTGTGTGATAATATGTTATATCAGGGCTGTCCAACTGGCGGCACTGGGGCCGTACACGGCCCCCCAGCCCCTTCCCTCCGCCCCCCTAAGCTTTTTAATAAAAATAAAAATAAAAGAAAAATAAAATAAATAATAAAAATTAAAAATACCTACTTCTGAACAACATGATTGGCTGCCAAGTATCGGATTTGCAAACTGCTCCACAACGCTGGCAAGATTTCCAAGCTGTCAATGCGAGATTTCAGTTGGTGTTTGGTGTTGACAAAACGAAAATCTGAGGTGGATTCTCGTATTCTCCTACCCTTCGGCTACTCTACTACTGGATCGCTGAGGCCCATCCCACCAATTAGGGGACCTTCTTCGACTCAGTCACCTCGTCACTCATCATCCGGGTACCCTGGATTCCTTCCGTTTGGAAAAGGTAGGTCAAGCAGGGGGCTCCTCAGGGGCTCCTCATTCCCATCCCATCTCCCTCATGTATTAAATATAAAATTAAATATATTTAAAGATGAAATAAGGGGAGATGGGATACATTAAGGGGGGAGGGGAGGATGGAATTAAATATATTTAATATTAAATAAAAATAAGGGGAGAGGGGAGGATAGAATTAAATATATTTAATATTAAATTAAAATAATTTAATATTTTATCCCTGCATTTTATCTCAGTAAAAGATTATATTTGACTGTATGAATGCCCCTTTTGAATTCTGCACACCCTGCATTTCCCCTAGTAAAAGATTATATTTGATAGTATGGATGCCCCTCATGAATTGTAAGTAAATTGGAGCCGGGGAGGGGCGGGGTGTGGGCGGAGCCGGGGTGGGGGCGGAGCTGGGGCAGGGGCAGAGCCGGGGGCAGACCCTTCGGCCCCCCAGGTCATCAGTGACCGGAATTCAGGCCCTGGGCCGGTAGAAGTTGGACAGCCCTGTTTTATATTACAACACAAAATAATACTATGTTGAATTGTTGTGAGCTTTCCAGGTCATGTTCCAGAAGCATTCTCTCCTGACATTTCACCCACATCTATAACAGGCATCCTCAGAGGTTGTGAAGTCTGTTGGAAACTAGGCAAATTGGGTTTATATATCTGTGGAATGTCCAGGATGGGAAAAAGAACTCTTGTCTGTTTGAGGCAAGTGTGAATATTGCAATTGGCCACCTTGATTAGCATTGAATGGCCTTGCAGCTTGAAAGCCTGGCTGCTTCCTGCCTGGGGGAATCCTTTGTTGGGAGGAGTTAGCTGACCTTGATTGTTTCTATACTATGTTGGCCGCACATTCTCTCGTGTTAAATACAACAAAAGTCCATTATTTAAGAGTGCTTAAGTGGAGTGTTTATGCCAAATCTGCCTGTCTGAACTACATCATTGATCATGAGCTGGGACTACAGCAACCAAAAGGAGACAGAAGAACCTCCAAAGTAATATAGGTTAATTCACAAATTGGCAAGATCCCCCTGTCCTTCATTCTAAAGCAGCGTTTCTCATTCTGGGGGTCGGGACACCTGGGGGTTCGTGAGAGGGTGTCAGAGGGGTCACCAAAGACCATCAGAAAACACAGTATTTTCTGTTGGTCATATAGGTTTTCTGTGAGAAGTTTGACCCAATTCAATTCTGACCATGCCCTTATCTGATCGAATGTTTTATATGCATTTTATGTATTTTGTGTATTTTGTGTATTTTACGTGTATTTTAACTGATTGTTTGTAACCCCCCCCCCCTCCCCAAGCCTACAGGGAAGAGCGGTATATAACACTGAATAAATAAATAAATAAATAAATAGTTGGTGGGGTTCAGAATGCTCTTTGATTGTAGGTGAACTATAAATCCTTGCAGCTACAACTCCCAAATGTCAAGGTCTATTTTCTCCAAACTCCAGCAGTGTGTACATTTGGGCATATTGAGTATTCATGCCAAGTTTGGTCCAGATCCATCATTGTTTGAGTCCACAGTGCTCTCTGGATGTAGGTGAACTACAACTCCCAAACTCAAGGTCAATATCCACCAAACCCTTCCAGTATTTTCTGTTAGTCAAGGGAGTTCTGTGTGCTAAGTTTGGTTCAATTCCATTGTTGGCAGAGTTCAGAATGGTCTTTGATTGTATGTTAACTATAAATCCCAGCAACTACAACTCCCAAATGACAAAATCAACCCTCTGCTCCAACCCCACCAGTATTCAAATTTGGGTGTATTGGGTATTTGTGCCAAGTTTGGTTCTGTGGATGAAAATACATCCGGCATATCGGATATTTACATTATGATTAATAACAGTTACGAAGTAGCAACAATGTGATTATATGGTTGGGGTTCACCACAACATGAGGAACTGTATTAAGGGATCACGGCATTAGGAAGGTTGAGAACCACTGGTCTAAAGACATGGGGAATCATACTTGTTTCAGGAATGGCCTCACTGGCTCTGAGAAAACAAGATCCATTCAATTGAGTCATTAAATTATTAATTCATTAAACTTCTCTTACTCAGCACAAACTGAACTCCACAGCCTACTTGATGAATACTACAGTTATTTTCATACTTTAATAAGTTATTTTAGATCATTGGGATTTGTTAGAGCAGTGTTTCCCAACCTTTTTTGAGCTACGGCACACTTTTAACATTAAAAAAATCCGGGGGCACACCACCAACCAAAATGACACAAAATGACACTCTAACACAGTAAAGAACGGCTGGGGGATGGTGGCCTGCTGGGAGCAGTTGCTGGGAGTGCTGAAGCCGGGGGAAGGAGGCGGAGCCAGGCCGCGCCATGCCCCCCCCCCCTCCTGGCTTCAGCTCTCCCAGCAGCTGCTCCAGCCTTGAGGGGGCAGTGCCAAGACTGCGGTGGCAGACCCAGCACAATGCTGGCTTGGCACTGCCCCCTCAAGGCTGAAGCAGCTGCTGGGTGTGCCGGCGGGGAGGGGGCTAAGCCAGGCCATGCCATGCCCCACCCCTCCCCGGCTTCAGCTCCCAGCAGCTGCTCCAGCCTTGAGGGGGCAGTGCCAAGCCAGCGGTGACAGACCCAGCACAATGCTGGCTTGGCACTGCCCCCTCAAGGCTGAAGCAGCTGCTGGGAGTGCCGAAGCCAGGGGGAGGGGGCGGAGCCAGGCCGCGCCATGCCCCGCCCCCTCCCCTCGGCTTCAGCTCTCCCAGCAGCTGCTCCAGCCTTGAGGGGGCAGTGCCAAGCCAGCGGTGGCAGAGCCAGCACAATGCTGGCTTGGCACTGCCCCCTCAAGGCTGGAGCAGCTGCTGGGAGTGCCGAAGCGGGGGGAGGGGGCTAAGCCAGGCCGTGCCATGCCCCACCCCCCCCCTGGCTTCAGCTCTCCCAGCAGCTGCTCCAGCCTTGAGGGGGCAGTGCCAAGCCAGCGGTGACAGAGCCAGCACAATGCTGGCTTGGCACTGTCCCTTCAAGGCTAGAGCAGCTGCTGGGAGTGCCAAAGCTGGGGGGAGGGGGCGGAGCCAGGCCACGCCATGCCCCACCCCCTCCCCGGCTTCAGCTCTCCCACAGAGGAGGAGCATGAGCGGTGGATGGACTTCAGTGGGCGGGGTTCCTCCTCTGCACGGCTTCAGCGAGCGAGGGGCGGGAGTCATGGTGGATTGGAGGCTGGCTGGGGAAATGGCCGAAGGAGGCGGTGCCCCGGCCCCTTCTTTTTCTTCGCCGCTGCCCAGCCCTTCCTCCTCTTCCCCCAAGCAGCAGTAGTTCGGCAGGGAGGGGAAGAGGGGCAGAGAGCTTTTCTCACAGCACAGCAGGAGGTCCGTCATGGCACACTAGTGTGCCGCATCACAGAGGTTGGGAAACACTGTGTTAGAGGATAGGGTTGCTATCTCTCTGCCAGATTACATAAAACAGGAAGGCCTTGGGAGAGGACAGATTAGGATTGACGGAAGTACATCACAGAGTTCTATCTCGGCTGTCTTGTTTTAATCTACTCTTCTGGCTGTCTCGTGGACTTTTGGAAGCTAGAGATTGGAAAAGAAAAATGCCTTATATGAAGGAATGCAACGGAGGAAAGGGTGTGTAATGTATCTTGTGTGCTTGGCATGATACCTTCGGGCACCCAGTGCTCTTTCAGAACATCAAATCTTTCACAGCTGAAGTTTAATGTGTTCCTTCCTTTGACTTTTACTGGCCTCAATAGAGAAAAAAAACTATAGGGAGTCTTTCTTGTTAGCAGGAGAGGAAGTTTTCAACTCTATTTGAATTTTCTCCTTTAATATCAATTTTTAATATAGTTTTCTTTTATTATCATCACTATTTAGAATGAATAACAGAATCAAAGACTTCAAAGAGGCACTATGGTCATCCCGCCCAACCCCCTGCAATGCAAAAAGACACAATCAAAGTACCCCTAATAGATAGCAATGCAGCCTATGCATGCCCGGATTACTCATAAGGCCAACATAGGCCATGGCCTAGAGGCGCAAGCCGAGGGGGGGGGGGTGCAGATCATGGACCAAAAAAAACCCTGGTCTGCGCCCTCCTCGCTTCTTCTCCCGGCAAAGTCTCTGCTCCGTCCCCTCCGTCTCTCACTCTCTGGGCTGTGGCGGGGCCGTTGCATTGATCCATTGATTTGCCCGTGGGTTTCTGGCTGGCCTGACCTCCTCGCTCCCGGGGAAGCCGTCTCCATGGCGACTCGCCCGGCCCCCCCGGTGGCAGACTGTAAATTCCTGCAGCCAGAGCTGAGTGGCAGAGTCCGGGAGAGGGCGGTGGGAGGGAGGGGAGAAGGAGAAGTAGGAGGCAACTAGGAGGAAGGAAAGAAAGCAAGTAAAGAAGGAAGAGAGGGAGGGAGGAAGAGGGGAGAGAAAGGGCATTGCTTAGGTGGACCTCTCCCAGGTCCCCAGCACGAGACCACACCAACCCAGGCTCACTCCTGCGCTCTCGGACCAAACCAGGGCAGCCTGCTTGGCCAAAGGGAGCCGCGAGAGGGAGGGAAGGATCAAAGCCAGGATCTGGCTCTCCTGACTTCGGGAGCAGCCAAACAAAAGCCGCACAAACCCCAACCTGAATCCTCCCTCGGTCTGCGGGAGCGCACACCAAGCGGACATATCTCTCTCTAGCTCTCTCGCCCTGCATCCAGATCCGGAGGGAAGGCATGGGCTTCCCAACCCAGTTTAGAAGCCCACGCCTTCCCTATGGATCTGAACGGGGCTGTTCAGATCCGGAGGGAAGCCATGGGCTTCCAAGCAGGATAACCTCCCTCCCCAGCAGATCTGGGGAAAACTCGGGTTTCCATCCGATCTCTTGCGGAGGGATGTTATCCCACTTGGAAGCCCATCACTTCCCTCTGGATCTGAAAGAGAAAAGGAGGTGGGGGAAGAGGAGCCTTAACCCACTTTGCAAGTCTCTTTCTTTCATCCCGCATCAAACTGATGCGGGATGGATGAAAGCAGCTTGCAAACTGGGTAAAGACTCCTCTTCCCCCACCTCCTTCTCACTGGAGAGTCTTTACCCACTTTGCAAGCCGCTTTCATCCATCCCACATCAGGCTGATGCGGGATGGATGAAAGCGGCTTACAAAGTGGGTTAAACATGTCTGCCATTAACGAAGCTATTACGAAATTTCTAAAATTTCGGTAATTTTGAACTTTTTCCCATGAAAATTTCGGAAATCAGTCCAAAATCGAATCACCAGCACCCCCTACATCCGAAGCGAGTTTTGAAGCATTTTTGGGAGATAAACCAGCCCTACTAATCACTTCTCAGCAAAGTATTCCCCTAGGCAGTAACAAGCCAGACCTAAAAACTCTCAGACTATCAAATGTAGACTTCTGCAGTCTACATAAATAAATATAAGGATGAAGATAAGTATAGGTAACATCAGATAAGATGTTACATATGGCAAGCTCTGAAGGTTGGAAGTACTCATGTGATGTCTGTCTTAGGTGGTTGTTTTGTTTTGTATACCTTAGAGTTTATGTTAGATATGTCTTGAGTGTTGTTTTTAATACTTTGTGAAAATCAATAAATATTACCTTTATTAAAAAAAAGTAGACTTCTTTCTTCCACCCTGGACGTTCCACAGATATATAAACCCAATTTTCCTAGTTTCCAACAGACCTCACAACCTCTGAGGAAGCCTGCCATAGATGCAGGTGAAACATCAGGAGAGGAGGCTTCTAGAAAAACCTACAACAACCAATGCAGCCTATATTTATAAACCCAGAAGAAGGCACCATTTACACTGCCATATAGAGCAGTTTCAGAATGCAGTTTAACTACATTGAACTGCCTTATATGGGAGTGTAGAGTCATATAATCCAGTTCAACGCAATTAAACTGTAATCTGCAACTGCATTATGGAGCAGTGTAGATCCAGGTCCTCTCCGTTGGCGCCCCCTTGTCGTGGGGAACAGGCTTGCGTACCCTAATGAAGTTGTGAGCTATGCTGGCGGTGGCATAATAGCCACCGGTAGGGCCTCCAATGCCAGACAGGTCACAACCGAAGAGTCTGACAAAGAGCGTCAAAGGGCAGAATGGGCTCTCTAGCTTTTTGGCAACCAGCCTACGAGAAGGAAAATTCTGATTTCAAGCCTGGGCAGATGGTGCTCGTTTAACCCTGTAAGGTCAACTATCTAAAAGAAGGAAACTCAAACCAAACCTATGACCTGAGGACCTTGCTGCCACCATCCCAGTTTGCTAGGTCCTGGCAGACGAACCTTTGGGTTAAAGCAGACCTGGGTAATTGCCAGCCCTCCAGGTGTTTTGGACTTCAACTCTCAGAAATCCTAGCCAGTTTACCAGCTCTTAGGATTTCTGGGATTTGAAGTCCAAAACACCTGGAGGGCTGGCAATTACCCAGGTCTGCTTTAACCCAAAGGTTCGTCTGCCAGGACCAAGCAAGCTGGGATGGTGGCAGCAAGGTCCTCAGGTCATAGGTTTGGTTTGAGTTTCCTTCCAATTGCCCAGGTCTGTTTTAAAGGGCGAGGCCAGTTCTGTGCACGCTGTGCTCCACCAGAAAAATCTACTGCACAGGCTCGAAGGACACATCCAACCTCCGAATCATCAATGCGTTTGTAGAAAGTGTGGGATGAGTCCTTCCTGAATCTTCGTTCGCGAAGAAAAGCCAAGAAGAAGAAGATCCAGGTGGAGACTCCACCATTCTCAAAGCTAGCAGCATATTCCACTCTTGAACAGCTCCTACTGCCGGAAAGTTCTTCCTGATATTCAGGCACAATCTCTTTTCCTGTTGTTTGAACCCACTGTTCCATATCCTAATCATCTGAACAGGCTTTTTTTCCCTGCCTAAGCGTAATCGCATAAATTTCTCCCTGTTGAAATATATCTTCTTAGTTTTGGCCCAGCTCTCTAATTTATTAAGGTCATTTTGAATTCTGATCTCGTCCTCTGAGGCATTAGCTACTCCTCCTAATTTGGAAAGACGCAAGGCATCCCTTTGTACTTCTTCAGTGGGTTGATTGTTCACGCAAGGCTGGACACCTGGATAATTAAGAGAAAACTTTTCCTTCCTCCCCCTCCCCCTTTCTCCTCTCTTCCTTTCTTCCTCCCCCTCTCCTCGCTCTCCTCCCACCCATGTTCTGCTTTGCCTCTGCCCCATCTTTAGTGAGTCATGCGTATTCTCTGTAAATTCTGCAGCTTGTTGTGAAAACCCATCATTTTAAGCAACAAACTGTGGCTTGAATATTGTACTCCATCAATGCATTTGACAAAGAGAACTGAACTTTACAACAGCTCATACTAAAATAAATCAGTCTTGAAGGCATCTTTAGATCCTTTACCCTCCATTTTTTAAAAATGCATTATTCAGACCACTAAAGGTTGCTAGATGTTGTCGCGTATTGTACTCTGTGGTTGTTTTTATATTGTTTGGAATATTTTTATGAACGTTGTTGTTATATTTTAACCTTATTGAATCTCGAGGTTGTCCCCATGTAAGCCGCCCCGAGTCCCTTCGGAGAGATGGAGGCGGGGTTCAAAAACAAAATTGTTATTATTAGTATTATTATTAACAACATAATTTAATTAAATAATTTCAGTTACTAATATTAATTGCAAAAAAATCAATATTTCCTTCTTTAATATTTCCTGCGCCACCAGGATTGTGGCGCAGCTGGCTAAGTGTCAGCTGCATAAGATCTCTCTGACCAGTAGGTCATGAGTTCGAGGCCTGCCCGGGTCGAGGTGGGTGCTTGACCTTTAAGTGTTGCCTGATGTCAACCTTTGCAGCCCGAAAGACAGTTGCATCTGTCAAGTAGGAGATAAAGGTACCACATTAAGTGGGGAGGCAAATTTTGACTGAATCATGAGGCCATAAAAGAACTCCAGGAACGCTGAAGGAATGCAGAAGGAACAACAAGGGACGCTGGGAATGCTGAGAGATGAGGAGTGCATCAGCTCCCCCTGGTGGCCAGAATTGCCTCTGTTCGTCTATATGTTGTGTATGTGGAAATGGCAGGGATTGTCTGCTAAATATGTGTATATGTAATCCACTCTGAGTCCACTTCGGGGTGAGAAGAGCGGAATATAAATAAAGTAAATGAATGAAAAATGAAATAAGAGTCCTCATTACGGAACGTCCCAAGCTTTCCTACTGCAATTCAGACTATGGGCAGCCAGAACTTGATGGCTTGAATGCAGTTAGCATATTTATGTGTTTCACATATTGGGGGATTGCTCTTAGCTCCCAACCCTTTTCTGGATCCTCACTGTTCCACCTCTCTATGTTTGACAATGCTATTTGAAAAAGAACAGACTTTTATTGGTG
The DNA here is from genome assembly GCA_030556195.1 of Anolis apletophallus. NCBI lineage: Eukaryota > Metazoa > Chordata > Lepidosauria > Squamata > Anolidae > Anolis > Anolis apletophallus. The sequence goes on from JARBWK010000005.1 coordinate 133,955,340, forward strand.
GAAAAGAAGTCTACAAATCTCACCCCTTTCTCTGGAGCCCCTGTGGCACAAGGGTTAAACTAGTGCTTGTCAACCTGCGGGCCCCCAGATGTTTTGGCCTTCAACTCCCAGAAATCCTAACAGCTGGTAAACTGGGGTTTCTGGGAGTCGTAGGCCAAAACACCTGAGGATCCACAGGTTGAGAACCACTGGGTTAAATTTTTGTGCCGGCAGGACTGCTGACCGATAGGTCAGTGGTTCGAATCTGGGGGAGCAGGTTGAGCTCCCTTTGTCCGCTCCAGCTCCCCATGTGGGGACATGAGAGAAGTCTCCCACAAGAATGATGAAACATCAAAACATCTGGGCGTCCACCGGGCAACATCCATGCAGACAGCCAATTCCCTCACACCATAAGCAACTTGCAGTTTCTCAAGTCACTCCTGAAATGAAAAAAACCTTCCCCTCTTTATATCACATAGCAGCAAGTCTTTCCCACATTGAATCATAGTAAAATAACAACTATGGGTTATCAAAAATTGAAACCCTTAGAATAATAACACTGTCTCAGGTTGGTTCTACCCTGCTCTATATCCCAATATCTGATCCCAGATGATCTGCTTTTCCCAAATTATTTTGCAGTGTAGACTCATATAATCCAGTTTCAAAGCAGATAATCTGGGATCAGATCCTGGGATATAGGGCAGTGTAGATCCAGCCTCAGTCTGAGAGATAGCACAGTCGGAGAGATAGCACTGGTAGATCAGCTGTGCTTGCAATCTGAAGGTTGCAAGTTCGATTCCCGAGCTGGCTTGGACAACCAGCTGTGAGCCCTGTCCACTGTTCACCCAGCAGAAAACAGCCCAGCTGTAAATAGATGAACTGGGAACCGCCAAAAGCGGGGAGGATTCTTTTCAGTAAGGACTTTACAACGCCTGAATAAATAAAGATCGGCTGTCGGAAGGTGGAATGCGGAACAGAGGAATCAGAGGATGTCATGAGGATGAAGCAACAGCACCTCCTTGTGATGTAATGACGCACCCTGTGACACAGCCAGAAGAAAATCCTTCAAAAATTGAATGTGTTGTATTGTAACTGTACGTCTTCCGGCAGGGATTGTCTGCCATATGTGTGATGTAATCCGCTCTTAGTCCCCTTTGGGGTGAGAAGAGCGGAATATAAATAAAGTGTATTATTATTATTTATATTATTTTTCTAGAGAACATGCCTCACAGACCAATTGAGCTCAATCTTTTGGGCAAGGTCCGTGTGTAAACTGGGAATGATTCCATATTTTCTATTTCCACAGCACCCTACCTGGGCATGGGAGAATGTTGCATTCTTGGTATTCGAGAGATGGTCCCAGGCAAGGCAGCCCTCCATACTTTGGCTCGGGATTGTTGCAAATACGCTTCCGATTCCGAATGCCTCTGCTGCAATCTCGGCTACACTGGGACCACGGAGACCAGGGGGACCAGGCACCATTAATAGTATGGGCAGCGTAACGTCCAGAGTGCATGAAGTCACCTAAGAGGAAAAGAGACAAATAAACAAACAAGAAGAAAATTAAAGGGGCCTCCCTTCAAACAGAAATGTGCCTTCTTGGCAACATGCTGACTCCTTTTGTAATGCTGTTCTAATTTAATTTTTGTTCTAGCAATTTTCCTCTTATGCAATCGAAATCAATGTGCACAATCAGAAGAATGTAATTTGGTATTAAAGTTCACGGCAGTTCTGATGATTGTGTCAGGAATCCGCAGCGTTATTGGAACGGTATCAATTAAGCAATGGTGAGTGAATTGGCAGCCTGCAGCTCCTATGTGACTCTAAAAGCCTTTTTATATATTTGCAAGATGTAATTTGAAAGATACTGAGAACTTATTAATAAGGCCATTCTTGTAACAATGCCTCCTGCCTCAGATGCAGAACTTCATGGGGATCTAGATCAGTGTTTTTCAACCTTCTCTGAGCCGCGGCACATTTTTTACATTTACAAAATCCTGGGACACACCACCAACCAAAGTGACACAAAATGGCACTCTAACACAGTCATACATATAGTTAATATGCTTTTAAATGTATTTATACACTCAGTGTGAAACCTGGGCCTGTTTTGATGAACACAACAAAGATATCCTGGCAGGAATGGCAGAAAGACACACACGAAGGTCTTGCTCAACAGCTGTCAGTCTCTGTGTTTAGTTTTTATCGTAGTCAAGCTAGAGAAGCTCATCTCACACAGATATGTGGTTGAAAATGGAAGCAATGTCAAAATAGACCAACAGAAAATACTGGAAGGGTTTGGTGGGCATTAACCTTGAGTTTTGGAGTTGTAGTTCACCGACATCCAGAGAGCACTGTGGACTCAAACAATATTGGACCAGGACCAAACTTGGCATGAATACTCAATATGCCCAAATGTGAACACAGATGGGGTTTGAGGAAAGTAGACCTTGACATTTGGGAGTTACAGTTTCTGGGATTTATAGTTAACACACAATCAAAGAGCATCCTGAACTCTTGCAATAATGGAATTGAACCAAACTTGGCATATTGAACTCTCATTACCAACAGAAAGTACTGAAAGGGTTTGCTTGGGATATAACCTTGAGTTTGGAAGCTGTTGTTCACCTACACCCAGAGAGCACTGTGGTCTCAAACAACGTTATGTTATGTTGTTGTTTGTTTTCTATCCAGAATCACAATGTTGGAAGGAGGCTCATCACTTTAAGGTCTCTAAAACAGGCATGGGAAAACTTCGGCCCTCTGGGTGCTTTGGACTTCAACTCCCACCATTCCTAACAGCCTGAGGCCCTTTTCCGGGTTAAGTGGCTGAGGGGAGAAAAGGAAAAGAGCCTGAGGCTGCTAGGAATGGTGGGAGTTGGAGTCCAAAACACCTAGAAGGTCCAAGTTTGCCCATGCCAGCTTTCGACAGATACCTCTTCCTCCCCCTTCGCACCCTTTCTTCGCCCTCCTGCCGAACACTTACTTTTTCTTCTACACTGCCGCTTCTGCCGCCATTGTGATCCAAGGGGGCAGCGTGAGTGTGTTCAGGACGGGAGGGGGGAGGGAGGAAGACGTGACCCATGTGGGCGCTACTGAGCAGACTCGCCCCAGAGCAAAGCGAGGCAAAGCAAGCAGAGCGAGGCTGGGAAGAAGGGAGCCCGAATGGAGAAGAAAAAGTGTTAGGCAGGAAGGGGAAGAAAGGGTATTGGAGGTTCCAATTTCCCACGGCACACCTGATGATAGCTCACGGCACACTAGTGTGCCACGGCACACTGGTTGGGAAACACTGATCTAGATAACATCATCTTCTAATTGCAATGCTCCTATGTTTTCCAACTGCTTCTTCCATTCCCCCCTTTAATATGAGAAAAACAATTCAGGCACAAAAGAGAGAAGAACTGCATGTAGTCATTTGGCTGGTATTGCTTGGAGCCATCTGTCTGGAGATACCCTGAACCACACTAAAGCCCAAATACTCAAAATCGTCCCTTGTTAGCAGGGGATCCTCTTTCTTTCCTTGTGTTTTCTCCCTTTGTTTCCATCCTTGTTGAAAATGACAGTGTCTACTGCTGGGAACAAGGACCTATGTTCTGTTATGCCACTCTATAAAACACCATGTATCTAAGCAACGATTTATCCTGTAGCAATATGCTTCCACATTTAATTCAATGAAATACAGAGCAGAACTTTTACAATCTCTTCCTAGTCAGGCAACAAACTAAGGAAAAATAGGGTGTGATTGGAGAGAAGGAGAGAGCAAACATTATGCCTGCTATTACCATTTACCTTATTAATGGCAGTATTAGAAACAGGAAGTGATTACAACTCAATATTGCCAATTATTTCCAAGCTCATTATTACAGCAAGAAATAAAGCATGGTTTGCAGGTCCCGTATTTGTAGTCTGAGAACAAAATCTCTCCCACCAAAACACTGGCATTATTTATTTTTATTTCTTCGACTTATTAGTCGCCCTTTCCCGAAGGCTCAGGGCGACTCACACTGTAAGTCATAAGGCAATAAAACAGAATAAAACAAACACACTAAAATTACCATAACCAACACACAAGCCTGGTGTGGGGGCAGTTGTATACATAAACCTAAACACCAAACGCCTGGGTAAAGAGGAGGGTCTTACAGGCCCTGCGAAATGTTAGCAGATCGGCCTGCGCTCGTACTGTGGGGGGTAAAGCATTCCACAGCACCGCGCGGCGGCACTGAATGCCCTCCTCAGCGTTGAGGACAGATGAACGGATCGCCGACTAGGCACCACCAGGAGGTTTTGGGACTCGGATCGCAGTGGTCGTGGTGGGCTATAGTGGGAGAGGCGGTCCCTTAGATACACTGGCCCCAGACCATTCAAGGCCTTAAAGGTTAAAACCAACACCTTGAAGGTGATCCGGTGCTCTATCGGAAGCCAGTGCAGTTCGCGCAGCACTGGTGTGATGTGGCAGCGAGATGGACAACCTGCCACCAACCGTGCTGCTGCGTTCTGCACCAGCTTGAGCTTCCGGATCACTGACAAAGGAAGGCCAATGTAGAGGGCATTACAGTAGTCTAGTCTTGAGATGACCGTGGCTTGGACCACTGTGGCTAGGTCATAACGGGACAGGTAGGGAGCCAGCCTCCTCGCCTGTCGGAGGTGGTGGAAAGCCACTCCACTGACGATGGAGATATGCTTCTCCATCGACAGCTCGGAGTCAAGCGTGACTCCTAGACTCTTCACCGACAGGGACGGGCGAAGTGTCGCCCCGTCCAGGGTCGGAAGGCGGATCCCCCCCCATACCCGGACGGCCCAGCCACAGGATCTCTGTCTTATCCGGATTCACCTTCAACCTACTGGCTCGCAGCCATCCAGTGACGGCCTCAAGGCAATGATGGAAATTATCGGGTACGGAGTCAGGCTGGCCCTCCATCCCCAGAATGAGCTGGGTGTCATCCGCATACTGGTGACACTCCAGCCCAAAGCTGCGTGCCAACCGGGCAAGTGGTCGGACATAGATGTTAAATAATAAAGGGGAGAGAATTGCCCCCTGAGGCACCCCACAATGAAGTGGGGCCCTCCGGAGACAACCTCACCCCTTCTCACTCGCTGGGACCGGTTCCGGAGGAAGGAGGACAGCCAGCTAAGGGCCGACCCCTCACCCCGCCCCGCCAGTCGGTGGGTCAAAAGATCGTAATCGACAGTATCGAACGCCGCCGTGAGGTCCAATAACACGAGCAGCGCCGATCCACCTTGATCTAGTTGGCGACACAGCTTGTCTGTGATGGCGACCAGCACCGTCTCCGTCCCATGCCCAGAACGGAAGCCGGACTGGAAGGGGTCGAACCAAGTTGCATCATCTAGGTAGGACTGCAACTGCTCCATTGCTGCCCTTTCAACCACCTTGCCCAGGAACGACAAATTCGATTATCAATGTCAGAAGTTGGGAGTGATCCTGGACTCATCACTGAGCCTGGAACCCAGGTCTCGGCGGTGGCCAGGGTAGCTTTTGCACAGTTAAGACTCGTGCACCAGCTGCGCCCGTAGCTTGGGAAGTCTGATTTGGCTACGGTCGTCCACACTCTGGTCACATCCCGAATAGATTACTGCAACGCACTCTACGTGGGGCTGCCTTTGAAGACAGTTCGGAAATTGCACTTAGTCCAATGGGCGGCAGCCAGATTACTAACTGGAGCTACATACAGGGAGCATACCACCCCCTGTTATGTCAGCTCCACTGGCTGCCTGTCCACTTCCGAGCTCAATTCAAAGTGCTGGTTTTGACCTTTAAAGCTCTATACGATTCTGGCCCAGCTTACTTGTCCGAACGCATTTGCCACTACGTCCCACCTCGTAATTTAAGAGGCCCTGCTCTCGCTCCCGCCAACTTCTCAAATGTGATTGGTGGGGACAAGAGAGAGGGCCTTCTAGGTGGTGGCTCCCCGTCTGTGGAATGCACTTCCAAGTGACATACAATCAACCCCATCCCTCCTGGCATTCAGGAAAAAAAGTGAAATCATGGCGTTTGCACATTAGCACAATGCAGCACTTTGGAGTGGAACTGTAATGGCAAGTTGATGGATATGGCTCAATACTGTGTCCTGGACGAAGTACTGTTTTTAACTGAAATGTATGTGTATTATTTTTAATGTTAATGGTATTTTATGCTGAATGTTTATGGTTTTATAGTCCCTCTACGTGGGACCGCCTTTGAAGACTGTTCGGAAGCTTCAACTGGTCCAACGGACAGCAGCCAGGTTGATAACAGGAGCGGCACTCAGGGAGCACACAACACCTCTGTTGCGCCAGCTCCACTGGCTACCAGTTTGCTACCGGGCACAATTCAAAGTGCTGGCTTTAGCCTTTAAAGCCCTTAACGGTTCTGGTCCAACTTACATGTCCGAACGCATCTCCCCCTATGAACCTTCAAGATGCTTAAGATCATCCGGAGAGGCCCTGCTCTCGGTCCCGCCTGCTTCGCAGGCACGATTGGTGGGGACGAGAGACAGGGCCTTTTCAGTGGTGACTCCTCGGCTTTGGAACGACCTTCCTTATGACATCAGATCAGCCGGAGGGGGGAGGGCTCCTGACATTTTGCAAGAAGGTCAAGACCTGGCTATTTGACCAGGCATTTGCAGATGTAGTATGATTACCAAATAGAGACCTACGGAACGACGACGATGCAATTGGAAACCGATTTAATAATGAGACACTGATATTGTGTTTTTAACGTTAACTGCTAATTTGTATATGTTGGAATTGTGTTGATAATTGTTGATATGTTTGTCTTGGGCAGTTCTTGCCATTTGTACACCGCCTCGAGTCGCCTTCAGGCTGAGATAGGCGGTCTAGAAGCAAAGTAAATAAATAAATAAATATTTATTGTGTATCGGCATCAAATCGTTGCCTTTTTTTATACCGCTCTGAGTCCCCCTTCGGGGGTAGGAAAGAGCGGGGTAGAAGAGATGGAAATAAATAAGTTGGCAAATTTAATATTTCTCTTGAAGCCTGTCATTCATTGGTGAAAAGATGGGATATAAATGGAAAAAAATACATTTATTTTTGTCATTCATTAGACTCACACCACATAGAGTCTACTGTCATAACACAGAAATATACTGTTAAAAAGCTGTTATTTACTTCTGTGGTAGGGAGAGGTGGTAGCGCTTTTTTATTTTTTTTCCATGTCAGGAGCGACTTGAGAAACTGCAAGTCACTTCTGGTGTGAGAGAATTGGCTGTCTGCAAGGACATTGTCCAGGGGAAACCTGGATGTTTTGATGTTTTGCCATCCTTGTCCCCACATGGGGAGCTGGAGCTGACAGGCAACATCCCACTTGCAGATGGCCTGCTGATCTGAAGAGCTAAAAGTTGGCGTTTTGAATCCACAAGATGGGACACATGCAGAAGTGACTCCCCTGCAACATATATTCCCAAGTTGCTTCCGGCATGATAAAAAAAAATTATGTGGCTTATATTAAAATGCTGCCGTGAAAGACCCAATTTTTTTGGTTCATACCAATGTATTACAGTGACTTTGGAGGGAATGTTTGCCTCCCTCCTTAATGTAGGTTCCTATACTTCTCAGCCATTTCCCAATTCAGTCCTTGTTTGAAAATCTTCCAGAAGACCCTATAACCTTGTCAGGTGACTTGATTCATTGCTGACTATTATTCTAATTAGAACATACTTTCTAACACGGAGATGGATAAAAAGCTGTTACTTTTCCACCTTTTTCTGACAACTTTTAAATATTTGAAAACCTTCAACCTTCTGTCTCTCTCAGTCATTTTTTCTGGAGTCTAAATATAGCCCGTCTCCCACCTTCCCTTTGCCTCCTGGAGTTTAAAAAATATTTTAAACATTCTCAGCTACATTGAGCATGTTTTCCAGTGAATTCTGCACATTTTGTGAAAGCTAAAAGTGCCTTTAGAATACAGTATGATATCTGTATCCATCGGGATACATTCCTGAACATACCATGGAAAGAGGAAAGTGTGGATACTAGTGAATATTATTGAAATGATTAACTTCCAGTGGAAGTTACTATGCAGCCGTCATGGAGTGTCTAGAAAACTTCTAGAGAGGACCTCTCTCTAGGAATTTGCTAGGTCCTCCAGGGTGACTCTACATTAATTCTGGCAGAAGCATACCATAGAACAGGGCTGTCCAACTTCTACCGACCCAGGGGCCTGAATTCCGGTCACTGATGACCTGGGGGGCCGTAGGGTCTGCCCCCGCCCCCGGCTCTGCCCCTCCCCACCCCCGGCTCCGCCCTCTCCCCCCATTTTATCTCATATTTACTGAGATAAAATGCAGGGTGGGAATTCAAAAGGGGCATCCATACAGTCAAATATAATCTTTCACTGAGATAAAATGCAGGGTGGGCATTCAAAAGGGGCATCCATACAGTCAAATATAATCTTTTACTGAGATAAAATGCAGGGATAAAATATTAAATTATTTTAATTTAATATTAAATATATTTAATTCCATCCTCCCCTCCCCCCTTAATGTATCCCATCTCCCCTTATTTCATCTTTAAATATATTTAATTTTATATTTAATACATTATATTTAATACATGAGGGGAGATGGGGGGCGGGAATGAGGAGCCCCCTGAGGAGCCCTCTGCTTCGGCCTACCTTTTCCAAACGCGCAGGATCCAGGAGTACCCGGACTACGAGAGAGGCGACGACCGACTGAGTCGAAGAAGGTCCTAATCGCATCTGTGGGCCTCAGCAATCCAGTAGTAGAGTAGTAGAGTAGTAGCCGAAGAGTATTGCGAGAATACACAATCCACACGGGATTATGCTGTCAATGCCGCCGTGATCTCGCGTTGACAGCGAAATCCCGTGTGGATTGCGTATTCTCGCGATACTTGCTCCAAACCCGGAAGTAGGTATTTTTTTAATTTTTATTATTTATTTTATTTTTCAATTTTTATTTTTTATTAAAAAGTTTAGGGGGCCGTAGGGAAGGGGCTGGGGGCCGTATACGGCCCCCGGACCGCCAGTTGGACAGCCCTGCCACAGAATGACATAGAGGGCCTAAGAAAATTCCTAGAGATTATATACCGGAAATGTGGCGCAGCTGGCTGGGAGTCAGCTGCATAAGATCTGATGTGTTCGAGGCCTGCCCGGGTCGGGGTGAGCGCGCGACCATTTGTGTAGCTTGTTGTTGACCTTTGCAATCCGAAAGACAGTTGCATCTGTCAAGTAGGAAATTTAGCTACCACGTTGTGGGGAGGCTAATTTAACTAATTTACGAGGCCATAAATCTCCAGGAAGTGTGCAAAGGAGTGAAGGAGTGCGACAGCTGCCATGGTGGCCAGAAATGCCGAAATGTTAAATTGCCTCTGAATGTTTTGTCTATGCATGTTTGTATGTCGAAGGGCATTGAATGTTTGCCTGTATATGTGCATTTTGATCCGCCCTGAGTCCCCTGCGGGGTGAGAAGTGCGGAATATAAATGATGTAAATAAATAAATAATATATTTTGTTCAATGCAAGTAGGTGACATATAGGAAACAAATCTGCAGATACAGGGGTTGTACTGTATTCTAAATGTTTTCTAAGTTTATGAGACATTGCTTCTCTATTTTATTTAATGTAAGAACTTTATTACGGTCCACGGACCCACAACTGTTAATTGAATAATAAATATACAGGAGTTTACAGATCCCACATAACCGGGGAAATATACTATACAGACGCATACTACACAGTGTCAGGTAAAATACCATGATCGGAGACTAGGCTCTTTCTCAGGCTTGCTGCCACTGTGAGGAACTTTGCCACCATGAGGGTTACCCCGTGGTGATGGTCCTCCAAAAGATGTCTGACCTTCCCTTGCAGGGAATGGTTAGACAATCGATTCAGGTTTGGGTGTAAGAATTGGCCATGTTGGGCTGAATAAACCATGATCTTTTGACCCACCGACTGGCCGGGGCCGGGGTGAGGGGGTCAGCCCTTAGCTGGCTGTCCTCCTTTCTCTGGAACCGGTCTCAGCGAGTAAGAAGGGGCGAGGTTGTCTCCGAGGGCATCTCACTTCTTTGTGGGGTGTCTCAGGGGGCAATTCTCTCCTCTTTATTATTTAACATCTACAGTATGTCCGACCACATGCCCGGTTGGTGCGCAGCTTCGGGCTGGAGTGCCACCAATACGCGGATGACACCCAGCTCATTCTGGGGATGGAAGGCCAGCCTGACTCCGTACCCGATAATTTCCATCATTGCCTTGAGGCCGTTACTGGATGGCTGCGAGCCAGTAGGTTGAAGGAGAATCCGGCTAAGACGGAGATCCTGTGGCTGGGTCGTCTGGGTACGGGAGGGATCCGGCTTCCAACCCTGGACGGGGTGACACTTAGCCCGTCTACATCTGTAAAAAGCTTGGGATTCATGCTTGACTCCGAGCGGTCAATGGAGAAACATATCTCCATTGTCAGCGAAGTGGCCTTCCACCATTTCCAACAGGCGAGGAGGCTGGCTCCCTACCTGTCCCGTCATGACCTAGCCACAGTGGTCCAAGCCACGGTCATCTCAAGACTGGACTAATGTAATGCCCTCTACATCGGCCTTCCCTTGTCGGTGATCCTGAAGCTTAAGCTGGTGCCAGGCTTACCATCTCGCTGCCACATCATGCCAGTGCTGCGCGAACTGCACAGGCTTCCAATAGAGCACCGGATCACCTTCAAGGTGCTGGTTCTGACCTTCAAGGCCTTGAATGGTCTGGGGCCAGTGTACCTAAGGGACCGCCTCTCCCACTACATCCCTCCGCGACCACTGCGATCCGAGTCCCAGAACCTCTTGGTGGTGCCTAGCCGCCAATCTATCCACTTGGGTTCAACGCGGAGGAGGGCATTCAGTGCCGCTGCGCCGGTCCTGTGGAATGCCCTTCCTTCCACAATTCGAGCGCAGACCGATTTGTTAACATTCCGCAGGGCCTGTAAAACCCTCCTTTTTACCCAAGCGTTCGGTCCATAGATACAAGAGTAATGTAAACTGTGCTTTGCTTGCCTTGTTACTGCAATTTTAATAGGCGGACTGTTTTATTGTGTTTTATGGTTTTATATGTTTTTATGGTGTTTCATGGTTTATATCTATGTAAGTCGCCCTGAGCTTACGGGAAAGGGCGACTAATAAATCGAAGCAATAAATAAATAAATAAATAAATAAAAGTGACACTGCAACAAAATGTGTTCTAATGATTCTATTTCATTTCCACCGCACGGGCATAATCTTTGGGAGTAGCATTTCCTCTTTTTGCTGCTGCAACTTCACTGCTGACTTGTCATTCATTTTGTATCCCCTGAAATACCCTATAAATTCTTATTGGCAACATTTCTGCTGTGCTGCTGAATTCGGCCACCTTGGGTCTCATAGTGAGGGGGAGGCAAGTTATACATGAAATAAATGAATACATACTGGAGCAGCTTTTTAAAAGTCAGGAAGTAAACCACAGAACAGATTTCACCCATTCCTGGCTTAGACAAACCCAACAGTGAATCAGCCAGAGTCAGCCATCCTTGCCCCCCTTTTTGCGTCATTAAAACCAGTGACTGCTTTCAGGCTCTTCTATTTCTCCCTGTTTTGTCTTGTTTTCTCCCTGCAGCTGCTTTGTTTCTTCTGACTCTCTCCCACATGCACACAGAAATACACAGTAGAGTTTCTGAAGATACTGGGTACACTTAGAATACATGAACACAGAATTTCATAATGTACTGTAGCTTCTTTGAAATTCCAGAGGGACCATCTCTTCCCACTTTCTCTCTTATAGGAACATTGATAATTAACACATCCCTTTGCATTGCCTACCTGCCCCAGCCTTTAAACCTTGTCTTCTAGATACAGTTGAGCAAGGAGTTTTTCCAGAGGCAATGGTAAGTCCGCTGCTGAAGAAACCGGGTCTAGATGGCTCGGTTCCCTCCAATTACCGCCCAGTTTCGAACTTACCATTAACTGTGAGGTCCCCCAAGGGGCTCTCCTCTCTCCTCTATTATTTAACACCTATATGCGTCCACCTGCCCAACTGGTGCGTAGTTTTGGTCTGGAGTGTCATCAGTACGCTGATGACACCCAGCTGGTGCTGAGGATGGAAGGCAAGCCGGAATCTGTACCCGATTATTTCCATCAGTGCCTGGAAGCTGTGACTGGGTGGCTACGAGCCAGCAGGTTGAAGGTGAACCCGTCAAAGATGGAGGTCCTGTGGCTGGGTCACCCCCAGGGGGGTGGGGGTCTGAGCTCCGGCTGCCAATAATGGATGGTGAGGTGGTTAACCTCTGGTTAAAAGCCTGGGGGTCCAACTGGACCCTCTGCTGACGATGGAGGCTCAGGTCTCCACCGTGAGCAGAGCAGCGTTTTTCCACCTGCGCTAGGCAAGGCGGCTGGCGCCCTACCTTTCCGGTGACGACCTGGCCACAGTAATCCAGGCCACGGTAATCTCGAGACTGGACTACTGTAACGCCCTTTACATTGGCCTTCCTTTGTCAGTAATCTGGAAACTGAAGATGGTGCAAAACGCTGCGGCTCGACTGCTGGCTGGAGTGACACTATCGTGTTCTACAGCGCTTGCACTGGCTCCCTATCGAGCACCAGATTGCCTTCAAAGTGCTGGTGCTAACCTTTAAGGCCTTGCATGGTCTGGGGCCATTGAACCTGAAGGACCGCCTTCCCTGCATTTTCCCCAGAGACCACTACGGTCCATGGATCAAAACCTACTGGAGGTTCCATCACTTAAGATGTGCCGCTTGTCATTGACGTGGCAACGCACTTTTTCTGTAGCAGCACCTACCCTTTGGAACACCCTCCCAAGGAGGCACGAGCAATAACTGATCTACAGGCTTTTCGGAGGGCCTGCAAGACCAACCTGTTCTGTCAGGTGTTCAATCTCTAAGCTGTAACCCCTACTCTGGTCTTAATCTGTTTTTATTATGTTTTCAAGTATGTTGTGTTTTGTTGTTCATTGCTGTGGACCACCCTGAGCCTTTTCAGGAAGGGTGGTATATAAATCGAAATAATAAATAAATAAATAAATAAATAATGTCATTTCTTAAGACCCCACCTACATGCCTGTTATTACAACTTGTCCATTGCTTCTCCTCATCTTTGACTCTTGGCCAAAAGGCAATAATGGCAGGTCTTCAAATATTGTAAAGGCTTTTGTCTCATGCAACTTTGTTCCCCCTTAATTAAAAGTTGCCTGGACATTCCAAGCGCATGAGAGGGTCTGCATACAAAAATAGACCACAAGCTGTGGGAAATGAATGAAAAAGAGCTAGTCTAACAGCCAAAAGACTGAGCAAAGAAACCCAGATTTAAATGATTCATCTGCCATTCATATATGATGCATCCATTGGCAAACCATACTCTCCCACTGCTACATTTTCCCAATAATAATACATAGTTGTAAAATGATCCAGATATTTCTACATTCTACATTTTGACACAAGTGCTTGTTGATGTTGCCGAGTTTGGACCTAAAATAAAATAGTGAAGTGCATGGCCTGGTTCAAATTTTAAAGAATCCAGGACTCTTCTACATAGCCATATAACCCAGAATATCAAAGCAGAAAATCCCACAATATCTGCTTTGAACTGGGTTATCTGAGTCCACACTGCCATATATTCCAGTTCAAAGCAGACAATGAGGGATTTTATTCAGCTGTGTGGAAGGGTCCCCAGTCATATCTATTTTCCTGATACTCCATTCCATTCTATCCAACTTCCTTCCTACCACCATATATGTTGTGCATTTTGTGGGCTCTGAGTATGCTCACATTGTTGATTGAGTGTACTTCAAGGTAACGTTTCTCTAAATATTATTTTTTTCCTTGCTGATTTTCCCCCCAAGCATGCTAATAGCCCCCTATTTCTTATTGGTTCTGACTATATCTTGTTGACATTCACAATCTTGGCTACTGTTTATTGGATTCTGGCAAAGAATAGATATAATTTTCTGCCAAGATAAATAAGGCCAGTGTCCCTCTTCATGAGAACTCATTGTGAAAAACTGACATTGTTTTTGAGCAAGCATGCAAAGCGTTGGGCTGTAAGATAGTCAAGGGCAATAAAGAAGCAGTAATGTGTAAAATATGCAAATGATATGGTTGCCAAATAGTTGCATTATAGTAGTGTTGTCTTCCAATATTCGAAGGAACTGGTTTGTGGTGACTATGGGCCCTTCCACACAGCCCTATATCCCTGAATATCAAGGCGGAAAACCCCATATTATCTGAGTGTGGATTCAGATAATCCAGTTCAAAGCAGATATTGCAGGATTTTCTGCCTTGATATTCTGGGATATAGGGCTGTGTGAAAGGGCCCTTTCACTGCCATTGCAGGGACTATATAGCAATAAAAACACATTAATAGAGCACAATACATTTTTTGCAAGATCCATTTCTAAAATAATACATTATGAAAACAAACTTTCAGAATACCTCCAGTTTAGTGAGCATTGATTATAAATTTAACAATGCATTATCTAAATCGGACATACTTTCAAACACTTGTCACATTCATGTTTGTATGTTTTGAAGTATAGCAGATAACTTCCTATAAAACAAGTTGTTAGAAATTTGAAATACGGTGGTTTCAGCATGAGAGGTAAAATGTGCGCTTAAAAAGTTACTATACTTGTGCCCAGTATGTGTGGCCTGGTATTTATTATGTCCTGCTAACAGCTCAATTGGTGGCACCAATGTAACTGTTTCTAGATACTCACTGTTTAAATATGTTTTATATTACAAGTCCGCATTCTGATATGGATGTATATATGTGGAAGGATCTATAAAAGTATCCACGGTATTAATTTTTCAGTAACAAGAAAGCAAAGGATTACAATGTTGAGTTGGAACTCTGGAAGGATAACTGTAAGAACAAATTGCTCTTAAACGTAATTTCCCAAGCTTTGGTAAACATGGAGACTTTGCTTGAGATACAATCAATACTAAGAATACCAAACCCTGCAGCATTATCTATCTGACTTGCCAACAAACTTAAGATGCTGCAGAAGTGGCTGCTTACCATCGGTGGAGCATCCGGTGGAACCATCACTAGAACAGTAACGCATTTCAATCCGCTGCCTTCCTACATCCAACAAGTTTGCATCAGGCAGCCGTGCCTTGCAAGTGTATCGGAATCGTTGCTCATAGTGGCCACCATTATC
The DNA here is from genome assembly GCA_030556195.1 of Anolis apletophallus. Taxonomy (NCBI): domain Eukaryota; kingdom Metazoa; phylum Chordata; class Lepidosauria; order Squamata; family Anolidae; genus Anolis; species Anolis apletophallus. The sequence goes on from JARBWK010000005.1 coordinate 133,970,470, forward strand.
GGAGATGTTTACGGGACTCCACGGTGTCCATGGCGTGGTCTTTTTCAGTTCGGGACAGGGGCTTGTATTGCAAGCTTGATATTCCTGGAAAAAAGTCACTTGTTTATTTAGAATATAAGGTGGCCTTTACACATAACTTGAATCTCTGTACCCAGTTCAGTCTTCCCTGATCAAAATGTTTAAGTTTAAACGTTATTATTGCCTGAACACCAATACATCTACAAAAGACTGCTTTATAAAACAGTACCTGATAGCATTCATTATTATTGTGCAAACTAAAATTATGCCAAAATTTAATGTGTACAAACAGATTTCACTATAAGACTTTAAGCAAGTAGGTATTAGGTTAATTAATAATTGACAAATTCATTAAGTAATGGAATCACTTGTTAGCACTCCCAGTATTGCTCTCAAGATGATTTTGCTGTTTATTCGTTCCGTCACTTCCAACTCTTCGTGACCTCATGGACCAATCCACGCCAGAGCTTCCTGTCAGCCGTGGCTATCCCCAGCTCCTTCAAGGTCAAGCCAGTCACTTCAAGTATACCATCCATCCATCTTGCCCTTGGTCGGCCCCTCTTCCTTTTTCCTTCCATTTTCCCCACCATCATTATCTTCTCTAAGCTTTCCTGTCTTCTCATGATGTGGCCCAAATACTTCATCTTTGCCTCTAATATCCTTCCCTCCAATTAGCAGTTGAGCTTTATTTCCTGGAGTATGGACTAGTTTTATCTTCTCGCGGTCCAAGGCACTCTCAGAATTTTCCTCCAACACCAGCATCACTGTTCAAAACCATCTATCTTCCTTCACTCAGTCTTCCTTATGATCCAGCTCTCACATCCATAGGTTACTGTGGGGAATACCAGTTGCCAGTGTGATGTCTCTAGTCTTCACTATTTTATTGAGATTGGTCATTGCTCTCCTCCCAAGAAGTAAACATCTTCTGATTTCCTGGCTGCAGTCTGCGTCTGTAGTAATCTTTACTCCTAGAAATACAAAGTCTTTCACTGTCTCCATGTTTTCTCCCTCTATTTCGCAGTTATCAATCATTTTGGTTGCCATGATCTTTTTGGTTTTTTTGATGTTTAACTGCAACCCAACTTTTGCACTTTCGTCTTTCACCTTGGTTACAAGGCTCCTCAGCTCCTTCTTGCTTTCAGCCATCAAAGTAGTATTATCTGCATATCAAAGATTGTTAATGTTTCTTCCTGGAATTGTAACTCCAGCCTTGGATGATGTGCACAATAAAATCATAACAACATATTGGACAACATATGTACTTATTGCATTTTGGCATTTTTGACCAAATAGTAGCATTTCCAGATAGAGCAGTCCTTTGATTTATTCGTGAACATGATAACAACTGTAGAGGAATTTGGTATGGGGTTGAAAATGGGAAAACATAACCTTTACTAACTAAAATTAATCTTGCCGAAGGACAGTTATCTTGGCTGTATGTAAACCACCCCGAGCCTGCTGGAAGGAGCGGTATACAAGATCGAGGAAATAAATAAAATAAATAAAATAAATAAAATAACTAACTAAAATAACTTGTACTACAATGTCATTTTTCCAACTTCTGCTTCCTCACTGGCTATCCTAAGGGATTTTGGGGTATCTGTTCATTTTACAATGGTCAGCTGTGGCAACCTATCTCAATGGCATCATGGGAAAATGAAAAAAAATGCCCTTGCACATATTTGTATGGGGAACTCAGACTTCTAAATGGCTATCTGGAATCTAACTGATGGTATCACTTTGTCTGGAGATGATGGGTATGTCCCCACCTGTAAAAAAAATCTACATTTTAGCTCATGTTAAACTATTGTATGGTTTGTATACAGCAGGGGTGTCCAACTGGCGGCCCGGGGGGCGTATAAGGCCCCCCAGCCCCTTCCCTATGCCCCCCTAAGCTTTTTAATAAAAAAATTTAAAAAATAAATTAAATTAAAATATTTTTAAAAATTACCCACTTCCGGGTTTCGGAGCAAGTATCCCGAGACTATGGAAGCCACATGGGATTTTGCTCTCAACGCGAAATCTCGCCTGCGTTGAGAGCGAAATCCCGTTTGGCTTCTGTAGTCTCGCGATACTCCTGTTGCCGAAATCTCGGCTACGTAATCCCTGCGGCCCACGCAGACGTGATTTGTACCTTCCCGGCTGCTGCCTCGATTGATCGTCGCCTCTGCTTGTGGTCCGGCTGCGTTTGGGAAGGTAGGCTAACCTTTATGTTATTATTATGTAATTGTGTATTTGAATGCCCACCCTGCATTTAATGTTATTAAAATATTATATTTGACTGTATGGATGCCCCTTTTGAATGCCCACCCTGCATTTAATGTTAGTAAAATATTATATTTGACTGTATGGATGCCCCTTTTGAATTCCCACCCTGCATTTTATCTCAGTAAAAGATTGTATTTGACTGTATGCATTCCTCTTATGAGTAGTAAGCCGGGGGCGGAGCCGGGGTGGGGGCGGAGCCGTGGGCGGGGGCAGACCGTACGGCCCCCCAGGTCATCAGTGACCGGAATTCAGGCCCCTGGGCCGGTAGAAGTTGGATAGCCCTGGTATACAGGCATGCAGCCGGGGGCTTGGAGGGCTTCAGCCCCTCCCCCCAAATTCTCAGAGTGGTCCGCGATAAGGCCTTACTGGTACATTATTTAAACTGTTATGTGTATTTATATCATGATCTGATCACCATTCTCAATATATCTCATATGCATGGGGTATTGGGATAACAATACAAAAGGTTTGCTAGGGTAGACCCTCTCTCACTCAAATTCAGCCCCCCCCCCTCCGAATCAAACTCAGCCCCTCCCAAATCAAAATACTGGCTACGGCCCTGTTTGTATACTATCATGCATTCCCATTTCAGATCTTCAGGTGAGTTTTGTTCTAAACATCACCCCTAGCTTTTTCCTACAAATATATAGTTAGCATGAGCGGACTACAACAGTAGTCCAAAATGAGAATCATAACTACAAAGGCTAAAAAAGAAGCATTTTTCCTTCAAACATTGTGTGCTACTATTGATGTCTGAAGGCTGAATGCCAAAACACATCCTTCAGTATGAAACCATTACAGGTCCTTGTGCCTTCTTATGATATGACTTCTTTCTCTGACCTTCGTTTACCAATCAGATATAAAGATTCTCCAACAAAGACTAAAATAACAACCTCTTCACTTCAGAAAGAAAAGGCTTTTCATTTCAGAAGCATGCAAATACAGTTCTTAGGGAAGAGACAAGAGCTAGCTTGGGGAAATGCCGACTGCTGAGATTTGAACTAATCCAGTATGTTTTATTTCATCTGAGGAATTTCTAGGCTGCTCAGCAGTAAAATTATCAGGGCAGTGATAAAATAATCATAAATAGAAATACATTAGAACAAGGGCACAGGACAAATCAACACAACACTACACCTCAGCAGAATAGATAAAACTAATTAAATTAGGGTGGTGAGATATTTTGAAATGCTTGGATGATTAAAAACATCTTTGCTTGATATTGGAATGACTTATTTGGTAAGTAGTGTGTCTCCATATGGAAACAGGGGGACCCAAGGTGGCATGACATTGTGTTTTATAATTAGTCTAAAAATGTCTAAATGTTATGCCATTTGAAAAACGTACTTTCAGAAATGAATTATTATTATTATAATAAAAGTTTATTTTTAACCTGCCCTCTCTCTCCAAAGGGGCTCAGGATGGCTTCCAAATATAAAATTGGCAAACATTCAATGCCATCAAATCAACATTAATACAGTTATACAAAGTAAAGGACATTGGCTAGTAATATGAATCAATCAGTCAAGCATCGTGGAACAAATAATCAGGCAGTTAAAAACTGTATAAGATATAAAAATATAACAGTTCAATAAATTACAATGAAATAGTAATTGTCAGTTTCATCCATTTAAAAAGTCAGTGATGTTACTCGGTTTTTAAATGGCTGTGCCAAGTTTGGGCCACAAGCACAACACTGGCCAGATTCTTTAATATATAGGCATATATTTTACCAGCATACTGTCTCTGACCAAACTTGATATCATGCAAATAAATTCCTATGTCATCAATAAATAACAAGGCCACAAACTATTGGAATTAGTGTGTTATCACTTACTTAGTTACTAGTAACCAGGCCGGGATTACCCATAAGGTCACCTAGGCCATGGCCTAGGGCAGCAGCCTTGGGAGGGCGGCAGGTCCGGACCCCCCCCCCCCAATTAATTTTTTTTAAAAAAGTTTGATCTTTTTCTGGCGGTCCTGCGCCTGCGCTCGGAGCGCCATAGGCCCTAGGGGGCCTCTGACGGGGCTTCCCGCCGCACCCTCCTCCCTCCCATCATCGGCGCCGCCCCTCTTTCCTTCACTGATAGACGGAGGGGCGGGGCCGACGCGGCGCGAGGGAAGAGGAGGTGGAGAGAAGCCCTCGCCGCTCCCTCCTCCCTCCTATCGTCGGCGCCACCCCTCTTTCCTTCACTGAAGGATGGAGGAGCAGGGACCGGCCGAGCGCGAGGAGGAGGCGGAGAGAAGCCCTCACCGCTCCCTCCTCCCTCCCGTCGTTGGCGCCGCCCCTCTTTCCTTCACTGAAGGCCGGAGAGGCGGGGCCGGCGCGGCGCGAGGGAGGAGGAGGCGGAGAGAAACCCTCACCGCTCCCTCCTCCCTCCCGTCGCCGGCGCCGCCCTCCTTCAGTGAGGAGGAAGGAGGGGCCCCCGCAAGTGGGAGGCCCCCCCCCGCAAGTGGGAGGGCCCCCCCGCAAGTGCCCCCCCCACAAGCAGCCCCGCCCCGGGCGGGGGCGGCACCCCAGAGTGTGGCCTAGGGCGCCACAATCATTTAATCCAAGCCTGCTAGTAACGAGCGAAAGATAACAAGGATGCAGGGAAGTTATATTTCTAAAGCAGTGGTCTTCAACTTTTAGGACTACAAACTCCCAGAAGCCCTGGACAGCTCATGAATTCTGGAAGCCGAAGTCCAAAACTCCTGGAAGACCAAAGGTTGGACACCACTGTCCTAAAGTAATAAGAAATTGAAATGCTAGAAATTGTTTTGTTTGGGTGGCCATATAAAGAGTAAAATTTTCTATTAATTTGTAAAAGAATATGTTAGTTTCTTAATAATCTTTAGATTTAACGCCTACACACATAAACATGAACACACAGTAACAAAAATGAGCAATGCAAGTTTGGAAAATTGCAAAAAAAGTGATGACAAGTACAAGTAGATTATTTTTTTAAAAAAAATAACACACCGAGTAAACAGAACACTTAAACAGCATCCCACCCATATCTTAAAAAGAGCAATTAATGCAGGTGTCACTCACAATGTTGCAACCAGGACAATCGGGGCCATTCTCACAAATTCTGTGGCGGGCCTGAATTCCTCCTCCACACTGGGCTGTGCAACGTTCCCATGCACCCCAACCGGTCCAGAAGACTTGTGGGGAGCACAGCAAGTGCTCGTTACAATATCTGTAATAAAGGAAGCATAAGAAAAAAGGAACTATATGCCTGATTTCGACAGTTTGTACTATGTTACTTAAAAAGGGGGTTGGCAGCATCGCTAACTGTGGAGAATGGATTCTCACCATCTTTATAGCTTCACCACATGTGCTGAAACTAAGAGTATTAGGCATGCAAGGCGTATAATGCATTGCTTTCAGGATCTTCAGGATGTAAAGCTCCTATCACTATCCGCCTAAAATGTACATCTTCTCCCCCCACCCACTCAAAAAAGGAAAAAATAGGAAAGAAGTGCTAGGACAATTCTGGGATGCCTTCTACAATTTGTACACAATGGCACTGGAACTATCCATAAATTCTGTGACACAAGGTCCATCTACACCAGTGGTTCTCAACCTGTGGGTCCCTAAATGTTCTGGCCTTCTATTCCCAGAAATCCTAATATCTGTTAAACTGGCTGGGATTTCTGGGAGTTGTTGGCCAAAATACCTGGGGACTCACAGGTTGAGAACCATGGATCTACACTGTAGAATGAATGCAGCTTGATACCACTTTAATTATCATGGCTCAATCTTATAGAATCCTAGGATTTGCAATTTGGTGATGCACCAGCATTACTTGGAAGAGATCTGGTAAAACTACAACTCCCGTGATTTCATACTGAGCCCTGGCAGTTAAAAAAGTGTCGTTTGGCATTCATTCTACAGTGTGGATACACCCTGAAACACCCATATCAACCAGTGTCAAATTATACAGACCATACTATCCCACAGATCATTTACATCAGATCATTTAACCCAGGGGTGCTCATTAGGTAGATCACGATCTACTGGTAGATCGCGTAGGGCGTCCTGGTAGATCGCAGGCAGGGCAGGAGGAAGGCTCAGTCCCGCCCTGCAGGCTCCCGATGCCGCCCAAGTGTGGCCGGCCCTGGGTTATCTGAGGTCCTTTCCACACAGTTGAATAAAATCCCATGTTATCTGCTTTGAATCGGATTATATGGCAATGTGGACTCAGAAAACCCAGTTCAAAGCAGATATTCTGTTATATGTTCTACATTTTTGCAGTGGGTAGGTAGATAATTTTGACTTGGTTGTTTTATAAGTAGCTCGCATGCTGAAAAAGTGTGAGCACCCCTGATTTAACCCATCTGTTTTGACATTTAAATTCAACTAGTGGTGTAATCTTCTTAAAACAGGCTTAAAAAGTCCATAATTCTTCCTTTAAATGAGTTGTGTTATCCTGCACAACTACCAGTCTCTGACATTCATACACACAATACTAACGCCCTTTTTGGAGATGGGGGGGGGGCAATCACATATACAAGGAGTAAAACGTAGTCTTTAGAGCTAAAGGGAACAGGGTGTGTTCTGCAAAGTACCGTGAAGATTTTCGCTAAACATAACAGCATACTACATATGAAAGAATAGCTTTTCAGTCCTTGAGATTTCAAGTGTATGAAAAAAATAGTCCCTACAGTATCTTCACCATTTCTTTGTCCAGTTCTCAGTATGTAAGACTGTGATTAACTCCTCTAGTCACCAGGTTCTGAAAAATGAGATTCCAAAATAACAATGCAATTTAACATCCGAGTGTTTTGGCCATTGCTTCTCCAGGTTTGTCATTTCTCCTTTTTTAATTCTATAAAAATGATTCGCGATCTATAAAAGATAATAAATCCAACCAAGCTTTTGTCTTATCATGATTTATAGATAACAGATTATTATTATTACTAAATTCCATGAGATCTACAATGGACTGTCCAACGTACCTGAGCATACAAAAAAAAACCCCCCACAAGATCATGCCGTCTGAACTTAATAACAAGGGCAATTATTTTAAAAGCCAATTCGTAAGGTGGGGGATCAATCTTTGTTCTGATATGCCATTTATATGCAGATTAGGAAGAGCCACATTACATTTCTATTTTTACTGTCTTTATTAGAAATCACTAGAGTTTATTGACCAGTGATGCTGTTCAAATTAAATGCACCAGCAACTCCAGATTATGTGAAAAGATTTAATTCATATTGTTCTTTGTTTAGAAAACTGAGGACAAGAAAACACAGAGATGTCCTCCTAAGTTTTGAATAGTGGGCTGAAGTTGGCTTTTTGTCCTCCCATTATAGATGTTGATGTGCCAACACTGATATGCTAGTAACGTAACACAATGCTAAAGCCAACAAATATGAGGGCTGGACTAGAATGCGACGCAAATGAAATACTATTAGATTGCAAAAGTATCAAAATATATTCTGGTGTGCAGTCATAAGAATTAGTGTCACGCAAAACACAGTACAATGAGTGCTGATTCCAGCCCGGGAGGACATTTGTATTATTGATGTTATTGAAGTGCGGAAACGCGAATACCCCCCGTCAAGACTGTGCTCGGTAGTTATTATACTACAAACCTGGCAAGGAGCGGTTTGAAGTGAAAGCGCCCTGAGGAAGCGTTTTAACGTGAAACGGCCATCGTGGCGTCGTCATCATCCTTCCAACCGTAGGCGCCAGCCTAGCCAGTGTTGTGCCAGCTCTTCCGCCCATTCAGGCTCCCCCAAGGACTCAGTCTTCGGTCCGTGAGTTATTTGGCTCCGGACCACTCATAGGGTTTACTTGGACTCTATGTTTGCGCCGCTTTAGCCCTGCTTTATGTTCTGGGCTCATTGTGTTGAATTGTGTATGCTTGATTACTGAAACATATAGTTTGTATAAATCCAATATATTGTGATATAGATATGATGCTCATTGTACTGTGTTTAGCGTGACACTAATTCTTATGATTGCACACGAGAATATATTTTGATACTTTTGCAATCTAATAGTATTTCATTTGCGTTGCATTCTAGTCCAGCCTTCTTATTTGTTGGCTTTAGCATTGTGTTACGTTACTTGTTCCTAGTGAGCATATTGTGCGTTGTGTATTGGAACACTGATATGCTGTCATATAAAGACTCACTGGTGAATAAAGGAGGTTGACATCATCTATGCACTGCCTTAAATTAACTGAAGCGACATGGAAAGCGCATAGGGAAAGAATTTACTATCACGCTGCAGCACTGTTATGTTTAAACCCTAAATAATCCAATGCCATGCACACCTACGCAATGGAATTTTGGAACCCTCGACCCGTGAAGGTCAAAGATAGACCTGAAGCTGCCTAATCCAAGCAAACGACACTGTGCCCAGATGGAGGACTTATCCATCTGATGAGAACCAATGGAATGTACTAATGCAATGTGTAATGTGATCAAGGATTAAAATCAAAGGTTGGCTTCATGTTAGGGCTTTTGCATTGCCCGTTGATAGGTGAAACAGTGCCCCCGCTCACCTCCTGATCCCTGGTTTCTCTGACACACACACAAACACACACACACACACACACACATAAAATACACATAAAAACAGTTTGGATATATAAAAACAAGGGTATGGACAGGATTATCAAGAGGCGCCTAAATTGAAAGCCTGCCTAAAAAAGGAACGTCTTGCAGGCCCTCCGGAAGGGGGCTAACTCTGTGATGGCACGAGTTCCGTCTGGTAACTCGTTCCATAAAGTCGGCGCCACCACAGAAAAGGCTCTTTGTCTTGTTGTTAAAAGGTGGCAAGAACAGATTGATGGGTTCACCAGAAGATTTTGTTCTTCTGATCGCAACGATCTCGGGGGAACATATGGGGTTTGTAATAGTTGCCAAACTAGAGTTCTATGAATGTACAAGGTTCTAGATTCAGACTAGGGTGTTGCGGGAAAAAACCTCTTGCTTCTTAGAAAATAGAACGAGACATGAAGCCAATTTCATATTTGGCAGGGCTATGCCATTGCATGTTAGGAGGTGAAACAGCACCAAAATCCACCTCCTGATCCTGGTGTCTCTGACTATTCTGTTTGTAACAATTGACACACTAGAGTTCAGCGGATGCACAAGGGTTTAGATTCTGGCTCGAGTATTTCTAAAAACCATTCTGCTTCTCATAAAACAGAACAAGACATAAAATCGACTTCATATTTTCCTCCCAGTTTGAATCAGCAGCAGCACACAAGTGAAGTTGTGGCAGTGAGGAATAAACGGGGGGGGGGATAAAAAGCACTCAGATACATTTCAAATACATTGCGGGGGTGAATCTGCTGGAACGTGGGATTTTGACCAAAGTCCGATTAATCCTCTTTTTGGAAGCATTTCAAGGGAGCAGGAAGTGTTTTTCCCCTGCTGCTCTCCTCCTCCCTGCTCGTGTCTTTATATTTTCCCTGCTCAGGACCCAGAGGGCTTATGTTTTGTAGGGTTTCTGCAAAACAATCCAGGCAAGAATCTTAGATCTGTGAAACTGCTGACCTCTGCACTGACCCAGCGTCTTGAAATGATGAGGGCAGAAGTGAGAGGGTGACTTGGAAAAACGGCAAGGCCTGTGATATGACCCTTGATGCACTGAATGAGGCCATACTCAATTTCCCCAAGGATAACAATTGCTATTTGTAGGTAAGGAGGGGGTACAAAGCAGGGGGCAGAAGAGCCGGGTCTAGCTCTTTCTCCCAAGTGATTGCAAGACAAAGCTCATTTCCTGGAAAATAATTCCTTCCACTTTTATGGAAGAATGTATGCTTCATGTAAAAAAGAGCTGAAACAGATGCTCATTATAATCATAATTATAATTAAAGCATTCTTGCATCTGAGAAAACAGAACTGACACAATTGGGAAAGGGGGCATGTTGCATCATCAAGAAATGTGGGGTCCTTCCACACAGCCATATAACCCAGAATATCAAGGCAGAAAATCCCACAATATCTGCTTTGAACTGGGTTATCTGAGTCCACACTGCCATATATTCCAGTTCAAAGCAAAAAATGTGGGATTTTATTCAGCTGTGTGGCAGGCCCGGATTGCCCATAAGGCCACCCTAGGCCATGGCCTTGGGCGGCACCTTTGGGGGGGGGGGCAGCAGGTCCAGACCCCCCCAAAAAGTTTTTTAAAAATTCAAAAAAAATTCCAAAAAAAAGGGCGCATGCACGTGGCTCTGCCCCACGGCACCCGCCCCTTTGCTCTGCTCCCTCAGCTCTGCCCCTGCCTGGCTCGCGAGGCCTGGAGAAAGGAAAGTCCCACCCCTGGAGCTGATGCGGGGCCTCCCCACAGCTCCTCCCCTTCCTCCTAAAGCCGCGATTTCGGCCGCTTCTCAGGCCGGTATGGTGGCTTTAGGAGGGAGGAGCCATGGGGAGGCCCTGCATCAGCTCCGGGGGTGGGGCTTTCCTCCCTCCTCCTTCTCGCCGGCAAGGAGGCAGGGGTGGAGCCGGGGGCAGAGCCTTTGGCCTAGGGCGCCAAAAGGGCCTGACCCGGGCCTGCTGTGTGGAAGAGGCCTTAGTAATAACCATTATTACACCCCTACGGGGGCTTGTTTTGTATCTGTACTATGTACCTGTTTGCCTTCACCTGCAAGGCCTTTATTCCATTGTTCTGCCATGAGGACATTTATGGGAGGAGTTGTGTTTGGCTCCATACATGATGTCACCACCCTAACTCCTCCCCTTTCTGAGGTCATCTGAGGGGCAGGACTTCCTCTCTCTTTGGCCATTCCTGAAGAGCACATGGACGAAGTAGGTGGAAATCTGGAGCCACCGCTCAGACAAAGCACCTTCATTCACATAAAGCCTACTCCCAACACCCTCAAACCAAAGATTGCAGTAATAGGAAGGCCAGCCCTTCACCCAAAGACTGTAATCTCTGGGGACCCGAGGACTTCGTGTGCCAGAGGACCATTTGAGGGGCAACAAGGAACCTGGAACCAAAAAAAGGCACCTTCACTCTGCAAAAGACAAATGAATGCAACCCCTTTTCTCAAAGGACTTTTCTAGTCACCAACCGCAAGCTTTTTGGGCCACCAGTTGTTTTTACTGGTTGTTTTTCATAAATAAACTTGTTTGAGTTCACCCTTTTTGAGTCCTGAACTCATTGCTTAGAGAACCTCCAGGTCTCTTGTACATGGGAAGACTAGACGTCCATCCACTCAAAGCCCCTTTATTGGCCCTGGTGGGACGCCACAACCATAGCTTGGAAAGACTACTTTTTGGAGCTACAACTTCCAGCATCCCCCAGCTGCATGGCCCTCTGGATTCTCACAGTTATAGTCCATATATATAGTCCAATATATACCAAGAACTATGACAAAGCAAAAAGAATTAATCACTACAGTTAAATCTATGTTGCTCACAGACACATATCTATGTTAATCACTAGGGACAAGATATGTAATCAATTAGATTAACCAATTAAAAAAATTTAATGACTGAAGTAGTGACTCTGCTTAATCATGCAGCAAATTTTAATTGCTTAGAAATGAGAAATACTTTTCTTAGAAATGAGGCATTCTCTCCTGTGCAAAACAAGGGGGAGAAAACTTCAGCCCCCAGCCCACTAGCATCTCCAGTGGTTAGGAATGATGGGAGTTGCAGTGCAAAAGAAAAATCAGAGGGGAGGGCACAATGATGCACTCCATATGAATATGCATATATGATCTCAAAACACCGACAGCCATTTTTTTGGGTTGAGAAGTGTTTCTACAAAAGGAAAATGTACATAGGTCTCATTAAACACTTTCCATTGCTTAATCATAGTTTCACCTCTAACATACTGATCTTCCAGTTCAATTTCAATCTCTTTGGGCCACCTGAGGATGTGGATAGGATCCTTGGGCAGATGAGGGTCAACACACATGTGCTAGATCTTTGCCATTCCTGGCTATTTAAACAAACCAGAGTACTAGCTGATAAGGAAAGTAATCAATGGGTTGGTTTTTTTCAACAAGGCAGAATCTAAACAGGCCTAAAGGAAACTGTGTTAAGATCTCTTCTGATAAACCATTTGTTGGATCCTATTATACTGGATAATTATAGTCCAGTCTCCAAAATTCCATTTTTGGGCAAGGTAGAGTGTGTTGTAGCTTCTCAATTCAAGGGGTTTGTGAATGAAGAGGATTATCTAGATCGGGGCTTCTTAAACTTTTTCCACTCATCAGCCCTTTTTGGCCGAGAAATTTTTAGGTACACAAATATATAAAAGATGTAAATCAAACATTTACCAATAATAAATCATAAGGAATTTTATTCTAAAGCAATCATTTGGGATGCATATAATTATACTGTTTATTGAAGGTGAAAGCCAATCTGCATACTAATAAGATGGGTATACTTGTTTATTTCTACATAAAGAATTAAATCTTAGCTAAATATTTGATACTGCAGGACATACAAGTATATTTGACATTTCTTCATGTCACACTGCCTTGCTTGGTTTGCAGCCGTTTTTTTCTCCTGAATTGGGGGACCACAATGGGGTGTTTTGGGTCCATATATTCGATTTAAAAGGTCCCAGGTTACAGAGTGGGCCATGTGCTTGAAATTGACCTACATCAACCTCCCTCTTGTTCCCATCATGGTTTCATAGAATCACAGAGTTGGAAAGAGACCACAAGGGTCATGGAGTCCTTTCTTCATGTCACACTGCCTTGCTTGGTTTGCAGCCTCAAGCCTTTCTTTCTCCTGAATTGGGGGACCACAATGGGGTGTTTTGGGTTCATATATTCCATTTAAAAGGTCCCAGGTTACAGAGTGGGCCATGTGCTTGAAATCGACCCACACCAACCTCCCTCTTGTTCCCATCATGGTTTCCTAGAATCACAGAGTTGGAAGAGACCACAAGGGTTATGGAGTCCAACCTCCTACCATGGAAAAACACCAAGTCAAAGTAATCTCAACAGATGGCCAACCAGCGTCTGTTTAAAAATCTCAAGAGAAGGAGACTCATCCATACTCCAATGAAGTATATTCCACTGTCAAACAGCTTTTACCATTAGGAAGTTCTTCCTAATGTATAGGTGGAATCTGTTTTCCTGAAATGTGAATGCACTGTCTTAGTCTCTGGAGTAGAAAACAATCTTACCCCTCCTCAAATGTGACATTTGAGAGATAGCACAGCGGTAGAACAGCTGTGCTTGCAATCTGAAGGTTGCAAGTTCGATTCCCGAGCTGGCTTGGACAACCAGCTGTGAGCCTTGTCCACTGTTCACCCAGCAGTTCGAAAACGGCCCAGCTGTAAATAGATGAACTGAGAACCGTCAAAAGCGGGGGAGGATTCTTTTCAGTAAGGACTTTACAACACCTGAATAAATAAAGATCGGCTGTTGGAAGGTGGAATGCGGAACAGAGGAACAGAGGCCTTCCGTCATGAGGATGAAGCAACAGCACCCCCTTGTGACATAATGATGCACCCTGTGACACAGCCAGAAGAAAATCCTTCAAAAATTGAATGTGTTGTATTATAACTGTACGTCTTCAGGCAGGGATTGTCTTTTTTTTTTTAGAAGAGCCATGCTGAATCGGACCTCAGCCCATCTAGTCCAGCATTCTGTATCACACAGTGGCCCACCAGTTGTACACGGGGATCTCGAGCAGAAGGGAGGGCAAAACCCTGACCTGCTCCCGACCCCCCACAACCAGTACCCAGGGAAATCCTGCCTACCTCAACCAACTCCGAGGTGGCACTTGAATGTCCTTTTCAGTAACTACCGATACACTTGGTATCCATGAATCTGTCAACCTCTTCTGGAAGTGAGTTCCATAACCCAATGACCCTCTGGGTGAAGAAATATTTCCCTTTGTTAGTCCTAATTTTCCTACCTTGGAGCTTCAGGGAGTGCCCTCTGTCTGCCGTATGTGTGATGTAATCCGCTCTGAGTCCCCTTCGGGGTGAGAAGAGCGGAATATAAATAAAGTCTATATTATTATTTCAAATATTTAAACATGGCTATCATGCCCCTTCCCTTCAGATATATGCATGTGATCCATACCCTTAGCTTCCCCCCACCCAAAAAAACCTCAAATAGGTTGTATTAACCCTTCCCTTCCTGCAGAGGTTGCAGGCAATTTCTTCTTTAACTTTAACTGGCAGTCGACTGATGTTTTTGATATCAACTGAGCGTGGTTTATAAACCCAACATAGTTTTTTAGAAACAAAATTTGAAGGGAAGTATTTCTGAAACTGAAAAGAAAACCATCAAGCAAAATCAGCATTCGCTACATGTTGTTGCTAACAGATTAATTCAAACGTCTACATCAGTCACTAGATGGCATTCAGAAGCCTTTTACTGTTGCCAAATATTTCATGACTTCAACCATGAAGGCACAACCCAAGTTTCTGTTGGCTCTCTCAGATACCACAGTCCATGGTATTATTCTGAGTTATCCCGTTGGGATATTGACTAGAGTATCGTTAGAGAACGGCTCTTTTCTTTCCTACAGCAGTGTTCCCAGAAGATAGTCCTGGGGATTTCTGCTTAATTCCTTGGCAGCTGGGCTGTGAAGTATCTATGCTATTTACCATCTACATGGAACTACTGGGAGAGGTTGTTTTGCAGTGTCTTCAATATGCTTATGGTATCCAACTCTATTACTTCTTTCCACCTAATTCCAATAAAGTTTTTCCTATGCTAAACTGTTGTCAGCTGTATTTGACTGGATGACTGCAAACAGATTGAAATTTAATCCAGAGAAGACGGGGGCAATCCTAGTCAGTCAAAAGTTAGATTAAGGAAAGGGGCTTCATCCTTCCAGATGGGTTACATTCCCCCTAAAAACAACAACTTGTCATTTGGGGTGCTTCTAAATTCGACTCTGAACCTAGAGGCCTAGTTTTCAGCAGTGACAAGGAGTGCTTTAGTATCATTAAAGCTAGAGCACCAACTGCATCTGTTCCAAGAAAGGTCCAGTCCAGTCACTGTGGTGTACCATCCCATTTGGATTTCTGTTATGCACTCTACATGGGGCTGCCTTTGAAACATGTTCAAAAATTTCAGCTGGCCCAAATAGCTGATATACCACATACACACACAAGCTCAGGAGAGGCAAATATATAATTAGAAAACAAGTTGGTATTTGGGGGCTAAAATGGTAGACCATTCATAAAGCTTCCCTGAGGGCTTTAGAATGAGAAGCAGCCAATAGACTACACTTTGCCAACCCTGCTTTATGAAATAAACTTTATAACAATGCTGTAAAGAGTGGGCTTTGGTAATAAAATGAGAATAAGATTAATATACTGTACACTAGGGATGTAAAGGCTATGTTGTATTGTCGAAGGCTTTCATGGCTGGAATCACTGGGTTTTTGTAGTTTTTTTGGGCTGTATGGCCATGTTCTAGAACAGGGCTGTCCAACTGGCGGCCCTGGGGCCGTACACGCCCCCCCAGCCTGTTGGCTCCGGCCCCCGCTATGCCCCCGGCCGCCATTTTTAATATTTTTTTAAAAAAATTTAAATGGCGGCCGGGGGAGGGAGGCGGGGCAGGGAGGAGGAAGCGAGCCAGCTCCTCCTCCCTGCACCGCCCTCTTGTTCCCTCTCTCACCGGCGCCGATGCAAACCGGTTTGCATTGCCGCCGGCGAGAGAGGGACAAGGGGCGGTGCAGGGAGGAGGAAGAGAGCTAGCTTGGGAAGGGAGGGGGACCCCCCTCCCTTCCAAGGCATCGGCTCCAGAGAGAGAGAAGCGCCGCTCGCTTTCCTCGCCAGCTTTTCAGGTTTGGGGAAGGGTTTTAACGCCACCGCGCCTCGAGTGCCGGGTGAAAACCCTTCCCCAAACCTGGAAGGCTCGCGGGGACAAGGGGCGGTGCAGGGAGGAGGAAGAGAGCTAGCTCCTCCCTCCCTGCACCGCCCCTCTTCTTCACTCTCTCTGGAGCCGATGCCTTGGAAGGAGGGGTCCCGCGGCGCCTCCCTCCCTTCCAAGGCATTACGGCAGGGGCGAAAAAATCTCCCCAGCCTGGATGGCTGGCGGGAAGCGGCGCCGCTTCCCGCGAGCCTTCAGGTTTGGGGAGAGGTTTCACCCGGCACTCGAGACGCGAGTGCCGGGCGAAAACTCTTCCCCAAACCTGAAAGCTGGCGGGGAAAGCGAGCGGCGCTCGCTTCTCCCACCAGCCATCCAGGCTGGCGGGAGTTTTACCAGCTCCCGTGTCCCTCTGCTCAGAGAGACAGGAGCCAGGTGAAAACCCTCCCCGAAGCCTGGAAGGCTGGCGGGGGAAGTGAGCGGTGCTTCTCGCTTTCCCCGCCAGCCATCCAGGCTGGCGAGGGGGATTTTTCGCCCCGCTCCCCTCTGCTCAGAGAGACACAGGAGCCGGGCGAAAACCTCCTGAAGCCTGGAAGGCTGGCGGGGGAAGCGAGCGGCGCTTCTCGCTTCCCCCACCAGCCATCCAGGCTTGCGGTAGGGTTTCCCTTGGACAGCACTGTTCTAGAACAGGGGTGGGCAATTATTTTTTCCAAGGGGCCACATGAGAGCCAGAAAATATTATGGAGGGCTGCACCTAAAGGCTGAACTACATTCTAATCTACATTATTCATTTATTTATTTACTATATTTACTATATATTACACATCATTAATATTAACATATTAATATATCAAGAAATATTCATATATTATTAGTATTAATATCATAATCATTATATTATAGTATATATATAGACATTATAATATATTGAAATTATAATATAATATAACAGTATATTATATTATTTATTATTATATTATTATAATAAAATTATTATAAAATAATAATAAAAACCACTAAAATAAAATAAAATGAAATTCAAGAAGACAAGGTGCAAACCAAGATAGAGGCTGACATTCTCAAGAGAGGAAGGATCCCAAGATGGAATGGCCCAATGGACCCAGCCCAGAGGATGACGAAGCGGACCCAGCCGCCAGAGCAAAGCAGAGCAGAGGACAATCAGAGGCTGCAGGCCTCCACCCGCTCTTGCTCCCAGCCGTTCCCCAGCTGATCGCCCTGCCATGGAGTGTCAGCCATTCCAGCTTTGGAGTGCCTTCCATCCCGGGAGGCGATCCGGGCCTGCAGCGGGAGCAGTTGGCGACCTCAGGCAGCTGATTGCCCTGGCGACCCGGAAGACGATCAAGTCTTCCGGGTCGTCAGGGCGATCAGTTGCCGCAGGTCGCCTCCAATTGTTCTCCTGAGTGACAGGTTGTCTCCCGACAGCCTGCGATGAGATGGTGGCAGCGGCACCCCTTCCTCTTGGCCCCGCCCCCGACACCCTTCTCCCCGGGTCGGACAGAATCGACCTGGGGCCCGCATCCGGCCCGCATTCTCTCCTGAAGTTTCACCTGCATCCATGGCAGGCATCATCAGAGGTTGTCAGGTCCACACCACCTCGGAGGATGTCTGCCACAGATGCAGGCGAAAAGTTAGGAGAGAATGCTTCTAGAACATGGTCATACAGCCCGAAATCCCTACAACAACCCAAAGGCTATGTTATTTTGGACACATAATCACAGTAGCTATAACAGAAAATGAGCCTGTATTGTAACATCCTAACATGATGTGAAGGAATAATTCTGGGGAGAAAATGTATTGGTTTGGTGCACACAGAAACCTTTCGAAAGAAAACCCATTTTCTGTGCAGAAAACAAATTTTTATGCTTGAAATCCCCAAATGTTTTACTGACCCCAGTAATCCCTCTCTTGCACAAGTTCTGACCAAACTTTCCAACTGTCCATTAACTTTTTTAAAAATGGGAATGAATAATGATGAATATGACTTCCATCCCTCCTGAGAACATGCACACAAAATGGAAATTTGATGATCTGCTTCTTTTTCATCTGAGTACACGCATTTGTGTTGTAACTCCTGCTGCTTTGTCAGTCTAGGAACAATATTTCATTTCAGCATCAATAAACATGATTTACATAATCTGTTAAGGCTGACTGTTTTATGGAGCTAAAGTAAAATCAAATAATCAGAAATAATGTCAGACACAAAGAATCATCGTACAACTTGTCATTTCCTCTCTATCTCGGAGGACAAAGATGAAGGTATCTCAGTGGAGCCTCCCCCTGCAGGCCCAAATTCCTGCAAACAGATTCTTTTAGGAAAGGCTACTGAGGATTGAGCCTGAAACCTTATGTATGCCGAGCACAAGCTTGACCTCAGAGTTGCAGTCTACACTGTAAATTAGACAGCAATGGGACATCTCAAAGTGAAATCCATTAAAACCTATGTAAATTATTTCAGTTTGTTTTCTGCATGATCCAAAAAAAGCTTGAAGATGACAACACTATATTTATTATTTATTTATTTCAGGAGTTTACCCCACTCTTCTCAACCCCCGAGGGGGGACTCAGTGCGGCTTACAGTACGGCACAATTCGATGCTGTAGCACAGCAGTTCTCGTTTGTGCCTGGGGGGCAGGGGCATGGACCGGGGGTCCCATTGGCATTGGGGCCTGCAGCAGCAGAGTTGGATTCTGAAGAGGATTTAGAAGGGTTAGCAGAAGGAGAGTTTCCCATCACTGGGCCTCCTTCTCCCACAGAAAGCCTGGCATTGGAGGAAGGTTGGCTTGACCCTTACGACGAGACAGATAATCAGGTGCAAATGGAAAGCAGTGATAGCGAAACCTATGAACGGCCGGGGGGGAGAGGTTCACAGGAGCTTTGGAGTGAAAACATGGGAGAAAGCGGCTGGGAAGAATCTAGGGAGGAGAGCTCTCACGGAGATAGGGCAGCAGATGTTGAGAGGCAAGGTCATACTTTCGATAGGCGACGGGACATCGAGACTAGCCGGAGGGGTTGGTACCATAGCCTAGACAGGCCGAGGTCCGTCAGTAGAGATTGGAGACGACGAAGCCTAGAGAGTCGGGGACCTCGGCAGAAAGATTAAATATAGGATCCGTGGGAAAGGATCCTCAGTACTTCGCCCACGTCTCTTCTGAGCAGACGTGAAGTGAAGCTGGTCCACGGAGCTAGATTGGCTAGTGGTCTACTAAGTCCTGCCTTGCATCTTGAATCTTGCCTTGTTCCTGAATCCGCATTGCTGTGCGGAGCCTTTGCCAAGCCTTTGGAAAACTTTGCCAAGCTGTTTTGGACCTTTGATTGCCTTTTGCCTTTGGATTTGCTTTTGCTATTTTTATGGACAATATACCTTTCGAACTGTTTTTATAATCAATAAAGTAGTTAGCCTTCAGTCCGTCTCTCTGTGTGTGATTAAGGGGCCGGTCAAGTCCGTGCATCGTGACAGATGCCTACATAATAACAATATAAAACCCCAAAAAACCCCTTCAACAGTTAAGATATATTAAAATACATTAAAACAGTTGCCTTAGCATCATACACATTCATTCCAGATTAAAACCATGTTCAGTCCATAAAAGCATTGGTCCTCTTCATCTACTTTCTATTTAAAATCCAATCCTAAAATGCTGCCTAGTGCTGGTGAGCAAACGCCTGGTCCCACAGCCAGGATGTTACT
Organism: Anolis apletophallus; assembly: GCA_030556195.1. Classification (NCBI taxonomy): domain Eukaryota; kingdom Metazoa; phylum Chordata; class Lepidosauria; order Squamata; family Anolidae; genus Anolis; species Anolis apletophallus. The sequence goes on from JARBWK010000005.1 coordinate 133,990,211, forward strand.
TATTTCCTGAATGCCAGGAGGGATGCGGTGGATCGTACATCGATGGGGAGCGCATTCCACAGGCGGGGGGCCACCGCCGAGAGGCCCTATCCCCACCAACCGCATCTGGGAATTAGGCGGGAGCAAGAGCAGGGCCTCCCCGGATGACCTTAGATTACGAGGTGGGACATAGCGGCCGATGCGTTCGGACAGGTAAGCTGGGCCAGAACCGTATAGAGCTTTAAAGGTCAAAACCAGTACTTTGAATTGGGCTCGGAATTGGACAGGCAGCCAGTGGAGCTGATACAACAGGGGGGTGGTATGCTCCCTGTATGTAGCTCCAGTTAGTAACCTGGCTGCTGCCCTTTGGACTAGTTGGAGTTTCCGAACCGTTTTCAAAGGCAGCCCCACGTAGAGTGCGTTGCAGTAATCTATTCGGGATATGACCAGAGCGTGGACCACCGTAGCCAGATCACAGATAAACCACAGATAAGGGAAATCTACAGGATATGTTCACTTGGGGTAATTTGGGGGAAGTCAGAAGTCTGATACTAGTGATGACAACCAACACGTTGGGTTGTTGTAAGTTCTTCGGGCTATATGGCCATGTTCTAGAACAGTGTTTCCCAACCAGTGTGCCGTGGCACACTAGTGTGCCGTGAGCGATCATCAGGTGTGCCGTGGGACATTGGAACCTCCAATACCCTTTCTTCCCCCTCCTGCTGAACACTTTTTCTTCTCCAGTCGGGCTCCCTTCTTCCCAGCCTCGCTCTGCTTGCTTTGCTTCGCTTTGCTCATGAGGGCGCTACTGCGCAGACTCTCCCACGTCTTCCTACCTCCCCTCCACAGTGCTCTCTGGATATAGGTGAACCCCAAAACTCAAAACTCCAAAAATGCCCACCAAACTCTTATAGTATTTTCTCTTGGTTCTGTGTGGGAAGTTTGATTCCATTCCATCATTGGTGGAGTTCAGAAGGGTCTTTGATTGTGGGTGAACTATAACTCCCGGCTGTTGAGCAAGATCTTCGTGTGTGTCTTTCTGCCATTCCTGCCAGGATATCTATGTTGTGTTCATCGAAAGAGGCTCAGGTTTCACACTGAGTGTATAAATACATTAAAAAATATATTAACTATTTGTATTACTGTGTTAGAAAGTCATTTTGTGTCATTTTGGTTGGTGGTGTGCCCCAGGATTTTGTAAATGTAAAAAATGTGCCGCGGCTCAAAAAAGGTTGAAAAACACTGTTCTAGAACAGGGCTGTCCAACTTCTTCGGGCCAAGGGCCGGAATTTAGGTGGCTGATCACCTTGGGGGCCGGAGCGGAGGGCGTGGCCGCTCGCAGGGGCGTGGGCTTACCTTCCTTCAGGCGCGGCCGCTGCAAGAGCTAGGGACACGGCGGAGGGCGGCTCGCCGATCCCGCCCTGGCGCGCAAGCCCGCGGCGGCCCTGCGCGGCGAGGAACAGGCGGGGGAAGTCCCGCCCCTAGGGCATCTGACGTGGCTTCCCTCCGCCTCCTCTTCACTCGCGCCGCCCCTGCCCCTCCTCGCGCCGCCCCCCCCTCCGAGGACGAAATTTTTTGAATGTTTTCCAATTTTTTTTAAAAAACAAACTGATGTCTTGCAGGGGGTTAGGGGGCCGTAGGGAAGGGGCTAGGGGGCCGTGTACGGCCCCAGGGCCGCCAGTTGGACAGCCCTGTTCTAGAACACGGCCGTATAGCTTCTACAACCTGGCCATATAGCCCGAAAAACCTACAACAACCCAGTGATTCCAGCCTTGATAGCTTCAACAATATAAGCAATATGTTCTTTCTTCTTCATTAAAACCACCTCACCTCCCTTTTTCATACAGAGTCAGAGCCATTCTTCTATTCTCCATTCTAACATATCCATCCATACACAGCCCATTCGCATTGAGCCATTGCTCTCTCCTAAACATCTATTCACATCTTATTCTTCATCAGCAGAACATGTCAATAGAGGCCACTGAACTATAGGATCTCACACAACCCTCCAGGAAAACATACTCTGCTAAAATCACACTATATCTATTTGTTTCCCTGGTGCAAACTTTGAAGGAACCATTGACATTCAGTTTTTGAGCTCCTTGGAAGTATTATCTTGGACTTTGAAGCGGTTTAAAATGCTTCCTCAAACTGGTCCCTTCCAGATGATGTCAAACTACAACATAATCCTTGATCCCGGCTAGTTGGGGCTGGTGCAAATTGTATTCTCAAATACTTGGAAGAGACAAGGTTGAAGAAGATTAGTTTTAAAGAATAGCTTGCTCTTGCCAAAAAGTCAGGCCTCACCTACACGACCATTAAAATACAGACTGAATTGGATTATATGCAGTGCAGACTCATACAATTCAATTCAATACCGTTCAATTTGTATTATGAGTCTACACTGGCCATATACTGGCAGCCCCCAAGTTACGAACAAGAGAGGTTCTGTAGGTTTTTCTTAAATTGTACTTGTATGTAAGTCAGAATAGGTACATTATTCAGTGTAACTCCAGATGTGTATGTAAGTTTGTATGTATGTGTATATATTAAATTTTATTTTTTATATTATTATTTGGACCTGTACGCCGCCGCCACTCCCCGAGGGCTCCGAGCGGCTCACAGTCATAAAACATACAGAAATAAAACCAACGAGTGAGTTAAACTAATGAACAGGATTTTTCTGGTTTAGCAATCAAAAGCTAGCCGGAAAAAGTGGGCCTTGCAGGCCTTGCGGAAAGCTAGTAAATCCTGCAAGGCCCACACTTCACTTGGGAGGGTATTCCAAATTGAAGGCGCAATCACGGAAAAGGCTCTGCGCCGGGTCGATGTAAGGCGAATAGCTTTGAGGCTTGGCACTTCAAGGAGGTTAAGTTGTTCAGAACAGAGTGATCTCAGGGGTTGGTAGGGGATGAGACGGTCCCTCAGATACAGCAGCCCCAGACCATGTAAGGCCTTGAAAGTTAACACCATCACCTTGAAGGTGATCCGGTGCTCGACCGGAAGCCAATGGAGCTGCTGAAGGATGGGTGTTATGTGACATCTCACTGGGGTTTCAGTGAGAAGTCGAGCAGCGGCATTCTGGACGAGCTTAAGTCTCTGGATCACGGTCAAGGGCAGGCCGATGTAAAGAGGTTGTTACAGTAGTCCAGTCTCGAGATGCCCGTGGCTTGGAGCACCGTGGACAGGTCGTCCCTGGATAGATAGGGGGCCAGACTCCTAGCTTGCCACAGATGGAAAAAGTGCTGACGGTGGAGACCTGGGCTTCCATTGACAGCAATGGGTCTAAGACAACCCCAAGGCTCTTTACTGAGGATGTCAGCGTAGTGCCTCACCATCCAAGCTAGGCAGTTGGACCTCCCCACCCACCGGGCGTCCCAGCCACAGTATCTCCATCTTTGCTGGATTCACCCTTAATCTACTGGCACGCAGCCATCCAGTAACGGCTTCAAGGCACTGTTGGAAACAAGAGGGTATATGTGTGTGTGTACACACGCACACACGCACACACAAGCTTTGGATAGCATAGGGGAGGGTTAATATCCCTTTGAGTTTGTTTTGCTGTCTGTGCCCCTATTCAGAATATTTCACCTCACTTTCTGACCCTGTGATAATTGGATTTTGAAAAAATGGGCTTGTTGTGGAAACAAGGATTGGTATTAAAGCTTCAGTGGAGGCATCTTTTCCGCATGATAACTCTTCCAGGAGTGAATTTCCATTTTAAGGGGGAGATTTCTCTCACTTCCTGCTGTCTCAACACCATTTTTAACTATGAGTTGTTTGCAAATCAGATGTTTATAATTCGGGGACTGTCTGTAATGCAGTCTAAACTGCATTATATGACAGTGTAAATGGGGCCATAGTACCATAGCCATGCACAACTTCTTACTGGATTATTTTGCATGCAGATACTTGGTAGCCATCACCAGCTTTGTAGGGGGCAAAGCACACCTCCTTGCAATGCTGATTTTGGGAGGCCTTCATTAAACTGAACTGTATTTTCATTTCCTTGGTAACACCAACGAAGCTGCAAGCCAAGATATGAACAGGGGACACAGAACAGGAATTTCACAAAGGAAGTATAATAAAAAGGGAGAGAAAAATAGTTTTAAAAGCGAAGCAAATGATATGGGGAAGTGCTTTACCTTTCTTCACGGTTCTGTCCCACGCAGACACGGCCTCCATGTCGAGGGCTTGGATTAGTACAGGAACGCTGGCGGACTTGGAAGCCTATCCCACAGGAGGTACTACAAGGAGACCACAATGTCCAGGGAGTCCAGCCTCCATTCCTGTAAGAAAAAGATCAGAGGAAACAAAAAAAAGGAGTCGTTTCTAAACCACGTATTTCAATCCTGCAGTGAAGCGGGACAAGGAGAGCTGTTTGGGAAAAACCTCAACAAAGCAGGAAATTGGGAAAAGAAGATTTGAGTATCCTTTACATCATCACTTAAAAAACATATTGGTTTTTAAAAGGAAGATACTAAGCAATGTTACACACGTTGCCCTCTTCTCCCCTCTTCTGCCAGAAGTATCCGATCCATCCCATCTGCTGCTGAGGAACCCTAGAGTATCACATTTCAGAAATATTAACAGAAATGAAACTCAGTGTTTAAGTTGGATTTTAGCATTTATTTTTAGGATTATAAAACCTTTGGGTGTCAATAAGAACAAACAACTTACTATGAGCAAATGCAGGATTACCCTACATTGGAAAAGATAATTGTATACAGCATAAATGATACTAAGAAGATCTGTGTTTCTAAACTGAAGAGAGTGCCAGGACCCTAACTATTAATTAATATTCAAAAAATGAGAGAGGATAATTCTAAAGTCATAAATAAAACAAGAAGCAATTAGTATTAAATAACAAAAACGTATATATATATAAAAGTATATATATATGCTTTTATAAAGTAACATTTCTTCGTGACTCATGGTATGGAAAATTATCAAAACCTATTACAGTATTTGTGGCTAGATTCTCAACCACCCAAAACAATACATAAAATGGTTGGGATAAGGAATATGGATTTTGGACCTCCCCCCCCCCCCTGATTTTTGGTACTTGGCATATATATACCTTATATACTAGAGTATAAGACGAGTTTTTTCTGCCCTTTTTAAGGCTGAAAAAGCCCCCCTCGGCTTATTCTTGTGTCAAGGTTATTTATTATTTTACATTTTTTATTATTATATTCTATTATTCTTACATTTACATTGCTCTGTTTATAACTGTTTTATTATTGTTCTATTTTAATGGTGTTTTATTGTTGGTTTTATGAGATGTCTACTGAATTACTGTAAGCCGCCCCGAGCCATTTGGGGGGAGGGCAGCATATAAGTACAAAGTAATAAATAAATAATAATAAATATTATTATATTTCCATTATTTTTCTATTACTATTATTTTTATTACATTTATTATTATACTCTATTATTATTGGAAGGATACAGAAGATCATACCGCCACCATCCCCCCATCACTGGCAGAAAACCAGAACCAATGTGTGCCCAGCACTGTGAGTAGCACCAGTTACTAGCCGGGATAGCCCCATGGTTGCCATAAAAGACTTTCCATCACTTATAAGGTGGCCTTGGCGTGGACGTTGAAGTCCCCCAACACAATGAGCCGCTGGGACTCCAATGCCGGGCTCGAGATCACCCCAACTAGCTCAGGTATGGAGACTGTAATGCAGTGGGGTGGACGGTACACTAACAGAATCCCTATTCTGTCTCAGTCACCTACCCTCAGGTGGACACATTCAAAATTGGTTGACTGAGGGATGGGGTACCTGGTCAGGGAGATGGAATCCCTATAGACCACTGCAAACCCTCCTCCCCATCCTCCAGATCTCGGCTGGTGCTGCACAGAGAAACCTGGTGGGCAAAGCTGGGTCAGATTTACACCTCCAGTCTCACCCAACCAGGCCTCCATTATACATGCCAAATCTGCCCGCTCATCCAGAATTAAATCCTGGATGAAAGCTGTTTTTCCACTGGCAGATCTGGCATTCAACAGCACCACCTTTAATCCAGAAGGACCGCCATCCTGGGTACTCCGATTTACCGTGTCAGGAGACCGATTTGGAACTACTGTTGATTCACGTTCCCTAGGCAGAATTAATGGTCTCCCTTTCCCGTATCTCCCCCTCCCCTTTATTACTTCTATGGGGGGGGGGCTCGACCACTGGAACACCCCGAATCTTATTACACTCCATTCTATGCTGTGCTTGTAAAGTTTTAATTTTCAATCACATAACTTTATTAGATATGTTTTATTGTTTGATTTACATGATTTGTACAACTGTGGTTGACTATGTCTTATGCCTAATAACACGATACAGTGTGACGTCAACGGGAGGCATACCTAAGTCTCAGATTTGGACCTGGGATGCCCCTGATGGAGAAATCTAAAAAGGTTAGTAAGGAGGTAGCTATGTTTTTGTCAACAAATTCTACTTTTCTATTTGTCCAGTGATTATATAACAAGTAAAATGTGCCTTATTCTGATATCAGCAGTCCATCAAAAGCATCCCAAACAGCGCAAGATGTCCTCATTTATATTTTCCCTACCTGGAACAGTTGACAATCTCGACAATTGGTCCTTCACACTGTCGCCCCCCACATTGTGGAACTGGGTTGTCACACAAGCGAGTTCTGCAAAGGCAGAAGCCTACATTGGTGCCATCCGTGTGCGTGCAGGACTTCCATTCTGACCAGGTCCCAAAATGGCCATCCACTGTCAAATTCTTTGTCTGGAAAACAAAAGAGGTAGTGATGGGTGAGGCAAACAAGGTTGAATTCTCCATTAATCCATTACAGAGTACGAAGCTACATTCACATTCTATATAGTGTGGGTGAAAAACGTACATCCCTTGTGGACATCATGCAGCCACTCCAGATGTTGTTGAACTACACATCCCAGCAATCAACTCAGAATAGCAATTAGTGAAGCAAATGAAGAAATCCCTTGAAATGTTGAACTCTTAGCATTACTCTCCAATGGCAATAGTGGTTAGGGCTTTTGGGATTTCAACATCTGGAACAGCTGCATGACTTCCAACCTTACTTGCAGTGAAAGAATCATCAGTGTAATGGTAAATGCAATTGGTTCACTCCTGCACGAATACTAAATTAAACTAATTTAAAATTGAAAGATGCCATCTGAATCTGGGTGTGAGGCTTCTTGCTTGCAACCTACTCACTATTTGTAAAGTAAGATTTCTAAATCCCTATCTGACAAGCCAGGGATCCTGGTTTGGATGACATGCTACATTTTCTGTTTCTGATTAGTTTAGCCACTCCACCAGTTTGAGGAAACTAGATGGAAACAAATGGGTTGAGTTCTTTGGAATACATTTTATTACAAAATTATTTGGAATTGTGACTTAACGCTGTGTTTGAATCCGACTCTTGACAGCAATGTTATCATAAGCATATGTACTCAGCAGCCAGCCACTGTAAATTTCATGGCATTTGCTTTTTAGGCTGGATCTACGCCAGGGGTGGGCAATTACCAGCCATCCAGGTGTTTTGGACTTCAACTCCCAGAAATCCTAGCCAGTTTACCAGCTGTTAGGATTTCTGGGAGTTGAAGTCCAAAACACCTGGAGGGCCGGTAATTGCCCACCCCTGATCTATACTGACGTATAATCCAGATTATTGAAGCAGATAATCCACATTATCTGCTTTGGACTGGATTAAATAGGTGTGCCTTGAGAAAGTGACTGAATATGTATATCATGGACAACAAGAACAGTCTACTAATTTAGCAAATGGGCAAGAAGTCGCAATGCTGCTTGGATGGCTTTTAATTGAAACCGGACAGTGCTAACACATGAGCATTGAAGGTCAGAGCAGATACCTTCAACTCTACAGTTTTACCAGCAATGTTATATGCATCTGAAAATGGGCAACAACAAAATTAGAGGAGGAAAAACGGGTGGTGACTCAGAAAGCAATGGAAAGAAGGATGTGTGGCATGATAATAAGAGATAAAGTCAGCAATAAAGAACTGGGGTACGTGATGAAATCTATGAGGCAAAAAGAAAATGGGCAGGGAATATAACACGATCAAAAGACAACTGATGGACATGTCAATTAACGAACTGGATACCAAGAGACGACTAGCAGCCCTTGGGCAGACCTCATATTTGTTGGGACGAACCAATGGTTAGGCTATTCGGCAAGAAATGGGAAAGAAAAGCACACCGTCGCATATTTTAGCAAATGCTTGATTTGTGGGAAGCCCAAAGGAATGGATCAACAGCAAATCGAATAGCATAGAATATGGGTGTACACTACCATATAATCCAGTTCAAAGCAGATAATCTGGATTTTATATGGTAGTGTAGATCCAACCTTAGTCATCACCATAGGTGATCCCTTGTGGGATCCCCGTTTTTGCCCCCTTTTTTTGGTGAGACCTCTTCACCCTTATGTGACCCTTTATGTTTTGACACTACTCCATTTATCTCCCCCGGGTTTTTAAACATTTTATATGTACACGTGGCTCGCCCTGTCGTTTCTGTTTTAGATTCACCTATGTTGTTGTGTTTTCAAAGATGTATTTAGTTTATTGTATTTATTTGTTTTTATTGTGTTTATTGTTTTCCGATGTTTTTGATATTTTTTTTATTTGTTGTTTGGGCACGGCCCCATGTAAACCGCTCCGAGTCCCCTTTGGGGAGATAGATGCGGGTTATAAATAAAAGTATTATTATTATTATTATAGAGTATGGTTGTCTTCCAAAGGTGGAGTCTTGGTGGTGGGTTCATAAATTATTGTGAAGATCTATTTTGGATCCACACAGTCTTTCACAGGAGGAAGGCAGTCACAAGAAGGATTTGCTTGATGTGCCTTCCTCTTGGCATGTTTCTCCCTTTGTGACTCTTCAAAATCCATAGCACCACTGGTAACAACTGTTACCAAGCATCAGTTACAATGTTCAAGTGGCAGGGCTTCCCAGTTCTCGGTGTTCTTTTTAGTAAACATGCTTCAAACTGCACTGCAAAACTGTACATGAAAAAAACAACAGATGACTAATTTCCAAGTTCTTGCAGACTGAAGAACTTCCATAATTGGACAAAGTTGCTTTTTGGTTTACACAGGGGCGGTCCTACCGGTAGGCAAAGGACGCCGCTGCGTGGGGCGCCATCTGGTAAAGGGCACATTCCCCCGCCCGCCAGACACATGGGAGTTGCACTTTGGTGAGGCCCTAGCACTCTTTGGGGGAGAAGGCACACATGAGGCCATGTAAAACTACAACTCCCATTGCTCCATGCCACTGAGGCCTGAGTCTGACGGTTGCAATGTGTGCATCTGGAGGAGGAGGAGGAGGTGCGCCCTGGGCAAGGAAGCGAGGAGGAAACTCCCCTGCAGATGCCGCAATCACGCCTCTCTGCGCAGGCGCGGCCGGAAGCCCAGCACAAAGAAGGAGGGAGCGGCCCCGAGGGGAGCACGAGGCCCAGGCTGCTCCTCAGCCAACTGCAACTCCCAGCATTGAAAGCAGAGCAGCTGAAGCAGTGCCAAACTGTTATGGGCCAGCTTGGGCCCTGCCGGTGTTTTGGACTCCAACTCCCACCATTCCTAACAGCCTCAGGCCCTTTCATTTTCCCTTCCCACCGGAGCAGTACCTATTGATCTACTCACATTTGCATGTTTTCAAACTGCTAGGTTGGCAGGAGCTGGGGCTTACACCGAGAGCTCACCTCACTCCCTGGATTCGAACTTGCGACCTTTTGGCACCCCCTGTCAAGAGAGGTTCTGGGCATGCGCGGGGGGGGGGGGGGCGCCAAAATAATGTTTTGAGGGGGGCACCAAAATAATGTTCGCTTACCATTTAAAATTACCTTAGACCGCCCCTGGGTTTACAACTCCCTGCAATTTCTCACAGTCACTGTGACAAATCTCTACTTGCAACTCAATGGCTTTATGTCTTTTTGCAGGTATAAAATCTTAAGTTCTAACACAGTATCTCCAGTGAAAACCACCCTTAGGTGGCATTCTACTAACTAAATGAACTTGAGGGTTCACATCTAATTGGAGTATGCAATACAGGGCTGGTGTGTGGATACAATGCAAGGCAACACCAAGTGCCTCCCCATGTTAGTCTTTGCGATTAGCCCAGTGGGAGATGTTGCACTGGAGTCTGCACATAACAGGGAATAACAACATTATCCAACACACAAAACAAATTTGCAACAAATGTTTTGAAAGGAGAAGGAAGGAAATCTGCGACATTATAAACTTTCCATTTGTGCAAAGGCACAATGCCCCAAATCAATTATTGTGAAATATATTTAGCCATCACATCATCTGAGGAATAGGGAGGGAGAAAGGAAACCTACTTTTAATCAATAACAGTTTGAAGTTCAAAGATTTAATTACATCAACCCATATGGTTTCACTTTGCATTGCTAGTTTCTGGCTGGTCTCCGGAGAGTTTAGTTGCTCAAAAACCCCAGTTTTTTTATTACAATTAATTGGCTCACATCTAGTACTCACCTATCAGCAGTTCAAGCTTGTTTTGCAACACCAATGATCGATAAGATTCTGGCCATGTTGTGCTACCTCATTAAAACGTAATTTAGCATGAGGGCAACAACGTACAGCAAGTATTGGGTTCACACGCTTTCATGTGCCCTCCAGCACAGCCATCAAGGGAAAGGCACAGTTTGAACCAGAGGTGGGCAATTATTTTTTCCAATGGGCCACAAAAATATTATGGAGGGCCGCACCTAAAGGCTGAACTACATTCCAATCTACATTATTTATTTATTTACTATATTTACTATATATTACACATCATTAATATTAACATATTAATATATCAAGAAATATTCATATATTATTAGTATTAATAGAATTATTATATTATAGTATATATATAGACATTATAATATATTGAAATTATAATATAACATTATTATATTATATTATTATAACATTATTATAAAATAATAATAAAAACCACTAAAATAAAATAAAATAAAATTCAAGAAGACAAGGTGCGAACCAAGATGAAGGCTGGCATCCTGAAGAGAGGAAGGATCCCAAGATGGAATGGCCCAATGACCCCAGCCCAGAGGATGATAAAGGGACCTAGCAGCCGCAGCAGAAGAGAGCAGAGCAGCAGGCGATCGGAGGCTGCAGTCCTCCGCCCGCTCTCACCCCCAGCCGTTCCCCAGCTGATCGCCCTGCTATGGAGTGCCTGCCATCCCTGGAGGGGATCCGGGCCTGCAGGGGAGCACTCGGCGATCTGAGGCGGCTATTCGCCCTGGCGACCCAGAAGACGATCAAGTTTTCCAGGTCGGCAGGGCGATAAGCCCCCGCAGGTCGCGGAGTGCTCCCGCTGCAGGCCTGGATCCCCTCCAGGAATAGCAGGCACTTCAAAGCCGCCGCTCCTCCGGCCTGTCTGACGACACAGGCCCCACAGAGCCCATGATGGGATGGCGGCAGCGGCACCCCTTCCTCTTGGCCCCGCCCCTGATTCCCCGTCTCCCACCCTGGGCCCTGTTGTTGTTAACTAGTTTATTCTAAGCGGCTGCCAGGTCGGATCCGGCCCATGAGCCGTAGGTTGCCCACCCCTGGTTTGAACCCTAAGTTGTTGTTAACTAGTTTATATCATTGCTGCTCTGGCTATCTGATATGGGGTTCCAGCAATCTTTTCTTCTAATTGCCAGCAACCAGTAACACATTTCTGTCCACTTGCTACAGTTTATTTATTTATTTATGGTATTTATATTCCACCCTTCTCATCCTGTAGGGGACTCAGGGCGGATTACAATGCACATATACATGGCAAACATTCAATGCCATTTAGACATATATAGACAGAGACAGGGGCCATTTAAAATTCCAGCTTTTCCAGCTTCATGAGGGTATGCTCGATTTCAGCCACAGGGGGAGCTGCTGCTTCACCATCCACTTGTGGCGCCAAGTCCTTTGATGGAATACTTCCTCATTGTTCTGTACACTGCTGGAAGGTCTTATGGCTTTGTAAATTAGTTAAATTACCTAAATTTCCTACTTGACAGATGCAAGTGTCTTTTGGGCTGCATAGATCAACAGCAGGCTAGACCAGTGTTTTTCAACCTTTATTGAGCCGCGGCACATTTTTTACATTTACAAAATCCTGGGGCACACCACCAACCAAAATGACACAAAATGACACTCTAACACAGTAATACATAGAGTTAATATGTTTTTAAATGTATTTATACACTCAGTGTGAAACCTGTGCCTGTTTCGATGAACACAACATAGATATCCTGGCAGGAATGGCAGAAAGACACACACGAAGGTCTTGCTCAACAGCTGGGAGTTATAGTTCACCCGCACTCAACGAGCATTCTGAACTCCACCAAGGATGGAATGGAATCAAGTTTCCCCCACAGAACTACCATAACCAAGAGTAAATACTATAAGAGTTTGGTGGGCATTGATCTTGAGTTTTGGAGTTGTAGTTCACCTATATCCAGAGAGCACTGTGGAGGGGAGGGAGGAAGACGTGGGGCAAGTCTGCGCAGTAGCGCCCGCACGGGTCATGTCTTCCTCCCTCCCCCCCCTCCCGCAGAAGCGGTAGCGTGAGCAAAGCAAGGCAAACCGAGCAGAGCGAGGCTGGGAAGAAGGGAGCCGGAGTGGAGAAGAAAAAGTGTTCGGGCTGAGGGGGAAGAAAGGGTATTGGAGGTTCCAAGTTCCCACGGCACACCTGATGATCACTCACGGCACACTGGTTGGGAAACACTGGGCTAGACTATTAATGGCCTAGTGCTCACTCCGACCCAGGCTGGCTTCGAACTCATGACCTCTCAGTCAGTAGTGATTTAATGTTATAATTACCATTATTATGGTTAAAGGAAAACCTATAGCTGGCTCTGAGTTTATCAATCTCTCATTAGTGTTGTTGGTCAGGTTGTTTGCTTAGCGAGAAATTTAACTACAGTCTTTAAGCGATTATAACTGTAGTACACTAAATAGTAGAAAACTACACAGCCCTAGTACGTATTATTAGCTTCTAAGAGATATAAATTTTAAAGCCAGCAATCTTAATATGTGTACATTTGATAACCTGTATTGTGTTTTATATGTGCCTTTTATCTGTATTATATTTTTCTGTATCTGCCTAAGGTTTGTTAACTGAAATAAAGGCAATTGATTGATTGATTTAATGAAGCTGGCTCTAGCTGCGGCACAGCCCGGCCAATTACTTCTTATCGACATCATCAACATCAATAATCATAATATCCGCTTCTCCCTTTGGCATCATTAAAACAAGAGATAAAACACTATTAAAATACATACAACTAGATACACAGTGTTAAAATACAAGTTAAAATCTACTAAAACCTCAGTTTGGCCCACTAGCCAATGAATCACAGATCAGTATCAATCCATGGATCATGACTTTTAGATTTGGTACCGTGTTTCCCCGATAGTAAAACACCCCCGATTGTAAGACGAATGGGGGGTGTCAGGGGGGTCGGCTAATATAAGCCATACCCCGAAAGTAAGCCGTACCTCGTCGCGTCGCCCCGCCGCCGCCGCCGCAATCGCATCCCCATCGGCGGCACACCTCCGCGGCACACCTTTCTGCCAGGCCTCCAAGGAAGGGAGGGAAGAGAGCCAGAGGCGTGGCGAAGCAGCGCCGCGTCAGAGTGACGCGCCGCCGCTTCGCCACGCCCCTGGCTCCTTTCCCCCTCTCTTCTTTCGTCCAAGGAACCCCGAAAGTAAGCCGTAGGGGGACTTTTCAGGGGGAAAAGAAAGTAAGACGCTGTCTTACTTTCGGGGAAACACGGTAGTTATTTGTCATCAAGCCAGCTGTTGAAGGTTGACTATGGCAGCTCTACACAGCTCCAGTCATTTATTACTTCTGTTTTTATTTATATCCTGCCTTTCTCGCAAGACTGGAATTCAAGGCAGCTCACAATTTAAAAGAACAATACAAGTAAAGGGATGCAAAAATGAACAATGAAATATAATTAAATTACTCACAGTAGTAAAACGATTCAAACAACAAAAATGTGGTTTTTAAAATATAAGCTATTAAAACAATTCAGTTAAAAATACAGTTTCCCCCAACCCTACCCATACAGCCATTCTGTTTTAGAAACTTGTTGGAGTAAAAAGATTTTAGACTTTAAAGTTCAGGGCAGGCATGTAGCCGGGGCTAGGAGCCCCCCCGAAATTCTCAGGGTGATCCGCGAGAAGGCCTTACTGGTACATTATTTAAACTGTTATGTGCACTTATATCATGATCTGATCACCATGCTCATTACATCCCACATTAATGGGGTTATTGGGATAACAATACAAAAGGTTTGCTAGGGTAGACCCTCTTCCACCCAGTCTCAGCTCCCCGAACCAAACTCAGCCCCGAATCAAAATCCTGGCTACGGCCCTGGTTCAGGGGCAGCCACTGAGAATACCCTATCTCACATGTGTACCAACTATACTTGTGATGGTGGTAGACCCTGCTCAGGTCTTACATATCCCAAGGTTATAGCTTTGTTTATTGAATCAATACATATGTAATATGCTTTTCTTTTCCTACTGCTTTCCACTTCTATTTTGAGTAGCACAGTTTATATGAAACTACTGAGTGAGATCAATACAAGATTTTGGAGAAGAATGTCGCCTGTACATCAAGTCAATTCCTTCCGAGTTAAGCGGCCATTCCCACAGTTGATGGCGGGAAATGAATTTTCTCAGCAACAACACATTGTTATGAGCCATCTCTTTATCATTCAAAGCATTTTGTGTAGCTGCTCCTAGCAGAGGTGAAAAATGCAAGAAATTGTGTATTTTCTGAAAATACACAGATATAGTTATTCAGGTATCTTTTTGAATTCACTTTCAGGGTGTTGTTATTAATAGGGATTGCTGGGTTGTTGCTATGGGGGTGGAGACATAATCCAGGCAATGCATTCCTGAAAACGGAGTTTCTCAAACTGTGCTTCCACAGATGTTATGGACTTTAGCTCCCACAATTCCTAACAGCTGGGAAGATGGTTGGGATTTCGGGGGACTGAAGTCCAAAACACCTGGAGGAGCACAGTTTGAGAAACACTGCCCTAAAATGTCTTTCTCCTCTACCACCCCTGAAATTTCCCTGAATTTAATTTAAAAATTCCAGGTGGGCATTTAGGAATGAAGTTTGGGCATCCAAATAAAAGATGCAAGCAATTTGTAACTCGTCAACAGATGGCAGTACTGGTATGCGACAGGTACTGGCTTGTTCAGTAGACTCTCCTCTACAGTTCCATTTTGGCGGGAAGCCTTAGCATTGAACGGCACTATGCAAGAGAGCCAGGGCCGGATTAGCGGCCTGTGCCGCCCAAGGCCGCCCGTCTACGCTGCCCCGGGCGGGGGCCTCTGCGGGGGCAGGGCCGGCGTGACGCACAAGGTGCCGCCGAGTCCCGCCCTAGGGCGACATGCCTGCTTCCCCGCCGCCCTGCACCGGCGCACCTCCTCCCTTCACTGAGGGAAGGAGTGGGGCGGCAGGACTTCCAGGACTTCCCCCCGGCTCCTTGTCCCGCGGGCAGGCGCCACTCCTTCCTTCACCCCTTCCTTCAGGGCCGGAAATGCCACCCCCAAAATCCGCTGCCCGAGGCCATGGCCTAGTCTGGCCGTATGGGTAATCCGGCCATGAAGAGAGCCAAAAACATCAGCAGCAGGGAGCTTGGAGGAAAAGGCAGTGTTGTCCACTGCAGGCTGCCTTTGTCCTCAGCCCCTGGTGACTGGCTCCTTACAGACTCAGGCCTCGACTACCTGGCTGAAGCAAAGCCCAGCCGAAACACCTGTTGCCTTCTGAGGCTCGGGCATAAAAGGAGGATGCCAGCAGAGGACCAGTCATACAGCACCATCCAAAACAGCCAAAGAAGACCTTGAGACAGTGGTTCTTGGCCTGTGGGTCCCTGGGTGTTTTGGCCTGCAGCTCCCAGAAATCCCAGCCAATTTATCAGCCATTAGGATTTTTGGGAGTTGGGGGCAGGTGCATCTGGGGGCCCACAGGTTGGGGAGACATTGCCTTAGGATCATGACTGGGGAAGGGGAGGCTCTAGTAGGGTGCGTAAAGGCTTGGTACAATGTGTTATTTGTGTATGGGGTTATTATGCTTAATGGTTTAAATGGTATTTATATGCTTGTTATTTCTAGTGATTTTATGTTATGTTTTATATGGTTTGTATAATCAGGTTTGTATAATGAGATCACAGATTAGCAAAGGCATATAGTGCATTTGGAAGGCTTCACAAAAGAGTCTGGAGCAACAAGCACCTGAGGCAAAGCACCAAAATCAGTGTGTACAGAGCTATCGTACTGTCTATTCTCCTCTATGGGTCTGAAACATGGGTCACCTATCGCCAACACCTATGACTCCTCGAACGCTTTCATCAACGCTGTCTTCGCACAATCCTAAATATACACTGGACCGACTATGTGACGAATGTTGCTGTCCTTGAGCAAGCAGGGATCACCAGCATTGAAGCCATGCTATTGAAAACACAGCTGTGCTGGGCAGGGCACGTCTCTAGGATGGAGGACCACCGCTTCCCAAGATACTACTCTACGGTGAACTTGCCACGGGTCAGCGCAAGAGAGGCGGCCCCAAAAAGAGATATAAGGACTCCCTGAAACAACATCTCAGGCTCAGCCAGATTGATCACCAACAATGGTCCACCCTGGCCTCACATCGGGCGGCATGGAGGCGCACTATCCACAATGCTAGGTGCTCTTTCGAGAAGACACGCCGAATGGGTCTCGAAGAGAAACAACAATGCAGAAAGAACCACAACTTGGAAACGACATCACCCAAGAAGACTTTCTGCTGTGCTTTCTGCAACTGAACTTGCCTATCTCAGATTGGCCTTTTTAGTCATCAACGTGCTTGTGGAAAGCATGGGATGAGTCCTTCCTAAGAATCTTCGTTTGCGAAGTAATGCCGAGAAATAATGGGGCATTGAATTTTTGCCTAGATGTATGTTGTATGCCACTCTGAGTCCCCTGAGGGGTGAGAAGAGCAGGATAGAAATGAAGTAAATAAAATATACGGTTATGTTGTAAAACTGTGAAGTATGGAACCCTGCACAGACGGTTGGTCAATGCGACTTTATGCAAGTAACAATCGTCATATCACTCAGAGTAATTTCAAGCACAATCGGCATTTCACAAGAACGTGTGGGCCACATTATTGCTTTGCTTGGCTATTGGAAGATCTGTGCACAATGGGTACCCAGGTTGTTGATGCCTGAAATGAAAGCGCATAGACTTCTTCTGTGACGGCTTCAGAAAACTTGTTCATCATTGGCAGAAATGTATCCGATTGTCTGGTGATTGTGTGGAAAAATGAATAGTGGTAGTTTAAAAGCACATTCTAAGGATTATTTCTGTGTTTGATTTATTAAAATATTCCCATCCAAACCCAAGTAACGAAGGTGGAGGCATTACTTTTCATTCAAACCTCGTACCAAGGGAATGCAAATACAGCAAGTATGAATTCTAGACATGATTTAACGTCAGTCTCATTCTCTGCAATGCTAGAAAAAAAGATACATGGAAAATGTCATGGGTGGTGCAAATTCTCATTTGGAGTCAATGACCTCATTTTGCCTACCTACCACCACCCCATAGCTACACTCTTGGGGCACCATGATGAGCCTGTACATCAACATTAACACATCACTGGTTCTCATAGAATGGAAAGTAGGGTTCTTGTTGAAGTACTTCACTGGATCTGTCTTTGCTATAATTGTTTGTAGCAGAAAAGCAGGTAAAATCTTTTTTTAAAAAAAAAACAGTTCATAATCCAGAAATTCAAACTTGGGCTTCTCCGGTTTTTGTTTTTACTAGAAAGAAATTGTCTCTATGCACACATTTTCCATTAAGCACGTTGGGTATTTTCCTCTTCAAAAGGGGGTTCTGGTATGCTCAGGATTCATCGCAAGCAACTGGAGCTGCTGGATCAGGGCCACAGTGTGCCCAAATCGTATTACCAGCTGTCTCACATACCAGCTGTCTGTAGGCAAAGGCAGCCAGGGTTCATCAAGCTATTCAACACCCAGAGCAGCTGTGCTCTATGCAGCAATCTGCAGTTGCTATGATTGTGTATCAAAAGGTCGGTTTCTCACTGCCACCAACATTACCTTGGATTCTTTAGAGAGAGAGAAATGCTTCATTTCCCTTCTTTGCTGTTCAGTGCAAACATTGAGGCCAAAAAGAAATTGAAGGAGAAATGCAATGCGCCAAATGAAAACATGTTCCTAAATACAAAAAGGTTGCTGAGGGAGATGAAAGTGGTTTCCAAATAATGCTTGGGTGTTAGACACAAATGTCTTAGAAAGCGGCATGCATGCTAACAACACTTCTGCCACACTCCAGAATGTGTTCACCTATGTTCCTTCGAGTGGGATCACTAACAATAGGATTTGATTTGCTATGCAAGACACACCTTAACAAAAAAAAAGCAGCATATATGTAATTGCAACACAGAATAAACTCCCCCAAAGGTTATAATTTAAAACAGAAGAAGGGAAATCATATTGGTCAAAGCTTAAGAAATCCACCCGGCAACCCAGCCTTTGGAGGATACTCCTATTTCAACATAACCGTATTGCTCTTTTTCCCAGTGTTGTGCTGAGTTTTGCAGCAGGCAGAAGCAACAAAAAAGACTCACATTGATTCTGCCTATTCCAAAGTCTAGAGCAGGTATGGGCAAACTTTGCTCCTCCGGGTGTTTTGGACTTCAACTCCCACAATTTCTAATAGCCTACCGGCTGTTAGGAATTCTGGGAGTTCAAGTCCAAAACACCCGGAGGCAGGGGCGGTCTAAGGTAATATTAAATGGTAAGCCGGGGAGATAGCACAGTGGTAACACAGCTGTGCTTGCAACCTGAAGGTTGCTGGTTCAATTCCCCGAGCTGGCTTGGATAACCAGCTAATAACAATATATTTTATTTATTTATTTATTTATTCGGGTTTCTATGCCACTGACTCCCGAAGGCTCGCGGCGGCTTACAAGAGCCGAAGGCACAATAAAATACAGAAGGTTAAGAACAATTAAAAACAAGCAACACAGTAAAAACAACAACACAGTTGAGGTAGTGGCACAACCAAGACGCACGGGCCTACCCATCGAAGGCCTGCCTAAACAAATAGGTTTTACAAGCCCGCCTGAATGGGAGCAGGTCCTTCATTGCCCGGGTGTCGGCCGGGAGGGCGTTCCACAGCGTGGGAGCTATGACAGAAAACGCCCTCCGGCGGGTGGATGTCAGCCATGCCAGCTTCGCCGAAGGTACCTCCAAAAAGTTAGCATCCTCGGACCGCAGTGATCTCAGAGGGCAATATGGAGTGAGACGGTCCCTCAAATACGCTGGCCCCAGGCCATGCAAGGCCTTAAAGGTGAGAACCAACACTTTGAAGGCAATCCGGTGCTCAATTGGCAGCCAGTGCAGGTCCTGTAAAACAGGTGTTATATGGCAACCGGCTGGAGAGCCAGACAGGAGCCGGGCGGCAGTGTTCTGCACCAGCTTGAGCTTCCGGATCGCCGACAAAGGAAGGCCAACGTAGAGCGCGTTGCAGTAATCTAGTCTTGAGATGACCGTGGCTTGGATCACCGTGGCGAGGTCGTTCCGGGAGAGATAGGGGGCCAGCCTCCTTGCCTGTCGGAGATGGAAAAAGGCCACCTTGCTGACCGCAGAGACCTGGGCCTCCATGGTCAGCTGAGAGTCCAGATGGACTCCCAGGCTCTTCACGGAAGACGATGGGCATAACGCCGCACCGTCCAGGGTCGTAAGCTGGACATCTACCCCACCCGGGCGGCCCAGCCACAAGATCTCAGTCTTCGCCGGATTCACCCTCAACCTACTGGCTCGCAGCCATCCAGTAACGGCTTCGAGGCAGTGCTGGAAATTATCGGGGACGGATAATTTCCGGCCTGCCCTCCATCCTCAGAATGAGCTGGGTATCATCCGCATATTGGTGACACTCCAGCCCATAACACCGCACCAGCTGTGCAAGCGGCTGCATGTAGATGTTAAATAACAGAGGGGAGAGGATGGCCCCCTGCGGAACTCCACAAACTAATGAAGAGCCCTCGGAGACCACCCCGCCCCTCCTCACACGCTGAGACCGCTGGTGGAGGAAGGAGGTCAGCCATTTTAGGGCTGTCCCCCTCACTCCAGCCATGGCCAGCCTAGTCCACTGCCCACCCAAGCAGTTCAAACACCAATGGGGACCATTGTATAAATAATGGGGAAGGGCTTTTTACAGACCTACTTTCTGGCCGGTGAGGTGAATGCGGAAGAGGGAAATACAGAAGGCTCCTGTCATGAGGATGGAACAACAGCACCCCCTTGTGATGCAAAGACGCATAACAACAACAATGACGTAATTGGAGCAGTGACATCTGGATGACCCTGTATGATGCACACCTGCATGTCCCGTTACCCTGTGGCGCAGCCAAGAAGAACCCTTCTATAAACTGCACTGTACTGTCTATGTGTAACCTGTACTGTCTATGTATAAAACTGTACGTCTCCAACAGGGATTGTCTGTCGTATATGTATTGTAATCCGCACTGAGTCCCCTTCGGGGTGAGAAGAGCGGAATAGAAATAAACAGTATTATTATTATTATTATTATTATTATTAAGCTAACATTATTTTGGCGCCCCCCCCCCCAAAAAAAACATTATTTTGTCTCCCTCCATGTAAAACAAATATAGTCCTAATTTTGAGTCCTTCCTAAGAATCTTCGTTCGCGAAGTAATGCTGAGAGGTAGGGATGGGATATGGGGTTCTCTCTAACTCACAAGAGCAGTCACAACCCAAATAATTTGAGAAAGAAGAGCAGTAAGAGGTAGCTCATCAAGGCAACAAGCTACTTTTGCCAAGTCCCTTCAGTGTCCAAAGGAAAACTAAAGAAAAAAGTGATATGTATAGCTTAGAGCAGGAGTCCTCAAACTTTTTAAGCAGAGGGTCAGTTCACGGTCCCTCAGACTGTGGGGCCGGACTATAGTTTGAAAAAAGCACAAATTCTTATGCATGCTGCAAATATCTTATTTGTAGTCCAAAAACATGATAAACAATACAATATTTACAACGAAGAACAATTTTAACCAACATAAACTTACTAGTATGCCAATAGGGAATGTAGACCTTCTAGCTAATTAGGATTGTTGTTGTTGTGTGCCTTCAAGTCATTTCAGACTTAGGGCAACCCTAAACGTAAAGTTTAGGGCAAAGGGCAGGTGAATGACATTGGAGGGCCACATCCGGCCTGGTGGCCTTAGTTTGGTGACCTCTGGCTAAGATGCTGCTGAGGAGTCTTTGAACAACAGGCCAAGACCGGAAAGGAGCCAGGGGTGAAGTCCAGTTACTTGAGAATGTTATTCATTTAGTCTGTTATCAATTACTGTAACCCCATTAAACAAACCAAGAGGAAAACAGAGGATCAAAAGGTCACAATCCCTCTTCCTATTCTACTGAGCAGGAGTCCTTGGGGTATAGGATAATACCTCTCTTTGTGATTCCTCTTTCCTTCTCCAAGTTCCAAGGCATGTGCAAAAGTCTTGCCGTAATAATAAAGTTACTAGCAACATTGATTTACTTACAAACAAACAAAGAATCAACAGCTGCCTATTTCAGAAGGCAGTTCAAACCTAGTTGGACCATCTATCAGTTTTCTTCCTAGATTCTCAATTTATTTTATTTTATTTTATTACTTTATTTTATTTATTCACACTTATCAGTCGCCACTCCCATTCGTCTTGGGGCGACTTACAGCAGGTAAAACAACATTGCAACATGTGGATAAAAACATTAAAATCACAACCATAAAACAACATTCTAAAATAGCTACAGTATCAGGAGAGGCCTGTCAAAGCCGAAGGGCCAACAAATTAAAATCCAAAAGCCTGTTGGAACAACAAGGTCTTACAGGCCTTCCGGAAAGCCAGAAGACTCGGAAGCGCACGAATTTCAGCAGGTAGCGCGTTCCAGAGAGTCGGGGCTATAATGGAGAAGGCCCTACTCCGCGTCGCGGTCAGATGGTAGGACTTGTGGCTCGGGATCGTTAGGGGGCTATACGTCTCTGAACACAGGGGTCTAGTGGGACAGTATGGGATGAGGCGGTCCCTGGGGTACACTGGCCCCAGACCATTCAAGGCCTTATAGGTCAATACCAACACTTTGAAGGTGATCCGGCATTCCACTGGAAGCCAGTGCAGTTCGCAGAGAATGGGCATAACATGGCAGCTCGATGGCACACCTGCCAGCAGCCAAGCTGCAGTGTTCTGCACCAGCTTAAGTTTCCGGATCACCGACAAAGGAAGGCCAATGTAAAGAGCATTACAGTAGTCTAGCCTCGAGATGACCGTGGCTTGGATAACTGTGGCCAGGTCATGTCGAGACAAATAGGGGGCCAGATTCCTTGCCTGGCGTAGATGAAAGAATGCTACTCTACTGATGGTGGAGATATGTGTCTCCATCGACAGTTGAGAGTCGAGTGTAACCCCGAGACTCTTTACAGTTGACGACAGACATAGCGTCACGACGTCCAGGGTTGGAAGCTGCACCTCCCTAGCGCCCGGGCAACCAAGCCACAGGATCTCCGTCTTAGCCAGATTTACCCTCAACCTACTGGCTCGCAGCCATCCAGTAATGGCTTCAAGGCAGCGATGGAAATTATCGGTTACGGATTCGGGCCGTCCCTCCATCCCCAGAATTTGTCCTCTTTCTTTTGACTGTAGTGCCCATTCCTGTATCACTAATCCATCAAATCGTTACATTCTCCTTCTTAGTTCCAATGCATAAAACTCCCCTATTAGCTTCTTCCCACTTGCCTAGTGTTCCTATCAGCATCTCAGAGGCACACCATGTCTCTGAGGCTAGTCTTTTTTAGATCCTAACTATTGGCAAATTGTCTGTGCAGCTCCACATTCTTCAATATTTCTTTCCCTGTCCTTTCTTCTTCCAGATGTGATTTCCCCTTCCTACTCTTCAGTCTTAGATCTGTTTTCATCTCTTGTTGGCAGTGCACAGCTCTTTCTGCTCCAAGCTTTGCATAAGGTTTTCCCTGCCAGATTGATCTTCCATTTATTTTGCAACAGCAGCTACTGTCAATATTCTGCAACTGCAATGACCAGATTTAATTCTGTCATTTAAATATATATAAAGACTGTAGGTGGATATCCTGAATGACTCATACACACAACTCATACTTTGTAGCAGCTTGCAGAGAAATATGAAAAACTGGTAGCTCTGATCAGAAAAAAAAATTAAAAATGGGTACGGGTATTATTTGAATATATTCAGTTATTTCATATGAGTCATCTGACTTGCTTTTGTGAATCACTTGAACTTAGAGAACTTCAAGAAGATGAAATAGCTCAGTTGAACTTACTGGACACATAGAGATGCTTTGCTCCCACTGACTCATGCTCAGGCTTTCTTCCAAAGGCGTGCATTTCTTTAGCACCAAGTCCCAGCCACAGTAAGGGTCCTGGGATCCAACACATGCACTGAAAATACAAAACCAAAACATTAGGCCAGGGCATAAAATTCATACATACATGTTCTTTGGAAAATGCTGTAATTTCTTAATAGATTACAGAAAGACATGTTACATCTCACAAGTGGAGTGGAAATAAGGCTGGACATTTATTTATTTATTTACAGTATTTATATTCCGCCCTTCTTACCCCGCAGGGGACTCAGGGTGGATTACAATGCACATATACATGGCAAACATTCAATGCCATTTAGACATACAACATATATAGACAGACACAGAGGCAATTTTAACATTCCAGCTTTTCCGGCTTCATGAGGGTATGCTTGATTCCGGCCACAGGGGGAGCTGCCACTTCACCATCCACTTGTGACACCAAGTCATTTTGATGGAGTACTTCCTCATTCTTCTGCATGCTGGAAGGTTTTATGGCATTGTAAATTAGTTAAATTAGCCTCCGCGCATAAAGCGGTGCCTAAATTTCCTACTTGACAGATGCAACTGTCTTTCAGGCTGCATAGGTCAACAGCAAGCTAGACTATTAATGGTTGGGAGCTTACTCCGACCCATTAATAGAACTCATGACCTCTCGGTCAGTAGTGATTTAATGCAGCTGGCTACTAACTAGCTGTGCCACAGCCCAATCCTTTACTGGTCCCACCTCTCTGCTTCCCATCAATCAATGAGGCTATTGCCCAAAACAAACAAGCAAAAGTGAAAGGTTTTTCCAGATCTCATCCTGTCTCTAGTTTTCTGAAATTAAGCATAGTCCGATATTTCTAAGCATCTCATTCCAAATGTATCGACTTATCCTATTGATGAATTTAGCTTGTTGATGCTATTCATAGCTATCTGGAGATTTTCTAATTTGTCTAAAAATGTAAACTGCTGGAGCTTCTGTTAATGAGGTAGAATACTTATTAGACCTAGTAGTTTTATTTGGAAGATAAATCAATTAATGATTGCCTTGACTGATTTATTAATGTATGTGTGTGGAGGTTGCCACTAAATAGACTACTTGGAGTGTCTGGAAATAACTGGGGTAGGGGAGCAATCCTTTTAACTATATGGTGCTTAGTGTATTAAAAATCTTTCCACAATTTGAAAAGAGCCTATACTAAGACATTTGCAAAAGAATATTGCAGAGATGGAAAAGGTGCAGAACAGTGGTTCTCAACTTGTGGGATCCCAGGTGTTTTGTCCTACAACTCCCAGAAATCCCAACCAGTTTACCAGGATTACTGGGAGTTGAAGGCCAAAACATCTGGGGACCCACAGGATGAGAACCACTGGTGTAGAATAAGATAATCAAAATTATCAACATGCTAGAGCAACTCCACTACAAGAAAAGACTACAACACTTTAGATTTCACCAGAAACAGGGGAAGAATGGAGAAACACAATAGAGTGCATTAAGTAATACATGGTTTGGATAAAATGGTTATAGAGAACTGTTTCTCCCTCTCCACTAATATTAGAACCCTGGGTCATACCCTAAAACTGAAAAAAGGAGGTTCATGGTGGACGCCGGATGAGGACCGGTCCTGGAGTCTAGGGTGGAAAGACCCTCACCCTCAACAGTGGATTCTCCCCCGATCGTTCCTGACTCTGGCTGAGGTACCGAGACAGGAGCTTGCTGTCCATGGCCGACTGAGCATGTTGCCGACCAACCCGGCTGCCTTGTGCCGCCGAGTTGGCGATCGATAGACCAGACATGCCTGGATGTTACTGGCACTCTGGCTTGGGCACCGGGGCCCCGTCTCCGACATCGTGACTGTCTGGTGTTGAATCGGCACTATGAGGGACGGTTCAAGATGGCGGATGGCCTTGACGCTGCCGAGAGGTAGAGATCTTCCTCCCCCCCCCCCCCCCCAGCCAGAAGAGGCTACTTGGAGTGTCTGGAAATAACTGGGGTAGGGGAGCAATCCTTTTAACTATATGGTGCTTAGTGTATTAAAAATCTTTCCACAATTTGAAAAGAGACTATACTAAGACATTTGCAAAAGAATATTGCAGAGATGGAAAAGGTGTAGAACAGTGGTTCTTAACTTGTGGGAGACGCCGGAAGAGAAAGTCAATGAAACTTCCGACTTCCGGTCCATCAACGGACAATCCAGAGACAACAGTCCCCCAGGAGGCATGCGTTCCAGGGTGATGGACTTCGGCAAATAAAGACAACACGAAGGCTCACCGAGATTACCAAGCCACCCCTATTAACTGTGGAACAAGTCCGGACATTACTTTGAGGAAGAGTAAGAACAAGAAATATAGATCTAGAACTTTTTGGGGACTGGGTTTTGGGAGCTAGGTTAGATCCAGCTCCCATAGCCCTATGGCTGGGGCTAAGAAGACCCAGGCCGTCAAGGTTCCCCTTGTCTACGATCGATCCCTCCTTGAGCCCTGCAACCAAGATCCAGCTAGGTTTAGCTAGGAATGACACAATTTGTTTATTGTAGTTAATAGTATATATCCTGTCTTGTGTATTTTATAATTGTTATATCTACTTGTTTATGTTTTACTTCTATTTTGCTGTAAACCGCTCCGAGCCCTCGGGGAGTGGCGGTCTAGAAATTTGAAGTAATAATAAATAATAAAATAATAATAAGGCTACATAGCTAAACTTTGGGATTCAGTGCTATTAGAAGCAATGAGACTTACCAACTTGGTCAACAGCAAAATTTAACTGTAGAGAGGCTAAGGATATCAGTAGTGTTTGGGTGTGATGAATGCATATAGTTCTGTCACTATCCAAAGTTGGGTGTCTCTGTACAGCAGGTGCTCGTGAGAATGATGAGGAATTATGTTACTGCGATCATGTCTTCTTAATGGCTTTCTCAAAGACAACTCTTTGGACTAGAGCAGTGCTGTCCAACTTCTTCCGGCCCAAGGTGTCACTGATCACCTGTGGGGCCGCAGTGAGTGGGGGGTGTGGCCACTCCCGGGGGCGTGGCCACTCCCCGGGGCATGGCCACTCCCCGGGACGTGGCCGGCCTCCTGCACGGCCCGCCCATTTTCAGGAGGGTTTCCCTGGGTGACGTTAGGCTGGGTGACCCTCCTGCAAGCCTGGATGGTTGCCGGGGGAAGCGAGAAGCGGCGCTCGCTTCCCCCGAAGTCTTCAGGCTGGAGAGGGTTTTCACCTGGCTCCTGTGTCCTCGGAGCAGAGGGACACGGAGCTGGGCGAAAACCTCCCCCGAAGCCAAGGCTGCCAGGGAAGGCGCGCCGCTTCCCGTGAGCTTCCAGGCTTCGGGAGGTTTTCACCAGCTCCTGTGTCCCTCTGAGCAGAGGGACACGGGAGCTGGGCGAAAAACCCCGCCAGCCTGGATGGCTGGTGGGAGAAGCGAGAACCGCCGCTTTCCCGCCAGCCTTCAGGTTTGGGGAAGAGGTTTTGCCCGGCACTCGCGTCTCGAGTGCCGGGTGAAACCCTTCCCAAACCTGGAAGGCTGGCGGGGAAAGCGAGCTTGGAAGGGAGGGCGGCGCCGCGGGGGACCCCCTTCCTTCCAAGGCATCGGCTCCGGAGAGAGAGGGAAGAAGAGGGCGGTGCAGGGAGGAGGTGCTAGCTCTCGTCCTCCTCCCTGCACCGCCCTTGTCCCTCTCTCGCCGCGCCGATGCAAACCGGTTTGCATCGGCGCCGCAGAGAGGAAAAGAGGGCGGTGCAGGGAGGAGGAGCTGGCTCACTTCCTCCTCCCTGCCCCACTCCTCCCCCCCGGGGGCATAGCTGGGGCCGGAGCCAACAGGCTGGGGGGCCGTGTACGGCCCCAGGGCCGCCAGTTGGACAGCCCTGGACTAGAGGAAACTTTTTATTAACAACTCATAAGCTAGATGCCAAGAGATCAGTTCACTGACATTCTTGAAGATCAGTTTGAAAACTACACCTTTCCCATATAAATGGAGCCAGCCCCCCAAATACCTGTATGTTTTGTAGAATAGACATCTCTTAAGTGGGATTTTCACCACACTCTTCTGGAGGCCCACATATAGAGCACTCTGACTGTGTAAAATCTGCAGACTCTGGATGGGCTCCCACTGCTTCTTTGGGAAAATATCAATCTCCTCCAGCAAACAGCTGCTTGTGATTTGATTAACTGGAGCAAGCACCTTCTTAATTGTGCCATGATCTGTGAAGCAAGGAGAAGGAAATTACTGGCCATTCCTCTCCCTCTCTGAATTTGTCCAGAGTATCTGCTTTCCACGCAGGGATACATTCCGTTCTCACCCAGGCCCGGATTAACACTTTTTTCTGCCCTAGGCCACACTTTGAAATTACGCCCCCTTTAAACCAACCTCCCGCCACCTCCAAGGTCCCCATTCCCACCGGCTGGAAAGCTCCGCTGTGCTCTGAAGGTCTCCTCGGGAGGCTTGGGGAGAGCGCAGCGGGTGCAAACTCGCTCCAAAGGCATGCACAAGAGAGAGAGCATGCACAAGAGAGAGAGCGCGCACGAGAGAAAGAGCGTGTAAGAGAGAGATAGTGTGCAAGAGAGAGAATGCGCGAGAGAGAGAGCGAGAGAGAGAGAGAGACAGAGGGGATGGAGCAGAGACTTTGCCGGGAGAAGGAGCAAGGAGGGGCATGAGAAAGGGGGAAAGAGGGGCGCAGACCAGGTTTTTTTGGTCCGTGATCTGCGCCCCCCCCCCCGGCTTGCGCCCCTAGGCCATGGCCTCATTGGCCTTATATGTAATCCAGGCATGTTCTCATGTATCTTACATCCTTTAATTTCTGGGATTCTTTGTAATATTACATAACATATTCTCAGGGTACATCTAAACTGTGGAATTAATGCACTTTGACACAACTTTAATGACCATGGCTTGATGCAAAGAATCATGGAAGTTGTATTTTTACATGGCATTTAACCTTGTCTGCAAAAAAGTGCTGGCACCTGACCAAACTACAACTCCCAAAATTTGCTAGCATTAATCTATGGCAGTTAAAGTGGTGTTGAAATATATAAACACTATGGTATAGATCAGTGGTTCTCAACCTGTGGGTCCCCAGGTTAAAGCTCCCAAAAATCCCAACTCCCAGTTTACCAGCTGTTAGGATTTCTGAGAGTTGAAGACCAAAACATCTGGGGACCCTCAGGTTGAGAACCACTGGTATAGATGGACCTGCAGAGGTTTGGAAGAGTCTTCGTATGCAGTCAAATCCTAAAACATAGTATTGTTTCTCAGGGAAATTATGTAATGTTTCTGAGTTGGAAGCAGAATTGTGAGGAAACCTCAGGAAGTTCCTCTGCAGTCATGGGAATTTATTTATTTATTTATAGTATTTGTACCCCGCAGCTTCTCACCCCCGCAGGAGGACTCAGCATGGCTTACATTCGCAGCACTACAGGCCGCAACGCCACAATACAATTTTAAAATACACCATATAATCAACATCATTAAAAGCATTAACAACATTTTTTAAAAACATTACATTAAAAACCACTACGTACAACAATAATTAATTAAAGCCATCAAGCGGCACACATTGTCAGTCCAGTCAAGTCCAAAGTGTCAATCCAGTCAAATCCAAAGGTACCATTTACATCTGCTGCCCAAAGGCCTGATCCCAGAACCACAACTTTAGCTTTTTTCTAAAAGTGAGGGGAGATGAAGTCGATCTTATTTCGTTTGGGAGTGTGTTCCATAGGTGAGGGGCCACTGTTGAGAAGGCCCTGTCTCTCGTCCCCAACAGCCGCATTTGTGATGCTGGCGAGAGCAGGGCCTCCCCAGATGATCTTAGACTGCGAGATGGGACATAGAGGCAGATGTGTTCGGAGAAGTAAGGTGTGCCAGAACCGTAGAGAGCTTTATATGTCAATACCAGCACTTTGAATTGGGCTCGGAGATGGACAGGCAACCAGTGGAGCTGACACAGTAGGGGGTGGTATGCTCCCTGTATGTTGCCCCAGTTAGCATTCTGTCTGCCGCCCATTGGACCAACTGAAGTTTCCGTAACGTTTTCAAAGGCAGCCCCATGTAGAGTGCGTTGCAGTATTCTATTCGGGATGTAACCAGAGCATGGACCACCGTGGCCAAGTCAGACTTCCCAAGGTATGGGCGCAGCTGGCGCATAAGTTTTAATTGTGCAAAAGCTCTCCCGGCCACCGCTGAGACCTGGGGTTCCAGGCTCAGCGATGAATCCAGGATCACTCCCAGACTGCGAACCTGCGTCTTCAGGGGGAGTGTAACCCCATCCAACACAGGCTGTAACCCTATGCCCTGTTTGGCCTTTCGACTGACCAGGAGGACCTCTGTTTTGTCTGGATTCAAATTTGTCAAATCAATGAAAATGTGTAATATCAAAGTGAAGAGTGGATGATAAAAGTGCATGTGAAAAGTTTTTCTTTGTTGTTGATTTAGATTAAGTTGGAGCATCAACCATTTAAGCAAAATCACATATATGGCATCCAAATGACATGATAAACATTTTAATGATTTTCCTTAAGATTACATGCTCTTGCATGCTGCTCGGGACTGCCTGGCCTCATTCGGAGGCAGGCTTGTTTTGCCTCCCACCCTCCCTACTTATTGCATTGCTTGTTGGGTTCTTTTCGTTTATCTGCTTTTATTGTTACCCTGTTCAGTGTGTTATATTTTGTTACGTTCTTTGTCACAACTCCGTGTTTGGCGTGTGGCATGTGGCTTGGCCCCTGGATCAGGTTGGCTTATCGCCCTTTGGTTGTTAGGGGGATAACGCCCAGGCCCCCTGGGGTGCTGAGTTTCCATGGGCAGGCATTGGGCAGCTCGCACCCCAGGCTTGCTAACACCTTTGGACATTCGTTGGGGCTGTTCTACCTTGATCCAGGACCCAAGCATGGCCGCCAACCCTTCGTTCCTGTTTTCAATAAATGAGTTGTGGCCATTTTTATCCATCCAATTGTGTCTGCATATTTCTTGGCGCGATGTGTGTCATGCTTGCACACGCAACCACTTCATTGCAACATCTCCCAACAGAAGTGTCTGTTCTTTGTGACAGTTTATAAGTCAAGTATGACACAAACCTACATCTGTGAGAATTGATTAATTGTACATTTCCCTAGAAATTCTCAAATGGGATGTAAAATCTACCACTTAAGTCAATTTTGCCCCTGGAAGTGAAGCTTTCCAGTTTCACCACTTCACAGTTTTGTCACATTGCAAACGACAGTATGCATCTGGCATTGAGGTTTCCAAGCAACTGGTTACTCAAATAATTATCAAGATCAGTAGAAAGAGAAGAGATTTGGGGGTGGGGAGAGGAA
Source organism: Anolis apletophallus (assembly GCA_030556195.1). NCBI lineage: Eukaryota > Metazoa > Chordata > Lepidosauria > Squamata > Anolidae > Anolis > Anolis apletophallus. The sequence continues at coordinate 134,020,922 of JARBWK010000005.1, forward strand.
AACATACACATGTAGAAGTTCTTTTCTACATCAACTGAACATCTGCAAGTATCTGAAAACTTTCCAGGGATATGGGATACCCTGGGGTGTTATAGAAAAAAGATATGATGGTGGGTTCCTGCTGGATTTCAAGTACTGTGCATTGACTGTAAATAGTTGCATTACCATTTCAAAATCCATGTTTCAAAAACCAGCTCTATGCTAGAACTGATAGATTCTGCAACCCTCCTACCATTCTCGTGGAAACAGAAGAGTAGTGTTGCATCTAGCCTCACTTTCCTCATACTATCTTTTGAACAATCCTTTATGTGAGAAGATACTTTTCTTCTTTGGGATCCAGTCCAATGCTTCCACCTCTTCTGTTATTTAAGTCCCTTACCTATCATGATCTCCGGTGGCTCTTAACTTGCATACATTATAAACTGTCTCCTATAGTGAGTCTTAACCATTGTTTTTCATAAAGCTCTTCTTATGCTTCCATAGAGACCACAACTGTTTGAAAAAAGGACACAAGTAGAAAATTGCTTCTGTACTGCTGTGGCAACAAGTTAAACTAAATGTATATTTCAGATAGTAATAGTCCCTTTGAAAATATTGCTGTGAAATATTACAGTTAATTACTTTCTTTCTGCAGTAACATCAAGCAAATAAAGCTGTGAAAAGGGAGAGGAAGGTACTAGCAACTAAGAGGAGAAGATGTTCTACCTTAGTCCCCCACCCCAAATACGTTTCCCCTACTTATGCAAGAAATATACATTTGAGAGCCCTGGCATTGGAGGTGGGTGTAAGTGGGAAAGTGTATCTGAGGAACAGTCCTGGTCAAGAGATGTCTTATACACCTGACTGGTACTAAGTGCTTTGCCATTGATAACCATGCAGCCCTTTCTCCCCATCTCCATTTTGCAAATTGAAAAGTGGTGACCCAAGTGGTCGACCTGGGCTGGGTGAGTGCCGGTTGCCTACCCTGGATGGCGAGCAATTAAGCCCGTCATCTCTTGTAAAGAGCTTGGGTGTCCAATTGGACCCCTTGCTATCCATGGAGACCCAGATCTCCATGGTTAGCAAAACGTCGTTTTTCCATCTACGACAGGCTAGACGACTGGCACCCTACCTGTCCAGGGACAACCTGGCCACGGTGATCCAAGCGACGGTCATCTCGAGGCTGGACTACTGTAACACCCTCTACGTTGGCCTTCCCTTGTCGACAATCCGGAAACTCAAGCTAGTGCAGAATGCCGCTGCTCGCTTGCTGGTGGGAGCACCAGTGAGGGAGCATATCACTCCCATCCTACGGCAACTGCACTGGCTCCCCATTGAGTACCGGATTGCCTTCAAGGTGTTGGTTCTAACCTTTAAGGCCTTGCACGGTCTAGGGCCAGTGTACCTGAGGGACCGCCTTACCCCGTATGTTCCCACGAGATCGCTACGCTCGGAAGAGCAGAACCTGTTGGTCATCCCATCGATCCGCTCCTGCCACCTGTCTACTACGAGACAGCGAGCCTTCTCTGCCGTGGCGCCTGTGCTCTGGAACTCGCTTCCAGACCGTACTCGTGCGATCTCAGAGCTCGCCCCCTTTCGAAGGGCGTGTAAGGCCTCCCTTTTTAGGCTTGCTTTTAGCTAAGTCTGAATTGTAAATGGCATGCGTATGTCCTTGAATTCAAGAACTGTAACCTCCATTTTTATCACTGTTATGTTTTATGTTTTTGCTGTATGTTTTACTGTGTGCTGCGATCCGCCCCGAGCCTGCAGGGAGGAGTGGAATATAAGACCAAATAATAAATAAATAAATAAATAAGTTCACCAGCTTCTGCGTGCATGGCACCCTAGTCCCAGGAGAAAAGGATGCATAGTCTGTATAACCCAAACATTGTTAAGGTACACCAGGGGTGCTCATTAGGTAGCTCGGGAGCTACTAGTAGATCTTCGGCCCTTTTCCAGGTGATCTTCGGGCCTCACCAGCCAGATGGGGCGCTCCTGCCATGCGCGCGCACGCCCTGCGCGCGCACACGCTCCTGCTGCTGGCTTCCGCTCTCACGGTGCTTCTTTCGCCTGAGGGGTATTGCAGGAAGAAGGAAGCACGAGGCGGGGCCTCTGGAGGGAGTGCCCTGCCTCTTTCTCGTCCAGAAGCAACTGTGCAGTCTCCGTTGCCCGCGAGACAGGCAGGGTGGAGCGCTCCCTCTGGATGCCCCGCCTCGTGCTTTCTCCTTCCTGCAATGCCCCGCAGGCGGAAGAAGCGTTGTGCGGGCAGCAGACAGCAGCAGGAGCACGCGCGGTGGCGGGAGCATGCGGCGGCAGGGGCAGGTAGATCTTTTGGACTTGGTTGCTTTAAGAGTAGCTCGCATGCTGAAAAAGTGTGAGCACCCCTGAGGTAGACAGAAAACTGGGTGAATTTTTGCATGGATCAACTCCAAGGGTAAGGTATGTGGGAAGAAAGAAAGGGTCCACATGCAGGTTTGTGGCATGGGTTAATAGATGCAAGTGATTTCTCTTGCTGTAATCAACGAGTAACTACTGAGGTTTGAATATACCAGTTGGAGCTCTTTACAAACTGCTGTTGAGGGTGTTGAGCTCTGTTATTTTTCTCCTGCAGATTGTTGATCCAATGGTTTTTGGAAAGGACCCTTTGTTTTGTAAGTAAGTCGCTAAATTAGGCTATATTTTATTTTAAATGCTGAATAATAATAATAATTTATTTATATACCACTCTATCTCCCCTAGGGGACTCAGGGCGCTTTCCACAAGTAAACATAAATATAAAGAGTAGTCATCTCTATTATATAAAGGAGGTCCGGTCGTCGAATGACTGACACAGACAGAGAAACCATCCAACGCAGAGACACCAAACTTTGCAACATAAATAGGCCTCAGGCAAGGTAGGTATGTAGCAAAGAAACTCCCCCAAAAAACCTAGAAGGCCCCAAAACAACAATACAAAAAACCTACATTTCCCAGCATCCTCCGCGGCCACCAACGAATCTCCAAGCCTCTACATTCTGACAACATGATTGGGTTGCCAGTGAGGGAGTATTTGCATAACGCCTCTATTGGCCAGCCAACATGAACATTCCGACCCATAATAAACTGTCAGAGGAGGATAAGGCAAAGGTCTGAGGCAGTCACCAACACAAACACCCAATTCACTTCCCACAGAAAATTTTAACCCCTACAAATCACAAACCACGCCCAAAATTGACAGTAAGGCTTCATTAACTTGATTTCCCTGACTAGGCCTCACTTAATGGGATGCTGTTTAAGCTCTGAATTGACAGTAAGGCTTCATTAACTTGATTTTCCTGACTAGGCCTCAGCTCATGGGACATTGTGTATGGCCTGAATTTACAGTAACCTACCTTGGCACACAGAGCCCCTATAACCCACGCTACATTCTACTGCAGTTTGGAGGAGGGTGGACCATGGATGATGGGATTTGATGTACCTCCATGGATTATGGGATTTGTAGTACTTTCAAACCCTTCATTCCCCACAGACCACTGTGGCCCAGAACCAAGACCGATAAAGACCCAACTTGGCACACAGTGCCCCCATGACCCACACTCCATCCAACTGCAGTTTGAAGGAAGGCACACCATGGATGATGGGATTTCAAGTACCTCCACTCACTTCCAAAGTACCCCACCCACACAAGCATCAACCTCTACATCAACACAGCAGATGGAAAGACAAAAAACATTGTATATCCACAAGCTATGCAGAACGCCAGCAACACCACACACCGACAACTCCACAGCACTTCAACATCCCACCCACCAGAACAACCCACAATGACACAGCCATGACCCCACCAAGTAACATCAATTCCAACCCTTACATACTCAGACTTTCTCGCATCTCCTAAATAGGGCACAGCAACGCGTGCCGGGTACAGCTAGTTAAAATATAAACAACTTATAAACACAATTCCATGCACTGACACAACCCTTCCACATTATTCCATTGTGCAAATAAGTTACCAATGGCCCTACCTGCACGTGAGCTGAAGGACTATATTTTCTGCTACATCTAGATAAAGCTGCTTGTTTTATTCTTTTCTAAAACTCTGCTCTAATGAGTAAAGGAATCTTCTTTTTGCACAAACCGACTGCCACCCTAGTGACGTTTTATCTTCAAGGGCATTGCAGTTGGACTTTTAAGTTTGGTGCTATAGAGGGAAAGATTGTTTTCTGGCACTAAACACAACAGTCTCTACTGTCACTATTGAACTTCATGATCCATTAACAAGGCTGAGGTTTCAAAATTGTAAAGATAATTGCATTCATTTACAAACTCCTCAGAGATGTGAGAAAGCACCATCCAAAATGATAATGCATTTGAATTTCTTACATGTGATTTATAATGTAGAATTTAATTCCATGCATTGATGCTATGAGACCATCAGCTGTACAATTCCAGAACCAAGTGTTTTGACAGTAACTTGTCATTCTGTCCAAATACTTACACAATGCCAAATAGGATAATTGTGGTTATTTTCTTACACTCTTATTTATTTAAAACTTTTATATACCGATCTTCTTTACCTCCACAGTGGGACTCAGGCTGGTTAACAGCAAGGATTCAATGCCAAATTACAATTTAAAACATCATAAAAACAATAAAAGATTAAAATACAAGTATAATAAATACATATAAATACATATAAACCAGGCCGCCAAGATAAAAAAAAAACATTTCCAATTCTGATCCGCATACACCCTTCTGATCACCTCTCTCAGACTTGTGCTTTAACTAGCAGCAGTGGTACACCTAATTTATTTTTAAGGAAAACTTATGCATCAATCAAAAGAAATAAAGCAAAAAGCAAATGAATGAGCAAAGCATGTTGCAAGTCTCTCACCATTTAACCATTTCAAAAATAAAGCGGGCTACCTGATTTGGAATCAGCAGCTGTTGACGTCCCTCAAATTGCATTATTAATGTGCACGCTATGAAAGTTTTGAAGGCACAATCTGCAGATCACGCAACTTGTGATAGCATCGCAGAAGTCTTTGCTTCTGACAGACTTTGAGAAAGGTTGTCTGGATCAGAAAGCCAAAATGCATGTGAGGGGATTTGAAGTTACAGTTCTTGCAACCCAGGAACACACATTTACAGATGCCCTTCAAACAAGGCCACGGTGTAAGGCAAGGGCATCAAATATGAGTATCTCAAAACTCATATGTGTTGCCTGTCTCATTAAGGCCTTCCTCTAAAAGAAGGCTCTTTCCCACAAATAACGGGCTTTGGTAGGACAGATGCAGCTTGTTAGCCTTGTGTTGACAACCACAGGGTATTTTTAAAGCAGGGATGCTCATTGGGTAGATTGCAATCTACTGGTAGATCACGTAGGGCAGGGCTGTCCAACTGGCGGCCCCGGGGCCGGATCCGGCCCCGTAGCCTGTTGGACACGGCCCCACCTATGCCCTCAGCCGCCATTTTTAATTTTTTTTAAAAAATCAATTTTTTAAATAAAAAAATGGCGGCCGGGGGGGAGGGGGAAGCGGGGCAGGGAGGAGGAAGAGAGCTAGCTCCTCCTTTTCAGCGCCCCCCTCCCTACCTAGGGCGGGGGAGCCGCCGAAAAAGGGCAGAAGGCGCGCCAAGAGCAGCGCGTCACAGGCCTGGCGTGACGCGCTGCTCTTGGCGCCGCCTACCCTCCTTTTCGGCGGCTCCCGGCCTAGGAAGGAGGGGCGCCGGGCGAGAGGAGTAGGCGGCGCCAAGAGCAGCGCGTCACGCCAGGCCTGTGACGCGCTGCTCTTGGCGCCGCCTTCTGCCCCTTTTCGCTCCTCCCTGCCCTAGGAAGGGAGGGCGCCGAAAAGGCAGAAGGCGGCGCCAAGAGCGCGTCACAGGCCTGGCGTGACGCTGCTCTTGGCGCCGCCTACTCTCTTTTCGGGCTCCCGGCCCTAGGAAGGGAGGGGGCACCGAAAAGGAGGAGTAGGCGGTGCCAAGAGCAGCGTGTCACGCCAGGCCTGTGACGCGCTGCTCTTGGCGCCGCCTACTCCTTTTTCGGCGGCGTTAGGAGGGGGCGGGGCCTGGGGGCGGGGCCGAGTGGCCCCGCAGATCATCAGTGACCTCTTATCCGGCCCTGGACCCGCCAGAAGTTGGACAGCACTGACGTAGGGCATCCTGGTAGATCGCAGACAGGGCGGGAGGAAGGCTCAGTCCCACCCCGCAGGCTCCCGACGCCGCCCAGGTGCAGAAGGAGGTTGGACTGGATGGCCCTTGGAGGTCTCCCCCCTATTCTAGGAACCCATTGTTGTTATTATTATTATCATCATCATCAGAGGCTGAATGGACATCTGTGGGAAATGCTTTGATTGTGTTTTTCCCTTATGGCAGAAGGAGGTTGGACTGGATGGCCCTTGGAGGTTTCCTCCTATTCTAGGAGCCCATTGTTGTTATTATTATCAGAGGCTGAATGGCCATCTGTGAGGAATGCTTTGATTGTGTTTTTCCCTTATGGCAGGAGGAGGTTGGACTGGATGGCCCTTGGAGGTCTCCTTCTACTCTATGAACCTATTGTTGTTGTTACTATTATTATTAGTAGTAGTAGTAGCAGAGGCTGAATGAATATTATCATAATCCTTATTATTAATAATAAATTCAGGGGCTTATTATACTCATATTTAGTTGAATTCAGTCTTAAAATATATTATATGGCTCTCACTGAAATAAATTTCCAAATATTTTGCTTTTATGGCTCTCTGAGTAGTGGGTAGGTAGATCATTTTGACTTGGTTGTTTTAGAAGTATCTCACATGCTGAAAAAGTGTGAGCACATCTGTTTTAAAGGCTCTATGCCCATTGCCTTCAAGTGACATGAATGTTGCTATTCTATGTGTCTTTCCACAAGACTGCAGTAATGTTTAAATGACCCATGCAGAGGGGCAGGGACACTGCACATTTTTCACCACACAATCGCCATCCCCACTTGGAAGCAAGCTGATCCATAGAAAACAAGGCCCAGGTCCATCCATTTCTTTGGGATATTTCTCCAGTTGTGAAAGAGCCAAGTGGCTCTGTCAACGGGTAAACAAGAAGGGCTGGGAAGCAAAGAAGGACGGCTAGCCCAAGGGAAAACAAAAAGGATAGACAAAAATCAGCTGCCTTGTGTCCTTCTACTAGGGGGAAGGCAAAGGACTATCAAACAGTAGGCACATTCTCGGCTCTATACCAATATTCTATTGAGTCAGAATTGTACAGCTTGATATCCCATTCTTGCTACTGAGATGGATAGAAAGGTGAACTAGGGTGCACTGATATACTGCGGACATTATTGCTCATTTTCAGAATTTATTTCGAATAATGACTTCAGCTTGAGCATGCCTGCTGGGACTTCTAACATTTCCCCCTTTGAACAGCCGATACCACCCACTCCCTTCTTCCAGCTATGCCTTATCACAAACAGGCATTTAATAATGTGACGTGCTGTGTGCCAGAGCACTGGTTGCTGTACGAGTCACACAAGGCCAAGGTCTTCTGATGTGTGGAGAACTAGTTGTGTGGCTCTTTGGATACCAGCCATCCTCAGCAGAAGATTTTTTTCCTAGTGTGTTTGTGTATGGAGAATTCAGATTTCAATGCACCCAATACAATTATATGAGAACAATTAAAATCACGACTTCATGGTAAAATAATACTCAAAGAAAGCAGGATGAGAATGAGACTAATTTAGGAGAATGGGCTTGGCCGACTTACCGGCCGGGCTGGTTGCGGGGCGGGTTGCCTTCGCGCCATCTTTTGCCAGGGAGAAGGGGCTTCTCCTCCCCAGATGCCCCTGGGGTGGCAGGAAAGCTTCCCGCCACCAGAGCTGGCCAGCCAATGAAGGGGCTGGCCCCGCCCCACCCCCTCTTTGCAGCCGGCCGGCCTGTACTTCTGCCCGGGCAGCTTATTTAAGGCCACCCGGGCAAGTCCTGTTTTCCTCCCACCCTCCCTGCTTTTTTGCATTGTGTGTTGGTGTCCATTTTTGTTCATACTTTACTTCTTTGTTGCTTGTTCATGGTTATGCGTTATTTGTTCTTTGTCACAACTCCGTGTTTGGCATGTGGCATGGCCCCTGGATCAGGCTAGCTTATTGCCCCTTGGTTGTAAGGGAGGATAACGCCCTGGCCCCCTGGGGTGCCGGGTTTCTGTGGACAGGCATTGGGCCGCTCACACCCCAGGCTTGCATACGCCTTTGGACATTTGTGGGGGGCTCTCTGACCCTGATCCATGGTCGCCAACCCCTTTGTTCCTGTTTTCAATAAATGAGTTGTGGCCATTTTCATCCAACCACTTGTGTCTGTGTCATTGTTCTTGGCGCGAGGTGTGTCACCCTTGCACATGCAACATGTAAAAGTAAGATGAGCCAGGCAGACATGACGTTCTCACCATGTACTAAGTGTATACTTTTTCCGATCTCAGTTGATTATAAAAATCCAGGAGAGGCTAAAGTCTGGCTTCACACGGGAGATGGAGGAGACACAGATCTATATATATAATTTTGGTGAGTCCGTTTAATGTCGTATATAGACAAAGAAACTATGGCTCGCAGAAGCACCAAACTTGGCAGCCTACTGGACCATTACACTCGCTACAGACAACAGCAAAAAAACCGACCTACATACCTCCCAGCACCCCAAAAACGATCCCCAAAATTGCCAACCCGGCCACTTTGCTGCCAGCGAAACGTTTAGAACGTTCGCACATGGCAGCCAGAGCGCCTCCCCCGCCTCCTCCGGAAGGCGGCGGGGGGGGGGGACCTGGAAGGAGGAGGGGAAACCGGCTCCCCTCCCCCCAGCCCCTCCCACCTCCTTCCGCACCCCCACCCCCCCCGCCGTCCCGGCAGCTTCCCTCCCACCTCCGCCAGGATCGGGACCCCGGTTCTCTCCCGATCCCTGAGGAGGCAGGAGGGAAGCTTTTCCCGGCACCTCTTTTCCTCCTCTCCCTCGCCCCTCCACCTCCTCCAAAACACCCTCCCACCCCGACTCCCCTTCACCCCGCCCTCCTCCTCCTCCTCCCACCCCACCCGCGCCCCGACTCCTTACCTGCCGCATCCCTCGCCGCCCGGTTCCGAAGCCTGGCGGGGGGGTCGGGCAGGAGGCGGACACGCCCCTCCCACCTCCCTAGCCCCTCCCACCTCCTCCGCGCTCCCCCGCCGCCCGGTTCCGAAGCCTGGCGGGAGGGGCGGGGCAGGAGGCGGGACATCCCTCTCCCCTCCCTAGCCCCTCCCACCTCTCCCCGCGCTCCCCCGCCGCCCGGTTCAAGCCTGGCGGGAGGGGGGCGGGGCAGGAGGCGGGACATCCCTCTCCCCTCCCTAGCCCCTCCCACCACCTCCCGCGCCCCCCCCCGCCCGGTTCCGAAGCCTGGCGGGAGGGGCGGGGGCAGGAGGCGGGACATCCCTCCCTCCCTAGCCCCTCCCACCTCCTCCGCGCTCCTCCCGCCGCCCGGTTCCGAAGCCTGGCGGGAGGGGGCGGCAGGAGGCGGGACATCCCTCCCCTCCTAGCCCCTCCCACCTCCTCCCGCGCTCCTCCCCGCCGCCCGGTTCCGGCCTGGCGGGAGGGGGCGGCAGGAGGCGGGACATCCCTCCACCTCCCTAGCCCCTCCCACCTCCTCCCGCTCCTCCCCGCCGCCCGGTTCGAAGCCTGGCGGGAGGGGCGGGCAGGAGGCAGGACATCCCTCCACCTCCCTAGCCCTCCCACCTCCTCCCGCGCTCCTCCCCCGCCGCCCGGTTCCGAAGCCTGGCGGGAGGGGCGGGCAGGAGGCGGGACATCCCTCCTCCCCCTAGCCCCTCCCACCTCCTGGGTCCAGCCGCAGCCCCGGGGCTGGCAGCCCCTCGACAACGCTGGGGACGCAAGAGGAAGCACAGGAGCCAGAACGGCGGCGCCCGCACGTCCCCATCTCGGAGCAGCTCTGGGGCGCCGAACTACACTTCCCAAAAGGCCACGCTGGGCTACTTCCGCCGCGGAGGTTTCTGGGAACTGTAGTTTGGCACCCCGGGCTGTTCCGGGATGGGGAATGCGGCGGCGCCGTTCCTGGCTCCTGTGCTCCTCTTAGGCGTCCTCCAGCGTTGTCGAGGGGCTCTCAGCCCCGGGACTGCGGCTGGACCCAGGAGGTGGCCGGTGTTGTGGCTGGCTCTTCCGCGCCTCCTCGCTCGCTTCCCAGGTGGTCCGGTGGCGCCCGAGCAGGCCAGGGCCGGGAACGGCAGGGAGACGGGCGAGAGGCCGAGGCGCAGAGGAGGAGGGGGCCACGACACAGGCCGCACCACCCGGGCGGAGAGAGAGAAGGTGAGTGATAGAGAGAGAGTGAGAAAGACAGAGGGGGGTTTGAAAGACTGAGAGAGAAAGAGAGAGGAATATAAAGAGGGGGAAATGAGAGAGAGAGTGAGAGGGTATGAGAGGGGGGAATTAGAGACTAAGACAGAGAGAAGGGGGAGTGAGAGTGAGAGAGAGGGGGAAAATATAGAGGGAGGAAGGGATTGATAGATAGGGATAGAGAGAGTGAGTGATAGATAGAGAAAGATTGGGTGATACAGACTGAGTGAGTACAGAGAGATAGACACAGAGAAAGCAAGTGATAGAGTGTGTGATGGAGAATAATATACAGAGAGACAGACAGTGATAGGTAAGGATAGGGATAGAGAGAGAGACAGACACAGGAAGTTACAGAGAGATATAGGTTGATAAGGTGAGAGAAAGAGAGACACAGAGAGAGGTAGACTGAGATACACAGAGAGAGAGAGAGAGACATGGCACACAGAGCCCCGACCATGCATGATGGGACTTGAAGTACCACCATGGAAAATGGGATTTGTAGTACTTCAAAACCCATCATTCCCCACAGACCACTGTGGCCCAGAACCAAGACCAATAAAGACCCAACTTGGCACACCATGCCCCCATGACCCACACTCCATCCAACTGCAGTTCAGAGGAGGGCACACCGTGGATGATAGGACTTCCTCGCATCTCCTAATACGGGCACAGCAACGCGTGCCGGGTACAGCTAGTAGAGTATAATTTCACTTAGTTAATTAAAATCCAGTAACATATCCCTAAGCTCCCTAACCAACCATTTCAAAATTATTATGCACTGTAAGTAAAATTAGAGACAATCAGGGCCATAGCCAGGATTTTGATTCGGGGGGGGGGGGGCGGAGTTTGGTTCGGGAGGGGCTGAGACGGGGTGGAAGAGGGTCTACCCTAGCAAACCTTTTGTATTGTTATCCCAATAACCCCATTAATTTGGGCTATAATGAGCATGGTGATCAGATCATGATATGAATAAACATAACAGTTTAAATAATGTACCTGTAAGGCCTTTTCGCGGACCACCCTGAGAATTTCGGGGCTGAAGCCCTAGCCCCTGGCTACATGCCTGGAGACAATGTACACATTTCACTCTGCAAGAAACGTTTTGTTTTTTTTTTTTTATAAAAAATCATATTTATACTGGATTTGACTGCTTGTGTTAGAAATGGTAGAAGAAAGAAGAAAGGAAATGTGACAGACATGAGTAATCACTGGCTGGTAGTCTTTCCAAAACTTTTTCAGCTCAAATGCTTATTTCTACTTCTGTTCTACACAGATGAGACAAAAATCCCTATCCTAGCTATCCAGATTTGCACATTAATTTAAGCAGGGGCAGTTGATTTATCTCTTCACAATGTGCTGCAATAATGTTACCATAAAATGGTACCTGAATCCAATTGCTCGTCCCAACTAACACAGTCCTAATTGACTCTGTGGAAATTGCATATTTGTAGAATTAGAAACTGATTCACTAGGTCTATGCTATCTGGGACTAATAATTGATTTTAGACCATAGAGGATAGACTGCATGAGAAAAAAACATTTATATATAGCAGTGAAGAGATGAAAATTTGGAATCCGTATCACTTGGAACCAAGTAATTTCTGTTCCACCAGTACCTCTTTGTCACATCTGACAAAATAATTCCATGCTGAGGTCTCAGGAGTCCGTTTCTGTATTTACTGCTATATTATCTGCAGTCTAGGACAGGGGTGCTCCCACTTTTTCAGCATGCGAGCTACTTATAAAACAACCAAGTCAAAATGATCTACCTACCCACTACAAAAATGTGAAACATATAAAACAATATCTGCTTTGAACTGGATTTTCTGAGTCCACACTGCCATATAATCTGATTCAAAGCAGATAACATGGGATTTTATTCAACTGTGTGGAAAGGACCTCAGATAACCCAGGTCATGCAGCACTTGGGAGGCATTGAGAACCTGCGGGGCACGACTGAGCCTTCCTCCCGCCCTGCCTGCGATCTACCAGGACGCCCTACGCAATCTACCAGTAGATCGCGATCTACCTAACGAGCACCCCTGGTCTAGGAGATATTAGGTAGTTCAATCGAAATATACATAGTCTTCAATTAGATATATCTTTTGTGTTAACAGTTGTAGTACCAATTTGTGGAGACATTACTGAAATCATTACCAACTGGATCTTCATTATTATAGAAGGACTCCTGTAAGGAATTCATGTGACAAATCTAAATTAAGATGAACTATCAGTGAACAACAAAGGGCACATGCAAATTTTGGCTGTTTTCAAAGGACTGAAGAATAATTTCTGTCCCACCAGTATCAGAACCAGATAAGAGAGCCACTGGCCTCCACTTCCTTCAGTGATCCAGAGCACTTGGGACTTTGGATTTCCTACCAGTAATGATCACAGAGAGGTAGCAGCCCCATCTGGGGACACAGAGGAGTGGGGTGGCATGCCTCCTCTTCTCTTCTATAAACTTTATCCGTTTTGTTATTAGCAGTAGAGGAGCAGTTCTTCATATTGGGGTCACCAGGGTGGAGACATACGAGAAGTCTCCCACAAGGATGGGATTGTTTTCAAGGTGCTGGTATTGATCTTAAAGGCCTTGTCTGGTCTAGGGCCAGTGTGCCTGAGGGACTGTCTCACCCCATATGTTCCCCCGAGATCACTACGTTCAGAAGAACAGAACCTCCTGTTAGTCCCATCGATCCATTCCTGCTGGCTATCTTCAACGAGATCAAGAGCCTTCTATGTGGCTGCACCATCCCTTTGGAACGCCATGTCGGATGAGGTCCGCCCCATAAATGAACTGGCTCCGTTCTGGAGAGCTTGTAAGACATTCCTGTTCAAACAAGCTTTCAACCTCACCGGCTCTTGAAGATAGATACTAAGTTTAGAAATCTAAATTGCTGATTCCTGTAGATGCTTGTTTTTATGTGTAGTTGTGTATTTTTTTTGCTTTTATGCTTTTAGTATGCTGTATTAAATTGAACTGTAGATGTTTTTATGTGAATTATGTAAACTGCCCCGAGCCTGCTGGAAGGAGCGGTATATAAGAACAAACAATCAATCAATCAATCAATCATCAAACAGCCGGGTGTCCCTGGGCAACGTCCTTGCAGACAGCCAATTCTCTCACACCAGAAGTGACTTGCAGTTTCTCAAGTCACTCCTGGCATAGAAAACAAAACAGGGTGGGGGAGATTTAAAACTCATTGAAGGCATGGATGAATTTGAAGCTGATTCCTCATCCTGGCAATCTTTGATAAAGAAAGCAACAGATAAATAGTGGGGTTAAAAGTGGACCAAGAGTATGAGAGTCAGGTCAAAGCTCTTTCTTCTCATGCTTCTATGTGCATGTCTGTTTGTGTGTATTCAGCTACCAACATGCTACCCAGTACTGCATACAACCCTGTTTATGGCCCACCCATGATCTTGAATGTAAGAAATATCCCACTGTTTCCAGTCACTGTGTACTGAAAACAGTGTCATTTCTAAACAAACAAAAAGCCCTATCCCATTATTCTATGAAAAAGACTGGATAACATTTATATATGTGATACAAAGAAAATGGTTGGGTCTGTCTATAATTAACAGAAGCTAAGCTGAAAGAATTCCACATAATTACAAGCTTGCTACTGAAAAAACATCTGCTGGAGATATATTTTTCTAACTAAATCCTCACTATGCAATGCACTACTTCTAGATATAAGACAGAGGTCTATACCAGTGGTTCCCAAACTTTTTGGGCCTACCGCCCCCTTTCCAGAAATTTTTTTACTCACCACCCCCCTAGAAATTAATTCTTAAATTTTAATAGCAATTAAACAGAAAGATATACTGTATGTATTAATATTTCTACCTTTTTCATAAAATATAATAAAGTTGTAAATTAGAAACATTGAAGTTTGAAATTATGAAACTATTTATTGAACTTAGAATAGAAAGATAATACAAAAAAGTTAAAACATTCAAAATCATCTGAATGAGAAGGATGAACCTGGTATGCTGTTACCAATCTAGTAATCCTCGGCACTATTTTCGTCAGCAGGAATCTCAAATCATCGAGATTGACTATTTTGCAATCGGTTTCTTTTTTTGTTAATAAATTGGTTACCGCACTGAATCCACATTCCACTAAATATGTAGAAGGACATTATTATTATGGTTATAAGACTCAACCAGTTGGAAGGGAACCCCAAAGGTATTATTATTATTATCCCTTGCTTGGCGAGAGGAGGAGGAGGGAGCAGGAGGAGGGAAGAAGAGAGAGAGGCACACACACAGAGATGGATGGTAGCCTGTCACCACCCTCTTACAGGGGTTCAGCGCCCTCTCCCCAAATTCTCCTGAGCCTTCCAGCGCCCCCTAGATCGCCCCACCGCCCACCAGGGGGTGGTACCGCCCACTTTGGAAACCACTGGTCTATACCAGGGCTGTCCAACTTCTTCGGGCCCAAGGGCCGGCATTCAGATGACTGATCACCTTGGGGGGGCGCTAGCGGGGGCGTGGCCACAGCGGGGGCGTGGCCGCTCATGGGGGTGGGGCCGCTCCCGCCCTGGCGCGCATGACCAGCGTCCTGCATGGCCCGCCCCTTTTCGGCGGGGTGACATCAGGTGCCACGCCTGACGTCACCCAGCCCCGCCGAAAAGGGCGGCGCGCAAGATGCCGGGCCTGCGCGCCAGGGCGGGATCGGCAAGCCGCGCTCTGCCGTGTCCCTAGGTCTTGCAGCGGCTGCGCTGAAGGAAGGTAAGCTCGGGCTTACCTTCCTTCAGGCGGCCGCTGCAAGAGCTAGGGGACACGATGCCCGCCCCGCCTCCCGCCCTGGCGCGCATGCCTGGCATCTTGCGCGACCCACCCCTTTTCGGCGGGGTGACGTCAGGCGCCAAAATGGGGTGGGTCGCGCAAGATGCTGGGCATGCACGCCACGTTTCCCTAGCGGTTGCAGCAGCCGCGCTGAAGGAAGGTAAGCCCGGAGCTTACCTTCCTTCAGCGCGGCCGCTGCAAGAGCTAGGGACACGGCGGAGGGCGGCTCGCCGATTCCGCCCTGGCGCGCAAGCCCGCGAGCGGCCCTGCGCGAGCGAGGAACAGGCGGGGGGAAGTCCCGCCCCTAGGGCATCTGACATGGCTTCCCTCCGCCTCCTCCTCACTCGCGTCGGCCCCCCTCCCCCCTGATGTCTTGCAGGGGGTTAGGGAACCGTAGGGCAGGGGCTCGGGGGCCGTGTACGGCCCCCGGGCCGCCACTTGAACAGCCCTGGTCTATTGGTATTTTAGTATCTTTCATAACTCAAAGAACATACTCACCATGATCAGCTGACTTCTCTCTTGGTCTTAACCTCCTTCTTTTATTTATTGATTTGTTTATTTATTTCATCTATATGCTGCCTTTCTCCCAGAGTGGGATCCAATGTGGTTTCCAACGATATCCCACATTGTATTTCTTATCTATAGTTTTCCTTAAGTTATGTCCATCTCATACTATATACATTTTTGTTCCAAACAGGAATAATCCACAGACTCAAGGCTCTTCGTTACTCTTGAAAGGCAGTATTGGGGGAGCCCTCTGCAATGTTATATCGAAGGAAGTCAAGAACTCAGCAGGATAAAATATGGATCAATATGACAAAACCATAACCTATATAGAGGAATATATTTTAGTGTCCTATTTTATGTATGAACACAAAGTGTGATGTCTCTATTGTTATGAACTCATCATTTTATAATGAATGTCATCCTATGAAACATTTGATGTGAGTTTTAAATGTTCATGTTTTTGTCATTTGTTTAGGTGTCTTAGGAAGGGTGTGTGTGTGCGCATAAACCACAAAGAAGGATTTGAAATGAGAAACAACTAAACAAATAAATCAAACGAGGTACCCTGCTGTTGTTTTCAATGCGACTTTAGAAATGAAAAAAATCTTATGGCACTCTTTCATTATATTCATGTAAGACTGCAAGAAAATTGATCTGCATTCTCTTGTCACAAATAATAGCATGGCGTTTCTATTAATATTCGTTGCTAATATATGCACCACAACATTGTTTTCCCCCCTTTAAAATCCAATAGAGGAATCAGGTGGGATGGTATATGTTGGGGAACTGAATGGAAAAAAAACAGTGAACTTTTCCTCTGCCTCATACACAAAAACAGAGGAAAGATTAGCTGGAATCTGAAGAACCGCCTGTGTAAAAAGAGGTATTAGAATGTAACCTGGTGGCACAATGGGTTAAAACTGTTGAGCTGCTGAACTTGCTGACCGGAAGGTTGGTGGTTTGAATCCATGGGACGAGGTAAGCTCCCACTGTTAGCCCCAGCTTCTACCAACCTAGCAGTTTGAAAACATGCAAATATGAGTATATCAATAGGTAATGCCTCGGTTGGAAGTGCTGGTTTTAACCTACAAAACCCTATACGGTTCCGGCCCAGTTTACTTGTCCGAACAAATTCTCTCCTATGAACCATCAAGGACATTAAGATCCTCCGGAAAGGTCCTGCTCTCGTTCCTGCCATCTTCGCAAGCGCGTTTGGTGGGGACGAGAGACAGGGCCTTCTCTGTTGTGGCCCCTCGACTGTGGAGCTCACTCCCAAGCGATGTTAGATCTGTCCCCTCCCTGTTGTCCTTCAGGAGGCGGGTGAAGACTTGGATGTGGAACGAGGCCTTCCCAGAATAAGCTGAGATTGATTTCAATCGGAAATGAGTGACCACTTTTTTAGACTGAGCTGAATGTGGTTTTAATGGCAATGTGGTTTTTATGTATCTCTGTTTTTATGTATTTTAATATGCTGTTTTAAGATGTTTTAAATGTGTATGGCATTGAATTTTGCTGTAAGCCGGTCTGAGTCCCTCCATGGAGGTGAGAAGGTTGGGGCACAAAAAATTTAAATAAATAAATACACGGCACTCCATGCTGGCCACATGACCTAGGCGATGTCTATGGACAACGTAGGCTCTTCAACTTAGAAATGGAGATAAGCAACACCCCCAGAACCAGAGATGAAAGGGAAAGCCTTTACCTTTATCTGTGTATCTGTGTTTCATTGTTTCTAGGCATTGAATGTTTGCCTTTGTGTCTGTATATGCTACAATCTGCCCTGAGTCCTCTCAGGGAGATAAAGCGAAATAGAAATAAAGTTGTTATTATTCTTATTATTATAACTCTCAATTTCCTGCTATCACCTCGAGGTGTTCTGTGAACTGCATCATTCGGGGGGGTTCTTCAATCCACAGCAGGGCCGTAGCCAGGATTTTGATTTGGAGGGGGCTGCGTTTGGTTCGGGGGGGGGGCTGAGACTGGGTGGAAGAGGATCTACCCTTGTATTGTTATCCCAATAGCCCCATGAATGTGGGATATAATGAGCATGGTGATCAGATCATGATATAAATGCACATAACAGTTTAAATTATGATCTATTGACTCACCGCCTTGCCAGGGCCGGAGTTAGGGGACAGTCCTTAATTGGTGACCTCCTTCCTCCGGAACCGGCTACAACGAGTGAGGAGGGGCAAGGATGACTCGGGGTTCCCGCTTCTTTGCGGGGTTCCTCAGGGGCTATTCTCTCCCCTCTTATTTAACATCTATATGTGACCACTTGCCCAGCTGGTGCGTAGTTTTGGGCTGGTGTGCCATCAGTACGCTGATGACACCCAGCTTATCTTGAAGATGGAGGGCAGCCTCGAACTGTACCCGATAATTTCCATCGTTGCCTTGAGGCCGTCACTGGATGGCTGCGAGCCAGTAGGTTGAAGGTGAATCCGGCAAAGATGGAGATCCTGTGGCTGGGTCCTCCGGGCTGTAGGGATGTTCAGCTTCCAACCCTGGACGGCGTGACATTATGTCCGTCGCCCTCTGTTAAGAGCTTAGACCTTGGACCCCCTGTTGTCGATGGAGGCCCACGTCTCCAGCGTCAGCAGGGTAGCATTTTTCCATCTTCGCCAGGCGAGGAAGCTGGCCCCCTATTTGTCCCGGCGCGACTTAGCCAGTGTGATCCAAGCCACGGTCATCTCGAGGCTGGACTACTGTAACGCTCTTTACACTGGCCTTTCTCTGTCGGTAATCCGGAGACTCAAGCTGGTGCAGAACGCTGCAGCGCGACTCCTGGCAGGGGTCCCGATTGGCCACCACATCACACCAATCCTGCGCGAACTGCACTGGCTCCCAATTGAATGCCGGATTGCCTTCAAAGTGTTAGTCCTGACTTTTAAGGCCTTACATGGTCTGGGGCCAGTGTACCTGCGGGACCGCCTTGTCCCATATCATCCCACCAGATCACTGCGCTCCGAAGAGCTAAACCTCCTGGTCATCCCAAATGTGAGGACCTACCATCTGTCCGCAACCCGCCGCCGGGCTTTCTCTGTTGCAGCCCCTACCATGTGGAACACACTGTCGGCCCGGCATCCGTGCCACCCAAGGCCTCCTCCCGTTCAGGAGAGCAGTTAAGACATTGCTGTTCCAATGAGTTAGCTAAACTGAAGCTCGCACCGCCTAGCTGTCAGCCCACTGCGACTCCATTTGTTGCTTCAACTGTTCTAATTATAATTCCATCTTAATGGTATTACTGTGGTTTATGAGTTATCTGACAATTGTATTTTACGAACTGTTGTAAGTCGCCCCGAGCCGTTGGGGGGGGGGGGGGTGACAGACAAATGCGAAATAATAATAATAAATAATGTACCAGTAAGGCCTTCTCGCGGACCACCCTGAGAATTTCGGGGGCTGAAGCCACCTAAGCCCCCCCCCCCCCCTGGCTACATGCCTGATCCACAGGACTGATTTGGGGTTGCACCAGTGAGGAAAGCCTTGCTACAGAAGAAGAACTCCCAATTCTGGACCCTTTGATACTTTGGACCTAATTCACTTTATATAGTTCTAAAGATGGACAGTAGAAGCATGTAGAATTAATCTCTATCAACTAAATGAAAAGATGATAAGACCTCTCCCACACACCAGCCACACTCTTTAGTATGAACAGCTGTCCAAATAAGCATGTGCCTTATAAATAGAGAGCACTGAATCCCACAAAGGCAACTTCCATTGGAAACAGCAACAAGGTTTTAATTTCTTATAGTATGAGACGAAATAGTTATGGTAGGAAATGTCTAACTGATTTACATAAAGTTGATTAAACCAGCCTTTTTTATAACTCTGTCAAAACTTCTTGAGATGCATGTCGAATTTCCTTCTATATTAAATGCCATGCTGGAGCATCCAAGAAATTTTTCAAGCCCCCTCCTGTGTTTTTGGTTAACACGGGCAAACATGAGGGCACTTAAAAACACAGGTCTGCTGAAATGTATCACCTATCCCAACCGTCAGTCTATGAAAGTGTTTTGCAAATATAATAAAAATTTATATAAAACCTGCTTCTCTTTTTTGTCTTATTTTTGCTGCAAATGTTCTCCAACAGAATCAAGATGTGTTACTCCAGTAAATCCATGCAAAGTAATAATTGTCCATAGATTGTTCACTAAACTTTGCCAATGGAGCTGTGGCGGTTTTCTAGAAATACGATTATTGAGGTCTTAAAACACACTAAGAAGGACGTACGGAAGATCTATTCCAGAAGATTCATATATTTTGCACTGTCCTTTCCATAAGCCACGCATATATTTCAGCTATTCCTTCAGACCTCACAACCTCTGAGGATGCCTGCCATAGAAACGTTAGGAGAGAATACTTCTAGAACATAGCCATACAGCCCGAAAACCTACAACAGCCATATTCCTTCAGTTGTTTATTATAGTTACCCATCAAATACCCTTGAGATTCATTCAGACGTTTAACTGAGATGTAAAGGAAATAACAATTCTCGGGTGGTCTAAAGCAGAACTCAAACAGAAATTGCACATCTGACAGTATGTCCTTATCTTACATCTCCTTCGCTTTTCAACCCTGAGCATTATTCCCCCTGTTCAATATCTTTTGGCTTATCCAGAACTAGAGAGTAAGGAAGCCGGGGAGAATTCTTGAATCAAAATAATGATCTATACCAGCCGGGATTCCCAAAATGGGCGGTACCATCCCCTGGTGGGCGGTGGGGGTGATCCAAGGGGGCACTGGGAGGCTCAGGAGAATTTGGGGGGCACTGAACCCCTGTAAGGGGGCGGTGGCATGAGCCAGGCTTGCCACTTGCAGGGTTGCGCGCTTGCGAGGAAGTCCCCATTGGAAGAACGAGACCGATACACAGGACTGCGCCATGGGCAGGGTTGACAAGGGGAAGGAGGCACGTGCTGCGGTTTCCATGGCAACGCCTGCCCAGGGATTCCAACTCACAGGGACACAGTCGCAAGCGCGCGATCCCTGGGCTGGTGTTGCCGTTTGATCCAGATCTGTCATTCATGGGAATCTTAGTGGTCTGTGGAAGTCAGAGCTGAATTGGTTGAAGGTACTGCAAATCCCATCATCCGTTGCTCATACACCCCCAAACATATTGTTTTAGTGATTATTTCTGGAATTCAATGTTTGTAATTTACACCTTTCTTTACTATATTTTACAAAAAAGGTAGAAACATTAATACATATACTGTATCTTTCAGTTTAATTTCTATTAAAATTTTAAAAAATAATTTCTAGGGGGGCGCTGAGTAAATTATTTTCTGGAAAGGGGACGGTAGGCCAAAAAGGTTTGGGAACCACTGATCTATACATTCAACCACCCCCAACCCAAATATGAACACTTGACCCCCCGCTTTCTCTGTCATACATACAATGGTCTCAGAATTTGCCAAAAGAATTACCTGTGGCCAAATAGATTATATGAAAAAGCATGTCTTTGCCTTGTACCACATCAACCACCACATGGGAGAAACGGCTGTTGTCCTCCATGAAATATGGAACTGGTGTGATAGGCTGTATCACTTCATGCATCAAAATAAACTTCTGGGCATCTTGAAGGTTCCTCTCTGTCAGGTTCAGATACAGGCCTTGGTCCATGGTGCCGCACTGAAAATGTATGCAGTAACACGATAAAGATTGATATGAGACATATACACTCCCAGAGTAGCATATATTATACTCCCAGATCCCAGACTACAAAAATGCTCGGGCTAAATCTGACATAAATATCTGTAGTGATGACTGATCACCCTGATAGAAGATGAGCTCCAGAGGGAAATACCATTTCATAAAAGCAAGTCATCCACACTTCCTCTGGAGGTAGTTGATTTAATGATTTTAAGCACTATTGAACACATCAAAAGGCAATATAAAGAAAGAAAAATGTTTTTGTCATCTAGATGTCAGAGCTTGGGAACATTCATTTTTGGACTATAGCTTCCAAAATCCCAAGGTCAACAGCCTTCACCCTCGGAATAATGCCCGCCCCAACAAGAGAGGCTTGTTAAAGCACTGCTCTATGTGCATCTCCCAGACGTGAAAATACATGATCTTGAAGGATATCACCAGGTTGTGCTCTAATTGCAGCTTTAGCAAGAATAGAAACATTTTCTTGTAGGGGCTTCTTCCCTTCCGTGTTGACTTGCCTGGACAAGGCTTTTCCAAACAAAAGCCTGGACCAGAACAATAAATTCCTTGCTCAGTTCTAACTTGTTAGGGTGAAAAATACAGGCGGGTTGCCTTGAATTACTGTTTCACCCTGCAGGCTAAACAGGAAAAAAGGTGACTTGATTGCATTTATACTCAAATGAGTACAAAATTATGCTTTAGATATGGTAAATACACGGTTACTCTATTTTAACCTGTAATTTCTTTCTTTGTCTTTACAAATGCATATTTCACAGAAGGATATACTAAATAAGCAGGGATTGAAATAATGATAGCTTTATTTTTATACCTTGCCTCAGACCGGCTTACACAGGGCCAAGCCCAATCAACAAAGTTAAAACGTAACACATTAGAATGCATAACGTCAATTTAGAACAACATAAAAACATTATAATAACATATAAAACAGGAATCAAAACCAACAACAATAACATAATTCAAGTCTTGAAATGGTGTTTCCCTCACAATGAGCAAGACTGGTTTCTCAACTGTCTTCACAACAAATCTTTTCACACGTTAGAGAACTTATTTTATATAGTACATATCCAGAATTCCTTATACTTTCTGGGAGTATTTTAGGTGTCATAGTTCAAAAAATAAACTTTTCAGATATTGCCTCCAATAGATGTACCTACAAGTGGTTCAGCTCATCTGGTGATTCAGATGGGCCCTTATCCTTTCTCCTGATTTTTCAGAAATAATGTATATTTAGGTAATCACACCTTTAAAGGTAAAGGTTTCCCCTTGATATTAAGTCTAGTCGAGTCCAACTCAAGGGGGGGGGGTGCTCATCCCCATTTTTAAGCCGAAGAGCCAGCATTGTCCGTAGACACTTCCAAGGCCACGTGGCCAACCCTCCTGCCGGAGTGGTACCTACTGATCTACTCACAGTTGTATGTTTTCAAAATGCTAGGTTGACAGAAGCAAGGCCTAGTAGCAGTCCCTGGATTCAATCTGCCAACCTTTTGGTTAGTAAATTCAGCAGCTCGGTGGTATAACTCACTACGCCATCAGGGACTCCAAACTCACCTTTTTACTCCCTTTAAACAAGGCACACTGAGAACACACACATTATTTTCAAGCTGAATAGGAAATTCAGTAAAATTCAGCTTGAAAACACGGTGCACAAATCTCCCATCTTTTTTCAATTATAGATTGTAGGGGTGCAATCCCAGGCAAGGCAATGCAGCCAGTCCTCTACCTATCATATAACCCAATATGCACATCAATACACAATTAGATTGGTAGCCTGGGGAAAATAAAGTTACTGCAGTTTTGTGCTATGCATACCATTATTCACTTTGAGAAACATTTAATCTGCAATCATACTCTTAAAATCTAAATTTTTATAAGTTTATTTAAATATTTTCTAAACTTCTGATAACCAAAATATATTACCAGTTGGAACTGGAACATTTCTTATTTTGACATGGAAAAATTAGTTTTAAGTTACATTCCAGGACCACCTGCGATAAGTGAAAATCCGCCAAGTAGGGACACTATGTTTATTTTAATATTATTTCAATATTTATACATTATTTTAGTTGTTATACACTTTTTAAAGTCTTTATAAACTGTTTCTGTTTTACCGAGTACTCTTCCTCCTTTTCCTCCTCCCATACCGGGGCTCCTCCCACCCGCCTCCCTGTCAGTGCGGTGGCTGCGAAGGAAGGAAGGAAGGGAAGGAAACAAGTCCTCCTTGCCTTTCTCTTTGCCGGGTGAAGAGAGAAAGAGCAAAGGAAAGAAAGGAAAGGCCCTTCAAGGCTGGAAGGGGGGAGGGAGGACTGAGGAGGGAAAGTGCCTCGAAGAGTGGCGGTGGCAAAACCCCACAAAACATCAAAAATACCGTGATATATATATTATATTTTATTTTGTTTTCCCCCCGTGATATATATTTTAAATTAATATTTATTGAAAACCCGCAAATCAGCACGTCCGCTAAAAGCGAACCACGAAGTAGCGAGGGAACACTGTAGATCTAAAGAACACCATGAATTTTAATGACTACCAATAATTATTCAATCAGTCATTCCGAATTATGCTCTGGTTTTTTTCCTCCTCGGTTACACTCCACAACGCACATCGTGGTAAGTATTAGCTCTAAGAACAGGGCAAATCCTATGCGCAATTCACATCTCTAGGTCCACCTTTACTCATCGTATATCAGGTGGAAGCAGAGACATAAAATAATGATTATTCCTAATGTGAAGCCACTTGGAAGGAGGCCTGACTGGTTTTTAAAGTTGTTTTGCTCATTTGGTTCATTGAGTTACATCGTGTACAAATCTTAGCAGCGAGTGAGAGCTCCCCACTCTGTGCCTCAACTGTCACTGCTGGGTCTCTGACGGAAAGAAAAACAGCCAGAAACTGATTAACCTCAATCTTATCACACAACCCTTTTTCCTCTGCTATTGGATCTCAATTAGATTATAAGCCTTAAAGCAGGGAATCTCTTAAATTAAGTAATTGTAAGCTACTCTGGGAATTTTTGTGATCGAAGGATAGAGTATAAAAACTCTAAATGAACCAATTACTAACACAGCATATTGCACAATGGATTTTCTCAAGTCATATTGGTAAAAACAGTGCACTCGTAACAACATTGCGCTAGCACCTTTCCACTAGGAATAGGACCTTATTCTCCTCCACATTGCAACACTCCCTACTGCCTGAAAATCTGCACAAGTGCATCTTTCAAACATTTGGAGCAGATTTTGAAACTGTAGGGAGAGCTATAGGGTGGCACGGATGGAAATATTTGGAACAATCCCATTGATTTCTGGCCAATGGCTTTACCTACTCTTATTTCATTCAATTTGTGGTCATATTTTTACTTTATCTCCTAGGTTTGGGATCACATTTTTCCAAACCAGATAATTAGACATGTTTGGGCACACCATCAGACCAATGCTTAAAGTCATACACTATGGATGAATTTCAACCTGACCATAATACCTTGATCATGACTGGGGGATGGGTTCAGTAAGGCCTGGGGGAGGAGAGAATCATAATTTAAATAACTAAATCATCACCAGTTTAAAGATAATTTTTCTTTTAGTACCTGAAAATTAGGGTTTGGGTTGGGATAAGGGAGCCAGGCAGAACGAGAATTCTCCTGGTACTTGAATGGCCCGCTGAAGACTTGTGTTATTGCAGTCATGTTGAATACACAAACAGCTGAAACTGCTATGCTGTTCCTTTAAAAAAAAAAGACAACAAGGACATAAACAATCAGAAGATGAAGTAAAGAAATTCTTTAAACATTCAGTTTACAAAAAATTCATTTGTCTTTTTTATGCTTATCATTCTTCACATCAGTGGTTTGTTTTGGAGCTAAACTCCCAGAAGCTTAGGGCCCATCTACACATGCCCTAAGATGCAGAAGAAACCAGGATAAAAGGAGGGGGTGGCGAAATTATGTTTTGTGAGAGTGTGGGCTGAATCAAGTTAACAGTTTAAAAAATGTTTTTAAAGTGTGCTTAAAACCCGAATCTGGTTTTTTTTAAAGTGCATATTCCCATGACTGTAAATCCCATATCCTTCCTATATCCTAGTCTCAGCTGCTCCAGTGAATGTGCATGTTTTGACATCCCGAAACAGCTGATCTGGGCTGTAAACAAATGGAGCCATAGACACACATGTGGCTAAATGGAAACACAAATGGAAAGCAATTATAATTAGAACTCTCTGCCACCATTCCTTTGTTCTGATCTTTATGAAATTAAAAAGCTTGAATTTATAGGAGGGTGAGGAGAGAGGTAAGAAATCTGTTTGAGTGCACATATCCGCATGAGCACTTACACCAATGGTTCTCAACTTGTGGGTCCCCAGGTGTTTTAGCCTACAACTCCCAGAAATTCTGGTCAGTTTACCAGCTGTTAGGATTTCTGGGAGTTAGAGTCCAAAACATCTGGGGATCCACAGGTTGAGAACCACAGGCATATATGATCCAGTTTATCTTGATTTAAAAAAAAAACCTTCCACTACATGTTCCCCATTTATCTTGCAGATTTCTAAAATCTGCTACAAAGGTGTCGGGGCAGCAGGGGACCATTTATTGGGACTGACAGGTTTTTGCCTGAACTTGCCATCAGGTCCTGTGATTTTTTGCCCCACCTATTTCTGCTGCATTTTGACACTGTCTGGAAGCACCTTTAATGCATCTTGGCTAAGAACCAGGGATTATGCAAACAGAATTTCCAAACACTTGGAGGTCCACATTTGGAAACCATTGTTTTAGTACAGTTACTAAAACCATTCCTCATGTGGTGTATCCTTTCTAGAATGACTAACAAAAACTGCAACACAGAACTTAAAAGTTTATGAATTTAAAAGTAACATCATTATTCTTCTGAGTAACATGGGGCAACATTATTACTTATTAACATTAATGACACAACTCTGCTTTTGGGCCCTTCTACACAGGCTACAATCCTGGGAGGAACTGGGATATTTTATTCCAATTCCCAGTTGAGGCCTCACACCCAACCCAAGTCCTGGGCCTTCCCTGGGGGAGGTGGCTACATGCCCTCCCGAGTCATTTTCATGCACCAGGAAGCTTTGCCAGAGGGGCCTCAGCATGTAGCCCCTCACAGATTTGGATTAAATGGGAGATTGGGAGGGGAGGGTGAGGTGCCATCCCACTTCTTCATGCTCTTGGAGCCCAAAGAAGTGATCCCAGGAGTCAGTGCTCACAGGGTCCACACCTGGAAAGATCCAGACCTTACATTAAGGTCTTGATCTGTTATCAAATTCATCTGGACTAAATTGGGAAAGCCCTGTTTACTCTGGATTCATTTGGGTTTACCTAAGGCAGGGCTGCCCAGGAAGTTGATCGTGATCGACTGGTCGATCCAGGGACCGAAGGAGGTCGATCCCAGCTGGATGGGGTGCTTCTCAGAGGGGGCGGAGCCATGCCGCACCAAGCCCTGCCCTCCCCTCTGTCAGCGCTACCACAGCTTCTCCAGGCTTGAGGAGGGTAGTGCCAAGCCAGTAGTGGCTATCTATGCCACCACTGGCTTGGCATTACCCTCCTCTAGCCTGGAGAAGCTGTGGTAGCGCTAAAGCCAGAGGGGGGAGGGGGTGGAGCCAGGCCGTGCCAAGCCCCACCCCTCCCCTGGCTTCAGTGCTACCACAGCTTCTTCAGCCTTGAGGAGGGTAGTGCCAAGCCAGTAGTGGCTACTAGCTATGCCACCACTGGCTTGGCACTACGCTCCTCTAGCCTGGAGAAGCTGTGGTAGCGCTAAAGCCAGAGGGGGAGGGGGCGGAGCCATGCCGCACCAAGCTCCTCCCCCTGCTCCGCCCTGCTTCTCTCTTGGTAGATCTTTCTGACTTGGTTTTATTATAAGTAGCTCACATGCTGAAAAAGTGTGGGCACCCCTGACCTAAGGCAAGGCCATAACCCATCGCAGATTATTGGTCTGTGTGGAAGGGTCCTTATTTAAATCCCATGGTGGTTTTGGACATTCTCTGTTGCTCTCATTATACATTTCATTTGTCAATTTTTAACTATGAATTCTAAACTTATGTCTTATGTTTTTAATGTATTTTAATCTTTGTTCTGTGTTTTTTAAAAAATATATGTTTCACAGAAATACATTTTAATATAGGTCTTTTAGATAATGTTTTATAATGATGTGTTTAAGTGTGTTGGGCCCTGCCTCGAGGAGAGGCTGGTAAGATATAAAAATATTGTTAAATTAAAATTAAATTAAATTATTCTTATTATAGCCAAGAAGTACTGAAGCAAATGTGTGTTTGGATATCTACAGGAAGGCAAGTGCTACTGGATGTCTGCATGAAGTCTTTTGATTGCTCCAAAATCCCCTCTAATCTCTAGAAAAATGGATGAAATGGCCAGAAACGTTGTCCAGAACCGCATCATTAAAGCATCTCTCAAGCCCAATAAGCCTCAAAACTCACATTAAAACACAGAAACAGTCCAATGAAAATCTGTCCCAAAATTCCAGAAATTCAAACAGTAGTTACTTCCAGTCGCTTAGCCAAAAATGCAAGCCAAATTGGCTCCTATTCCTACCAGTGACCTATGCCTGGCCAACTACATTCTGTTAATCAGGTGATGGAATGCTAGTCTAGGCACTTCAGAAAGAAGGAAATGAAGATGAAGAATTTACACTAAGCAGAGCTTATGATTTTCAGAGTTATGTTAAAAAATACAACAGTGTGTATAGTTCAAAAGAAGTTTGAACTATACACCAACTCCATTTAAAAATAACTTATTTACTGTTCTGTTCCCAGAAATATCCAACATACTGGTAGTTATCTATCACTTTTTAAAGAAAAGTTATCAAAATGGCAAAAGCGGCTTGCCTGTGGTTAAAAAAACCCATACTGTCTTGCTGCTCACTTCTTGACCAATTCAGGACTCAAAACCAAGAGCAAGACAGCAGCCGGATGAATTGTGCTTCTGTGAGCCATTTGTCCTCCATCGTTTATTTAGACCAGACTCTCTTATCTATAAAAATAATTAACGTTTACATTTGCACCACTAAAGGAGTGGTGTTAATCCTTTATTAAGCTACAATTGTAAGATTAGATGGTTGAACTTTCATCAGGGGGTAAGGAATGAATTCATCATAAGTGACTGGTTATTTTTAACCGGTTACTTCTAAGCTCTGTACATTATGCCCAATCCTATATTAAGCTTCACGTCTTCAAAACATTTCGAAATTAAAGCCACACTCCCAGAATCCCTGAGCTAATACAGAGAAGCTAATATAGTACACGGAGTGATCAAACAACACTTCCCTCTCTTGAATCACACTGCTTTTTAAAATCAAGGTATTGGGGCACTCCTATGTGTATAAACACATAATATATACTTAGCCCCTGAAGACAGTAAGTGACGTAGTTTGCCAATTGTTAATGAGGTGTGTAGAGGCATGTAAAATCTTTGTTTCAGCAGGTTTTTGCTCATGGGGGAAAGGCCTCTCATAATGTGCTGTATTGTTTGTATTATCCAATGTTCATGCTTTCAATTCAATTAATAATTGAGTTGTAGTTTAACCTTTCTACAATGGGCACTTCAGTGATGCAATCTTTCAGTTGTATCTTTGCAAACGTTTATAAGTCATCTTGGGTCTTGTGGTCTGCGGAGAAAGCTACGATATAAATAAGATAATAAACAAATAACAATGTCTAAGTATCAATAATATGAGGGTTATCCAGAAAGTATGGTTACAAGGCATATAGATATCGCAGGGAAATTTTGTGGGGGAATGTCAGGCCCCAGCCTGGTTCCATAGCTAAGCCAGACAAAAGCCATGTTAATTCCAAGACCTCAGCTAGACCTGAAAGCAGGCCTCTGCAGAAGTCTCTGTGTCAGCCAGCGGTCAAGGGCAGACACAGCCTTTCTCTTTCCCAGGCCGATATGAGGCGCTGGGAAGGCAAGGCTTTGTTGCCTCCCCTGTCTCCAGGTGCAGCTACTAATGCGCTGACATACCTTCCTTCTTCGGGAGGCATGAGAAACTCCAGCCGGCAAACTGTCCAAAGGGTTGGAATATGGCGATCATTATCCCCATTCACAAAAAAGGAGACAAGAAAAATCCCGCCAACTACAGACCTATCAGTTTATTGAATATTGTGGCCAAAATGTATGCAAAGTATCTTCTATGTAGACTGGAGGAGTGGGTAACTGAAAATGGAATCTTGGTGGAAGAGCAGTCTGGCTTTAGACACAATAGATCAACAATGGATAATTGTTTTGTCCTAAATCACTTGATTTCCAAATACCTAGCCAAGGGTAATAGACTATACGCCGCTTTTATAGATCTGTCAGCGGCCTTCGATTCAGTTGATAGGGAAATCCTTTGGGACAAACTC
This sequence comes from Anolis apletophallus, assembly GCA_030556195.1. Classification (NCBI taxonomy): domain Eukaryota; kingdom Metazoa; phylum Chordata; class Lepidosauria; order Squamata; family Anolidae; genus Anolis; species Anolis apletophallus. The sequence continues at coordinate 134,050,537 of JARBWK010000005.1, forward strand.
CAATGTATGAATGCAGACCCTAGATTGATTTTGCTGATCAAAGCCCTATATCATAATTCTCAGGTGACGGTGAGATTTGGTATTGCTGGTGACCGAACTGGCCCTATTAACACCGGCAAAGGGGTCAGACAAGGATGTATTCTTGCCCCCCTGCTATTTAATCTGTATGTAAATGACCTTCCAAATTCGCTTAGAGGGGCGGATGTCCATATGCCTAAAGTAGCTAACTTGCAAATCAACTCACTTCTGTATGCAGATGATATGATCCTACTCTCCTACACCCAAATAGGGATGAGGAGGTTATTAAGAAAACTTAGTGACTACTGCCTTAGAAACGCACTAAAGATAAACAAAACCAAATAAAAACGATGATCTTTGGTAAACGCCCTCCAAAATGAAATGGAAAATAGAAGGCGAACAATTAGAACAAGTTAGATCCTTCACTTACCTAGGATTAGACTTTGCAGAAAATGGTCTATGGCACAATCATTTCCACAGGTGTTCAACTAAAGCCAAGGGCAGAACGAGCTTACTCTTAAAGCCGCTGAACCAACGGCAACCGGGCTCCCTCGTTCCCCTTCTGAAAGTTTACAATCACAAAATCTCCCCGCTGCTTCTTTATGGTTCTGAAATCTGGGGTGCAAACGATACTCCCCTCCTGGATAAGGCCCAAGCTCAACATCTGAAGTGGTTTTTAGGGGTCGATAGAAGCTCCCGGCAGCGGCAGTTAGGGCGGAGTTGGGAATGTTCTCTATTAGCACACAATCTAAGATCAGAGCCTTTAACTACTGGCTCAAGGTCATGGAGATGGAGGCGTCTCGCCTCCCAAAATTATGTTTGCTGGAACAATCTAGCAGTTCTTATAAATCGGGGACTGACCATTTGTTTGATTACATCAGAAGGTGTGGCATTCAGGTAATATTCCCAGTCCACCTATCTGGTCAAGAGTTAAGTAAGCACTTCAAAGAAGTGCGTCAACGAATTAATGACATTGCGGCCCAAACCGATATAGACTCTTTGGGTTCTACTGTTTCCCTGAGATGGTTGAGTGGTTTTAAGAAATCCTTCCAATTAACCACTTACTTACAGCAAGGAAGGTTACACCACCTAAGGAAAATTTTCACTAGAGCCAGGTTTGAGCAATTAGATTCAATGGTGAGATATGGGAGGTTCAAGAAAATTCCCTATGAAGAGCGTATCTGTATTTGTGGTGCCCCTGAGATCGAAGATCTAACTCATCTTCTGCTCTATTGCAAAATCTATCAAATAGAGAGAAAACAACTGCTAGAGATATTTCTTGTGGGAAAAAATCATTGGGACCCTCTAGCAAAAGTCTCACTTCTGCTGGCCGGCTCCAACAAGCTGATAACAGATGCTACTGCTCGTTTTCTCTGTAAAGCCATGAAACTAAGATCTGATTACATAGATGCAATTGGAATAAATTGTGTTGGAGATGAGGACCTGTGAATTGTTACCACCTCCCTTAGAATCCCTCCTGCTGGGCAAAACAGGGGTTTAATTGATGTAATGGTCTAGAATTCTCCTCAGATTGTTTTTAGAATCATTGCAATGTGTCTGTGTTCTGTGTGTATTTGATATGGCTTCTGGCTAATCAATAAAATTGTTGTTGTTGTTATGTGTACAACACAAAGAGAAGTTATGAACCATGGGAACGGGCTGCGTCGAAGTCAGCGCCTTCAAGATCAAAGCCTTGGGGGGCCTATTTAAGTTGGGTCCCAGAGATGCTCCGCACCTCGCGTCAATGTTAAGCTTCCTTGCCAAGCTCCACGGAACTCAAGTCTGGGCCGTTGGGCCTTCAAGTCATTGTACTCAAGTATTTGCCAAGCCTTTGTTGCCAAGGATTTATCCAGGATTTTAGCCCATTGGGGGCATCAAGACTATTTCTGCATTTATTGGGCTTTTTACTCTTTGGACTATTGCATTGCAATACACTGATGCTGGGGGTATCAATGGACTATATTTTTATCTCTTTTATTCTTTTCCTTTATTCTAAATAAAGCATTTAATCATGGCTGGTCTAAAGTGGTTTACTGAGGGATCCTTCAGGTCTAGGATGCAACAGGGAAGTTGGTATCACTGCCGTGTAGTAGGAAGCCAGAGGAAGCGAACGAGCAGTGCCAGTCGTCAGTAGCTCATTGTGGCGAAGGTTAGAGATGAGCGCCTTCATTCCATTTCCCTCCAAGTGTGAAGTTTGTACTGTAATGCACAGCCTACATGCGAAGGGCATGAATGCAGCTACGATTCATCATGACATCATTTCGGTTTATGGAGAGGACGTAATGTCAAGACAGCATGTGACAAAATGGGTACGGAATATATTGTGAGACCATGAAGAAACTTCACAGAGCCATCCAAAACAAATGTCATGGGATGCTGACGATGGGAGTCTGTCTTCTTCATGACAATGCGCGTCCGCACTCCACTCATTCAACACAAGGGTTGTTGACTTCATTTGGTTGGGATGTTTTAAGCCACCCCTCTCACAGCCTTGATCTTGGACCAGTGACTATCATCTGTTCATTGAATTGAAGGAACACCTTAGTGGAACACCTCTGATAAGGAGGATGAGAAAATCAAAGTGAAGAACTGGCTGAAAAAGGTGGAGGGAAACTTCTGTGACCCAGACATCAAAAACTCATCCCACGGATGACAAAGTTTATTGAACTGAATGGTGATTATGTGGAAAAATAATGTAATACCTAGGCTATAATTCATGTAAGTTTTATTAAAATATATTCATTCTTTGTATTTTTTTAAAAAATCTTGTAACTTTACTTTCCGGATAACTCTCGTATTATAGCTCATGTGTTCAACTAAGAATCAGGTCTGAGTCAAAGGAAGCCCAAATGCTTCCAACACCAGACATTTTCTTACAGTAAGCACGCACTTATGCAAATGGTGTGAATTAATCCTGTCATGGAAGTTATTCACAAATTGCTTAGGTTCAGCTGAGTTCAAGGCAAGCCTTCAGGCTCTAGGCTGCTATTACACTACACTATCTTCTCGCTTCTTGACAGACAAGCATGCCTGTATCTTAAATAAAACAAACATTTGTTTAAGCTCATCACTACTTTTGAGTAGTTATTCAAAGGCTGCACCCTCCAGGGAAGGCACAACATAAAATGCAGCAGTAAGCCAATATTGAGCGAAGCAAAGGAGGGAGGTTTATGTGAAGTGGCTTCGAATCAGGAACAAACAGCGAGCTGGTACAACAAACGCAGCAGAACAGCAGAGTTTTAAGGCTATTGATTTTGTGAGGTTTTCCTGAAGCAAGATAAAAGATAGTTCAGTGCTGGATGAAAGTGGCTTCTTGGGAGTACTTTAATTCCTTTATTCATAATATAAAATGTTGGAATTGTATTTTTTTAAAGACCGCTACTAATCGTAGACTTTGTCTCCTAAAATACAATGTTGGCAAAGCTTCTATCCACTGGGCCCCAGAGCATGTGTATTACCACCAACTCATACTGCTTTTTAGAAAGGGAGCTGATTCATGCTTGGCATAGCACTCCATACTGTTCTGTAAAACATCTGTAATCATTTTGGGGTTTGCTTCAACTGAATCCAGAGAGCAAAGAGGTAAAGTTCATATACAATTTCTCTTTACACTACTCTGCTAACACTTTTCTTAGTTTTATCCTAAATAATTTTCCATCTGGCATGGTGCTTTGCCACTGTCCTCCCAAGAGGGAACTGCTGGCTGCTATGATCTGTACATTTCATGTAGGGTGACCCTAGGGCAACTCACGCGGCTTCCTCCGCCGCCGCCCCGCTCACCCGTCCCTTAAATACGAGTGGGGCAGTGGTGGCGAAAGCCGCGTGAGTCGCCCTAGGGGCGGAACTTCCAGCGGCGCCTTGTCCATCATGCCGGTTCCGGCCCCTTTTCACTGAAGGGAGGTGGGGCGGAGCCGCTGCCGGCGTGACGGACAAGGCGCCGCCGGAAGTCCCGCCCCTAGGGCAACTCACGCGGCTTCCCCCCGCTGCCACCGCGCTCGCACTGGCGCCCCTCCTCCCTTCACTGAAAGAAGGAGTGGCGCCCTCCCGCGCGAGCGGGGCAGCGGCGGGGGAAGCCACGTCAATCGCCCTAGGGGCGACGGGACTTTCCCCTGGCTCCTTGTTGTTCCTCGAGCGGGCGGGCGCCACTCCTTCCTTCACCCCTTCCTTCAGGCCCGGAAATGCTGCCCCCCCAAATCTGCCTTATGGGTAATCCAGGCCTGCTTGTGAAACCCACACGGGCATTCTTGATAACATTTTGTTCCTCAAGCAACATGACATCATTTTGTAGCACCAGTACAGGTGGCACTTATACCCGGCTGCCTCTGCTGGAAGTGCGACAAAGACTTAGATCAAGAGATCTACTGAGAGAAATACACAAAGCAACACAAGAAATATTGGAGAAAAATTTGAAATGGACCCACTTTATAACAACAACACTGCAAGTGTGTTGTTTGTTTTCTCCAATCTTTAAAAATATGCAATATGATTGTTATTAATGGAATTATTGTCAATGAATAAGTGTATTTCAACACTCCTAATTAATTTTCTGGGTTTTAAAAAAGTATTTTTAAGATAGCCCACTGTTTGGCAATACATGCTTCCTAGGGTGTATGGGAAGTCACAAGACCTCTTCCTCACGTTTATTCTGAACAGTCCAGAAATAAAAATACTGCATAAACTACATACACATTAGTGGTAAAGATCCCGTAGATTAAGTCCAGTTCTGGCAGGAAGAACGTACTCTGTAATTCATTGTAGTAAAATGGGATTTCTCCAGGGAGGGAACAGTTCAGACGAGCTTTCATGAAGGTGGTCCAAGTGTCCTCTAGCAAAAACCTGCCCCCGATGTCATTCTTACAAACTCGAGCAGCTCGAGAAAATACTATTTTCCCACAGTCATGTTCCACAGCATTCTCTCGGAAGAAGAAATACACGAAATTTCCAATGTCATAGGAAGACACAAAATTTGGTTCTGAAATACAGTTTAGGACAGGCATAAAAATTACAGGAAAATAACTTTTTCATTTTAGTGTAGCTTTTTTCCCCACAAGGGAGAAAACATCACAATTGCATTGGTGTTGCTTAACCATCAGACATCTAATTCTAAAGATGACAATACTTACTATATTCAAGATTTTAGAAACATTTAGAAACATAAAATATTCATAAATGGGGGTGGGTGAATTTTGTTCCTCCACTCTCATCTTGTCCTATAAATGTCTGCTCACGCAATTAACTCTACTCATTTATCTTTATCTCTCTTTATGATTGAGACGGCCAGCCCAGAACTAGACGTTGTCCCTTTTTATTCAGATACATCTCAAAAACTCACCTTTTCTACAAGGTCTTTGAGAAATCCCTTTCCCACCTGCAATCTTTTTTTTTTGAAATATTTTTATTGGGTTTTGAACATGAAAATTGACACCTGCAATCTTAACAATGGACAACTGCATTTCATATACATATTTGTCCCTTGCCACCTCTCTGTCTCTCTCAATTAATTGAAAGCAAGAACTCATCCTTTTTCCTTCCTCCCTTACTTTTTTATTGTAGAATTCTGTAAACTACTATGGACATTAATATCATGTTGATCTTGATAATGACAATGACACAGACAAGGACAAAGGGAAAGATGTGCTACATCAATTCTCCACAGACGGGAAAAATCTACATATCAATTATATATTTTTTTCTTAAAATGCTATGGATTTAATCTGGAAGGCAGAGTTTAAACACTGCCTCTAAACCAGTGTTTCCCAACCACTGTGCCGCTGCACACTAGTGTGCCGTGAGCGATCACCTGGTGTGCCGTGGGAAAACCTCTCTTCCCCCCTTTCTTCCCCCTCCTGCCGAACTCCTGCTGCTGCTGCTTGCGGGGGGAGGAGGAAGGGCCGGGCGGTGGCGAAGAAGAAGGGGCTGGGGCGCCGCCTCCTTTGGCCGTTTTTGTGTTTATGTGTACCAACTATTACTACATTTGGCATTGGCTGGACGTGATAGCCTTTCTAGTGACTGTGTAACAACTCTCCTGTTCACCAGTTATACACGAGGGACCCGTCTAATGCCCACCTGGAATGATACAGGAGCATATAATTGAAGGTGGAAGCCTCATTATTGTTCCATGAGGTGTATTGATGCATAAGAACAGTACTAGTGGACTGCTTTAAAGCTATATGGACACATTTTTTCTAAACACAGAGAATAACTGACAGCTGTTGAGAAAGACCTTCGTGTGTGTCTTTCTGCCATTCCTGCCAGGATATCTATGTTGTGTTCATCAAAACATGCCCAGGTTTCACACTGAGTGTATAAATACATTTAAAAACATATTAACTATATGTATTACTGTGTTAGAGTGTCATTTTGTGTCATTTTGGTTGGTGGTGTGCCCCAGGATTTTGTAAATGTAAAAAGTGTGACGTGGCTCAAAAAATGTTGGGAAACACTGCTCTAAACTATGGCTTTATGTGGGCATTTTACTCTTAACCATTTACAGTCCGGCTCTTGCTGCCTTTTTGCCTTTTCTCTCCCTCTATAATTGCTAGCTTTAAGCCTTCAGCTTTGAAGTCCAAGGAGACCACCCCTACAAACCTGCAGGAATCAACGATGGAGGTTTCAGAAGCATGATAGATTATGGACATGGCTCCCCCCCCCCTCACAATGAAGCAACTTAGCTCATTCAAAAACAGTATTTAACCATAAAAATAATGCATCTTCCATGTACTCACCATTGAGCCACTTGGAGTTATACTGTGCAGTTCGGAGAGGAGGAAGAATCCCTAAGCTGCGATAAATGGCAGGATCCCTTCCAGGAAAGTCCATGACAGTTGCCGCATATAACTCACCAGTACTGGCTAAGAGAGCTGTGGAATTGTGCTGGGGACTGTATGGACATCGTGCCATGCCACTAATCTGATCATGTACCTCTTCCAGGTTATTTAGCTATAACAGCAAGTGGAAAAGAAACAATCATTTACATATGGAATTACATCACAACATCCTCTCCATTGGCGCCTCCTTGTCACAGGGGAGATGCTTGTGTACCCTAATGAAATTGTGAGCTATGCTGGCGGTGGCATAATAGCCACTGGTAGGGCCTCCCATGCCAAACAGGTCACAACCGAAGGGTCTGACAAAAAGCATCAACAGGTAGGATGGGCTCTCTAGCCTTTTGGCAACCATCCTAGGAGAAGGAAAACTCTAATTTCAAACTCTGGCAGATGGTGCTCGTCTAACCCTGTAAGGTCAACCATCTAGAGAAGGAAACTCAAATCAAACCTATGACCCGAGGACCTCGCTGCCACCATCCTAAACTTGCTAGGCCGTGGCAGACGAATGGTTGGTTTAAAGGGTGAGGCCAGTTCTGTGCATGCTGTGCTCCACCAGAAAAATCAATTGCACAGGCTCGAAGGACACATCCAACTTCCTTAGTCATCAACACGCCTGTAGAAAGCGTGGGATGAATCCGTCCTAAGAATCTTCGTTCACGAAGTAATGCCAGAGAACAGCACAACAGTTATAAATGAGTCCACAATGTCACATTCAAAAGAATAATTTAAAGTGACCACTTTCTAGCTACTTCTATTCTGATATCAGCAATCTAGTGATGGATACATCACTTCCATCCATTCATCACCATTTTCTTCCGGCTCTTAAGAAAAGAGCCTGCTCTACAGAGGGAAGTTCTCTAAGCAAGTCTAAACCCCGAAGAGTAAAATCTCAAATTTGGTTTATCACTTTGTCTGAATACAAGGAAAGTGCTGGAAGCAAGGGGGACAATTCAGTCCACGTTTTATACATGTTCACATAAAGTAGATTGCTGAATGCCTAGGAAGAGATTAGCTATGTGGCGTATATAATGAGGTAATGAATCCTATTTTATAAAAGGACCTCTCCTAGGACTAAAATTGCCAATGAAGGGCACTGAGGGACATTATTCCAAAACTGCAGGAAATTGGAGATTGCAGTTTGATATATGTTGTGAACATTTTCTCTTTCAGTTCTCAATAGAGCCTTTATTTGATGCATAAACAATAACACAAGTGGCTCTCTCTTGGGAAGGGGATCCAAAGAGGGAAATGGGCCTTCCCTGTGTACCCTTGGTGCCAATTCCACCCAGCAAAATTACAGTATCTAGGATGCCCTGCCAAAATGGATTATGTATTGAAATAGTTTATAATATGGATTTGCTCATATTCTTACGGTTCGATTAGTGCAAATAGGTGTAAAAGCATTCGTTCCACATGTAAAGAGCTTGTCCCCACCAATAAGGAGAACACGGATGTAATTCTGGCATTCTTCCTGCAACAACAACAAAAGAGAGGGGGTGAGAATCAGGATCACCAATGTTTCACAAGCAGCATACATTAAATAAAATATAAGCTATAGTTCAGTGCTACCCTACGGTGTGTGTCTGAACATGAAAAATTTGGATAAACCAGCTCTGAATGCAACTGACAGGATGAGAAATCAGATTATACAGTCATCCCTCCACATTTGCAGGTTAAACTTTCTCAGATTTGATTATTTGCAGATTACTTGCCACCAACTCCACTGCTATTGTATGCTATTTATCAAAGTTCATATCAAAAATAGCAGAGGACAGCAGCAGAGGGTGCAGCAAATAATACATTGATATTTCTTTTTTCAATACTGGGGGAGGGGGAAGCAAGTTAGTGTTGGGCCTGTGGCTTCAGGGGTTGTGGGTTGTGGTGGTGTGCAGGAATCGGTGTGATTTTCAGTGTAGGGCCAAGGTAATGAAACTCTGGAAAAGCAGTTAGGGAATTTATTTATTTATTTATTTATTTAAGGATTTTACCCCGCTCTTCTCAACCCCCGAGGGGGGACTCAGAGCGGCTTACAGTACGGCACAATTCGATGCCCACATCACAACAGCATAAAACCCCAAAACTCCACAACAATTAAAATACATTAAGATACATTAAAATACAGTTTCAACAGCAGCATACATAGTCATTCCAAGTTAAAACAATATTCAATCCATAAAAACATTGACCCTCTTCATCCATTCCATTAAAATCCCCATCTAACATGCTGCCTAGTGCTGGTGTGCAAACGCCTGGTCCCAAAGCCAGGATTTTACCTTTTTCCTGTGCAAGGGTTCAAACTTCTCAATAAGGTAAGGACGCACACTCAGAACGATGCTGGTAATGGACCTCCATTTATTTCAAAGGACAACAATGCTTCTGATGCCAGAGTTAGCCACACACTGCAACAAACTTAGCTTATATACAAATGAACCTCCCTTTCCCTGTCAATCAAGCACATAGGCACCACCCCCCTAACCCAGGATGATGCAACACATTGCAAGACCTGCTCATGTTGGTGTGGTGTGACCCAAGGCTTGCTCCCAGCCCTGTGTATGTCCCCAAGGCCACCACCTGGCGGGGATTATCTTGCTGGAAGGGTATGAGATAAGAGCAATGCCAGCTCTGATCGACAGACCATTACATCCTGAATGCCAGGAGGGATGAGGTGGACCGTACCTCAATAGGGAGCGCATTCCACAGGCGGGGAGCCACCACCGAGAAGGCCCTGTCCCTCGTCCCCACCAGCCGCATTTGAGAAGTCGGCGGGAGCGAGAGCAGGGCCTCCCCGGATGATCTTAGATTGCGAGGTGGGACGTAGCAGCTGATGCGTTCGGACAAGTAAGCTGGGCCAGAACCATATAGAGCTTTAAAGGTCAAAACCAGCACTTTGAATTGAGCTCGGAATTGGACAGGCAGCCAGTGGAGCTGGCACAACAGAGGGTGGTGTGCTCCCTGTATGTAGTTCCCGTTAGTAATCTGGCTGCCGCCCGCTGGACGAATTGCAATTTCCGAACTGTCTTCAAAGGCAGCCCCACGTAGAGTGCGTTGCAGTAATCTATTCGGGATGTGACCAGAGCGTGGACGACCGTAGCCAGATCAGACTTCCCAAGGTACGGGTGCAGCTGGTGCACGAGTCTCAACTGAAAAATTTAGTTTTTCTGAGAGTCCAGTGGGCGGGAATTGAGACACCTGGCTTGCTGATTCTAGCCGCAGCTGTTACTTTCCCAGGGCAAAGGGAGGGAAATGTTAGAGTGTTGAGATCTTGTTATTAGCCCTGTAAAGGTTGAAACTTTTGATTCTACTGCAAGCAGTTCCATGAACTCCTGATTTCATGATTTTTTGGTCATTCATGACAGAACTTTGAGCTTGCCTTTTTTGGGACTATCCTAGTTTTAATTTCTGTTGCTTCTTAGTGGATTTATATTCAGAGACATTACAACTTAATTAGCCTGAGGCTATGGGAACATTTCCTGGGATTTTCTCGAATGCTTTTTGCGCTGGCTATTTTCATGTTTACTTTTTAAAAAAACATTGTTTATTTCAATAAATAGACTGTTATTTCCAGCCGTGGTTGTGTGAATATTTAAAGGGCCCTGGTTCTCGGCCGGTGTGCGACAGCTAGAGATATTTGTATTTTCCCACTTTCCCCCTGTCTACTGTTTTGTTTTGTTTTTATTTGAGAAACTAAGAATTTCTCATGACTGGAGTTATTGTTTTAAAATACGTTCACTGTTTCTATTGCTTTCCTCCTAAAAGAATGGGTCAAAACTAGTACGGAAAACCAAGAGCTTTTTCCTAATAGGATTAATCTTATTTTATTTATTTATTTACTTTGCTTCTAGACCGCCTCTCTCAGCCCGAAGGCGACTTGAGGCGGTGTACAAATGGCAAGAACTGCCCAAGACAAACACATCAACAACTATCAACACAATTCCATCATATACAATTTAGCACTTAACATTAAAAACACAATATCAGCGTCTCATTATTAAATCGGTTTCCAATTGCATCGCCGTCGTTCCGTAGGTCTCAATTTGATAATCATACTACATCTGCAAATGCCCGGTCAAATAGCCAGGTCTTGACCTTCTTGCGAAATGTCAGGAGGGAGGGGGCTGATCTGATGTCATAAGGGTGGGCGTTCCAAAGCCGAGGAGCCACCACTGAAAAGGCCCCGAGTTAATTAATCTTCTTAATTAACTCAGAGTTTATCCCATAAATTCAATGTGGTTAGTTTTTTTCTTCTTTTTGCCCTTAAGCCCAGAGAAGTGAGTGACTCAAAAACTTCCTTCCAGAATGGTAAATGCTAACAACATAGTTGATTCTGCTGAGGCTATAGCATACTATAGTTATTCAGATGGAGCTTGAAACATACATGCATGATAAGGATGTGGGGCCTAATCCACCTCTGGACCTGCCAGTTGTCCATGAAAAGGGTGAAAAACTTGTATGAGGCCCATGTTCTCAATCAAACTGGTAGGCCCAGCAATAGTAGACCCATTGAAGCAATGGGATTTACATTAAATTTCAATACTAACTTTACAGAATTTGAACTACACAGGTAATATGTGTGAAAGTCTTTATGCAATTCATGGACTCAAATGAGCTTCCTGGTGGGGAAGGTGTTGCATTAAGCACCATATCCTAAATGCTGTTTTTAGTTCCAATTAAAGTAGACTGACTGGATTTGTTGAATTTGCATGCAAATTTAATGTAAATCTCATTGCTCCAATGGGTCTACTCTTGCTGGGTCTACCGGTTTGATTGAGAACATGGGCCTCATAAGTTTTTCATCCTGTTCATGTATTAACTCTGTATTCAGCAAGTGATTTGAATAGTCCACTAGAGTTGGGATTATCAATTGGATTTAGATCTCTTCTTTTGTTCCTTTATCACACAGAAATTTTTAACCCAATTACATGTTTTTTCTATTAAAATTAACCCAATTACATATGTGTCAATTCTTTGTGCACTGTTGTTGGGAGATGTTCCCCAGTAATCAGTGGGGTTTTCTTCTGAATAAATGTGCATGGAAATGAGGATACAGTTGCATTTTCTCCTTCGTATCTAGGAAATGGGTTCAGAACCACGCACTCACCTCTGATTTGCCTTTACTGTAACAAGCTTTTTCGGTAGCCTCATCACAACGCCATTCCACACCCTAAAACCAGAAAACATAAACATTGTTTGCAGTCAAAGGCAAGAAAAACACAGAAGTCCGACTTAGAGAGAATGATTTCCAATTGGCTTAACCTCTCCCTTTGCCTCCGCCCCCTGCGTGCCGAATACGGACGGAGTGATGACGTGATGTGTTTACAGGATTCGCCTTCTGCGCCTGCAGGAGCTTCTGGGCATGCGCAGAAGCTCCTGCAGGCGCAGAAGCCTGTAAACACGTCATGTGACGCAATTGGGCAGGCAGGGGGCGGAGGCAAAGGGAGAGGGGGTGGAGACAAAGGGAAAGGGGGCGGAGACAAAGGGGGGCACCAAAGTAATTTTCGCTTACCATATAAACTAACCTTAGACCGCCCCTGGTTGTACATGTAAATAAATAGAAGCTTTACCACTGTTTCTGAGCCAAAATATACCCTGCAGTATAATAATGTGTCACTCAGATTTGTGTAACAAGTAACAGCAACTTCACTTCAGTACAAAAGATCAAGCAGAGTAACAATATATACAACACTCTCTCTGAATTCTTACAGAGAACAAAGGGAATAAACAGTCCCTTAAAACAGTCTTTAAATTGTACTTCATGCCTTAGACATAATCAGGCTTCATAGAATTGGCAGCTATTTCCTTCCTGGCTGTTTCCAGTCAGCGCTCTCTTCACTCTCCGTGAAGAGGCAGTTAAAATCGTTTGTCACAGTAGCAAGCTACAGACAGTAGCCAATCAGAATTCTGGCTCCTAGCAGGCTCAGCTGCCGACACATGTTTTTCCAATCAACCCATTACATCATGGTGTCTTTTTACAAATCCCCACAAAAAGGAGCCCTATTGGTATGAAACTATGGTCCAGCACTGGTAGAGCCCCTCTTCAACTTGGAGAAATAATGGGGAAAATGATGAAAAATCCAGAATGTATTTACTGCCCCTTAGCAATGGATGCACCGGCCATCTTTTTACCTCCAGAAATGCCACCTTCCTTACTTCCTTGGAAATAAGGAGGGCAGACAGAAAAGTACAAAGTCCTATCAGCAAGGATAGCAAAGGTGACGAGGAAAGCACCAGGAGGAAAGGATGAGGTGAGAAAAAGAGCCTTAAGCGATATAGGGGGTAGCTTGGTTCTCCCAAGCGCATGGCATTTAAATTCTAAAATTACACACACACAGGGCCGTAACCAGGATTTTGATTCGGGGCTGAGTTTGGTTGGGGAGGGGCTGAGACTGGGTGGAAGAGGGTCTACCCTAGCAAACCTTTTGTATTGTTATCCCAATAACCCCATTAATGTGGGATATAATGAGCATGGTGATCAGATCATGATATAAATAAACATAACAGTTTAAATAATGTACCAGTAAGGCCTTTTCGCAGACCACACGTGCACCCTTTCAAATCTGAATCAAGCAAAAACATTTGCGAGTAAACACGATGCTCAGCCTAAACTAGTGTGATCTTGCAAATTATTCCAATTATCTTCTCAATTTATTCATGTAAACAATTTCTTCATTGGTCTTCAACAAACCAATGAACGGGTTGGTGTAAAGGCAATTGACAGGCCTGGCTTGGAGCGATCAGGCAGCTTCATAGCTGAAAATCTAATTGGCTGATGAAATTGGAGGGAGTTGCTTACCAACTGGAGATGGGCAGATCCAAAGGGAAAGGAAGAAACTAAAGCAGCCATAGTTAGTCAGTTCGATTTTGGAGTTGGGAATTTGAAGAGCTACTTAGGAGTTTTGAAGGGGAAGGAAGGAAGGAGGAGTTTGGGAACTGTTTGTTAGAAAGATACCTCTTTGAGGAAAATAGTTAAAGCCTTCAGGGAGAAGGAATAAGGAATTTAGTAGGCCTCTATAGTGTTAAGAGGGCTCGCGTGGAAAGAGGATTCCAAAGGTTCAAAATAACCTGTTTGTATTCCTGTGTGTGGAACATTGCTTTTAAGGAACTCAAGTTATAAGACCTTTCTCTGTAAGAAGTAACGCCTGATAGATTATTGAAACCACTACGCATCTTTACTGTTCACCGGAAGAGTTTGTGTGTCTTTGGCTGTCTTCTTATACATTCTCGCAAGGAAGTGGCCTATGAAACGATAGAAGGTGGCCGCAAAAAAACCTTATTTGGTGGCAGCAAAGAAAAATATAATATACAGTGATAGGACCCCACTGTCCTGTCTAGTGTGTGAGTGTGTGAGTCCCTTGTCCCTCAAGGCATTCACCTGGCCATACCTGATGTCTAGGTTTTATTGCACCTCCCCCTTTCTAAACTACAATCCCCAGAAGTCTGCAGGAGGCTGCCACAGGATTTCAGATAGGATGAATGCTCTTTACTAGGCTTGGTTTATTTATTTATTTATTTACATCATTTATATTCCACCTTTCTCACCACGCAGGGGACTCAGGGCAGATTACAATGTACATATACTGTAGCAACCCCGTTCTCTTTTGTGCCTGGGGACAGGGGGCAGCACCGGGGGTCCCACTTGCATTAGAACCAGCCGCAGCTGAGGAAGAAATGGAGGAAGGGGTTAATGAGTTAGCTGGACCTTCCTCTCCCACAGAGAGCTTGGCCTGGGATGAAGGATGGCCGGCTGGCTATGAGAACTGGGAAGGTCAGGCCGATTCTGAAAGTGCTGATAGCGATGAATGTTATGAGAAACCGGGTGGGTACGGATCACAGGAGAGAGTTTGGGAAAACATAGGCGATGAGGCCATGGAAGATGAGAGGGAGTTAGACTCTCATGAAGATAGCGAGCCAGGTGCTGGGAGGCAAGGTCGGAGCTTCGATAGGAGACGGAGCATCGACTCCAGCAGGAGGGATTGGCACCGCAGCCTAGAGCGCCAGAGAAGTGCTAGATCCCGTAGCACAGATTACCGCCGAAGCCTAGAGCGTCGGGGACCCCGCCGTGATGTTTAAGTATAGGATCCGTGGGAACGGATCCTCAGTAGCTCGGCCACTTCTAACCTAAGGAGGTGTAGCGAGCAAAGGACCATGGAGCCAAGTTGCGGCTCGTGCCTTGCCAAGAAGTTTCTTGGGCCCTGATTGAACCTTGCCTTGTTCCTTGATCCACTTGGTTTTGCGGAGCTTTGGCCAAGCCTTGTGCCAAGACCTTTGCCTTTGGATTTTACTACGAACTCTTTGCTTTTGGACTAAACTTTCCCATATCTATTGGACAATTGCCTTTTTACCTGTTCTTTATTATTCAATAAATAGTTAGCTGATTACCGTCTCTGTGTGTGTGATTAAGGGGCCAGCCGAGTCCTTGCATCGTGACATATACAGGCAAACATTCAATGCCATAGACACACAACATATATAGACAGACACTTAGAGGCTATTTAACATTCTAGCTTCTGGCCACCAGGGGGAGCTGTTGCATTCCTTCATTCGTTACATACTTCCTGGAGATTTTATGGCCTCAGAAATCAGTTAAATTAGCCTCCCCCAAAGTGGTACCTAAATTTCCTACTTGACAGATGCAACTGTCTCTCCGTACAACAAGCTACACATTTTTGTCAAGAGCTCACCCTAACCCAGGCAGGTTTTGAACTCATGACCTTCCGGTCAGTAGTGATCTTAGTGATCTTAATGCAGCTGACTCCCAGCCAGCTGCACCACAGTCCCGGTGGTTGATCAAAAAAGAAAAGGTTCCAAACTTGTCTTGGATGTAGAGGGCACTGTTGGTTCAATTCAGAATTGAATTATGAATTTTTCTGAATTTTTTTTTGGAACTTTCCAAAATTTCCAAATTGCTTTGTTAATGGTGGACGCAACTGCACAATACACGAAAAACAGCAAATGTCACTGGGCAAATTTCAGGGGATTCTCTATCCCTCATTTTTAGACCAATCCTGATGAAACTTGCTACAGTGGTAGAAAACATCCTCCTCTGTCGGCATACCAAATTTCAACATGTTCAGAGAATCCACTGATTTTTGACAATTTTTAAAAGTAATTTTAGTTATTTTACCTTCTCTATAAACTCTTGTGTGATAAAGTGTGAACTAGAAACCTCCAAGTCATCCTATCATCAACAGCCCTAGTCAGGTCTTGAAGACAGAACTGTGAATTCCTTGACTGAGTCTCTCCATATTTCATTTCATTTCTCATTTCAATTTATTATTTGATGAGTCGTTCTCCACCTGAGTGCTCTGAGCGACTTATAGAGCAATAAAACAGCAAACATATCAGCGATAAATCACAAATTAAAAGCTTTAACGAAAAGCCATGTTTTGAGATCTTGAGAGAAAGACCGCAAATCAGGTATAGCTCTAATGTATGGAGGTAAGGAATTCCACAAGGTTGGGGCAAGAACCAAGAAGGCCCTGCACCTTGTGGAGTCCAGGTGTGCCTCCCTAGGACCGGGAACAAACAAGAGGTTTCCTTGAGCTGATTTTGGTGGTCTCTGATGACAAGTATGTGAGAGATGATCTCTGAGGTATTTAGGGTCTTGACCATGGATGGCCCTGAAAGTCAAAACTAGTGTCTTATAGGAACCCCAATGTTCAATTGGGAGCCAATGGAGGTGTTGTAACACTGGAGCTATGTGATGTCTCATTGGTGTCCAAGTAAGTAATCTGGCAGCTGCGTTTTGAACCACTTGGATCATCCGTGGCACTGAAAGAGGAGTTCCAGCGTACAATGCATTACAGTAATCCAGCCTCGAGGTAACTGTGGCATGGATTACCATTGCAAGGGCCTCTGTTGGAAGGTAAGAAGCCAGCTGCCTTGCTTGGCAGAGGTGGAAAAAGGCCTGCTTACTCATGGTGGAAATCTGAGCTTTCACCATCAACTGGGAATCCAGAAAGATATCAAGGCTCTTCACCATAGCAGATGGGGCTAAGCATTCACCATCAAAGGTGGGCAGAGGTCAGGCCAGTTCCCGGGGCCGACCGGGCCATAAGATTTCGTTTTGGCCGGGTTCACCTTAAGTCTACTAATGCGCAGCCATCCTGTCACAGCTTCCAAGTACAAGGAGAAGTTTTCTGGAATTGTTGTTCTCAGGCCCGGATTAAAGACTTCTGCCGCCCTAGGCCACACTCTCTAAATCCCACCCCCCGGGGGGCGGGGCTGCGGCCGCTTGAGGGGGCGAGACCTCTTGTGGGGGCCGGCGCCGTCGCGAGGGAAAAGGAGCCGGGAGAAGCCTCGCCGCCGCCGTGCCACCCCTAGGGCGACGGACGTGCCTTCCCCCGCTGCCTCCCATGCAAGCGAGGAGGCGGCGGAGAAGGCACATCCGTCGCCCTAGGGGCGGCGCGGCGCCGGCGAGGCTTCTCCCAGCTCCTTTTCTCTCGCTCCGGGCTAGTCCGCCCCTCCTCCCTTCAGTTTTCGCCGCCGCCGCCCCGCTCGCCCGTGCCCCAAAAATGAGCGGGGCAGCGAAAACCGCGTGAGTCTCCCTAGGGGCGGGACTTCCAGAGGTGCCTTCTCCCTCTCGCCGGTTCTGTCCCCCTCCCTTCACTGAAGGGAGGAGGGGCGGAGCCACTGCCGGTGAGAGGTAAAAGGCGCCGCTGGAAGTCCTGCCCCTAGGGCGACTCATGCGGCTTCCCCCGCTGCCACCCCACTCGTGTTTGGGGCACAGGCGAGCAGGGTGGCAGCGGGGGAAGCCGCATGAGTCGCCCTAGGGGCGGGGCTTCCAGCGGCGCCTTCTCCCTCACGCTGGTTCCGCCCCCCTCCCTTCACTGAAGGGAGGAGGGGCAGAGCCGCTGCCGGCGTGAGGGAGAAGGTGCCGCCGGAAGTCCCGCCCCTAGGCAGACTCACGTGGCTTCCCCCGCCGCCGCCGCGCTCGCACCGGCGCCCCTCCTCCCTTCACTGAAGAAAGGAGTGGCGCCCGCCCCCCTGCGCGAGCGGGGCGGTGGCGAGGAAGCCGTGTGAGTCTCCCTAGAGGCGTCGGGACTTCCCCTCACCCCTTCCTTCAGGCCCGGAAATGCCGCCCCCCCAAATCTGCCGCCCGAGGCCATGGCCTCGGGTGGCCTTATGGGTAATCCGGGCCTGGTTGTTCTCCCCGGTTCTAGATGGAATAAGGAATAAGCTCTTCCTCTTTTTCTACCACCAAGAATTATTGTGGGGTTTTTTTTCTAGTCAGTCATGTCTTCTCATTATATGTCTAAAGTATGGCAGATTCCATTTAATCATCTTGGCGTCTAGAGAGAAGTCAGGCTTGATTTTCTCTAAGAATGTCTCGTCACATGGATTTTGGCGTAAAAGTCATTAAAACAGGGTTTACTGTGCTTTCGTCTGCAGAGTACTGAATTAGTTACAGTGCCACTGTTGTTGTCTCCATGAGATCCCCCTCTCTGACAGTGTCACTCCCAATAGATCAGGACTTTGGACTTCAACTCCCACAATTCCTAACAGCCGGTAGGCTGTTAGGAATTGTGGGAGTTGAAGTCCAAAACACCTGGAGGGTCCAAGTTTGTCATGCCTGCAATAGATGTTTGGCACAATAGATGTTTGGCACAGCAGCAAAAGCTTGTCTGACATGGGAAACCCTACATTGTTACCATCAGTATAGCCTCGTGACCCTTGGGGCCATGGATTCCCACACCATGGAAAGATAGTGCCACTGGGAGTAATTCTTGGAAACATTTTGTCCATTAAACTGCATATCAAAGGGAATAAAACGGGTGCTTTGTCAAGATTGCAACATTATTCCTGATCAATAATATATTACTAATTTGCCATGCAACATATTAGCAGGATTACAAATTCCAAATGATATCCCAATAGGGCCCTACTTCAAAGGGTTCTTCCTTTTTACCAAAATGAAGGATTAAAGGAGAACTGGATTCATCCATTCTTTGTCTGCTGAAGGACCAGTTTCCATGGAGACATGGCTGACAATCCCTGCTGTCGGCTGAGACCGACTGGCAAAAAGCTTCGACTGTCTAAGTATGATCCAGCAATCTGTAGCACCGATGCAAGTTTTCACCTAACTGCAGTGCAAATTCAAAAGAACACCATGTTCCCTTGACATGGTATCAGCAACGCTAAAAGACATCATTGTAAGCAGAGTTGAAACTTCTTTGGTAATAGCTTCTAGACTCCATGGTTGTCTTTTTTCCATATATGTTTTATTATGAAGATATGGGAAATGGGATTGGGTACAAGAGTGGATACAGAACAGGAACACTTTGAACATCTTACATCTTCTTCTTCCATTGCTATTTAATACAAAAAAAGGTTTATATGATGTTGAAAAAGAAAAGAAAACAATTATTTGCTAATCTAAAACAGAAAGATAGAAAAGCAGGTATACGATGTACTGAAACAAAGGATAGAAAAGTTAAGAAATGGAGACCAGAAAGCCCACAGGTGTGAATGTTGCAATTGGCCACCTTGATTAGCATTTAATGGCCTTGCAGTTTCAAGGTCTGGCTGCTTACTGCGTGGGGGAATCTTTTGTTGGGAGGTGATTATTTATTTATTTATTTATGACACTTATATGCTGCCCCTCTCACCCCAAAGGGAACTCAGAGCAGTTTACAAGATATATATACATACAATAAATTATATTATTAGCATAGCACAATATCAGTATTATATATTACTATATTTTACTACAGTGATTTTCTACCAGTGTGCCGCGGAACATTAGTGTGCCGTGAGAGATCATCAGGTGTGCCGTGGGAAATTATTTTTGAACTTCATTCATATATAAACTATAGGGCACATCTGTCCCTTTAAGAAATGGAACCATAGCACTCTCGCATCACCTAAGAAGTGATGCGAGAGTGCTATGGTCGCGCCATCTTGGATTCGCTCAGACGCGGCTAAGTAAACAAAGTTAGAGTTAGTGCTGCAGCTGTGCGTCAAGTGACAGTGGCAATTTGGGATCACAGCAAGACAAGCGAGTGACAATGATGGAGAAGTTTTTGAGAAGGGAAAATGCACATGCCAAACAGGGCCGTGAACAAAATTATGACACAGATGAAGGCCCTAATATGAGTGGTGGACAAAAGAAAAAATAAAAGACGGTGAGCTCGAGGCAATACAGCGAAAGCTATCTTTCATTTGGATTCACTTTCACCGGGAATGTGACGGCACCAACTCCGCTGTGCTTGGTGTAGTCCTGCCAGGATATCTATTGTGTGTTCATCGAAACAGGCCCAGGTTTCACACTAAGTGAGTGTATAAATACATTTAAAAACATATTAACTATATGTATTACTGTGTTAGAGTGTCATTTTGTGTCATTTTGGTTGGTGGTGTGCCCCAGGATTTTGTAAATGTAAAAAATGTGTCGCGGCTCAAAAAAGGTTGAAAAACACTGTTGTACTATACCATTACATTGTAATATTATTTATTTATTTATTCATTTCGACTTATTAGTCGCCACTCCCGGCAGGCTCGGGGTGACTTACAAATGCTAAAATCACCATAAAAACACAGTTTAAAACATCAGAATTAACACACACAATTAAAACTATACAGTAGTGTAAGGGCGCCAGACTTACTCCCATAGCCTATGATACATAGTAAGAGCCTGGAGTTATTACTGACCAAATGCCTGCACAAACAGGAAGGTCTTACAAGCCTTCCTGTAATATTACATGTAATATAAAATATATAATTATAATACCATATTATTATATTGTATTACATCATAACATTATAGCTGGCCTGATTGTTTCTTGTTTGGAATGCCCCTGTTTTTTAGTGTCGTTCTTTATTTACTGTTTTGGTTTTAGAGGTTTTTTTAAATACTGGTAGCCAGATTTTGTTCCTTTTCATGGTTTCCTCCTTTCTGTTGAAATTGTCCACATGCTTGTGGATTTCAATGGCAAGCCTTCAACAATACACTTCCTACCTTGCGTCTGCTGTCTTCTTCATAATATCATAATATATCATAATATCCTTTTTGTCATAAAACTTCTTATTTCTGATAGATTAACTTTCCAGGATCCCTTGGGTATCTTGTTATTCTTGTCACTAACTTCTCTATTTATCCTTTTTTGTTATTCCTAAATTCCTGTAGTACTAATTTTCCCTTAATGTTGTAAAAATAACAATCTTTTCATTTTTCTTCTTCTTTTAAATAGTCAATAAAACGGATGTCATTCTTCTCCAAATTTGGAAACTTCATGCCTGTCTTTAAAAAGTTTTAACCAAAACCTGATTGATAGCTTCACACAGGTACCTTTTGTCTGCTCATTTTCTGGAAGCAATACTTTATAATTAGTTGATATACATTATTAACTCGATGGCTGATTTTGAAGGGGAGCAGCTCAAAGATCTGATTTCTCGTTAATGGATTTTAGACTTTCTGCCTTCAGAGGAGACTTAACCCATTGAGCTTCCTGCAAAGAAGTCCTCAAATGTTCCTGGTTGGATTCGGGTTCACTTCTACCTTTCAGAAGGACGTACCGTATTTTCGGACATATAAGACGACTGGGTGTATAAGACGACCCGACCCCCCAACTTTTCCAGTTAAACTATAGAGTTTGGGATATATTCGCTGTATAAGACAGAGAATATATTCCAACACATACCAAATAATTTTTTAAAGCATCAGATTTTCTTTCAATATGGAAATTTTCCTATTACTGTACTTCCTTCTCTGCCTCTCAGATCTCGCACATATGCACCTGCACCGCTTCACTGCAGTCTTCAGGAGCGAGATCTGAGAGGCAGAGGAGGAGGTACAGTAATAGGATACAAGGGCGGGCCAGACAGGTAAAGCAACACCTACAGCTTGCTCCTTCCTTCACTTACACCTTCCTGGTGAAGCGCTCCTTCGCCTCACCATCGGGACCACATTAAGTCTACGAATCCTGATGAATGGATTTTTTTCTACCGCACTTGTACAGTGCCGCCCGTAATGCTTTCATAGAGTTGCTACATACGGCAGGGATGCAGCCACTGCCATTTTTTAGCTCCCCCCACCATATGCGGCCACCACAGATTCTCCAATCTGGATTGGAAGTTTCAGCACCCGCTCTATAAGAAGACTCCCGGCGTATAATACTCCCGTGTATAAGGCTACTCCCGCGTATAAGACAACTCCCGCGTATAAGACGACCCCTGACTTTTGAGAAGGTTTTCTTGAGTTAAAAAATAGTCATATACGACAGAAAATATGGTACTTCTGGTTTTTCAATGCATTGCCAAGAAATTGCTTAGAGCAGCATGAAATATGGAAGACTTTCCTGAGGGCAGAAAAGAATTAATCTTTCATGCTAGGACATTGCTTTAAAAGGTCTTCTTGTATTAAAAGGACACAGAATATAAGTGTTGGAAGCAGGTGTTAGACTAGAGGAGAGCTGGAGGTCAGCAGGCATTTTAAAGCACAACATTGAAGTATGAAGAAAACTGTTCCCACAAAGAGTCAAAGGGCTTTCTAAAAACTCCCAAATGGTTCAAATGACAGGGACAAATGATGAAGAGCTTGCACTGTGCCCACCAGACACATCCTAAGAAGAAGGAAGACATTAGGCAAAAGGAACAAAAAGCGTGTAGCAATGGTAGAGGAGAGTGAGGTTCCAAAGTAAATGAAAACAAATGAGATATTTCAGGAGTCATTTCTCTGCCAAGTAAGCCAGAAGCCAAGCATTTCCTCTTTCTTGTTTCCCTTATAACAATTCAGCAACACAAAACAAACACAAAAAAGTGTTCATGCATACTTCACCACCCCAAGTGGCAGTCAATCAAGAGATTTAGAAGTTAGAGATACAACTGGCATCTTGTAGTGTTGAGTGATGCCAGCTAAAACATGGGTTTGAAGCCTGGTGTGTTTTGCTACTCTGAAAGGCCAGATGATGTTGCACCTCAGACCAGGAACGTACCCCCCTAGATTACACACACAAGCAAACTCTGTAAAATACTTTTATTTAGAATAAGAATAATTCATAGGATGAAAGAAGTAAATACAAAAAGTAAGTCCAAAGGTAAATCTTGTAAAGTTCTTAAACTGGAGTAAATCCCAAGGAAAGCAAATCCAAAACCATGGCAGGCTGCTCCGGCGGCTGAAACAGGAACTTCCAAAGTCCAAAGCAACCCATGGCAACGACCAAACGGGAACGTAGTTCAGCAGGCAAATTCACTCCTGCAGTCCACTTGAACCTGAAATCTTGAAGATGAACTTTCCAAGCTAAACGTAGCTTCAGCTCTGGCGAGGTCTTCCCCAGGCCAGTCTCTTAAAGGAATCTATTTTCTGTGGGACCACTGAATTCCCCGTCGCAAATTCCAATCCCTCCGGGAGGATCTGATACTAGCCCTTCTATCAAAATCCAAGAACTCGTTAGCAGGTCCAGGTGGACTCATATCTTGCTGAGAAAGCTCTTCCTCCCTGTTTCCCGGGAGCTCAGCTGGCAAGGGAGTAAAGTTCCCGTGAGAGTCAAGGTTACTGGAGTTCTCGCTAGCTGTCTCGAAACTGACTTCCATAGAATCTTCATTAACCCCTTCCTCCGTCCAATACCCATGCAGCCAGTCACTATCCCAAGACAAATCCTCATTTGCAGAAATGTCCCCATCAGGCCATTCATCCTCCCCATCCTGGCCCTGATCCACTGGCACCACTGGTGCCTGTCTCTGACCACTAGGCTGGGGCATCACACTGCTAGGCTGGAACACCACAGATGAAGACACAAACAAAGTTTGAAAGAAAAATGATTAGAAGTTTATTCTTTCTTAGGCTGGTTCCACACAACCCAACCTGGGTTGGGGATGGACTTTAGTCTGCACACCAGCCTCAAAAGCCCACACTTTCCTTGGGGGGTGTCTAGATGTCCTCCTGGCACCTTCCGGGAGAACACCCAGACACCCAAACCACCACCCCCTCAAAAAAAGACTTTAAAAATAAATTTACTTACCTGCCCGTCATCAAACTGCTGCCAGAGCTCTCCTGGCTCATAGACATGATGTGCCAGGAGAGTTCCGGCAACAATTTAATGGTGCAGCAGGTTTTCGTGCTTTGTCCTGAATTAATTCAGTTTTGCCAAAGACGTTGTTTGGATGCCTCCAGTAAAACCACGGGAGCTCCCGCATTAAGGGCCCTGTGTGGAAGGGCCCTTAGAGACTAAAAAATCTAAATTGGTAGGATAATTGATTTTGTAGATTGGTGGTGCATCTACATTCCAAAATTAATACAATTTAACCCCACTTTAACTGCCATGGCACAATGCTAGGGACTCATGGGAGTCATATTATTACAACATATTTAGCCTTCTCTGACAAAAAAAATGCTGGTGCCTTACCAAACTACAAATTCTAGGATTCCATACCAGTGAGTGATGTTGAACTGCATTAATTCTACGAAGTAAATGCATACGAGGTCTATTTCCTCTGTTACATGGAGCAAAGTGCCTAGAAGCAGACATTTATAGACAGACTGTGTATGTGTATAGCCATAGAAAACTCATGGCAATGGTGATGAGTTGACAAATTCAGTATTAACAATTGCTCATTGGAGAATAAAGATAGGAGTGTTGATGTTGCCTAAAGGCAAGATAAAGAAAAACAGTAAAGTTGGAATATATCCACAAACTCCAGCACACCAACTGTGGATTAGGGTTTGGGTTCTTGGCATACTACACACATTGTAACACTAGTTAACACCCCAGCCTCATGAGGGCCCCCATGGCCAGTTTTTCACATTTCCTTTCTGGTTCCCAGCCAGCATCATATTACATTCTAATGACTCCTTATATCACATGGTTATCTATTCATCTTGGCTTTAGACAACATCTTCCCTCCCATCTTTGGATTTCTGTGGCTATTTCCTTACACAGTCTACCTATAATGATCTGTTCTCAGCACTTCACTCTACGCATCTGAGTGGATAGATTGAGTTTAGAAATGTTTATGCTACCAACTTCATTCTCTTAGGTAGTCTCTAAGGTGCTACAAGTTCTACATCAGTGGTTCCCAAAGTGGGCAGTACCGCCCCCTGGGCAGTGGGGCGATCCAAGGGGGTGCTGGGAGGCTCAGGAGAATTTGGGGGTGCTGAACCTCTCTAAGGGGGTGGTGACGTGAGCCAGGCTTGCCATTTGCAGGGTCACGCACTTGTGAGGACGTCCCCGGGGTTGATGAGAGGAAGGAGACACACACTGCGGTTTTCACAGCAACGCCTGCCCAAGGATTCCAACTCTCAGGGACACAGTTGCAAGCACGCGATTCTCGGGCAGGTGTTGCCATTTGATCCAGGTCTGCCATTCATGGGGATCTTAGTGGTCTGTGGAAGTCAGAGCTGAATTGGCTGAAGGTACTGCAAATCCCATTATCCGTTGCTCATACTCCCCCAAACATATTGTTTTTGTGATTATTTCTGGAATTCAATGTTTGTAATTTACACCTTTTTTTACAATATTTTATGAAAAAGGTAGAAACATTAATACATATATCTTTCTGTTTAATTGCTATTAAAATTAAAAATAATAATTTCTCGGGGGGCGCTGAGTAATTTTTTTTCTGGGAAGAGGGCGGTAAGGCCAAAAAAGTTTGGAAACCACTGTTCTATATGTATACTGAATTCTTTGATTCCTACCTCCAAAGAGATACACAAGATAATGGTGTCATAAAAACAATGTTTTGCAGCACTAGATAAGAAGAGAACATAATGGGATTACTGATTCAATTGGTAACCAAACAGTTTCCCATAATACCTCTTTCCAGCCTTAGCGGCAAGCAGAAATGTTGAAGTATGATAACAGACAGCAATTTCCCAAGCGTATGTGATTATGTTGACCCAGAGCTGCTAAAATTCAAAAACTGACACAGCTATGAACATGTATAAGTTATGGGAGCAACCTGCTGCTGAAATTCTTCTGCACAATCATTCAGCACCAATGTAATATTTGAAAAAGACTCAACTGCTGAAAAATCAAATGTCATATTTGATTATTCAATGTTTACATGCGCCCCCTGGCCCAGCTGGCCCGTAACTTTGGTCTGGAGTGTCATCAGTACGCTGATGACACCCAGCTTCTGCTGAGAATGGACAGCAGGTCGGACTCCGTACCCGATTTTTTCCATCTATGCCTCGAAGCCGTGACTGGCTGGCTGCGTGCCAGCCGGCTGAAGGTGAACCCTTCGAAGACGGAGATTTTGTGGCCTGGTCGGCCTGGGCTGGGTGGGTGCCGGTTGCCTACCCTGGACGGCGAGCGGCAACCATCGCCGTCAGTTAAGAGCTTGGGGTTGTGTTGGACTCCTCGCTGACCATGGAGGCCCAGGTCTCTGTGGTCAGCAGGACGTCATTTTATCACCTCCGACAGGCTAGGCGACTGGCACCCTACCTGTCCAGGGATGACCTGGCCACGGTAATCCAAGCGACGGTCATCTCGAGACTAGACTACTGTAATGGCCTCTACGTTGGCCTTCCCTTGTCGACGATCCGGAAACTCAAGCTAGTGCAGAATGCCGCGGCTCGCTTGCTAGCAGGAGTGCCGGCGAGGGAGCACATTACACCTATCCTCCGGCAACTGCACTGGCTTCCTATTGAGTACCGGATTGCCTTCAAGGTGTTGGTTTTGACCTTTAAGGCCTTGCACGGCCCTAGGGCCTGCGTACCTGAAGGACCGCCTTTACCCCGTACGCTCCCCGAGATCACCTGCGTTCAGATGAGCAAAATCTGTTGTTAATTCCATCAGTCCGCTCCTGCCACCTGTCAACGACTAGACAAAGGTCTTTTTCTGTGGCGGCACCAGTACTCTGGAATGCCCTCCCGGACAGCACCCGAGCCATCTCGGAACTGGGCCCGTTCCGGAGGGCGTGTAAGACGGTCCTCTTCGGGCTGGCCTTTAATTAGGCATACTGGACCAAAAAACCATGACAGATGTCCTCATAATCCGTGTCCTGACAATGTACCTGTTTTTAAATGTGGTTTTATGTTTTTATGTTTTTATCAATTGTAGGGCCGCATGTTGACATGTTGCAACATGCCGCCCATGTATCTTTTTTGCTGTGATCCGCCCCGAGCCTGCTGGGAGGAGCGGAATACAAAAGTGAATAAAAAATAAATAAAATAAATAAATAAATACATCAAACCGGGCCCAGGTACAGGTCTGATTTTGAGAAACAATAGCCTAAACAAGTCCAAGTCTTCACCTTGTCTCCACAGCCAAGCCCTTAACCTAGATTTGATCTGCAACGATGAGCAAATGAGATTATATATGTATCTTCATGCCTATAAAACATTCACCTCCTCATTAATTAATGCTGATCAAGTCCCTCTTTAAGGGCATGGGGAAAAGGTCTAGTCAAAAAGTTGACAACCATAACTTCTATTGTTTCAATGCTTCTGATTCACACTGTTCCACATGGTTGGGACTGAAAATGTAACAAACCCAAAGATATATTGACAGCCCCCCCATTTTTTTAAAAATCTTCTCTCCAGAGAAGGGCAAATTCAGAAATGAAAATTGAAATATAAAACCTGGCTTAGCTATCTCTTCTTTTCTTTTCCCTCTTCCTCTCCTCAAAACCTACATTTCAAATGCTACATTTACACAACTGCAAGCCTTGAATTTTTAGAATACATATGATTGTATATACCCGAGTATAAGTCTAGTTTTTCAGAACTTTTTTAGGCTGTAAAAGTCCCTCTTGGCTTATACTCGAGTCAAGGTTATTTATTATTTTACTCTGTTATAAATACATAATAAATGTATTATTATTATTGTTACATTTATTATTTTACTTTATTATTGTTGTTATTGCATTTATTATTTCACACGATTTGTTATTATTGTTACATTTCTATTATTTTACTCTATTATTACTGTTATTACATTTCCATTATTTTACTATATTATTATTATTAATACCTTTATTATTTTACTCTATTTTTATTGACAACAGAAAGATACGCAAGCACATTTACATTGAAGAAGGTCGGAATGGTTTAATCAGAGTTGAGCTGTCTTATCTTAAATTACAGTTTTATGTAAATATTCAAAAACATTTAACCTACTGATGTCTCGATTAATGCAATTGTATTGGTATCTATTTTTATTTTCAAATTTACCAATAGCTGCTGCATTTCCCACGCTCGGCTTATACTCAAGTCAATCCATTTTCCCAGTTTTTTGTGGTAAAATTAGGTGCCTTGGCTTATATTCGGGTCGGCTTATACTCGAGTATATACGGTATTTATTTACAAGCATTACACGTCAAATATAAAAGCCAAAGGGTGAGACCAAGAGACATCCTACCCCGTAAAGAGCTTACAATATCAACTGGACAGAGGGATAATAACAGAAGAATTGGAAATGAAGCTAATGGGATGAGATTAAGAATACTTATAGTTGTAGGTGATTGATTTCTGGCAGTAATGAAAAGTTTTTGCTAAAGAAAGACAGCATTAGAAGCTCTAGGGAAAGAACTGAAAGGGGAAGAGGGGCAATGCATAAGTATTATGCAAATTATATCGAGAGCAAACCTTTCATCATGACCACCTCATCAGCAGCTTTTGTCCACTCTGGGAATCCAAACATGTGGCAAGTGTTAATGCATTTCCTTCACTTGCAAAATACATTGGATAAGAACTGGTCATACCAATATATTTGCCAGGAAATAATTTGTTTGTATTATTTACTTATTTACTGCATTTGTGTTCCCCCTTTCCTCCAGAGAAGAATGCCAGATGGCTTTCAAAACAACAAATTAACAAATATAATACAATTGGAAAAATTTAAATCTTATAAATTCAGTATAAATTCATTTTGGGGGGAAAGGATAAAATATCCTCATAAAAGCTCCCCTGCTTACATGTTAAAGTCAGCTTAAACAAAAATGCCTTTGTCTGCCAGCAAAAAGAAAAAAGAAAGAAAAAAAGCAGAGAGAGGGTCAGATTGGCCTCCTACAGGAGGAGATTTTAGAGGGTGGGAGCCACCACTAAGAAGGCTCTCTTTCATGTTCTCTCCAAGGCAGCCTGCGATAGTGGCAGGACCAAGTGAAAGCCTTCCCCTGAGCACATTTAAACTCTGGCAGGTTCATATTTTCATAGGTTTCAAATAGTCTGGATCCAAGCCTTAAAATGTACTATAGTGTACGTCATGACCAGCATTTTGTCCTTGGAAATGAACTGGTACCCAGTGATGCTGCTTTAACAAGTGAATTATATGCTTCCTATAACTGGATCCCCCAGTGGCACTGTGAGCTAAAGGACTGAGCTGATCTTGCTGACTGAAAGGTCACAGCTTCAAATCCAGGGAGTGGCGTTAGCCCCAGCTTCTGCCAACCTAGCAGTTCAAAAACATGCAAATGTGAGTAGATCAATAGGTACAGCTCCGGCGAGAAGGTAATGGCGCTCCATGCAGTCATGCCGGCCACATGACATTGGAGGTGTCTACAGACAATGTCGGCTCTTCGTCTTGGAAATGGCGATGAGCACCAATCCCCAGAATCAGACACAACTGGACTTAATGTCAGGGGAAAACCCTTACCTTTACTATAACTGGAAAATCCAGTTATAGTAAAGGTGATAGCAGCTAAATGCAAAAGGGAGAACAGTTTTGAAGTCATTTTAATCATCATGGCCAAACACAGAAAGGGTTAATGTGTATTAGTGACCTTGTTAGGTATTTTTGTGTGTGTTCGTTTGGCAGTTTGAGGGTTTCAAGGATACAAATTATGGGAATGAACTGGCCAAGTAAGTTTTCGCTGGTACTAACCTGAAATGTACTATATAACCTTTAATTCACTATATACATTCTACGAGTCCACTTGGCATTGGCCTAGCCTCTGTGTGTTTGTGTGTGAAGGAGGGAGTCATCTCAGACCAGGGGCCACAAATAGTCAGCTATGGGACAATGAATTGGCCAAAGGTAATCTCTGTACAGGGATCCAATTCTATCACTGGCTAGAGGAGAGCCAGGATCTCATCTGAGAAAGGGCTAGAAAACTTCCCTGCTTGATATGCTCCGCTACATCAGTTGCTACTCATAAAGCTTATTTTATAGCAGTAATGTTTGTTAGGTTTGGTATCAAACAACATCTTGGGTTGGCCTTGAACTACAGCCACTCTAAACAGAAAGGGCTTCGTCCCTTTGATTCCATCATAAAGAAGCAGAGAGTCAATAAAAGTAACAAGCAATTACTGTGTTGAATGTAGTCGGGTTTTAGTGGTGAAGTTCCTCGGAGATATAGAAGAGAGACTAGGAGGAAAAAGAGAGGATGAGAAGAATCACTGAGAGCTTTGAAGGGAGGAGAAAGAGTGTGTAACTTTGGACAAAGTACTGCCATACACTAGACAATTACAGTATCTACCTTTGTATAATTCAATAAAACGGGTGTGCGTGTGTGTGTGCATACCAAAAATATAAAACAAACAAAACAAAACTCCAGACAGATGGTAGAGCACGCCTTAGACAGATGGCTCTGATAATTAGAAACTGGCAAAACATACTATTTCCAAAGGTGGTTTAATTACATGGTGCCAGAAAACACGCTACATAATTTTATAATTTCACATCATTGCCGTCACACTATTGTTATCAGTTTGCCTTCTCATCTTTCGCTACATAGTCAAACATGATAGCAAAGTATTATGCAACCAGGAATATAATGTAATGGTAAAAAGCAAGACTGACAGCTATCAGCATCACCTTCAGATAGGTACAGGGGAATCAATGGTAAGGGAGCCAATGTGCCGTAGTAGTTTGAGCACTGGAATTTGACTCTGGAAACCAGGGATAAAACTCCTGTTTGGTAACCTTGGACAAGTCGCATTCTGTCAGCCTCAAGAGAAAGCAAAGACTAAGGTCTTTTCCACGTTACCTTATATCCCAGGATATCTCAGATTATCTGATTTAAACTGGATTATATGAGTTCCAACTGACAGATATTATTTATTTATTTGCAGTATTTATATTCCTGAGATAAACAGATCACCTGAGATCAGACTCAGAATATAGAGGCAGTGTGGTGTTTCAGCCTGGTGCACATGTGCATGTTAGGGCTGATGGGATTGTTCCTGAAAATGCTGATGATGGGATGCTTAGTGAGAATTCTGAAATGCAAAGTGAACTTTCAGATGAGGCTTGCATTCCTGGGAACAGCTCTCTTCCCAGGGCTTCATTAGATGAGAATTCTTGGGTTCAGGACTCTGACGGTCTTGATGTTGATAATGGGACACCTGGGAATCTTAACGAGCTACCATTCAACCGCTGAGATAGCATTCGAGAATCTAGGCAGGCTGCCAGCCTCCGACGCAGCAGCTGGTTTGCAAACCGAAACTGATTTGTCTTTTTATTAGATTGCTAGGGAAATTGTCTTCACTCAGGCTTCGTTCAGAATACCATGCCAAGTTTTGCCTTGTCTCCAAGCTCTTGATTTTGCCTAGGCCTTTGTGCACATTTTGCTTCTATAACTGCCTTGTATTATTCATGGGATTTGCATCAAGCTTTTACCTTTGCCTTTGGATCTTGGGACTAATTGAACTGTGTGATTTTACCTTGGATATATTCTACAATTGATCTTCTTTTAACCCTTTTGTTGGACACTATATATGTTTCAATAAAAGCCTATTATTCAGAGACTGTCTGTTGTGTTTGTGAACTAGGGGGGTGCTCCTTGTCTGAAGTGCAACAGGAAGTGTGGAAGGGGCCCAAACTGTCTGAACAAATTTAGCCAAGAATCCCCTGTGTTTGGTTCATCTTAGGGTAGCCATGTGTGACGAACTGCCTGTTTTTTTAGACCAGGATAAGCTCAGGAAAGAAGCCCAGTTTAATATGGTGGCCATTTTGAGTGCTGTTTGAAGAGAACAGCCATTTTAGGGTAGGTATTTCCCAGAGAGGGCTGAGCTTAGAAGCAGCCTGGGCGAGAGGGCGGAGCTTAGGCCAAGGACAGAAAAAAGTGGGCATTAAAAATTCAAAAATAGGCAGTTAGGGTCTGGCAGAAAAACAGTTAGACTCTGGCAGAGGGACAGTTAGGATCTGAGAGTTGGAAGAGACAGTTAGACTCAGGATTTTTTAAAAACGACAGTTGGGAGAGGGAGAGAATGAGTTTCAGTGAAGCCGTGTAGTTAGAAGGAGAGAGAATTCAGACAGCTATTAAGGAGAATAGCTAAAGTAGAGAACAGATTATCTTTAGTTCTAGTCAAAGTTAAGTTTGTTGAAGATTGATAGAGTTATATTGTAACTAAGCATTGAACGGATCTGTAAAGTAACCATAAACTCCAAATCAACATTGCAACTGTTACGCTCAAGTGCCTGTGACCTCACACAAGATATCAAAATAAACATCTTTGTTCTTTGTTCATACACATTGGTGTCACACCCCAGCCTGGTCCCCAACCTGATTCTTTGGTCAAGCCAGACAGAAGCCATGTTATTTCAGCCAGGCCTGCCAGGCTAGAAAGCAAGCCGCTACCAGGCAGCCTTTGTAGAGACTCCCAGGTCATTTCTCGTTCAAGGACAAGAGGCTCTCGGCTCCATCTCGGGCCGATAAGCAGAGATGGATTCACTCCCCATTGCCCAGGTGCTGCTGCTAATTAGAATCGCATACCATTCCCATGCGAAAGGCCTGAGAAGGCCCAGCAGTGAGAACTAGTTTCAACGACCCAGTACGTCGCAACTTCAAAGCTTGTGGGACCTATTTAAGCTAGGTCCCAGAGATGGTTGCCATCCTTCATCAACGTTCAGTTATCCAAGCCAAGTCTCCACGGAACCCTGCCTGGGCCTTGGGCCTTCTAGCTTCTAAGACTCTGTTTGCCAAGCCTTGTGCCAAGACCCTTTCCTGGTTTTAGCCCGTTGGGGCAAGAAGACTCTCTTTACTTTTGTTCCTGTTTGCCAAAGGACTATAGCCTTGCTTCCTGCTTCTTTTGGACAATTTGCTGCTATCTGTTGCTGCTTGAGAGCATCAATAGACTATATTCCTAGCCTCTTTACTTTAACCATTTATCTATATATATAAAGGAACAGTCGTCATGTGAAGACTACCTCAAACAGAGAAACCTTACAACGCAGAAACACAAAAATTGCCAACAGAAATAGGCCTCAAGCAAGGTATGTTTGTAGCAAAGAAACGTTCCCCCCAAAACCTAAAAGGCCCCCAAAACAACGAGTAAAAAAACCTACATTTCCCAGCATCCTCCATGGCTGCCAGCAAATGCCATTGGCTGACATCGACCCACACAAAATGCAGAGAGGAAGAGTAACCATAGCAACGCTGGCAGGAGCCATCCAAGGCTAGGATAGAATGCTGAGAGATTTCAGTTGTCAGTTGGTGTTTGAGGGTTAAACTGTCAAAACCAAACTCTATGAGGGAGCAATTCTCCAGCAATTCCTACCCACACAACACAACACAACTTCCAATCACAACCCATCCCACCAACCTTACGGGACCCCGTACACACAACACCTACCACCACCACAAACAAAAACCATTCCTTCCTTCCACACAGACAGAAACTGACCCAAAAGACAAGCCATGCCTTCTAAAAATAACAGCATTGGACGACACACTCACAACGCTACATACATCAAACAAAAAAAGGCAGAACAAACGCCAGAACAGAAACACACTGCGCAGCAGAGACACAGACAACAGGTCACTGCACGACGCACAGCTGAGAACCAAATGCAAAGAACTGCACGACAAGAAGAAGCGCGCAGCCAGGAACAACAAAGACGCAGAAATGCAACACAACAGCAGCGCGCAAGGAGCACAGAAACACGACGTCGCAACACAGAAAACAAACTTCAAAAACACCACAACCAATTCCACCGCCTAGCCTTCAGATACAACGCTGCAGAAGACTACAGCATGGTGCCAGAGGCCGACATTGGCACCCTAACGCACATCTGCACACACTGCAAAGCCCTGAAATACCCAGCAGAAACAACAGGAATGTGCTGCCCTAGCCGGTAAAGTCTCTCTACCACCACTTGCCACTCCTCCACAACCACTACAGACTTTGCTGAGTGGAGACACTCCAGAATCAAAACACTTCCTCCACTATATAAGACAATACAACTCATGCTTCCAGATGACATCATTTGGAGCACACATAGAAAGTGCGCAATTCATGCCTACATGACCCCACCAAGACCGCAAGTAACATCATTTCCAACCCTTACATACTCAGACTTTCTCGCATCTCCTAAATAGGGCACAGCAACGCGTGCCGGGTACAGCTAGTTCTAAATAAAGCATTTAAACGTTGCCGGTTTCAAGTGGTTTACTGAGGGGCCTTCAGGTCTACAGTGCAACAATTGGCCTCAAAGTGTCTCAATCCATAAATAAGAAGGGAAATAGAGTATCCCTAATGGTGGCAGCGGGAAAGAGAGAAACCTCCACAGTTTGAAATAAAAGGATCCCTCACAATAAATTGGTGGCAGAGGTGGGATAGCCAGCCCTGCCACAGTGGTCAGAAGGAAGAGAATGGGGACGGTCAGTTCTGCACAGTTTGAGTTAACCAGATCCTTCACACCATGTGTTGAAAGCTTCTTCATAGCAACAGAAACACACAATGAAATTTTATCCTTCTACTGCCACATTACATTTTATTGATTAGCCCATCGGCCGTATCAAAACATTTGACAAACACATTTAACACATACACAAACACACTCTTACTGCCATTATTGGTAGTTGATGGTTTGCCCGTGAATAGACAAAGGCAAATGGTGCTTGAATCCCTTACTGCTCAACTGCTTGACCACTCATGGCTATAGGATGGGTGAGCTGAGAAGAAGAGCAATAAGGAAGAAATCAAAGAGAAGCAATTACGACACTTAGAGATGGACCTTCTGCTGGGCCTCAACAAGTGCCCAACCATTTGTTAGTTATATGTGCCAAAAGAAACAGGATGCTTGACCAGATCGCTTAGCAAAGTTCTTATGTTTATTTGCTGTTCCACAAATGTGGTGAACAGATGCCTTCTTGTACTTATAAATCTCTTTGGGTTCTTCGTAGAACCTTGTAGCAACCCAGCCTCCGTTCCAGCCGGGGGGGGGGGGCGGGGTGCCGCTCCGGGGGTCCCGATCGCTTTGGACCAAGATGGAGGGGATGCAGGGGCTGATGGGCATGCATCTCCTACTGACAGTTTGCAATGGGACGACACCTGGCCTTCTGCTTATTCGGATGATGAAGGCCAGCTAGATTCTGGATCAGACTAATCAGATTGTGAATATGAGAAACCGGGAGGTTTCGGTTCACAAGAGCATTTGTTGCCACCAGCTGCGGAGGAAGAGATGGAAACCGATGTGGAGGAATATTCCCAGGAAGATAACAAACCAGATGGTGCTGGGCCTGCGAAGAGCTTCGACCGGAGGGGCAGTATTGTGTCTACGAGAAAAGATTGGAAGAGAATCCTGGAGAGGCGCTGGTCTCACAAATGTGGGAATTAAATATACTCTCCGTGGGAAAGTTCCTCAGTTGAGTGGCCACGTCGTTGCTGGAAGGACGCATTGGTGGGCTGCTTCTCCTTGGAAGCCATAGTTTGGCTTGCCTTGCCAAGAACTGCCTTAGGACCTTGTTCTTACCTTGTACCTTGGATTGCCTTGTTTTGCCTACGGACTAAGTTGCCTTGTTTTGCTTCGCTTTGTTTTTTGGACTTTGCCTTTTTGAGATTCCTTGCTTTTGAATTACTTTTGGACTTTAATTGCTAATTCCTTGGACTAATTGATCTAAACTACTTTTGGACATTTTACCTTTTTCACCTGCAAATAATTGTGCTTCAATACATAGTTAATTGATATTGTCTGTGTGTGTGTGATTAAGGG
This sequence comes from Anolis apletophallus, assembly GCA_030556195.1. Lineage (NCBI taxonomy): Eukaryota > Metazoa > Chordata > Lepidosauria > Squamata > Anolidae > Anolis > Anolis apletophallus. The sequence goes on from JARBWK010000005.1 coordinate 134,086,190, forward strand.
GTCGGGCCAGGACCCGCGTTGTGACATACCTAGACTACAGTATAAAAAGTGGCAAACATGATCCTTCTTCTCTGTCTAGGCAAGAATACTGTCACTGAACTGGCAAAAATGACTAGAAAGAGTTGTGTTGCCCATATCTATTCTGCAGGCTAAACATTGTCTTCATAATCTTGTTCTTCATGACAACTTAGAAAAGTATTTCTGTGAGAGCTTTAGGACAACGGCTGAGTCTTTTAGAGAGTTTTCAAACAGCTTTCTAAACTAAAATTCCCAGAAGTGTTTTGTTTGTGGAAAGCTGTTACAGGTTTGATATAAAATCAATACAGATCCTGGTGTAGAGATATGCAACTACTGTGTGTTCATAGAAGTCATTGTGGCAAGAGCCTTCAAAATTGTTTCTATAATTGACTTGCTGTCTGGCATTGTTGTTGGCATCATTGACCCATGTAGACTACATGGGGATTATCTCATTGTATTGCTGACAGGTAAGTTGGAATGAAATAAAATGATTTGCTCAAAGTTGCACAAATAAGAGGCAGAGGTTACTGACTGACTAATCATCTTAATTCTAATCCATGTGCTATATCTACTGAAGGGTGTGGTAAAAGCCACTGTTGTGTTCCCTATGTTTTCTGTTGCTGTCAAGACTTATGCTGTGGAGTTCATGTAAATATATTTTGTAGGCTGGAGAAGCTGTGGGAGAGCAGAGGCCAGGTGGAGGGGGCGGGGCATGGCGCCGCCTGGCTCCGCACGGCTTCAGCGAGCTAGGGGCGGGAGACATGGCGGATTGGAGGCTGGCTGGGGAAACGGCCGAAGGAGGTGGCGCCCCGGCCCCTTCTTTTTCTTTGTTGCCGCCCGGCCCTTCCTCCTCCTCCCCTAAGCAGCAGGAGTTCGGCAGGAGGAGGGGGAAAAGAAGGGGGCAGAGAGCTTTTCTCGCGGCACAGCAGGAGGTCTGTCATGGCACAGTACTGTGCTGCGTCACAGCAGTTGGGAAACACTGGTCTAAGGTGCATATTCCCTGGCAGTGAATCTCACACATTTGTTCTGGAGCTATGCAAAGTCCTTTCTTGTTATTGGTCATGAAACTAAATCTAGCATATTTTATTGGATAATTCTGAGTTCCAGATGAAACTATTATAAACAAGAGAAAACAAATCTTCTACCTACAGTCTCCACACTGTACATCGTATCTACATGTCCCTCTTTATTGTCAAGGATTTTTTTGCCTCAACTTAAAAACTCAGAATGTTTTAATCATTTATGGAAAATAATTCAATATCTGGTTGTTTTGGTTACCCTTTTTTCCCTAAGTTTATGATACACTTGTCAGTAAGGGCTGACCAGAATTGCATGCATCCATATCATAAAATTATATAAAAGACTAATATTAGGTATCTTCCTTTCAATCAATTTCCTAACAATTCTTAACATAACAGCCTTTTTCAGGATTATTGCACAAATTTTGACTGTGCCGTCAACTGCAGAACACAGTAGTAATTCCAGCTCTTCTGAACAGCCCCCATCTTACATTGATTTTTTTTTAATGTTATGCTACCAACACATTGAAACCGTGGGCCTCTCGGAGATGCAGTAAGAATTATTCAAAATACAATTGAGAAGAAACTAAGAGAAACCACTTCAAGCTGTGTCATAATGTGCTTGAATATATTTGGCATTTCCTTCCCACTGTACCCTTTAGCAATGCTTGGCAGGATTCTGGAACAATGCTGTTGAACTGGTGGCACATGCTGTGATCTTCTGTTAGGCAAAGTTTGTAATTAAAATTAGACAGGGCATTTATTGGTATCCATACATGCTTTTAAAAGGAATATTAAAAGGCGAACTTTGCATATGACCAAGGCCTGTGCAATACAATTATGAGTTAAAAAAATGTTACACTTTAGGACATCTAAAATATATACTGTTTTCCTGTATGCCAGAAATAAGGAACCTATGCATCCCAACCCTGGGAGAAATGGAGGAGGAATTTAGATGAATTATAACTTCTATCATTCGTCCTAATGGACTTTGCTAGGTAGGAATGATAGAAGTTGCAGTCCAACAGCACCTAAAGGCTCGTAAGCTGGCCCATACCTGATACAGGATGTTGCATTATGTAAGTACTCTAGAAGGATATTCAATGTTGCCATTGCACAACAGAAATTACCATCAGTCAATATATTTTCAGAAACCATAAGGTTTGCTTTCAAATTAATTGTTTTTGCTATGTGTATTTGAGTTGACTTTAACTTACCACAAACCTAAGAGCAGGATTTTTGTCAAGGTATATTCAGAGGAAATTTTTCCATTTCCTTGATCGAAGACTAAGCAAGTGATGTGCTCTATGCATTTCCATGGCTGAACAGGCTGAGTCCAATCATCCAAGGTACTGTTTATAACTACAGTTATAAACCCATCCTAATGGGAATCCTTTGAGCTTCACTCCTCAATCTCATTTCCAATTAAAATGGATGCGATCTGTATGCACCCTCCCTTTCTCTTCACTGTCTCCATACAGTCCAGTTTTGGTGCAAGAATACATTTGCTTTATATTTCACTGTGAAGTTTCATGTACACTTATGCCACACACACAAACATTACAAATATTTATCTTAACTAGAATTGAAAATATTACCAAATGCTGCAAAAAGTTTTAAAATTTCACCATATTTATATAATACCATGAAAAAGAATGATTAAAAATGTCTCCAACCTCCACTTTCTCTCTCTCTCTCTCTCTCTCTCTCTCTCTCTCTCTCTCTCTCTCTCTATATATATATATATATATATACTAGCTTGGGGACCCGGCGGTGCCCGGGTGATTTGAGAAGTGCAGCAGGATGTAGAGTGGGTCATGGGGGCTCTGTGTGCCAAGTTTGGTCTTGATCCATCATTATTGGGAGTTGCAGTGGTATCATGAAATTACTGAAGGTAGTGCAAGTCCCATCATCTCTGGTCCACCCTCCCCCAAAGTGTAGTAGGATGTAGATTGGGTCATGGGGGCTCTGTGTGCAAAGTTTGGTCTGTATTGGTGAATGGATGAGGGTTGCATTGGTTTTAGGAAGTGAGTGAAGGTACTTCAAGTCCCATCATCCGTGGTCCGTCTCACACAAAACTGCACCAGGATGTAGAGTGGGTCATGAGGGCTCTGTGTGCCAGGTTTGGTGTTGATCAGTCATTGGATTAGGTTTGTAGCAGTCTTGGAAAGTGAGGGAAGGTACTGCAAGTCCCATCATCCATGTTCTGCCCCCTCCAAACTTCAGTAGGATGTAGAGTGGGTCACTGGGGCTCTGTGTGCCAAGTGTGGTCTTTATCAGTGTTTGTTGGGGACCACAGTGGTCTGTGGGAACAGAGGGGTGTGAAAGTACTACAAATCCCATCATCCATTGTCAGTCCTTCCCCGAACCTCACCAGGACGTGAAGCCAGTCATAGGGGTTATGTGTGTCAACTGTGGTCTCGATCAGTAATTGGATGAGAGTCGTAACGGACTTAGGAAGTGAGTAGAGGTACTTCAAGTCCCATCATCCATGGTCCACCCTACTCCGATCTGCACCAGGACGTAGAGTGGGTCATGAGGGCTCTGTGTGCCAGGTTTGGTGTTGAGCAGTCATTGGATTAGGTTTGTAGCAGTCTTGGAAAGTGAGTGAAGGCACTGCAAGTCCCATCATCCATGTTCTGCCCCCCTCCAAACTTCAGTAGGATGTAGAGTGGGTCACTGAGGCTCTGTGTGCCAAGTGTGGTCTTTATCGGTGTCTGTTGGGGGTCACAGTGGTCTGTGGGAACAGAGGGGTGTGAAAGTACTACAAATCCCATCATCCATTGTCAGTCCTCCCCCGAACCTCACCAGGACGTGAAGGCAGTCATGGGGGTTATGTTTGCCAAGTTTTGTCTCGATCAGTGATTGGATGAGGGTTGCAGCGGACTTGGGAAGTGAGTAGAGGTACTTCAAGTCCCATCATCCATGGAACTCCCAGGACGTAGAGTGGGTCATGAGGGCTCTGTGTGCCAGGTTTGGTGTTGAGCAGTCATTGGATTAGGTATGTAGCAGTCTTGGAAAGTGAGTGGGTCATGGGGGCTGTGTGTGCTAAGCGTGGTCTGTATTGGTCCTTTTTGGTGGCCTCAGTGGTCTGTGGGAACCAAAGTGTTAGAAAGTAATACAAATCCCATAATCCGTGGGTCATGTCCCCCGAACTGCACCAGGACATAAAGGGGGTTAGGGGGGTTATGTGTACCAAGTTTGGTGCAGGTCCATCACCCGCGCTGGTCGGTGTGGCCTGTGAAAGTGGCTGCCAATCAGAACACTGCCACATTTCCGCCCTTCCGCCCTCCCGCCTTCCGCACACATACATACAAACATTCCGTTTTATCAAGGTATACAGATACAGATATACAGATATATATATATATCCTCTGAACAATTAGATATACTAGCTATGTCGATTAAATCACATTAGCCGATACCTAACTAGAACTTTATATAATGAAGAAACATAAGCTAAAACTTCTGCCCATTCAGTCCACGTGGCCATGTGCTACAGAACTACAGTGGCTCAAAGATATTTTTACACATTTATTATTCTTTCCTTTGAGAGCTGGTGACAGGGGGAAAAAACACATTTGTGTTGATTTATCCAGAGGAAAAAAATCTAACAGGGAAAAATTTATTATTGGTAACTAAAAGCACTTATTTTACTTCTTTCATTTTTTTAAAAAAAGCAAGAATATATGATCAAAGCCATAAGTAAAAGCTCTTCCCTTTTATCTCTCAACAATGTGATTATGGACATCAGATGTTACCACAATTGTCTGTATATGTGGCTACTTTTGTATGCTTTCTAAACAGCTTCAAATGGGTGGCTGTGTGACATTAAGGACAATCCCAATGCTACTCAAAGGTATTGGTCCCTGAACAGAGTGTCAGTCCCTGGTAAGTTTCCAGGAAAGAAAGAAACAACTATAGCCAGTTTGTGCTAGTGCTTCATACACTGAGAAAATATTATTGTTACCCCTCCATATCAGTTAGCCTGTTGTAATGACTTAATTAATATGCAACAGTCCTTGCACTGCAACCACTTGGTTCCTGGGTCATTTACTGACTAGAGTATAGGACATTATGCTAACTTATATGTATAGAAGCCAACAGGGGCGGATTTAACGGTATGCAAAGTAAGCAGCCGCTTAGGGCACCATGTGGTCAGGGGTGCGTCCAGCCAGAAAGTCTGTGCATGCGCCATTGCTGCGGCGCAACTCGAGGTGGTCGGAGTTGCAAATCACACTCCACAAGGCCGAAAAGGAGGACGTTTTATATTTATATATTTCAAACTTCTACACCGCCACTCCCCAGAGGCTCGGAGCGGTTCACAGCTTGAATTATAACGAATAACAATAAAACACACACTACAGGACAACAGTTAAGGATTAACACATAAATAGGGGAGAGAAACATAAGGCCATGCACACCATGGAGGCAGTTATCTACCATCGAAGGGGGGCGACTTCCCACTCTCAGGGTACGGCCTGAGAGGGGCTAGGGTGAACGTCATCTCTCCTGGGAGCCAGATTTTGCAGCGTCATGGAGTGCATTTTGCGTCCCAGTCCACCTGGAGTCGCGCTGCAGCAATGGTGCATGCGCGGAACTAGCTGGCCCTGCGCATGCGCACACCGGCACACATGTGCACACTGGTATGCATGCGCACACCAGCACGCATGTGCATGGAACTAGCTGGCCCTGCACATGCGCACCCGGCGCGAGGCTAGAGAGCGAAGGGGCGCCAAAAGAATGTTCGCGTACCATTTTACCTTAGTCCGGCCCTGCAAGCCAACTTTGAAATGTTTGCATAGGCAAAATGTGTTATCATTTGTCTTTCTGAGTGATGCTTAAGGAGCCAATAAACTTTAGAAGAGACATCATGGCCTCTCCAGTAATATCGTCAAGAACAAATTCCTTTAGAAATCCTCTCCCAGTCGTGCATAGCTTTCACCTTCTGGGTTTTTAGTATTTCCATTGCTGTAGTTGTGTCCTCCGAACAGTATTATATCATGCAACAGATGGGCATTTCCATGACAAAAAATGGTATTTCGTGCCAGAAAATACATACTCTCTACAAAATAAACTAGATGCCAAGGACAGAAGGCAACAGGGATATGGGGTTCTTGATCCTAAATTGTTAACAGCTAGCAGCAATTTTATTAATGAGAGTATAAAATGCGGGCCCCAAAGCTAACTGGCATAAAAAACAAGAAAAGAAGCAACTGATGCACAGCAAAAAACAGCTGCCCGTGTATTTTTACAGAACGGATACCGAGAAAATCTTACCTGGATCAGAGAAAGATCCTCACTATGTAACCTGAAGAGGTAGTTTCTAGATGGGAGAGAGAAAAGAAAAAGCAATAAGTATGCAAAGTATGCAGGTGAATTAAATCTCAGGTGCTTGTGGTAATTTTAAACACAGTAGCCAGATTGGAAAGAAAATTACAAGCCAGTTTTCCAGACGATCACTTGCTGTGTCCGTAGGTTCTAAAATAATGAACAGTGACCAAAAGAAGACTACAGTACGGTGTGTACAGTGAATAAATAAGGAATCAAATTCACTACTATGCATTTCCAATCAAAGGATCCCATAGCACAAAACTGGACAATGTTAGTGGATCTGGAGACCAGTTTTGACCAATGGGGGGGGGGAATGTTTTGCTTCATTTTTCAAACTCAGAAGTGACCACAAGTTCACTAAAGCAGTGTTTCTCAACCTGGGGGTCGGGACCCCCAGGGGGGTCGCGAGAGGGTTTCATAGGGGTCGCCAAAGACCATCAGAAAACATGTATTTCCGCTAGTCTTAGGAAGCCCTTTGGCAGAGAAGGTTGAAGATCTCTCCGCTTTTCCTTCTCTTTCTTTTTGGAAACAGACTGCGAATTCTCCCACCTAAAGCTCTGCTGTGATTGGCAGGCCTCCCAACCAAGGGAGGGCTGAATCTGAGACTCAAGCGGGAGGGGAGAGCAGGCATGCTTGGCGCATGGCAGCATGATGCACATCTATGGGTGAGGAGAGTGTGTGAGGTGGGATGGAGGCTCACGCCAGCTAGTCCCTTCAAGGCATGAGGGTTCTGTGTAGGAATTTTGACCCAATTCTATCATTGGTAGGGTGCAAGGGGCTCTTTGATTGTAGATGAACAATAAATCCCAGCAACTACAACTCCCAAATGTCAAGATCTATTTCCCTCAAACTCCACCAGTGTTCACATTTGGGTATATTGAGGATTTGTGTCAAGTGTGGTTCAGATCCATCATTGTTGAGTCTATAGTGTTCTCTGGATGTAGGTGAACTACAACTCCCAAACTCAAGGTCAATGCCCACCAAACCCTTCCAGTATTTGCTGTTGGTCATGGGAGTTTTGTGTTCCAAGTTTGGTTCAATTCCATCGTTGGTGAGTTGAGAATGCTCTTTGATTGTAGGTGAACTATAAAACCCCAACAACTACAATTTCCAAATGACAAAATCAACCCCCCAATACATTTATGAAGTAGCAATGAAAAGAATGTTATAGTTAGGGGTCACTACAACATGAGGAACTGTATTAAGGGGTCGCAGCATTAGGAAGGTTGAGAAACACTGCACTAAAGGGAGATTCCGTGACTTGCTTTCTAGGAGAATCACTGCTCATAGAGGTTTCCAGTAGCAGCAATTCTCATTTTTGGAGTAATACATAAATAAAAATTAACAAAACACACAAAGAAAAACACCTGAAAAAGGAAAACTGAGTATCTGTTAATGTATTTATTTATTATTTTATTTATTTGCCATGCTTCTATACCGCCTCTCTCAGCCCGAAGGCGACTCGAGGCGGTGAGCAAGCGGCAACAAGTGCCCATATACAATACATCACAAGATAAAAACAGTCATATAAAAACATATAAAATGAACAGTTAAAAACTACAAAATACAAATCTCAGCTCCACAATCTTAAAATCGGTTTCCGTTTCGTCATCATACTAATCCTTGATCTCGATTAAAGTTCGTCTGCGAATGCTTGCTCGAAAAGCCAAGTCTTGACTTTCTTACGAAATGTCAGGAGGGAGGGGGCCGATCTGATGTCACTAGGAAGGGAGTTCCAAAGCCGAGGAGCCACCACTGAGAAAGCCTTGTCTCTCGTCCCCGCCAGGCGCGCCTGCGAAGCAGGCGGGACCAAGAGCAGGGCCTCTCCGGATGATCTTAAGCATCTTGATGGTTCATAGGGAGATATGTGTTTGGACAGGTAAGTTGGACCAGAACTGTTTAGAGCTTTAAAGGCCAAAACCAGCACTTTGAATTGTGCCTGGTAGCAAACTGGTAGCCAGTGGAGCTGGCACAACAGGGGAGTTGTACGCTCCCTGAGTGCCGCTCCTGTTATCAACCTGGCTGCTGTCCGTTGGACCAATTGAAACTTCCGAGCAGTCTTCAAAGGCAGCCCCACGTAGAGAGCATTGCAGTAATCTATACGGGATGTAACCAGGATGTACTGGATGTACTGTAACGGGATGTACTGAAATGGATGAGGACACCAATGTTACCCAGGCTTTGCCCAACTCTGCTACAGGATATATAAAGCTTCCCAGCCATAAGTCTACCTGTCCTATAACTAGCATAGTGCAGAATACTCCGACTGGCAGTAGCTCTCAGTACAAGCCTTTCCCATTACCAACTATCTTGACCTGTGTAACCAGAGATACCAAAGACTGAATTTGGCACCATCTGCCTGTGTAGTATGTACCACTCACATATGGTCTTCTCTCAGACAGTGTGGGTAAGATCTCTCTCTGAGCGGAGAGGGATTCACGACATGAAGTATCTCTGTAAATGGCAATGTGACATAACATGTTCCTCCTATTGAAAATATTCCCTTTAGATTGTCACATTAAGCAAAACAGCATTTTATTTTATTTGAAAGACACTACATTATTTCTTGGGTTTTTTTGGCTACAAGAAACATATAGCCAAAGAACAACATAGTTGCAGTAACAAGCATGTAAAAAAGTAACACAGATTTGATGTATGCTTTGCTTCAAGTTATTTTAATAACAGAGAATATTTTGTTCCAAAAATACCAGGAGGCATCAGAAATAATTAAGCAAGCAATTTTATATATTAAGGTAGAGGTGCTCATTTTTTCTTTAAAATGTTCTTGTCTCTGCTCTCTTACCAGTATTGCCTCCATTATTAAATCCAGATGGAGACAGGTTTCAGTCCAACATTGCATTGAATAAAGATCCTATTTCTCCCTCCCCCCCCCCCCCTCACACACACACACACACATCTATCCTCTCTGGGCTATAAAGGGATAATACGTAAAAATTAAGAACGTGAAATCCCTAATACAATGATACAGATTTCTCACAATCCGTACTTAGACTGCATTTTTGATCTCACATTCACAATTCTATGCTTATAAACTAAATACGGGCAGTCATGACATGAGCCACAAAGCCAACTTTTTTGCTGCTCTGTTTCCTGTTCTATACATTGAGCCTTCTTTGCATAAATAATATATGGAGGGAAGTTGAAGATATTAGTCTCTGACATATCTCGCTATTGAGGGATATTAGAAAAGGATGGAATAGACATTTAGACCTTGGCACTTTTTGTTTTTAAATGAGGTCAAGTTGACTTTGACTTATGAGAAAACTTGGGGGGGGGGGGGGGCTGTAATCACCCTATCATCAAAAACCCGTTTCTGGTCTTTCAGAATCAGGACTACTGTGGCTTTCTTGGGTAAGTCTAGCCTTCTGTAATGTGGTCTTCCTCTTTTCCTACAATTCTACCAACTATTGTATCTTTTCCAGTGAGTCAGGTCTTCTCATGAGATGGCAAAAGTATAAGAGCCATAGTTTAGCAATTCTGAGTTTTAGAGAAAGCTCATGTTTAATTTATTTATTTAAAACTTTTATACCCCGGCCTTCTCACCTCTAAATAGGGACTCAGACCGGCAAACAGCAAATATTCAATGCTAACATTTAAAATCTAAACATCATAAATTGTCAATAAAAATTATCCACTACAAATACAATAAATACATTTAAAAGCCTTTCGCTACAAAGTAAAATCGAGTCCAATTCAATCCATATATTCGGTCCGTTTCTAGTGGTTAGCGGCTTTAGTCGATTCGCGATCTCTTCCTTCATTCTGCGAAGGCCTTATTGCACAGCCACATTTTCACCCGCTATCAGGCCCCAGGCCCTTGCCTCCATAGAACCAAACTACAGCCATGATGGCATTAAGTTGCCATGCAGGCCTGTCTGCCTTTCTCCTGCGAACCCACTGCAAGGCAGGCAGGTTCAAACATTCAAGGCCACTACTGTTGTTCAAGCCGGTGCCGATAAGCGGAGGTGCTGGGAGCTCGGAGATGGGGCGGCCTCTGTTTGCCCAGATGTCCAGAGTTAATTGGGCTTACATACCTTGCTGCTTAGAAGATCCAAACAGCAGCTGGGATCCATCTTGTGAGAACTGACACTCGACGCAAGTACGTCGAGAGCGTCAAAGCCTTAAGGAACTATAAAACCCTGGGCCTTGGCATTCATTCCCATCTCGAGCCAACTTTGCATCTTCAAGACCATGGATTCCTGAATAGGCCGCTGGGCCTCCTTGCTAAGACTTTGCCTGTCAAGCCTGCTTGCTGCTCTCCTTGGATTTGGCCCGCTTGGGCATAAAGACTTTGCTTTGCTTTGGATCCTGATTACTAGAGGACTATAATCAATTGCTGCTTTCATTGAACACTGCTGCTATTTTGCTGGTGCTACTTTAAGGCAATTTAGACTGACTTCTAGCCTCTTTCCTTTAACCAATTATTCTAAATAAACCATTACACCTCAGTTGGTCTCTGTGGTTTACTAAGGGAGGTTCCAAGTGTCTTGGGCGCGACACCCGCTTCCTAAAAGTTAGGAGGGAGGGGGCGGATCTGATCTCATTTGGGAGCGAATTCCACAGCCGGGAGGGCCACCACAGAAAAGGCCCTGTTCCTCGTCTCCACCAGACGCGCCTGCGAAGGTGGTGGGACCGAGAGCAGGAGTTCTCTCCAGACGATCTTAACACTCTTGACGGTTCATAGGGGAGAATAAATTCGGACAAGTAAACTAGGCCTAGGTCCCATTTATTTGGGTTTTTTTAACAACAGGATTTGCAGAACTCTCCTCCAGCACCACGTTTCAAATGAGCTGATGTTCTTACTATCATCTGTTGTCACTGCCCAGCTTTCACCTACATAGAAATGGGTAATATGATGGTGTAGACAATCCAAACTTTAATTTTCATTTCATTTTATGGTATTTGCTCTCCACTTTTGCTTTTTATATCTAAACAGGCACTGATAACTTAAGTCAGAGATAGACCATGCATGGGCTACCTGTGCCTCTCAACACTCCCAGTGTGGTCTGACGAAAAGCCAAAACAAAAAGCTTCCACATCAGGTTGCCAGAGAGAAAATGGAGAATGCTGCTCTATCAATAGTGAAGAAGAGAGAATTGCATGGGGTGTAACTTGTTAACTGGATGGATGTTCAGTTAACAAGCTACATGCCTAAATTCTGTTTTTATGTTTACATTTTTTCCTGATAGTCTGTATTGGGGGTTTTTTAATTGTAGGTTGCCTTGAGCCCCAATTTTGGAATAAGACTGGGGTATAAATAAATATAATAAATAATAATAACGCAAAATAACACCAATTGAATATCTGTAGAGGCAGTGCAGATAATTGATCTGGGTCAGGACCTTGTTAACAGCTTGTTTAGTTTAACTTATGTTGTGCTGTGAGTTATATGCTGTATGCGTTAAATGTGTTTGTGAAATGTTTTGACACGGCAAATGGGCTAAAAGAAACAAGATGGCCGCGCCGAGCGGAGGCAAGAACGCCGAGCTCCGCGGCGGCCTTCCCTACCTTTCTCGGGCAGCGGTTCTTTCCCCGGAACCAGCCACCCCAAATGGCTGGCAGAGATCTGTGGGAGTACCCTTGCTGCTATCGGGGGCTCCGAGACGACCCCCACCGCTCCTGGAGGTCCTCCAGTTGGAGGCCGAGGCAGTCCTGGAGACCCGAGCGCCGGCGACATCCTCCGGCGCTGTGGAGGCGTTGAGCACCGGGAGGAATCCCCGGCCCATGGAGGTCCTGCGGTGGTCCCCCGTTCCCTGGCCCGGCTTTGAGGACCCGGAGATGGTGAGGACCTTCACCCCCCCTGACGCTATTCTTGACACCACCCCGGGCAGCCCTTGGGCAGAACAGCTTGCCCCCCCCGCCTCCACGCCGGCTTTGACCAGCTGGTGAAGCAGCTAATCGCTAGACTGGAGGAGGCGAGGGAGCTGGGCCTTGCACTGGCGTCCCTCCCCCGCGAAGACGGCGGTCGCTGCCCGGACCTCCTCCTGGGGCCCAGAGAACCATCGACCAGGGGAGCGCCAGGCCTGCTCGGCCCGGACCCGGACCGCTGGAATCCACAAAAGGAGGAATGCGAGGAGGGAGAGGTGCGTAGGATGGCACGAACTCGCCTGATCCCTCTCGAACTCGCCTGATCCGCCAGACCCCGGGGCTCCCGAGGGACAACCGGAGCGGCTGGAGGAGGGATGTCCTGAGGCCCAGGAGATCCCGCAGAAGTTTTCGAGCGACGGCGAATGGACTGCCGTGGGAGGCCTCCCTTGTGGGAGGGGGCCTCCGGCCGGGAACAACGCCGCGCTGGGAGTTATGGCATTGCCTTGGTGGAGTCCCTGGCGGGCTCTAGGGTGCCGGGCCCCCTTGCTTTCGAAGCGAAGGGTGTTGGCCAAAGGCCCCAAGATGGCGCCGGCCTTGACTCTCTCGGCGTCCTCGGCGTCCCTGGTCCTGCCTCTCGGGCCTTCCCTGGGGGCCTTGGCCACACCTCCCTTCGACTCTGATCCCCTTCCCAGCTGTGCTCTGCCGGCAAGTCTACTATCTGAGGCGCTGAGCGTTTCCCAGGTGCTATCCAAAGTCCCTGGGGAGCACCCCTGCTGCAGGGCCTGCAAGCTGACCCGTATTCCCTTCATCCCCACCAGCCCTCGATGCCCTGCTTCGCCTGGGAATGAGCGGAGAAGGAGGAGTAGGCGAAGGCGCCGAGGGAGGAATGGCCAGCCAAAAGGCCGGTTTCACCATCAAGTACCTCCCCCTCAAGCCGCCTCCACTGGATCATCCACTAATACCAACAGCCTGAAGCCCGGTATTACCATCATGTCTAGCAGGCCTGAGTCCAGCTCAGCCTCTCATCGCTCTGGTCCTTCCCCGCTATCCCTGGACTTGCTGGCCCCCCACAGACCACCACCTGTTGGCTTGGGACAATGCCCTCACAGAAGAGGGAAGCCCAACAAACATCAAAGAAGGTCCTTTCGACCGCGGACCTTTTGGGGCGGGATTTGACAAGAAGGAGAACAGGAAAGAGAGCTCCCTGGACCTGGCCTCTGGTCCGGCCTCTGTTGGCGACGCCAGGAGCTCTCGTGAGGACCAAAGTGAACAGCTAGTCAGGCCTCCCCCAAGGACCAGCCGGGGGATGGATCTATCGGGCGGTGAACGAACCTCGTCATCTCTGACTTCGACCCCCCAAGTGTTGGTGAGGGCTGGGATTGATGGGTTGTTGACAGAACCGGCGGAGAATGGCCAGGGCCCTCCACCGGCTTCCCCTTTTTACGGGGTGTGCCGGAAGTTAAATCCCCTGCCAGCCTATGCCATTCAAGTCCGTTAGGTATTCCAGTGATCTCAGGGCGGAGTGAGTACGGTAGGCGCAGGCCAAATGCGAGGCCAACTGCGAGAGCCAGGCTGAGTCACAGAAGGACTCGACCTGACTCTGACCTGCGTCCTATCCCAAGACACGCTGTTGATAGACATCCAGTTACCCCCCCCCCTTCCACTCTGGTGCTGGTTAACGCCCGATCTATTCGGAACAAGACTGCTACGGTCCGGGAATTTTGTGAAGATCTTAAAGCGGACCTTTTCTGTATAACGGAGACCTGGCTCCAAGAGAGCGATAACACCTGTCTCCAGGAAGTAGTCCCCCCTGGTTACGTTGCCACGCACCAGAATAGGAATGGGGGTCGGGGGGGGTGGCAATACTCTCCCGAGATGGATTGCACCTTAGAGCGATCCCTGCGCTCACCACTTCGGGGCTCGAAAGTGCCGGCCTGGTGTGGGAGTCCCACGAGAGCCTGGCGATCTTGCTGGTGTACCGTGCGCCTAGCGCACCAACGGAGAGCCTGGCGCGGCTGCTGGAGACTGTGTCGGAGTGGGCATTGAGGTTTCTTAGACTTATTGTTCTGGGGGACTTCAATGTCCACGCCGACGCAGCCTCCGTTCCATCTGCAGCCGCGGACCTAATCTCGACCATGGCGGCATTGGGCCTCTCCTTATGTAGCTGGGGACCCACACACTCGGCCGGGCACACTCTCTATCTGGTGTTTAGCGCGGGGGTTCAAGTGGACCTAGCCTCTGTAATAGAGGTTCCATGGTCGGACCACTGTGCTCTAAGGATCCGGGTTGAGCAACCGCCCCCTCCATGCAAGGGCGCCAAACAGATTTTGGTTCGCCCGAGGAGACTTATGGAACCCGAAAGGTTCCTGAATGCTCTGAGGGATCTGGAGTCTATCAGCGTCTCTGTCGAAGAGCAGGTTCAAGCTTGGAACACCTCTTTAGCCAGAGCTCTCGACGAGATTGCCCCTAGGCGCCCTCTCTGCCCTCGCAATCACAGATCCCCCTGGTATACAGGGGATCTTAGATCGATGAAATGAGAGAGGAGACGGCTAGAGCGCGAGTGGAGGAAACTCCGTGACGGAGCCTCAGTATCTGCTTATAAGCTAGTTAAAGAGCATTGTCAAGGCGACCAAAAATGGATACTTTTCCGCCTTGATAGCGTCTGCTAGCTCACGCCCGGCCCAATTGTTTAATGTAATTCGGTCTTTGACGACGGTCCCTACTGTCCCAAAAAATAGTGATCAGGCCCTCACTGCCGGTGCTTTACAGAGCTTTTTCACAGACAAGATTCTGAGCCTCCGCCGGGACCTTCCAGCCACGGTTGAGACAGTAAGAAAGCTTGAGACTCCGTGGCCCTCCGCCGGCCCATCCTCAACTGGTTTCGGCCACTGGACGCAGATGCTGTTGATAGGATTGTGGCTGCAGCAAGGCCTACCACCTGCTCCTCGACCCGTGCCCCCTCCTGGCTTGTTAGATCTTGCCTGGAGGGGTTACGTGGGCCTCTGTTGAATATCATAAACAGCTCCCTTGAGCAAGGAGTCTTTCCAGAGTGCTTAAAAGAGGCGGTGGTAGCTCCATTACTGAAGAAACCGTCATTAGACCCTGCGGTTCCCTCCAACTACCGCCCAGTGTCGAATCTTCCGTACCTGGGCAAGGTAGTTGAGAGGGCAGTAATGGAGCAGCTGCAGTCCTTCCTAGATGATGCAACATGGCTAGACCCCTTCCAGTCCGGCTTCCGTTCGGGGCACGGGACGGAGACGGTTCTGGTCTCCATCACAGACCAACTCCGCTGCCAGCTCGACCAAGGCAGGTCTGAGCTGCTCGTGTTATTGGACCTCACGGCAGCGTTTGACACGGTCGACCACAATCTATTGACCCACCGCCTGGCCATGGCTGGAGTGAGGGGGACAGCCCTAAATTGGCTGACCTCCTTCCTCCACCAGCGGTCTCAGCGTGTGAGGAGGGGCGGGGTGGTCTCCGAGGGCTCCTCATTAGTTTGTGGAGTTCCGCAGGGGGCCATTCTCTCCCCTCTGTTATTTAACATCTACATGCAGCCGCTTGCACAGCTGGTGCGGAGTTATGGGCTGGAGTGTCACCAATATGCGAATGATACCCAGCTCATTCTGAGGATGGAGGGCAGGCCGGGATCCGTCCCCAATAATTTCCAGCACTGCCTCGAAGCCGTCACTGGATGGCTGCGAGCCAGTAGGTTGAGGGTGAATCCGGCGAAGACGGAGATTTTGTGGCTGGGCCGCCCAGGTGGGGTAGATGCCCAGCTTCCGACCCTGGACGGTGCGGCGCTATGCCCATCGTCTTCCGTGAAGAGCCTGGGAGTCCAGCTGGACTCTCAGCTGACCATGGAGGCCCAGGTCTCTGCGGTCAGCAAGGTGGCCTTTTTCCATCTCCGACAGGCAAGGAGGCTGGCCCCCTATCTCTCCCAGAACGACCTCGCCACGGTGATCCAAGCCACGGTCATCTCAAGACTAGATTACTGCAACGCGCTCTACGTTGGCCTTCCTATGTCGGCGATCCGGAAGCTCAAGCTGGTGCAGAACACTGCCACCCGGCTCCTGCCTGGTTCTCCAGCAGGTTGCCATATAACACCTGTTTTGCAGGATCTGCACTGGCTGCCAATTGAGCACCGGATCACCTTCAAAGTGTTGGTTCTTACCTTTAAGGCCTTGCACGGCCTGGGGCCAGCGTATCTGAGGGACCGTCTCATTCCACATTGCCCTTTGAGATCACTGCAGTCCGAGGATGCTAATTTCTTGGAGGTACCTTTGGCGAAGCTGGTACGGCTGACATCCACCCGCCGGAGGGCGTTTTCTGTCATAGCTCCCACGCTGTGGAACGCCCTCCCGGCCGACACCCGGGCAATGAAGGACCTGCTCCCGTTCAGGCGGGCTTGTAAAACCTATTTGTTTAGGCAGGCCTTCGATGGGTAGGCCCGTGTGTTCTTGGTTGCGCCACCACATCAAATGTTGTTGTTTCTAGGTGAATCCAGCGAAGATGGAGATCCTCTGGCTGGGTCGTCCGGATAGTAGGGATCTCCAGCTTCCAACCCTGGATGGCGTGGCACTATGCCCATCATCATCAGTAAAAAGCCTTGGAGTCCTTTTGGACCCTCTGCTGTCAATGGAGGCCCAGCTCTCCACTGTCAGCAGAGGGGCATTTTTCCATCTTCGACAGGCTAGGAGGCTGGCCCCGTACTTGTCCTGGCAGGATCTGGCCATGGTGATCCAAGCTACGGTCATCTCAAGGTTAGACTACTGTAATGCTCTCTACATTGGCCTGCCTCTGACGGTGACCCGGAAACTCAAGTTGGTGCAGAATGCTGCAGCCCGGCTGCTCGTAGGAATTCCTGTAAGCTGCCATATTACACCAATCTCATGGGAACTGCACTGGCTTCCAACTGAGTACCGGATCACTTTCAAAGTGCTAGTCTTGACTTTCAAGGCCTTGTATGGTCTGGGGCCAGTGTACCTGAGGGGAGAGCCTTATCCCATATTGTCCCATGAGATCACTGCGATCTGAAGAGCAGAATCTCCTAGACATGCCCAGTGTGAAATCGTACCATCTGACCGCAACTCGGAGAAGGGCATTCTCCATTATTGCTCCAGTTCTTTGGAATGCATTACCCCCTGAGACTCGAGCTTTACAAAATGTGCTAGCTTTTCGTAAAGCCAGTAAGACCGCTCTGTTCATGCAGGCTTTCGAGTCCTAATACACAGGTTAAATGGTATTTTATTGTAACTGTTTTTATTGCTTTTATTGTATTGCTTTGTTCTGAGTGTGAACCGCCTCGAGCCAATTGGGAGTGGCGGTTGATAAATCTAATAAATAAATAATACATACTACTACCAACTGAATATCCATGTATATATTCCTTTAATTGTTAGGAGCACTTATACCCCACTCTTTATCTAAAAACAAACTCCTCTGCCAATGTTTTCAGTGAGAAAGAGAAGAGACTTCTATTTCCACTCGTACACTTCAGATCTAGAGCATGGAAATATTGCTTTGTTAGGATAGAACTCCCAGAAAAAAAGTCAGCCAGCATTGCCAGCTCAAAAAACCAATTTTGAAAACTCTTCCTAGAAATCAGCAGGAGGGAAGGAAGAAAGGTTTAAACATGCTGAGATGGGGCACATGTACTGTTTGTGTACGTGTGTATATGGTTTTTACCCCTGCGCAGCTGAATCTGGATGTGGTCTTGGCTTCGAAAAAGGTTACGCAACTACCTTAGGCTCAATGCCTTTTCTTCTCTGCACACTAACAATTTTGCTTTGCTTTCCGAAGGACAAATCAAGGCAGGGAAAGATTTATACAAGGAAAAGCCAAGTAAAAAACCGGGAAAGGACAAGGAAATGAATTGGGACACAAGAAGGAGAAGGGCTTGGCCGACTTACTGGCCGAGCTGGTTGCGGGGCAGGGCTGCCCTCACGCCATCTTGGTGATGGAGAAGGGGCTTCTTCTCCCCAGAAGCCCCTGGGGTGGGGGAAGGTTTCCCGCCATCAAAGCCGGCCGGCCAATGATGGGGCTGGCCCCGCCCTGCCCCCTCCTTGCAGCCGGCCGGCCTGCACTTCCGCCCAGGCAGCTTACTTAAGGCTACCTGGGACTGCTCAGGCCACACGCTGGGGCCAGTCCAGTTTTTCCTCCCACCCTCCCTACTTTTGCATTGCTTGTGGTTTCCTTTTTGTCTTTTACTTACTACTTTGTTGCACTGTTCATGGTTATGCGTTATTATGTTCATTGTCACAACTCCGTGTTTGGCATGTGGCATGGCCCCTGGATCAGGCTGGCTTATCACCCCCCTGGTTGTAAGGGGGGATAACGCCCAGGCCCCTTGGGGTGCCAAGTTTCCATGGACAGGCATTGGGCCACTCGCACCCCAGGCTTGCAAACGCCTTTGGACATTCGTGGGGGCTGTCCGACCCTGATCCAGGACCCATGTGTGGCCGCCAACCCTTTGTTCCTGTTTTCAATCAATTGAGTTGTGGCCATTTTCATCCAACCACTTGTGTCTGTGTTATTTCTTGGCGCGAGGTGTGTCACCCTTGCACACGCAAACAAAACATGCAGACAGGTTCATGATCTCTTCAAGAAAGGATATTTTTGCACCAAATGCTTCCCCCGCCTCTTTTAACAGGGGCTGTTCACCCAAGAATAGCAAATAAGCTCAAGTGAACTTACACCTGAAGGAAAAACCCCAAAGGACCTGGCACTGCCCCTCATTATTGGTATTATTCACTAATTTCATCAGAAGATAATTGCAACATGCATAAGCAAAAACTTTGGTCTGTTCGTGCCGCAGTTGGTGAAGCTGCAGGCTATGTTCATTTTCGCAAGTATCTTTTTTGTTGGCTTTTCTGGGGGGGAAATGGCAACTGACAAAACAAACCATGAATCATCTACAAAGTCACTTCCTTAAATCACTATTTTTAAAACTCACCCTGAGCTTAAAAACCTCTAGAAAGACAGTTAGCATTTGCAGACAGCTGGATCCAAAACTGTTAGAATAGAAAGAGGGAAGCTGTAGCATGCTAAGATCTGCATCAATTGTGTCCTAAATGAGGGTACTGCTGTGCAGACTGAAGTAACTGTAATTCTTACTCTTTGCAGAATTCATTTTTTTTATTCTCTGGATCGACTTAAGGTTAGTATGAGCCTACGCTCAAAGCAAAATGACAGTGTGTGCCTCTTGCTGAAAATTCACAAGGCAGCTCTAAAAGACTGTATTTTTGTTTAAACTCCATTTGCGGGGGAAGACGGACAGCAGGGTCTCCAGCCTTTTGTAGATCAGTTTCACAGTCCACGTGTCAAGCATAAATACTAGCAAATGGTACACTAATCCCGTAATTACTCTGGATTCTCCTCCAATTTTATTTTGTTTTTTAAAGGAGGTGTGCACATATAGTCCTCTGGGTTTTTTTCCCACATGATTATTATTATTTTTTAAACACAATTCAAACATGGAAAGAGGGAGAACATTAAGGTGATAGGAAAGCTGGGAAAGTGATAGCAATAAGAAATACAAAAACAATAAATTAAAAAGAAAAAAATGTAATAGAAAAAAAGAAGAAAAAAAGTCCAAACACCAAAAAAGATAAAACTACAAAAATACAAACTAACAAAAATTATAAGAAATTTGTCTTCCATTTCAAGCTTGCTTTACTTCTATTTCTTCCCTGTATTCAATTACAGTTTCTCCTTTTTTGTTTAGTCTCATAATAATTTTTCATAATTTTGGAAAAGCTCCCAATTTGTTTCTTTAATCGGACTCCCCGAATATCTCTTTTAAAAAAGTTCATTTGTCCATATCTTTAATTTCCCTTACTTTTTTCTTCCAATCCTCCATTTCGGGAATTTCTTCAAGTTTCCAAAGTCTAGCGAAGACCATCCTTGTTGCCGTTGTCAAATATATAAACAATTTATCTGTGTTTTTGTCTAATACCAAGTCCAAGTCCGTGATTCCGAAGAGGTAATACTCCGGTTTTCTCTTAAAGTTTATTTTCAATTTTTTTGCATTTCTTTGAGTATTTCTGTCCAATATTTTGTGGCTGTTTTACAATGCCACCACATATGGTAAAAACTTCCCTCCTGTTCTTTACATTTCCAACATTGTTTTGATTGCTGTTTGGTCTCTGGTGTGTTGTGGTAGATCCACGTTTTGTCCACGGTTATGAAACTGAGCAAAAACTCATCCATATTGCGGTTGAACAATATGGCGAAATTGTCACATGATTGCGTTTGTGGTTGATTGTGAGCAAACGCGGCACCCATCTTGCGGAAAGCTTTCTCATACCCAAGTGATCATTTAAAATTGAAACCACTGAGCCATATGAGATGCCTATGGCTTCCACAATCTCTCGCACTTTCAATCTCTGATCGACCAACACCATATCATGAATTTTTTTCAATTGTTTCGGGTGTAGAGACCTCAACTGGGTGTCCAGAGCGTTCGGCATCTTCCGTGCTTGTACAGCCACAACAAAATTCAGTAAACCACTTTTTTACCATTAAAATTGATGGTGCAGAGTCCCCATAGTATTTATCAAGCTTAGCCTTGGTTTGCGTTATGGTTTTTTCTACAAAAAAATCACGCGGTAGTCTGCTATCAATGGCTGTCAAACACAAACTAAATGATGCAGCTTGTTCAAATTTTGACAGGAGTCAACTGACAGATGCTTGTTGACAGGAACAGTGTTGCCCTTTCAGTTAAGAGGCGGGAAATTCAAAAAGTCATGGACTTATTGACCCACCGTATCATAGGCACATTTAACCACATGAACTGCCCTAGCTCCAAATAAAAGATGATGGATTTCAAAAAGTTGTCCTCGGGAGAAGAAAAGATATGTTGGTACTAAAAAGGGTGAAGAGGTGTTCCAACTGGCACATCTAACTTTATCTCATACTATTCGAGTAAGATTTCATCGTTTCCCTTACAGAATGTTCCCTGTATAGAAAAGGCAAATGTATCAAAAATAAGGCCTAAGTTTTCTCCTAATACAGTGTTTTTGTATGTATAAAAAGATTGTTGGGATTTTCTTTTCTACAAGAAGAGGTCAAACAAACTTGTGATACCACACTAACATGTTGGTTGCCATTTCTAAAGTGTGTAGAAACACTGAGTTCACTGTGTGTGATACGCTTCTGGCCCAGCTTACTTGTCCAAACGTATCTCCCCTTATGTCCCACCTTGAAATTTACCATCTTCCAGGGAGGTCCTGCTCTCGATCCCACCTTCGTCACAAATACGTTGGTGGGGACGAGAGACAGGGCCTTTTTGGTGGTCGCCCCTCGACTGTGGAATTTGCTCCACAGCAACATTAGGTCAACCTCTTCCCTCCTTTCCTTTAGGAAAAGGTTAAAGACGTTCCTATGGGACCAGGCATTTGGTTAGATAACTGGGTAGCAGGCGGATAATAGAATGATGACAGTGTTATGAAAACGGACTGCTGACTGGCTTCAGATTACAGAACTCGGACTATTTGTATAGTTGTATTTTTAATTGTATTTTAATTGGTTTTAATCTGATTAATGTGTTATTTATTGTGTAATTGTTGTTTTTATTGAATGTATATGTGGGCATCGAATCACTGCCAGTTCTGAGCTGCCCTGAGTCCCCTCCAGGGGTAGAGAAGAATGGGGTATAAATATTGAAATTTATTTATTTATTTATTTACTTTATTTATATTCCGCCCTTCTCACCCCTAAGGGGACTCAGTGTGGATTACAGGTACACATACAAGCAGACAATCCCTGCAGTTTATCACAGTACAGTACATACACTTTGACATATTACACACATATAAACGAACAGAGGCAAATCTGGCCACCAGGGGGAGCTGACGCACTCCTCATCTCTCAGCATTTTCCAGCGTCCCTCGTTGTTCCTTCCGCATTCCTGGAGTTCTTTTTATGGCCTCATAATTCAGTCAAAATTTGCCTCCCCACATAATGTGGTACCTTTATCTCCTACTTCAGTGTTTCCCAACCTTTTTTGAGCCACGGCACACTTTTAACATTAAAAAAATCCGGGGGCACACCACCAACCAAAATGACACAAAATGACACTCTAACACAGTAAAGAGCGGCTGGGGGATGGTGGCCTGCTGGGAGCAGCTGCTGGGAGTGCCAAAGCCACGCCATGCTCCGCGCCCTACCCCCGGCTTCAGCACTCCCAGCAGCTGCTCCAGCCTTGAGGGGGCAGTGCCAAGCCAGCGGTGGCAGAGCCAGCACAATGCTGGCTTGGGACTGTTCCCTCAAGGCTGGAGCGGCTGCTGGGAGTGCCGAAGCCGAGGGGAGGAGGCAGAGACAGGCCGCACCATGCCCCATCCCCTCCCCCCAGCTTTAGCTCTCCCAGCAGCTGCTCCAGCGTTGAGGGGGCAGTGCCAAGCCAGCAGTCGCTAGAGCCAGCACAATGCTGGCTTGGCACTGTCCCCTCAAGGCTGGAGCAGCTGCTGGGAGTGCTGAAGCTGGGGGAGGGGTTGGAGCCAGGCCGTGCCATGCCCCGCCCCCTCCGCCGGCTTCAGCTCTCCCACAGAGGAGGAGCATGAGCGGTGGACGGGCTTCAGTGGGTGGGGCTCCTCCTCCACGCGGCCTCAGCGAGCAAGGGGTGAGAGTCATGGCGGGAGTCATGGGAGATTGGAGGCTGGCTGGGGAAATGGCCGAAGGAGGCGGCGCCCCGGCCCCTTCTTTTTCTTCACCACCGCCCGGCCCTTCCTCCTCCTGCCCCAAGCAGCAGGAGTTCGGCAGGAGGAGGGGGAAAGGAAGGGGGTAGAGAGTTTTTCTCGCGGCACAGCAGGAGGTCCATCACACCACACTAGTGTGCCACGTCACAGAGGTTGGGAAACACTGTCCTACTTGACAGATGCAACTGTCTTTCAGGCTGCAAAGGTCGGCAGCAGGCTACACTTAAAGGTCGAGCACCCACCTCGACCCGGGCAGGCCTTGAACTCATGACCTACTGGTCAGAGAGATCTTATGCAGCTGACACTTGGCCAGATGCACCATATTCCCGGTGAAATAAAATAAAATATAAATAAAGTCCTTAGAAATGGTATCATCTCACCAGAACTGTACCTTCCGATTCTACTAGTTGAGCAGTTTAGCTTTAGTTTTGAAATATCCCCATGACTACTAGAACTATGTGTTGGATGGGGTTACACTCCCCCTGAAGATGCAGGTTCGCAGCTTGGGAGTGATCCTGGATTCATCGCTGAGACTGGATCCCCAGGTCTCAGCGGTGGCCAGGGGAGCTTTTGCACAGTTAAGACTCGTGCGCCAGCTGCGCCCGTACCTTGGGATGTCTGATCTGGCTACGCTCTGGTCACATCCCAAATAGATTACTGCAACGTGCTCTACGTGGGGCTGCCTTTGAAGACAGTTTGGAAATTAGAACTAGTCCAACAGGCGGCAGCCAGACTACTAACTGGAGCTACATACAGGGAGCATACCACCACCCTGTTGTGTCGGCTCCACTGGCTGCTGGTCCAATTCCGGGCTCAATTCAAAGTGCTGGTTTTGACCTTTAAAGCTCTATATGGTTCTGGCCCAGTTTACTTGTCCGAACGCATCTGCTGCTACGTCCCACCTCATACTTTAAGATCATCCGGGGAGGCCCTGCTCTCGCTCCTGCCGGCTTCTCAGGTGCGGCTGTTGGGGACGAGGGAGAGGGCCTTCTCGGTGGCGGCTCCCCGTCTGTGGAATGCGCTCCCTAGCGACATACGATCAATTCCATCCCTCCTGACATTTAGGAAAAAAGTGAATGCCTGGATGTGGGACCAGGCGTACGCATAGTAGCACAGGACAGCACTTTAGTACCGGTAGTTTAATGGAAAGTTAGTGAATAGGGCTCAATGTTTTTATGGACGGAACACTGTTTTTAACATAGGTGAATGCATAGGATGTGTGAATATAATTGTATTTTAATGTATTTTAATGTTGAATGCTGGAGGGTTTTATATTGTGTTTTTATACTGCGATTGTGATGTAGGCATGAAAATGTGCCTTTTGGAAGCCGCTCTGAGTCCCCCCTCGGGGGTTGAGAAGAACGGGGTAAAATGCCGTAAATAAATAAATAAATAAATAAATAAATAAATAAATAAATAAAATAAACTAGTTTTCTTAGAGAAGCAGCTATCAAAGGTACTGCTGGATGGAAATTTTCCAGTTCTCGCTATTAAAATACCCTGTGCAACTCTTTGGCTTGCTTTCTTTAATATATTTTCTGTAATGTAAGAATTAAGAAATACCCCCCCCCCAAAGTATTGGGAAACATGGGTGAGTTACACATGGGAGTCAATGTTATAAACCACATGTAAAATTTCCACAAATGGGAAAAGGCAATATACACAATAAAAAGCTCAACTGGAAGCGCTCCAAAGACTGAGCTCCGTGATTGCTTTCATGCCTTAGAAAAGGTCAGTCCTTTCTAGCAATGCTTTCTAAGCAGCACCCACTGAACTTCCTCTGAGTATAAACAGATTAAAGAAACTCTGGTCTGTATTGGATTTGGAAACCTGATACATACGCATCTGAATTCTGTATTCTTCTATCTAAAATGAAGTAGCACAGAGTAAAAAAAAAGAAGTATTTTGTCAGATATATGTTGAAAGAAAGAAAAAGGCTGCACCATTTAAAAATAAATATTTTCTAAGAGATACATTGGGAAAAAAGAAAATACAGCTTTCAGACGTAATACAACTTTAAAAAACTCACCTTGCTCCAACAATAAGTTCTTTTTGTCTGGGATCAAACGTTATCTGAGAAAAGTCAACAGCATTTTCAGCTCTGAATATATGTAACCAGGGAGCAATTTCTACGGAAATAGAAGGGGAAAAATATTACAGAATATTAATACTACAAATATTAATACTATAAATTCTTGGCATTTCTACAGCAGCTTTTGAAAGTCATTCAAGTACTTCACCTCTATTATTTCAGTAAATCTTTAGAGTAGTCTTATAAAACAGAAGGTTGACACCATGTTAACACAATAATCTGACCTAGGACTTTGATTCTGGTTCACCTATGCCACCCTCAATATTATGATGTATTTTTAATTTTTTTCATTTATTCTACATCATGGGCATTGATCAGCTTTCAAATGTAAAAAAATTGAGATAATTCCTATGTTTACAAGTTATCTTTATTATTGTCATGACCCTTTACTGCCGCTGCTTTTCTGGAATCATTTCTCCTCCTCCTTTTCCCAGTTGGAATTTATGGACAATGGACACCAGTATAATCTATGGTGTATGCAAAGCAGATTTTCTCACTTCATTTATGTAACTTGGTTACAATTTCTGGTTTGGGATGGATTTTTGGTTACTTAGACCAGTGTTTTTCAACCTTTTTGAGCCGCGGCAGATTTTTTACATTTACAAAATCCTGGGGCACACCACCAACCAAAACGACACAAAATGACACTCTAACACAGCAATACATATAGTTAATATGTTTTTAAATGTATTTATACACTCAGTGTGAAACCTGGGCCTGTTTTGATGAACACAACATAGATATCCTGGCAGGAATGGCAGAAAGACACACACGAAGGTCTTGCTCAACAGCTAACAGCCCTCTGGGTGCTTTGGACTTCAACTCCCACCATTCCTAACAGCCTAAGGCCCTTTCCTGCTTAAGTGGCTAAGGGGGGGGGAGGAAAAGGGCCGGAGGCTGCTAGGAATGGTGGGAGTTGGAGTCCAAAACACCTGGAAGATCCAAGTTTGCCCATACCAGCTTTCGATTCCATCGCCACTTCTATCTTCAGCCTCTGGCGGTTTGAATATATGTGATTATCTACGTGATTTTCTACCTTGTCGCTATGATTATGGTGCTGCTTCTTTAAATTGTCCGCAAACTGACGGTGTTATTGTGCGAATCCCGGAACTGACATTGGATAACATTTTGAGGATACACTTTGTTTTTTGCACTCACTTCCGTGATTTCATCAAATATCCAAGTTTTCCATAGAGGAGCGCTCCGTGAACTTGGTACTTCCTGGTTCGCAACTCCTCCGCTCTCTGTGGCGACCACACCAAACTACCTTATGTAAGACTTTTGATTTTCTCCAGCAGGATTGGGTACTTTGAATGTGTTTTTTGCGTATGATTATATATGAATAATTGTGCATTTGTACTGTGATGTAGCGTCACTCCTTTAATAAGTAAGGGTATTGGAGGTTCCAATTTCCCAGGGGCACACCTAATGATCGCTCACGGCACACTAGTGTGCCGCGGCACACCAGTTGGGAAACACTGACTTAGACACACATATGAAATGAAAACATAGGACAATCACAGAGACATACTTGTTCTGGGACACAGACATAACACTTGCGCCCCTTCTACACTACCATATAGAATCCAGATTATCTGCTTTGAACTGGATTGTATGGCAGTGTAGACTCATATAATCCAGTTCAAAGCAGATAATGTGGACTATCTGCTTTGATATATGGCAGTGTAGAAGGGGCCTTGCAGGAGTTAATCCTGTTCCTGCAGTTGGAGACAGGCTCCCTGAGTGCTGGGATTAGGCTGGAAGTTCATCTATCCTGGCCAAGCTGTTCACCCATGTAAACAAAACAGGGTCCATCCCTGAGGGCTGGAGATCAAGCATTATTGCCCCTATACATAAAAAGGGGGACAAAAAACCCCCGCTAACTATAGGCCAATCACTCTCCTGAACATTACCTCTAAACTGTATGCACGTACCCTATTGGAACGCCTAGAAGATTGGTCTGAGAGCAATGACCTAATATCTGAAACCCAAGCCGGCTTCCAAAAGGGAAAATCCACCATTGATCTTTGCTTTGTATTAAATTTCCTGATCCGTAAATACACCCAAAATATGAAGCAAAAACTTTATGCCTCTTTTCTTGACCTAAAATCAGCCTTTGACTCAATCCCAAGAGACCTGCTCTGGACAAAATTGGAGAAGGCAGACATTGACCCTCGTCTGCTGTATCTGATTAGTGCCCTATATACCAATACCTCGACACAGGTCAAAGTTGATATGGCAGGTCATCTCACACCAAAAATAAATACCTACACTGGTGTCAAACAGGGCTGTATCCTAGCACCTTTTTTATTCAACTTCTATATCAATGATATTGTCAAGGAGTTAGAGGGCCTACAATACGCCCCGGTCACTATTCTGGACCAGAAGCTTTCCTTGCTAATGTATGCCGACGATATCATTCTCCTGTCAAGAACTCAGGTAGGGCTAAGACGGTTGTTGGCTGGATTCTCAACATATTGTAAACAAAACGCTCTTACAATAAATTACAGCAAAACCCAGGTTATGGTCTTTGGTAGGTGCCCCAAAACACACTCTTGGCGCCTAGATGAACATGTAATAAAACAAGTCAAATCCTTTAAATACCTAGGAATTTTCTTTTCCGAATCAGCCACCTGGAAACAACAGATGAGTAACATCAAAACTCAAGCTTACAGATCAGCCAAAGCAACACTGAGCTTTGCTGCCAAACAAGGTGGTAATCTGGTTAATCCCGCCCTAACTGTTTTCAAAGCCAAAACCCTGGCGCAATTTCTCTACGGGCAGAAATCTGGGGCATACCTAGTGCCCTAGGTCTAGAAGTGCCTCAAAATTACTTCCTAAGGGCACTATTAGGCCTCCCTAAAGACACTCCAACTGCCATGATCCGCCTTGAAACCTCTGTCCCAACCCTAGAAAGCCAAATAGATAAAAGGATCTTGTGCTATTGGCTTAAAAATCCAAGAAATGCCAACTGCTAGATTACCAAAAAAAAAATGTCTCTTGGAACTTAACAATGGTCTACCTGTCAACAATTGGGTCCACAAGGCAGCACAACTGGCCATTAAATATGGTCTCTCGGTTAGTGAGCTGGCAAAGCTAGACCACCCCACAAGGAAGACAAAAATAAACAAGACAATATTAGAAGTCACTACACTTACAGACCTCCAGGCTGCCTGTGACTCTCCGTGTGCCCCCCTATACTACAGCCTTAGACAACCCACTGGCTACCCAGACTACCTTGACAGCCTGACCTTTGTCCAGCTCCGACGAGCCTTCACAGAGCTCAGACTAAATATGTTTGATTCAGCGGAAAGGGACGGGAGGCTTAAAAAGTCCCCAAAATTGATCGCAGATGTATTGTAGGTTGCCCCTACCCAGAGGACCTGGTACATTACTTAATGTGCTGCCCCCTACACAAAGATCCTAGGGAGCGCTTTATATTACCTTTACTGGACAACAAAATCTTTCTGAATCCTCAGGAGATACTACTCTACCTCCTTATGGATACAGATAAATATACGACCTGGCGCGTAGCCCTGTTTGCCCTTGCGGCTAAGAAGATTAGGAGGAGGCACATAGCGGAGATGGCTGTCCTATGTAAAGGAGATAATCTGGTTTAAGGAGGTTTAAATGTGACTCATGGTGTATAAGTAACTGGTAACCTTTTATTGTCTACTATGCAAATTCCATATGTATTGTTTTGTGTGTGCGCTCTTTTTTATTTTGGACTTGCAACGGCCTTTGGTCAAAAGCAATAAAATTTTATAATAATAATGACTGATCATATGGCAGTGTAGAAGGGGCCTTGCAGGAGTTAATCCTGTTCCTACAGTTGGAGACAGGCTCCCTGAGTGCTGGGATTAGGCTGGAAGTTCATCTTAATTTTGATAACTCCCAGAACTCCCCAAAAGAAATTTCCACTTGTTGCCATCTTAAGCAGATGATCATACAGCCCACACTCCTTTGCCTCTGTCTATACTGGTTAGGACTGCTGATAGTTTTAGTCCACATTAGCCCACTGCTAACCTGAAGT
Organism: Anolis apletophallus; assembly: GCA_030556195.1. Taxonomy (NCBI): domain Eukaryota; kingdom Metazoa; phylum Chordata; class Lepidosauria; order Squamata; family Anolidae; genus Anolis; species Anolis apletophallus. The sequence continues at coordinate 134,115,209 of JARBWK010000005.1, forward strand.
ATACAGGAAGGCCAAGAAAGTCCACCTACCCATTCCAGTTCACTTTGTGCTTAGAAGCAGAGCCCAACAAAAAATGTTGGGAATTTGGGGTACAATTCCGAGAATCCAAGTGGTTATGCTGGCCAGGTGATTTGGGAAAGAATAGAACAAAAATTTAATTACTTGAAACTGCACAGAGTGGGACTGTAGTACTGGGCCGATTATTTCCTTTCTCTTCACTACTACTTTCTTCTTTAGTCCTTCTCTCCCAGAGTTGGGAGGTTTGAGTTGGAAGAGCGGAGTTGATCAACAGGAGCACAAGATTCCATGACCCTGTGACACTTCTAGAATCTGCATCTGGCCATGGAGGAGCCCATTACATGCACTGGATCCCAACAAACATTAAAGATTAATGCAGGGGAGAGAGAAGTCAAATAATTTGAAGAGTGGAGGATGAAGAGATCATACATAGGATAAGGCCCACATGAACTATTAGAAATCAGGTATTTCCTCACTGGTATCTTTGCGGAGGAATAAAAGTTTCACATGTCTGCTGAGCTGAGAAGCCGGACGATGATGAGGTTAGTGCAGGATGATTATGTGCCAGCCTTCAGTTTTTTATCTTTATGGAACGCTTCCTATAATAAACTTGTCTGCTGAACACAGTCCTATTTTCTTGTCAAGTAAAGCCTTCAATGACAGAAAACCCCTTATGTAGAAAGCATGCGCAATGACCTAGAACAGTGTTTCCCAATCTTTTTTGAGCCGAGGCACACTATTTACATTTGCAAAATCCTGGGGCACACCACCAACCAAAATGACACTCTAACACAGTCATACATATAGTTAATATGCTTTTAAATGTATTTATACACTGAGTGTGAAACCTGGGCCTGTTTCGATGAACACAACATAGATATCCTGGCAGGAATGGCAGAAAGACACAAACTTCCCACATAGAACTCACATAACCAAGAGAAAATGCTATAAGAGTTTGCTGGGCATTGACCTTGGGTTTTGGAGTTGTAGTTCACCTACTGTATATCCAGAGAGCACTGTGGACTCAAACAATGTTGGATCAGGACCAAACTTGGCATGAATACTCAATATGCCCAAATATGAACGCAGATGGAGTTCAGGGGAAATAGACCTTGACATTTGGGAGTTGTAGTTGCTGGGATTTATAGTTCCCCTACAATCAAAGAGCATTTCGAACTCCACCAGTGATAGAACTGGGCCAAACTTCCCACACAGAACCCCCAGGAGGCAAGAGGAGGTCTCTACTTGGGTAAAGGGGGGTGGGCCTTCCCAATGCATGGAGAGGGGGAGACCAAGTAGACAACGGGTGGGGGTGGGGGGTTGTAATTTTGTGCCTTTATCAAGGTACGTTTCTTAGGGTTTTTATACTTCAACACACTAGACTCTCCCTCCCCCCTTCCTGGAGATTTCAATTCCCCACGGCACACCTGATGATCGCTCATGGCACACTAGTGTGCCCCAGCACACTGGTTGAGAAACACTGACCTAGAACACCAAAACATTTCTGCACAATTAAATTGTTAGTCCCAATTTAAGCGGACCCAATGATCGGCAGAAATTATATTAAATAACAATTTGCTAAGTTGCCATCAATGGGTATATTCTAGTTGGTTCTAACAATTGGGTTACATCTCAGGTCACTTCTACACTGCCATATAAAATCCAGATTATCTGCTTTGAACTGGATGACATGGGAGTATAAACTCCGTGCCGGGAATGTGGCGCAGCTGGCTAAGTGTCAGCTGCATAAGATCTCTCTGACCTGTAGGTCATGAGTTCGAAGCCTGCCCAGGTCAAGGTGGGTGCTTGACCTTAAGTGTAGCCTGCTGTCGACCTTTGCAGCCCGAAAGACAGATGCATCTGTCAAGTAGGAGATAAAGGTACCACATTAAGTGGAGAGGCAAAATTTATGGGGCCAATAAAAAACCCAGGAATGCGGAAGAACAACAAAGGGATGCTGGAAAAACACTGAGAGGAGTGCGTCAGCTCCCCCTGGTGGCCAGAAAGTTTGCCTCTGTATGTGTATACTGTATGTGTATGTAATATGTCAAAATGTATGTATGTAATATGTGATATGTCAAAATGTATGTAGTGTACTGTGATAAATGTCATGTGTCTATATGTCATATGTTCAACTGCAGGAATTGTCTGCAAGTATGTGTACTGTAATCTGCTCTGAGTCCCCTTCGGGGTGAAAAGAGCGAAATATAAATAAATAAATAAATAATCCAGTTCAAAATCGATAATGTGGATTGGATCAAGACGATAGATCACTCCTGTCTCATATTAATTTGCTATGTAACTTGTAGTATACCGTCTGAGCTCTGCGAGTGCAGCATGCTTCCGAATGAAGCAGAGAGTGTTTGAGGACTGGGACATCTGTAGGGATACCAAGGTGCTTGTTTATAAAGCCATTGTCCTCCCAACCCTGCTTGCGAAACGTGGACTATCTACAGATGTCATACGCAACTTCTGGAACGATTCCATCAGCGCTGCCTCCGAAAAATCCTGCAAATCTCTTGGGAAGAGAGGCAGACAAATGTCAGCATGCTGGAAGAAGCAAAGACCACCAGCATTGAAGCAATGCTCTTCCACCATCAACTCTGCTGGACTGGCCACATTGTCTGAATGCCCAATCACAGTCTCCCAAAGCGGTTGTTCTACTCCAAACTCAAGAACGGGAAACCAAATCTTGGTGGACAGGAAAAGAGATTTAAAGATGGGCTCAAAGGCAACCTCAAAACTGTGGCATAGACACCGAGAACTGGGAAACCCTGGCCCTTGAGCGCTCTAATGGGAGGTCAGCTGTGACCAGCAGTGCTGCAGAATTCAAAGTGGCACGAATGGAGGGTGAAAGGGAGAAATGTGCCAAGAGGAAGGCGCTTCAAGCAACCCTGACCGGGACCGCCTTCCGCCTGGAAACCAATATCCTCACTGCGGGAGAACATGTGGATCAAGAATAGGGCTCCACAGTCACCTACAGACCCACCGCCAAGACACCGCATCTGGAAGACAATCATCCTCGAGCTACGAGGGATTGCCTAAGTAAGTACAGAAAATATTTGTGCAACTAGACATTGCAAAAGGAAGTTGGCTATGTGCTTGAGCGAAAGACTGAAGAGAAGCATAATGAAAAGTTGAAAGGTTTGGGGGAGAGGGGTGAAATGAGTCTTGCTGAATATTTAATTCAAGATAGAAATTTGACATCCAAGTACAGTTTGCAATGATTCACTTCTTCAAATGTTTCAAACTGTGGCTTCCATCTTGCCAAACTGGAAGAATCTCAAATGTATAGAATGTGAGGTTAGAGAAAAGAACCCCATCAGAAGGGATGAAGAGATGCATCAACACAATGTTTAGAAAGAACAGAAAAAAGAGAGACAAACATTGCAGAACTAGAAAGAACAAGGTATCAAAAAGGTCGGCCATGTAAAAGCGGGAGAAAGGCAATGAGCAAAAAAGATAACAATTGTATGATTCTGACAAGAAGAACACTGATATGAAAAATATCTTAAGTACTTTCAGGAAAGGAAAGAACAAAAACTGAACTGGTACAGAAGAACTGAAACATGTAACTGAGGATATAACATTGACCTCAAAATGAAAGAGAAATAGAAATAGCTACAACACAACAATCCGGTGAAAACTTTGAGAAACCAAGACATATTTCAGCTTACTTACAGTAAAAAAAGGAGGTGACTATCAGGAGACAAAGAAAAAAAAGGGAGGGACAGAAGGTTAAAATCGAAAAGCAAGAGGAGCAACTGAAAGTAGAAAATAAGAAAGGAGAAAAGCAAAATAACTAGGAATAAGCTTTACACACACGACACACCCAAGTAAAAGAAAGATACCAAATAAGAGACAAAAGGAATAAAAAAAAGTAATTATGAATACAGTAATTATAATAAGGGTGGAAAAGATATGAATCAAGAAAGATGGCCCAATAGCAAGGAATGATTGGATGCTATCATTACGTACAACAGATGGGTAGCAACTCAGCAATATTTCACAAGCCCCCTGCTAGGCATGAGTTCAGATCTCTGCAAGAGGGATTTGACCCATTCTCAACACACCATTGCATTTAGAGAAAAATGGTTGTAATTTTGAGAGAAAGAAAGAAAGAGGAGAATGGCAGAAAGAGGGAGGGAAAAAAACAGTTCTAACTTCACTCACATTGATTCAGTCCTGCCGACTGAAATTTTGGGCATGTCATTCCCTTAGGGCAGTGATTTTCAACCTTTTTTGAGCCACGGCACATTTTTTACATTTACAAAATCCTGGGGCACACCACCAACCAAAATGACACAAAATGACACTCTAACTGTCATTTTACTAACTGTCACCCTCCCCGCTGCTTCTGCCAAACCTCCCTCCCCCCCGGGGGGCCCACACGCAGGAGGCCTGTCACCGTCCCACGGGGGAGGGCTGCGCTAAGTGGCCAAAGCGAACGTGGGCTCGGCTGAGCAGGACAAATAGGAATTGAGAACACCGGGTAGCTCCGAGCCTCGGGACAAACTGCGGCGGAGGCTCGCAGCCATCGCCACCCACGGCTCTCCTTCCTGAAGGGGTTAAGGCCCCCAAGAATGCCTCCCCCCGTGTCCTTTCGGCTTCCCTGCTGTCACCTTGGGGCCAGATCGGGAAGGAACCAAGCTGGGCTGGGGAGCTGCGCATCCCGGCCTCTGCTCTGCAGCGAACCCAGAGCCCAGCCAGGGGAGTCCAGGAGATGAGGAGTTACTCCCCTTCCCCGGCGTGGAGGGGCTAGAGGGCAGAAAGCCTTGCATTGAATCTCCGGGAGCGGGGTCAGATGGAGGCAGCTCCCGTGGACTCCTCCTCCCTCTCTTCCTCCTTGCTGCCAGAGGGGAGGAGCGCAGAAGAGCGCCCAGGAGCCAGGAAGGGCCACAGTCCGGCCAGATAGCTCTTGGCGCGCAGAGGGAGGGAAGGAAGGTAAGAAGAGAGAGAGGAGGGAGGGAGGAAAGTTCTGGATGCCGAGGGCTCTCCCTGACTGCAGCCAGGCTGGCTGGAATGGCTGCTTTGGCTAGGAAAGCCTCATTTCTGCTGCCTGAAGTTTCCTGCTAGGCTCTCTCTCTCTCTCCCTCTACACTGTAATTTCCCACGGCACACCTGATGATCTTTCACGGCACACTAGTGTTCTGCGGCACGCTGCTTGAAAGTCACTGCCTTAGGGAAGGAGGCCCTGGACAGAAAAACTGTGTGCACCTCCAATTTACAATGTAGTCAACAAACACAGCGTAAGAAAGTGTCACGGGAAGAAAAAAGATGGCAAGTATGGAGAGGAGGAACAAAAAAAGAGTGCAAAGCAAGGAGGATGAACAGGAATTTTAAAAATGCCGAAATTACATCGACAAAAAAGTATTTTAATCTACTTGTATTTTAATCTTTTATTTCAGAAAGATTTGAAATTCAAAAGGGGGATTGTCAGAATGTGATTTTCAAATGTTTCTGCAATTCAACCATTGTATAAGATGCTGTGTTGTGTAACCAGGCATGTATAGAGTTAAAACAGCACAAGTGGTGTCCAGCACTGTTTTGACCTTCAGCTGTGTAAACATACTGATAAGGGAGACGCTGAGCTGTTTGAGTCAGTCGCCATGCTGATTCTGCTGTGAGGTGCAGACTGCTGAATTGCTCTGTGTGAGAATGCTTTACTTTGCTCACTTAATCAACAAAAGAACTTTCTAAGTTCAGGCCTGGCTTCGCTTCATCAGTGGCGCGCGGACATTTATGATGTTTTAAATTGTAATTTGGCATTGAATCCTTGCTGTTAACCGGCCTGAGTTCCTCTGCGGAGGTTGAGAAGATCGGTATATAAAAGTTTTAAATAAATCAATAATAAAGAGAAAAAGGAAGAATTTACACACTTAAATTAAAACTCAACTGAAACTGATGATGAGCTTTATACTGGGGATAGTGAAGGTTTTGGAACTAGTCTCTGGAGTCAATGAGCTCAATGTGAAAAGGGTGTGAACAGGACATAGATTTCTGCACCAAAGCTGCATATAGCTATGACATTGGTGTAATTTTCTTATGACCACATCCTCCTCAGAATATGAGTTGTGCTTTGTGCTTTACGCCAGTGTTTTTCAACCTTTTTTGAGCCGCGGCACATTTTTTACATTTCGAAAAACCTGGGGCACACCACCAACCAAAATGACACAAAATGACACTCTAACACAGTAATACATATAGTTAATGTGTTTTAAAATGTATTTATGCACTCAGTGTGAAACCTGGGCCTGTTTCAATGAACACAACATAGATATCCTGGCAGGAATGGCGGAAAGACACAAACTTCCCACACAGAACTCCCATAACCAAGAGAAAATACTATATGAGTATGGTGGGAATTGACCTTGGGTTTTGGTGTTGTAGTTCACCTAAATCCAGAGAGCACTGTGGACTGAAACAATGTTGGATCAGGACCAAACTTGGCATGAATACTCAATATGCCCAAATGTGAACACAGATGGAGTGTGGGGAAAATAGTGTGAGCGTGTTCAGGAGGGAAGGGGAGGGAGGAAGGCGTGACCCGTGCGGGCGCTACTGTGCAGACTCGCCCCAGAGCAAAGCGAGGCAAAGCGAGCAGAGCGAGGCTGGGAAGAAGGGAGCCCGAGTGGAAAAGAAAAAGAGTTCGGCAGGAGGGGGAAGAAAGGGTATTGGAGGCTCCAATTTCCCACGGCACACCTGATGATCGCTCACGGCACACTAGTGTGCCACGGCACACTGGTTGAGAAACACTGCTTTACACCATCCAAACAGCCCCTGAAAGCATGTGGCATCCAGGTGGTATGACACTGTGCGAATGCAATGTTCCATACTGGTGTTTTTCTTCCGATTTTCTTTCAGTATCCCTTTCTATTTCACTTTCGTAAACATTGGTTCATATCCAGTTGGAAATGGAGGGCACATCCACACAGGACGAAAATCTGCTTCGAAACGGGTTTCCTGAGGTGGGGGAAATGGAGACGGGGAGGCCGAAAGGAAAAATCACCCCTAGTCTCCTTGTATCAGGGGGGATACAAAGAGGAAAGTTATGGTGGCCAAGTACCTTATAAGTTACTTTTAGGGGCTACATTGGGGGCTTGGGGGGGAGAGATTGGCACCATCCCACATCTTTGGGTTCCAGGAGCCCAAAAGGTGTGGGTTGGCAGTGAAGACTAACCCCGGATAGTCCCGGGATGACCCAGAAGTGAGTCTCCACATGCCCAATACCACAATTAGTGTCTTTCAGGAAGGCCTGGATCTAATGGGGTATCTAATTATTAACCTTGGTTTGTTCCTAATTAAATTCATTTTTTCCTGAAGTGTCATTTCAACACCTTTGGTAAAAACTGAGACAGGTCCCGGTTTTGGGGCCTGTCTGAATGGGCCCTGCGTGCAAATGCTCTCTTGCACTAAGGAACTAACCTGACAAAGTGGAAGCCTTAACACTTGGCAGGCAGGAGTATGCCAAGCTCTTTCCAGTATAACAGAATGTTCCCTGACAATTACCCAAGAGCAACAATTTGAAAAGTATAATTATCACCGTCACTAGTCTAGAACAGTATTTTAATCCTTAACCCTAACACTTTTCATGTCGCCAACCAATTCCATCTTTAAAAACATCTGCCTTCTGCTAAAGAAATGCTCATTCAACTAACTGCATTTGTGCTCTGGTCCTGAATTCTTACAAAGTCAATGAACACTAATGATTTACAGATCTTTTCTATGCATGTATACTCAGATGAAAGTGCTGCATATGTCCAAAGTGATTGCAGCCTGACTTATTTAAAGGCAGGTGGTTAATCAAAATTTTAATAAGACCTGCATATTAGCTTAGCCTGAACATGCAACCATGTAATTGTTGATTTTTTTCTTCTGGCCCTAACATGATGTCTTGAAGTTTTTTATGGCTGTAAATAATAGCTTTGAAGGAACTGTACAGGGAATGTGGCGCAGCCGGCTGGGAGTCAGCTGCATAAGATTTCTACAGACCAGAAGGTCATGAGTTCGAGACCTGCCCGGGTGGGGGTAAGCTCTCGACCAATTGTGTAGCTCATTGTCTGTCTATGTATGTTGTATATCTATGGCAGGGATGCTCACATCTTTTCAGCATGCGAGCTACTCTTAAAGCAACCAAGTCCAAAAGATCTACCTGCCCCCGCCGCCGTGCGCTCCCACGCGCTCCTGCTCTTGCCTCCGCGTGTGCTCCTGCTGCTGTCTTCCACCCGCGCAGCGCTTCTTCCGCCTACGGGGCATCGCAGGAAGAAGAAAGCACGAGGCGGGGCATCCAGAGGGAGCGCTCTGCCCTGCCTGTCTCGACGGCAACGGAGGCTGCACAGCTGCTTCTGGACGAGAAAGAGACAGGGCAGTCCCTCCAGAGGCCCTGCCTCGTGCTTCCTTCTTCCTGCAATGCCCCGCAGGCGAAAGAAGCACCGCGAGAGCGGAAGGCAGCAGCAGGAGCGTGTGTGCGTGCAGGGTGTGCGCGCGCATGGCAGGAGCGCCCCATCCAGCTGGTGAGGCCCGAAGATCACCTAGAAGAGGGCCGAAGATCTACTAGTAGCTCCCGAGCTACCTAATGATCACCCCTGGCCTATGGCATTGAATGTTTGCCTATATATGTGCATTGTGATCCACCCTGAGTCCCCTGCGGTGTGAGAAGGGCAGAATATAGATGATGTAAATTCAGCCTGAAGAAAACGGAAGTCCTCTACCAGCCCGCACCACAGAAAGAACACCATCATCCCCACGTCAGCATAGGCAAATCTGTGCTTAAGTCCGTACAGCAGTTCATCTACCTGGGAAGCATCATCTCTTCAGACACAAGATTGACAAAGAGATAGATCACAGATTATCAAAGGCATTTAGTGCATTTGGAAGGCTTCACAAAAGAGTTTAGAGCAACAAGCACCTGAGGCAAAGCACAAAAATCAGTGTGTACAGAGCTATCGTACTGTCTATTCTCCTCTATGGGTCTGAAACATGGGTCACCTATTGCCAACACCTACGACTCCTCGAACGCTTTCATCAGCGTGTCTTCGCACAATCCTAAATATACACTGGACTGACTATGCGACTAATGTTGCTGTTCTTGAGCAAGTAGGGATCACCAGCATTGAGGCCATGCTATTGAGAACACAGCTGCGCTGGGCAGGGCACGTCTCTAGGATGGAGGACCACCGCCTCCCAAAGATACTACTCTATGGTGAACTCGCCATGGGTCAGCGCAAGAGAGGCGCCCCCAAAAAGAGATATAAAGAGTCCCTGAAACAACATCTCAGACTCGGCCAGATTGATCAACAACAATGGTCCACCCTGGCCTCACATCGGGAGGCATGGAGATGCACTATCCACAATGCTGCGGCCTCTTTCGAGAAGACACGCCGAATGGGTCTCGAAGAGAAACGACAACGCAGAAAGGACCGCAACTTGGAAACAACATCACCCAAGGAGACTTTCTGCTGTGCTTTCTGCAACCGAACTTGCCTATCTCAGATTGGCCTTTTTAGTCATCAACGCGCTTGTAAGAAGCGTGGGATGAGTCCTTCCTAAGAATCTTCGTTCACGAAGTAATGCCGAGAGAAATAAATAAATAAATAAACTGTAGGGAAAACAACAGTTGGGAATGAATTTCTGGTGTGTGCATAGAAACAACCTTATGGTTCTTCCAACCTAATCGCGATCGGTTCACATTCCTCCCAAAAACAAAACCTTTAAGTTTTCTATATAGACAGCAGGATCAATGATGGTATGGTACTTGGGACTTGTGACAAGCTTCTTCCTATCAAAAGGAAGTTACTACTCTGTTACTTCTGCGTGGGCCCAGCATTTGCGTGTGGATGACTGATACACCTCCCGCTGACAGACCAATGAAGCACAGACAAAAGAGTTTTTTGGATAAAATATGGCCACAACTCGTTTATTAACAATAGGAACAGGAGTTGGCGGTCCTGCATGGGTCCTGGATCATGGGTACCACAGCCCACGAAATCTGGAGACTCTTGTGTACCTGGGTGCCACCGGCCCAATACCAGTCAACGGGAACTTGGCACCCCAGGGGGGATCCCGGGCGTTATCACCCCTTACGACCAAGGGGCGATACACCAGCCCGATCCAGGGCCCATGCCACACGCCATACCTAGAGTTGCGACATAAAGCATAATGACATACATGAAGTGATGCACATGCAAAACAAAACGTTGCTACATAACATGGTGTTACTACAAAGAACCATGGATATACATAAACGAACATGAATGCGCATGCAAAACAAAGAGTTGCTACATGGAAATTGACAGAAAACTTCAACACATGGTGAGCCACTCATGTAGTGATGTTCAATAACCCAACTAGCCCTGAAAACCTATAGGGTTGGTGGGAGGCAATCGCCGCTCAGGCCCCCACGTGTCTGCCGAGCAGCCCGGGCAGTCTTAAATAGGCTGCCTGGGCAGAAGGAGGGGCTCTCTAGCCAGGGACAAAGGGCAGCCCAGGGCCAGCCTGCTATTGGCCAGCCCGCACGGGTGGCGGGAACCTTCCCGCCACCCGGGGGACTTCTGGGAGGAAGAAGCCCCCCGCACCCCCTCCCTTTTCCCTGGCAAGATGGCGAGGAGGACAACTCCCCACCGCAACGTGCTTGGCCGGTAAGTCGGCCCCAGCCATTTCCACTACAAAGATGATTTCAGCTGCTAAAACTGCCAAGTGAAACAAATGAACCCATTTTAGCAGATCCTCATTACAATAGCAGTAACCCATGGGACTTGACTCTTCAGCAGTTACACGCATCAAAGTGTGATAACTTGCTTCCTATGGATGTATACCAGTTGCTCAACAAAATATTGCAAGAAGAACAAATTAGCACATTATTTATACGTTCACCCTGCTGGTGTTACTAGTTTTCTGTCCTCACTGAGTAATCACTGTTTACTTTTAGCAGTGTATGTGCCAGTTACTTCCCTCATTCATTCATATTAGTGTACCCCCTCCCCTTTTCTTCAGCACCACTGCTAACTTTTGTCGTTGCTGAAATTGCCAATATGTTCTCTGCTGGTACACTGAAATAACACTGGCAATTACGACATTCCCCGTGGAGAAATGGAAGCCCATTAGCAGCAAAACCACAAAGAAGCATTTAGAGCTGGAGATTAAGCAGCTCTACGTCTGATCCAAAACACTCAGAAAACTGAACAAGAAGACTGAAGTATTAAGAACAGGATCTTACTCTGAAAGTGGCTCCTAAACACAAGTAATCTTCAACTTTTTCTAAGTGTCCTCTCTCTACCTCTCTTTCGTCAAGGTTAAGCCATTATGGGTTTCGTTTTAGCCAGCACCTTGTGTGAAAGGCTAAGTCAGAGCTTTGTAAACACTTCATGTTGGTGACACACTTTTAGACATGGATCATTTTGTGACACGGGAATTCAATTTTACTAGCCAATCAGAGGTTAAACAAACCCCCTATAAGAGATATACATCCATACATAGGTTGTAATAACAAAATATAAGGAGGCACAACATACTTCATGAAAACCTTTCATTTTTATTTTTTAACTAGTTTGGGGACCCGGCGGTGCCTGGGTCATTTGAGAAGTGCAGCAGGATGTAGAGTGGGTTATGGGGGCTCTGTGTGCCAAGTTTGGTCTTGATCCATCATTATTGGGAGTTGCAGTGGTATAATGAAATTACTGAAGGTAGTGGAAATCCCATCATCTCTGGTCCACCCTCCCCCAAAGTGTAGAAGGTTGTAGATTGGGTCATGGGGGCTCTCTGTGTTAAGTTTGGTCTGTATTGGTGAATGGATGAGGGTTGTGAAGTGAGTGAAGGTACTTCAAGTCCCATCATCCGTGGTCCGTCTCACACAAAACTGCACCAGGATGTAGAGTGGGTCATGAGGGCTCTGTGTGCCAGGTTTGGTGTTGATCAGTCATTGGATTAGGTTTGTAGCAGGCTTGGAAAGTGAGGGAAGGTACTGCAAGTCCCATCATCCATGTTCTGCTCCCCTCCAAACTTCAGTAGGATGTAGAGTGGGTCACTGGGGCTCTGTGTGCCAAGTGTGGTATTTCTTGGTGTTTGTTGGGGGCCGCAGTTGTCTGTGGGAACAGAGGTGTGTGAAAGTACTACAAATCCCATCATGCATTGTGAGTCCTCCCCCGAATCTCACCAGGACGTGAAGGCATTCATGGGGGGGTTATGTGTGCCAAGTGTGGTCTCGATCAGTAATTGGATGAGGGTCGCAGTGGACTTGGGAAGTGAGTAGAGGTACTTCAAGTCCCATCATCCATGGTCCACCCTCCTCCGATCTGCGCCAGGATGTAGAGTGGGTCGTGAGAGCTCTGTGTGGCAGGTTTGGTGTTGATCAGTCATAGGATTAGGTTTGTAGCAGTCTTGGAAAGTGAGGGAAGGTACTGCAAGTCCCATCATCCATGTTCTGGCCCCCTCCAAACTTCAGTAGGATGTAGAGTAGGTCACTGGGGCTCTGTGTGCCAAGTGTGGTCTTTATCAGTGTTTGCTACTGGGAAAGAGGACATCCAAGTGCCAAATCCCATCTGTGTTGATGGAGGCAGGCAGGGGGTTTCCCCAAGGTACTGGTTGTGATTGGATGGGGACTTGCAGGTGAGGGTTTTGCCCTCCTTTCTGCTAGAGATCCCTGTCTACAACTGGTGGGCCACTGTGTGACACAGAATGCTGGACTAGATGGGCTGAGGCCCGATTCAGCATGGCTCTTCTTATGTTCTTATGTTATCGGTGTTTGTTGGGGGCCGCAGTGGTCTGTGGGAACAGAAAGGTGTGAAAGTACTACAAATCCCATCATCCATTGTCAGTCCTCCCCCAAACCTCACCAGGATGTGAAGGTATTCATGGGGGTTACGTGTGCCAAGTTTGGTCTCGATCAGTGATTGGAAAAGGGTTGCAGCGGACTTGGGAAGTGAGTAGAAGTACTTCAAGTCCCATCATCCATGGTCTGCCCTCCTCCAAACTGCAGCAGGATGTAGAGTGGGTCATGGGGGCTGTGTGTTAAGTGTGGTCTGTATTGGTCCTTTTGGTGGCCTCAGTGGTCTGTGGGAACCAAAGTGTTGGAAAGTACTACAAATCCCATAATCCATGGGTCATGTCCCCCAACCGCACCAGGGCGTAAGGGGGTTAGGGGGTTATGTGTACCAAGTTTGGTGCAGGTCCATCACCGAGCTGGTCGCTGTGGCCTGTGAAAGTGGCTGCCACATATCCGCCCTCCCGCCCTCCCGCCCTCCGCACACATACATACAAACATTCCGCTTTATAAAGGTATACAGATTTACTGCTTATTTCACATAGACTCAGAGGTTTCTTACTAGGTTTCCGTGATACATCTACACACTGCAGCTAACACATGTGCCTCAACACAGAGTTTGGAAAGCTGTAGGAAGGTGGTCATCAGGATGATCTCTAGCTGAGAAAAAGTGTCACTCGGAGCTTGGAAAAGTTACTTAATTCATAACTTACATTTCCGCTGGCTCAAAAGTTTGAGGAGATGGACTCCAAAAGCATAATGTTTTCAACTCAGTAGGACGATGATTTCATTTTGGTGATTGTTCTAATGTTTACTGTTTTTATGATGTTTTTATATTGTTTTCACAAAGGTGTGTGTGTATACAGGTCCTTCTCAAAAAATTAGCATATAGTGCTAAAGTTCATTGTTTTCCATAATGTAATGATAAAAAATAAACTTTCATATATTGCACACCAATTGAAATATTTCAGGTCTTTTTTTGTTTTGTACTGATGATTTTGGCATACAGCTCCTAAAAACCCAAAAATACTGTCTCAAAAAATTAGCATATTTGGTCGGATGGAATATGCTAAATTTTTGAGATATGTATGCCAAAATCATCAGTATTAAAACAAAAAAAAGACCTGAAATATTTCAGTTGGTGTGCAATGAATCAAAAATATATGAAAGTTTAATTTTTATCATTAAATTATGGAAAATAATGAACTTTAACACTATATGCTAATTTTTTGAGAAGGACCTGTGTGTGTGTGTGTGTGTGTGTGTGTGTGTGTGTGTGTGTAGGGTGGATATCTCCGGTCGTTATCCTTAGAAAACCGTTATTATTTCGTATTAAAATCAATTTAGACCCTAATTCGACCCGTGGCCAGCAACCCGAAAGTGGTGTTTCTAAATTGAAACCGGGTCCACCATTTCCGTAAAGGGCGCGTTATTATGTCGTTTTTATTTCCACCCTTTTTTACCTTTAACCCACGTTGGTTCTTAGCTGGCGAGGGGGCGTGGTGGGCATGCACTCCACGCCCCCTCACCAGCTGAGAATCAACCTGCGAGATATCACGGGTTGATTCTGAGCTGGCGAGAGGGCGTGGAGGAGGGCATCCCCTGCGCACTGCGCATGTGTGGCACCAATAACAAAATAATAACGAATTTCATAAATAAAAATGAATCAATTTCAAAATTTTCCAAAAAAAATTCGGAAGAAAACTTTCTATTTTGAAACAACAGTGGTTCCCCCAAGTTTAGAAACAATTTTTTTATGGACCAACCAGGCCTTATATATATAAATTTCAATAAAACATCAAAGTAAAGAGGAAAATAAAGAGTGATTATTTTATAAGAAGTAGGTGAATTGGGGGTAGAGGGAAAGGGGACGGGGAAAAGGGAAAAGTGAAAAGAAAAGAAAGAAAAGAAAGATAAATGAAAAGTTAAAAGCAACTTCAGTGGTCTTCTGAGCTTGTACGTCAAGTCTTTTTACTCCTTCTTCTTTTGTTTTTAGAAGTAGGAATAGGGATTTAAATCTGCTTTTGGCTGTTTTTTAAATATCTTTGTATGTTCTTTTTCTCTTTCTATTTTTTATTATTATTCTAAGTATTATTTATCTATTGAAGTTAGTTTGTCCATCAGTGCAATATCTGAAGATTTTTTGCACCGTTCTTCTTCATTTGGAAGGTTTTCTTTTTTCCAGTGTTTAGCATATATTAGCCTGGCCGCTGTAGATAAGAATGTGAATAGCCTCTCCTGATAAAGTGACATTTTAATTTCTTTATCTATTGTGCCTAATAAATAGGTTTCCGCTTTCATATTATATTTTAGATTTAATATTTTTTGATGTATGTTTTTCCAGAAGCTTTTTGCGTGGGAGCAGTACCACCAGCAGTGTATAAATGTACCTTCAACAGCTTTGCATTTTCAGCAGTTGTTGCTGTACTTTTTATCTATTTTTGCTATTTTGCTGGGGGTTATATACCATTGGTGTTTTTACCAAGATGTATATTTATACTTTTGTTGTTAGCCACCCTGAGGCCTTCTGCAGAGGTCGAGATAGGACGGGATATAAATATCCGAAATAAATAAATGTTTCCAAATTAGATCTAGCATCAATTTCTTATTTCCAGTCATTTTTTCACCATATTTTCCCTTTAGTCCTTGTACTATTCCCCTCTGTGTCTCTTGGGACATGAATATCAGCTCTAGCAAAATCCATCTGCAATGCCATTCAGTTATGCTTCCAGCATGCAGCTGTGTTGGCCGTTCCTCATTTCTATATGCATATTTAATACCTGACCTCTTGCTTCCAAGACAGTAAAGTACAGGAACCTTCTCTTCACATTAGTATTAAGAACTTAGCTGCTAGACATGCAAGTAAGTTTTAAGATGAAGTGGAGGTTGGAGCATGGCTGCTTCTTAAATGCTATAATCCTCCAGGTGTTGTTGAAACTTGAATTCCAATTCTCTGCGAGCCTCAACAAGCATGGAGAATTATCAGGTAAGATGGGGGCTATAGCCTCAAAGCAGATAGTATGCTTCCAATCTCCTGCCCCTGTTATAGGCTCCATTAGAGTTGTGCGTGGAATTCGTTTCTGTAATTTCTTTCGTTTCTTCGGGAACACAAAATGGGAAGTACCCTCCCCAAACGAAAATCAGCTCAACACAAAATCAAGCTGGAGCCGATCCCGACTCTAAGTCTGCTTTTGTCTACAGCCAAGCAGAAAAGAGAGTATGGAGGGGGCATGTAGGCCCAGAAAGCATTTGTGCCTGCCACTACCTGCAGCCAAGTGCCTCTTACTCTAGAGCAGTGATTTTCAACTAGTGTGCCACGGAACACTAGTGTGCCGTGAGAGATCATCAGGTGTGCCATGGGAAATTACAGTGGAGAGAGAGAGAGAGAGAGAGAGAGCCTAGCAGGAAACTTCAGGCAGCGGAAATGAGGCTTTCCTGGCTGAAGCAGCAAGGCTAGCCAGCCTGGCTGCAATCAGGGAGAGCCCTCGACGTCCAGAACTTTCCTCTCTCCCTCCTCTCTCCTTCCCTTCCTTCCTTCCCTCCCTCTGCGCACCAAGGGCTACCTGGCCGGGCTGTGGCTCCTCCTGCTTCCTGGCTTCTGGGCGCTCTTCTGCCCTCCTCCCCTCTGGTACCAAGGAGGAGGAGAGCGAGGGGAGTCCGCGGAAGCTGCCCCCATCCGACCCTGCTCCTGGAGGCCCGAGGCAAAGCTTTCTGCCCTCTAGCCCCTCCGCGCCGGGGAAGGGTAGCAACCCCCCATCTCCTGGCCTCTCCTGGCTGGGCTCCGGGTTCGCTGCAGAGCGGAGCAGAGGCCGGGATGCGCAGCTCCACAGCCCAGCTTGGTTCCTTCCCGATCTGGCCCCAAGGCAAGATCGGGAAGGGATGCGGGGGGAGGCACTCCTGGGGGGGGGCTGAATCCCTTTGGGAAGGAGAGCTGGGGGTAGCAATGGCTGCGAGCCTCCGCCGCAGTTTGTTCCGAGGCTTGGAGCCACCCCGTGTGCTCAATTCCTATTTGTCCTGCTCAGCCGAGCTCGCATGCGCTTCGGCCACTCAGCGCAGCCCTCCCCCACAGGATGGTGATGGGCCTTCTGCATATGGACCTCCCGGGAGGGGGTCAGGAGGGGGGGTTGGCCAAAGCAGCAGCGTCACAAGGGGCAAAGGTGAAAGTTAGTAAAATGACAGTTAGAGTGTCATTTTGGTTGGAGGTGTTCCCCAGGATTTTGTAAATGTAAAAAATGTGCCGCGGCTCAAAGAAGCTTGACAATCATTGCTCTAGAGTAAGAAGTGCTCGACTGCAGGCACTGGTAGACGTGCATGCTTTCCAGGCTTGCACGCCACAGACACACTTTCCAAGGAGAGTGTGTGTGTCATGTGACGTGTAGGCAAGCCCAGGAAGCACATGTGCCTGCCAGTGCATGCAGCTGAGTACTTCCTCTACAGTAGAAGAAACAGCAGGTAAGAAGCCTTGTTAAAGTGCATGCCGGGAACGGGAACCTGGGTGGGAAGCCCCCCCCCCCCCCCCATAATGAGGTGCTGGAAAATGGATCTTTTGGTGTCCCAAACAGAAAATAGAAATCTGACCTGTCTCCTGAACCCTTGGAACCCTGGAACCTTGAATCTTTGGACTGGTTTTGACCACTTTATAGACTCTTGATCCATTGACTTCGCTCAATGAAGTCTCGGCATTTGACCACCGGACAGGACCCTTTGACTACGGTGTAGTGTTTGCTATCAGTTTTTGTTTTGTATTCTGTGGCTGAGTGCTATCTTTATGTTTTATATTTTGGACTATTAAAACAGCCAGAAAGTAAGCTCTGTTTTAATTAAATTGTTTTATACAAACTGGGTTTTTGTTTGGTTCATCTCTGCCTCTGTAAAGGCAGAGCCCTGGCAAGGTGACAACAACTAAACTTAATGTCAAGGGGAAATCTTCACCCTTTATATCAGTGGTTCCCAAACGTTTTTGGCCTACCGCCCCCTTTCCAGAAAAAAATTTACTCACTGCCCCCCTAGAAATTAATTTTTAATTTTTTTAATAGCAATTACACAGAAAGATATATGTATTAATATTTCTACCTTTTTTGTAAAATATAATAAAGTTGTAAATTAGAAACATTGAAGTTTGAAATTATGAAACTATTTATTGAACTTAGACTAAAAAGGTAATACAAAAAAAGTTAAAACATTTGAAATCATCTGAATGAGGAACCTGGTCTGCTGCTACCGATCTAGTAATCTTCGGCTCTATGTTCGTCAGCAGTAATCTCAAATTATCGCGATTGACTATTTTGCAATCGGTTTCTTTTTTTTGTTGATAAATTGGTTACCGCACTGAATCCATGTTCCACTAAATATGTTGAAGGACATTATTATTATTGTTATAAGACTCAACCAGTTGGAAGGGAACCAGTTGGAAGGGTATTATTATTATTGATGGATATGGCTCAACGCTCCTGTTATGGACGAAATACTGTTTTTAACTTAAGATAATGTGTATGATGTGTTAATGTTAATTGTATTTTAATGTGTTTTAATGCTGTATGTTTTTGGTTTTATATTGTGTTTATTATGTTGCCATCGAATTGTGCCTTTTGTTAGGCCGCTCTGAGTCCCCCCTCGAGGTAGAGAAGAGCGGGGTAGAAATGTTGGAAATAAATAAATAATTATTATTATCCCTTGCTTGGCGAGAGGAGGAGGAGGGAGCAGGGGGAGGGAAGAAGAGAGAGAGAGACACACAGCGATGGATGGTAGCCTGTCACCTGGCTCACACCACCGCCCCCACCGCCCCCTTACAGGGGTTCAGCACTCCCCAAATTCTCCTGGGCCTTCCAGCACCCCCTAGATTGCCCCACCGCCCACCAGGAGGTGGTACCGCCCACTTTGGGAACCACTGCTTTATATGGTTTTAAAATATGAAAACAGAGTTTGAGATACAGTTATATATCAATATGTTGATTGTCAAAATGTGAAAATTATTCTTGAGGTTTGAAAGGGAAGATGAACCAATTAAGGATTGCATGGCAAAATGGGCAAAATTTGTATACAATATTAAATTATAACAAAAGGATAAAATGCGACAGGAGGGGTTGAAATTTATGATACTTTATGATTTAAGGGGAAATGTCTACAAAATGACATACACATGATACTTGACCCTAGCCAAATGATGGTAGCAAAAATGTAGAGAGGACATAATAAATTATGTTGGAAATGTAAACAGGAAGAAGGCTTACTCCATCATCTCTGGTACACATGCAACAAAGCACAAAATTCCTGAAAACAAATACAGGGGATGGTTCAGAAAATATTTAAATATAAAATATCTCTCAAGCCAGAACTTTTTACTACAAATATCTGACAATCAAATAAAACACATAAACAAAAATATTTTATTGTTATTGTAAAATAACAGATAATAATGGAAATTTAGCTTAAACAGGCAGATACTTTTATATCAAGAAAAATAAAGTCATATTTTTATTTTGTAATAATGCTTGTCTTAGTTAAATGCATCTTTCTACTGCAGAATGTTTATATGTTTTGTGAAATGTCTATATATTTTGTAAAGTGTGTCTTTGAGGGATATGTCTGCCATGCAAACAATATAAAAAGAATAAGAACAGGGGGGATGAAAGAATGCAAATGTCTCCTTCCTCCCTCCTTTAAAACCCATGTAAGCCGTACTTCCACAGTGTTTTCATACCACCCAGGCAGGCTAACAATTAAAACTACGTATGAAAAACCATGTAATTATATAAAATAGAATAAAATTACAAAGAAGGAACAATATAATAAAAACCAGGCAGGGAGTACAATAAGCATTAATTAAACTCAAGCAGTAAATGCCTCTTTACAAGAAAGGTCAATAGATGGGAAAGCTGTCAAAGAGGAAACCGATATAGGGGCTGTCAGGCAAATAATTCTGTAATAGAGGTGTGGCCACTACAAGGACTTTTCTTTTCTTCCACAAAGAATAAAATAAAATCAATGATCTCCCACCCACATAGCTAGTAATATAATAATACTAATATATCAAATATAATACTACTGATGATTTATTTATTTATTTGCTGGATTTATATACTTTCTTTCTCACAGTTGGGGAGACTCAAGGCAGTTTGCAACATATTAATGGCAAAAAAAATCAATGCCAACATATTAGTATATTTATATAATTTAAGTTGTAATGTTTTACTTGTGAGCCACTTTGAGTCTCCGTATGGAAAGATAAAGTGGGATATAAAAAATTAAAAAGTAATAAAATAGCTTATAAAAGATGTTTTCTCTCAGCCATATCAATAAATAGATTCAGGAAGAACATAAGACAATATATGCAATATGTGCAATATCAGACAATATGAGATTACAAATGGCCCTCCACATTTGCAAATTTCACTTTTGCAGACTTCATTATTTGTCGGTCTCATTAAAATGTTCTCTCTCAAAATCTCCAGATCCTTCAGTGAGACACTATGATCAGCATCTACCAGAGTGAGAGTCCTATGAATGATCTCTCATTTAAAACAAATATAGTGGATTTTTATTCCGTTTTTCCACTTTCGTGGGGGTCCTGTACTCCTAACCCCAGGCATTTTGGAGAGCTGACTGTGTATTTTTATGAAATAATGTATATATTTCATATATCTTAGCCAGAGTCCATCTTCATTTTCTTCCCTGGCAAAATATGTACACAGGCTAGACATGGTAATTTTGAAAACATAGCAGTAGAGCTTGCAATATACTAAAAATTGGATGCATGCACTGCATATTGATTTCAAATTTCTATACCATTGAAATCGGTTGAATCTTGTCTTATGATTGAATTGTTTAGATTTTTTTATTGACAGTTTACTGCTCCAGGGCCTTCTGGAGAACATGGAGTATCAAAAATGATTTATGTATTTATGGTACTTACCGTAACTTTATTGTTATCCCACATTTTTCCCAATATAGGGATTCAAGGCAACTAACAACAAATGGCAAGGAATTTTCCAATATGGAGGAAAACATAGGTTTTTGAAGTCAGATTTTAAGGAGCTAAGTATATTTAGTCTAGATAGTCAAATCAGTTGGCTTTGCTTTTTCCTGCATTCAACTGTTTATGGACTTCATCAGATGGGGGTAATTTAGTGTCCTAAATTCTTTCACCCTGTCTAATGGATGGAGCCCCACACTGGCCATCACACGACATTGTGTGACTTCTAGTGGAGGTTCTGCTCCCAACCAGGGTAAAAGTGTCGCTGGATGCTTTGCCCACAACACAGGAGGGTTCCCATGTTGTGCTGGCTTCAATGGAGCCAGCCCGCTTCTGCTCTGTTTGGGCGACGCTTCTCCCGTTTGATGGGGAACGCATCACTGTGCCAGAATCGCCTCTTGTGTCTGCCGTTTCACCAATCCTGCCAGAGAAATGGCATGGGGAGGGGCTCCCCTGTGTGATAAGGTGGATTGCCATTTCTGCAGGCTCCTAGAAGCAATAATTTACTATTATTATAAGGGGAGATAGCACAGCGGCAACACAGTTGTGCTTGCAGTCAGAAGGTTGCTAGTTCAAATCCCCGAGCTGGCTTGGACGACCAGCTATTTGAGTCCTGTCCACTGCCCCCAAGCAGTTCAACCGCCCAGCTGTGAATATAAAAACAACAATTTGGGGACCACGGAAAAGTGGGGAAGGATTTTTACACAGACTTTACAACATCTGAAAAAGTTCAGCTGCCGGGAGAAGGGAGATGCGGAAGTGGTGGAAACAGAGGCTCCCGTCATGAGGATGGAACAACAGCACCCCCTTGTGACGTAAAGGCACAATGACGCAAGGACATAACAACAATGATAATGTCATAATGGAGCATCCACATCATGTGACGCACACCCTGTATGACGCAGCCAGGAAAGAAGAAATCCTTCTGAAAACTGCACTGCACTGTCTATGTGTAAAATTGTATGTCTTCCGACAGGGATTGTCTGTCGTATGTGTATTGTAATTCGCACTGAGTCCCCTTCGGGGTGAGAAGAGCGGAATAGAAATAAACAGTATTATTATTATTATTTTACTGACACAAAAACACAGTATGTCACAGCAAATGCTGGATTTCGTATCACAAAAGCACAAGTCGAACACTTCCCAAGCGATGTATTATTATTATCCTAAAGAAAAAATGCATTCAGATATGGAGGAGTCAAAGAATGCCAATATGTGTTCTGGAGCTTGCACATAGCCCCAGAGCAATGTTTTGCCCACCTTGAGTGCCTATATTGGGAGAAAGGTGGGACAAAAATAATGTAAGTAAGTATCAAACAATCAGCTGTATGCCTTCTACAGTGTACAGACAATTCAGCTTGTTCTGCAGTAAATGAAAGGCCTTCAAGATGACGCACAAGCGATTCTCCAGCATTCATGACTCTCTTTCTTATGGAGCATCTTATAAAAGTACTACGACAGCACTTAAGAAGTTATGACAAAATTGTGCACATTGTTCTCTCTCTCTCTCTCGGCATTACTTCGCGAACGAAGATTCAAAAAGGACTCATCCCACGCTTTTTACAAGCGCGTTGATGACTAAAAAGGCCAATCTGAGATAGGCAAGTTCGGTTGCAGAAAGCGCAGCAGAAAGTCTCCTTGGGTGATGTTTTTCCAAGTTGCGGTTCTTTCTGCGTTGTCGTTTCTCTTCGAGACCCATTCGGCGTGTCTTCTCGAAAGAGGCCGCAGCATTGTGGATAGTGCGTCTCCATGCCTCCCGATGTGAGGCCAGGGCGGACCATTGTTGGTGATCAATCTGGCCAAGCCTGAGATGTTGTTTCAGGGAGTCCTTATATCTCTTTTGGGGGGCGCCTCTCTTGCGCTGACCCGTGGCGAGTTCACCATAGAGTAGTATCTTTGGGAGGCGGTGGTCCTCCATCCTAGAGACGTGCCCTGCCCAGCGCAGCTGTGTTCTCAATAGCATGGCCTCAATGCTGGTGATCCCTGCTTGCTCAAGGACAGCAACATTCGTCACATAGTCGGTCCAGTGTATATTTAGGATTGTGCGAAGACAGCGCTGATGAAAGCGCTCGAGGAGTCGTAGGTGTTGGCGATAGGTGACCCATGTTTCAGACCCATAGAGGAGAATGGACAGTATGATAGCTCTGTACACACTGATTTTGGTGCTTTGTCTCAGGTGCTTGTTGCTCCAGACTCTTTTGTGAAGCCTTCCGAATGCACTATATGCCTTTGATAATCTGTGATCTATCTCTTTGTCAATCTTGGCGTCTGAAGAGATGATGCTTCCCAGGTAGGTGAATTGCTGAACGGACTTAAGCACAGATGTGCCTATGCTGACGTGAGGATGGTGGTGTTCTTCCTGTGGTGCGGGCTGGTAGAGGACTTCTGTTTTCTTCAGGCTGACTTCCAGCCCAAACAGCTCTGCAGCTGTTGCAAAGCAGGATGTGAGGCGCTGCAGGGCTGCTTCTGAATGGGCGACAAGGGCAGCATCGTCAGCAAAAAGTAGCTCACGGACTAGATAGTTTAGAGTCTTAGTGCGAGCCCTCAGACGGCTTAAGTTGAACAAGCTACCATCAGTACGATAGCGTATATATATGCCGTCTTCTTCTTGTAGGTCTGCCAGGTAGACGGGGATGAGCTTTCGTTAGGCCACCTTTTCTAGGCCCCTCTCCATACGGAGCAAGCAGTGCTCTCCTTAAAAAAGGCTGCTTGGTCGTTCAGGATGCTGCCGAACAAGACTGTCATCTCCGGGTCAGTCTCGGCGACCACAGTCCTGAACCGCCTGCATGCAGGGTTGGGTCTGCGGCTTCCAGTGCATCTTTACACCTACCGTTTCGTCCCTCGCCTATCGCTACAGGGCTTTTTCGGAAGTTGGATGTGTCCTTCGAGCCTGTGCAATGGATTTTTCTGGTGGAGCGCAGCGTGCACAGAACTGGCCTCACCCTTTAAACCAAAGGTTCATCTGCCAGGGCCTAGCAAGCTTGGACGGTGGCAGCGAGGTCCTCAGGTCGTAGGTTTGGTTCGAGTTTCCTTCTCTTAGATGGTTGACCTTACAGGGTTAGACGAGCACCATCTGCCCGGGTTTGAAATCAGAGTTTTCCTTCTCTTAGGATGGTTGCCAAAAGGCTAGAGAGCCCATCCTGCCCATTGACACTCTTTGTCAGACCCTTCGGTTGTGACCTGTCTGGTATGGGAGGCCCTACCGCCGGCTATTATGCCACCGCCAGCATAGCTCACAACTTCACTAGGGTACGCAAGCCTCTCCCCCACTGCAAGGGGGCGCCAATGGAGAGGACATTGTTCTATTCTCATGCTTAGTACCAGTTCAATAATTCAAATAAGTGGAACTTAATATATAGACCAATCAAGAGCAATAGCTTCTGGTCATTCTGCTATAAATTGTTGGACCAAGGGAAGTTTTGCCCTTCTTTCCAGGATAGCATGTGCAAAGGCCTCTTCTCGGTTGCTTACCTTCACTTGTAATAACAGGATGCTCAGCCCGCTGACAATGGGAATCCTCTGTTGTCGTCATTCCCAAGCAAAATATTCCCAGGCTTGTTATCAAGAGCATGGCCATTTGAATGGCATTCTGGATATTGGCCATGGTTGCCTTTGCTCGGTCACATCTCCTTTAGCCAATAACTTTTCTTGTATTCAGATGTGAAAAGGACCTACAGAATAGAAAAGCAACCATTTTACCACCAGACAAAAGACAACCAACCTGTATAATCTTATGAGCCAGATGATTTTCCAAATAGGAGGGTGGGTCAATAAGTCAGTGACTTTTTGAATTTCCCACCTCTTTACTGACATCTGTCAGTTTACTCCTGTCAAAATTTGAATAAGCTGCGTCATTTCGTTTGTGTTTGACAGCCATTGATAGCAGACTACCGCATGATTTGAGGAGAAAATGGAAAAAAGTGAATTTCGTGTGCTCATTAAGCATTATTTTTGTGGAAAAAAGGCATCACTCAAACCAAGGCTAAGCTTGATAAATACTATGAGGACTCTGCACCATCAATTTCAATGGTAAAAAAGTGGTTTAGTGAATTTTGTTGTGGCCGTACAAGCACGGAAGATGCCGAACGTTCTGGACGCCCAGTTGAGGTCTCTACACCCGAAACAATTTAAAAAATTCACAATATGGTGTCGGAGATTGAAAGTGCGAGAGATTGTGGAAGCCATAGGCATCTCACGTGGCTCAGTGGTTTCAATTTTAAATGATCACTTGGGCATGAGAAAGCTTTCCGCAAGATGGGACCAGGACAATGCAAGGGTGCACACAATGCAAGGGTGCACACATGTGCAGTTTCCATGGCAACAATCCATGAACTGGGATACAAATTGCTCCCTCATCTGGCCTATTCTCCGGATTTAGCCCCGAGTGACTATTTCTTGCTTCCAAACCTGAAGAAATGGCTCGGCGGAAAGAGATTTGACTCCAACGATGAAATCATCTCACAAACAAATGCCTATTTTGATGACCTCGACAAATCTTATTTTTTTGGAAGGGATTAAAAAATTGGAGAAACGTGAGACAAAGTGTATAGAGCTCAAAGGAGACTACGTTGAAAAATAAAATGATTTTTTTATGCAAAAACCTGTGTTTCATTCAAAAAGTCGCTGACTTATTGACCCACCCTCGTAGTATGACAAGCATCAGAAGTATATCTTGCCCCTCAACTCAGTCTCTTTATGATCATGATATGTTATTGTGAAGGAGAGTGACAATACGTACACATGCCATCATTCATTTGTTGCCCTCAAGCCTGCTAAGTTTCTCCTGCTACTGCCACCAAATTTACCATTGAAATTCAGCACTGAAGCCGTCTGAAACATTTTTCACTTTGTTTCCCTTCCTTCAAAACAAGGTATGCACTTCCCAGGCACCTGCACGGTACATTTGTGCCATAAGAGGGCATCTACTTGCAAACAATGTGTGTAGACAGCAGGTACTTAGACAGAAGGGGTTTGAAAACTCTTTGTCGATTTGTCGTTTTTTGTTTCTGTCTTGTTGCCGCACCATCAAATTCCAGTGTAAGATTCAGCAGTCGGCAAAGTACAACTCCATACAAGTGCCTGGGGAGAATAGTCTTTAGAACCAAGAGAGTTGTGTCTCGTTCGCCATTATTATAGGACCCATATGCTCAACAACAGCTTGGAGAATGCATACAAAACCTTAAAAAGATTTAGCAGCATATTGGATATTTTCTCCCCGCTGCCTGCATATTAACAACACAAAAAATAATGTTATCTGTAAGAAGGAAAACGGGAGAGGAGGGAAGAAGAAATATCTGTGCATGCTGCAAAAGCGGGAATGTCAACATTTCCAAAAGTATCACTTTTCTTTATATACTGTCTATACAGTAAATTTGATTGCGTTCCTGGCCCAGCTCATCTTTACTATGAACACGTTATGAATTGGTCCTTGGAGTTTCTATGCAGACTCTCTATTTTATATACTTCTATTGTATACATAACACTTTTGCCATCCCATTTATAGTTGCCCGAGGGAAATGGAGGAATAAACGAGACCTATTAGAGAATGCTGCTATTTGCACTGAGACAGTGATCATTTTTATCTTCTACTAGTACCTAGTAATGATTCAATGTTTGTCGCTTAGCTTAGCTACCAGAGGCAGCAATTGTTGTGAACAATGGCTTTTGGGGTGTTTTCCGTAAAGCCCTGGAGTTGCTTGGAAGCTTTTCAGAGGGTTTCAGTGGCAGGATGAGAAGAGGAACCCAGCTTCCCTGAAGGAAATATTTTACAATCCCCAACCTCGGGGAGAGTATGCATACATGAATGCATATATTCACTGTATTGTCGAATACTTTCAAGGCCAGAATCACTGGGTTGTTGTGAGTTTTCTGGGCTGTGTGGCCATGTTCCAGAAGCATTCTCTTCTGACGTTTTGCCTGCATCTATGACAGGCATCCTTGGAGGTTGTGAGATGTTGGAAACTAGGAAAATGGGGTTTATATATCTGTGGAATAATGTCCAGGGTGGGAGAAAGAACTCTTGTCCGTTTGAGGTACGTGTGAATGTTGCAATTGGCCACCTTGATTAGCATTTAATGGCCTAGCAGCTTCATGGTCTGGCTTCTTATTGCCTGGGGGAATCCTTTGTTAGGAGGTGATTAGTTGGCCCTGAATGTTTCTTATCTGGAATTCCCTTTTTTTAGTGTTGTTTTTTATTTACTGTTATGATTTTAGAGGTTTTATAAATACTTGTAGCCAGATTTTGTTCAATTCCATGCTTCCGTCCTTTCTGTTGAAATTGTCCACATATTTTTATTAATTTTTTAATGGTATTTGTACTCCGTAACTTCTCACCCCCGCAGGGGGACTCAGCACGGCTTACATTTGCAGCACTACAGGCCACACTACCACAATACAATTTAAAAATACACCATATAATCAACATCATTTAAAAGCATTAAAAACATTTTTAAAAACATTACATTAAAAACCACTACATACAACAATAATTAATTAAAGCCACAAAGCGGAACACATTGTCAGTCCAGTTATTGGGCCCCCACTGGGGCTTGTTTTATATCTGCATTATTTATTTATTTGTTTCCATCATTTCTACCCCGCTTCTTCTCAACCCCCGAGGGGGGACTCAGAGCGGCCTGTTTATGTTCCTGTTTGCATTTAACTCTATGGGCCCTTTGTTCTATTGTTGTGCCCATGTGGACTGATGGGAGGGGCTGTGCCTGGCTCCATACCTGGCATCTCCGCCCTGAACTACTCCTCTTTCAGAGGTCACCTGAGGGCAGGACGTTCCCTCTGACCTCACTTCCAGCAAAGAGCACATGGACGAAGCAGGCTGAAATCTGGAGCTAGTCTCAGACAAAGCACTTCCGTTCACGTATAGCCTTCCAACGCTCTCAAGCCAAGAAATTCAGCAATAGGAAGGGCCAGCCCTTCAACAGATACTGTTTTTCTTGGGGACCACAGGACTTCGTGCCATTTGAGGAGCTACAGGAAAACGTGGAACTTAAGAGAGGAACCTTCACGCTGCTAAAGGCAAGTGAAAGCAACCCCTTTGTTCAAAGGACACTTTTGCAACCTACTTCAAGCTTTTTTAGGCCACCAGTTGTTTTTTCTACTGGTTGTTGTTAAATAAACCTGTTTTGAGTTCACCCTTTTCCGAGTCCTGAACTCATTGCCTAGAGCAGTGTTTTTCAACCTTTTTTGAGCCGCGGCACACCTTTTACATTTGCAAAATTCTGGGGCACACCACCAACCAAAATGACACAAAATGACACTCTAACATAGTAATACATCCAGTTAATATGTGTTCAAATGTATTTATACACTCAGTGTGAAACCTGGGCCTGTTTCGATGGACACAACATAGATATCCTGGCAAAAATGGCAGAAAGACACAAACTCCCCACACAGAACTCCCATAACCAAGAGAAAATACTATAAGAGTTTGGTGGGCATTGACCTTGAGTTTTGAAGTTGTAGTTCACCTATAGAGAGCACTGTGGACTCAAACAATGCTGGATCAGGACCAAACTTGGCATGAATACTCAATATGCCCAAATGTGAACACAGATGGAGTTTGGGGGAAATAGACCTTGACATTTGGGAGTTACAGTTTCTGGAGGGGGGGCTCGAAAGACCAGCAGTCTCTCTCTCTCATTTAGGTTGCCCCCTCCCTCCCCGGCAGGCTTTAATTGGGGTCGTGGGGAGCAGGAGTCGCACTCACCACATGCGCAGCTCCTCGGGGGTCAACGGGGTGGCCCGGGTGGGCATCTTGGGGCTGGCGAAGCAGGCAGGAATGAAGGCGGCAGGCAGGGAGCCGGAAGGAGGCCGAGAGCGGGTTCGTGCACACTGGGGAGGAGGGAGGGGTGGGAGCGGTGCAAGACTGAACCATCCAGCATTAGGCCCAGGGGGGGAGGCAAGAGGAGGTCCTTACTTGGGGAAAGGGAGGCAGGGGGGGTGTAATTTTGTGCCTTTATCGGGGTAGGTTTCAACACACTACACTCTCCCCCCTCCCCTCCTGGAGGTTCCAATTTCCCACGGCACACCTGATGATCGCTCACGGCACACTAGTGTGCCCCGGCACACTGGTTGGGAAACACTGGCCTAGAGACTCTCCAGGGTTTCTTGTATATGGGCGCTGTAACGTTGTCCCTCTTTTTAAAGCCCCATTCTTGGCCCTGGCAGGACACCACACCAGTCAAGTCTAAATTGTCAATCCAGTCAAATCCAAATGCTTGTGGATTTCAATGGCTTCTCTGTGTAACCTGACATTCACACCTAGCTCCAACAAACAAGAGTTCTTTCTCTCATCCTGGACATTCCTGAGATATAGAAACCTAATTTTCCTAGTTTCCAACAGACCTCAGAACCCCCAAGATGCCTGTCATAGATGCAGCCGAAACGTCAGGAGAGAATGCTTCTGGAACATGGCCATACAGCGTGGAAAACTCACAGCAACCCATATATGTATCCATTTATACAGTACATACCCTGCCTTCCTCCCAAAAGAAGATCCATGTGGCTCATATTTGGCATGCTCCAAGGTGCATTCTTAGTTCACAAAGAATAGCTCTGAGACCACAAGGCCTAGTCATCATTCTACATAGAAAAATGAGCAGAACACACCCTTTCTTTGAAATATGTAAAAGATCAAATGACAACCACAAAAAGAATCCACACCTGGCCTGTGGTCAGAAAAGATTAAAGCTAGTGGCTTAGTCACACATTTCTAATTTTTGTTAAATATATATATATTTCTCCTCCCATTCCCACCCACCTCACTTCCCTAAGAGTGCCAGGTGCTGAGCTGAAAGCGTAGGGAAAAGCTATGGATCTCTAGAACAGTGTTTCCCAACCAGTGTGCCGGGGCACATTAGTGTGCCGTGAGCGATCATCAGGTGTGCCGTGGGAAATTGGAACAACCAGGAGGGGAGGGGGGAGAGTCTAGTGTGTTGAAGTATAAAAACCCTAAGAAACCTACCTCGATAAAGGTACAAAATTACAAATACCACCCCCCTCCCCACCCATTGTCTACTTGGTCTCTCCCTCTCCATGCATTGGGAAGGCCCACCTCCTTTCCCCCAAGTAGAGACCTCCTCTTGCCTCCTGGGGCTTCTGTGTGAGAAGTTTGGCCCAGTTCTATCATTGGTGGGGTTCAGAATGCTCTTTGATTGTAGGGGAACTGTAAATCTCAGCAACTACAACTCTCAAATGGCAAGGTCTATTTCCCCTGAATTCCATCTGCGTTCATATTTGGCCATATTGAGTATTCATGCCAAGTTTGGTCCTGATCCAACATTGTTTCAGTCCACAGTGCTCTCTGGATATAGGTGAACTACAACTCCAAAACTCAAGGTAAAACTCCACCAAACTCTTATAGTATTTTCTCTTGGTTATGGGAGTTCTGTGTGGGAAGTTTGTGTCTTTATGCCATTCCTGTCAGGATATCTATGTTGAGTTCATCGAAACAGGCCCAGGTTTCACACTGAGTGTATAAATACATTTAAAAACATTTTAACTATATGTATTACTGTGTTAGAGTGTCATTTTGTGTCATTTTAGTTGGTGGTGTGCCCCAGGATTTTGCAAATGTAAGAAGTGTGCCGCGGCTCAAAAAAGGTTGGGAAACACTGCTCTAGAGTGCCTTGGACTGCGAGAAGATCCAACCAATCCATATTCCAGGAAATAAAGCCTGGCTGCTCATTGGAGGGAAGGATATTAGAGGCAAATATAAAGTACTTTGGACACATAATGAGAAGACAGGAAAGCTTGGAGAAAACAATGCTGCTGGGGGAAATGGAAGGGGAAAGAGACTGACCAAGGGCAAGATGAATGGATGTGAAGTGACTGGCTTGACTTTGAAGGAGCTGGGAGTGGCCACGGCCAACAGGGGGCTTGGCATGGACTGGTCCATGAGGTCAAGAAGAGTCAAAAGCGACTGAATGAATAAACAACAATGGACCTCTAGATCTTCAGGAAAGGAGCCAAATCCCAAATAAAGTTGCACTGGGGGAGAAAGACTTGGGTTTTTTTCATCTTCTCCACTTTCCTGGTGATGCCAGGACCCCCAGTATGAAAACTTTTTGCTATTAGAATACCAAAAAGCCAGAAGTGGGAAGTGTGGGTCTAGGATTTGGATTAAGGCAAAAAATGTATGGTTCTTGTTATACAATGCCAAAAACTACTGGTAAGAGCAAACCATGAGAAACATATGCACATTCAGTCCTCTCTGAGTGGATACATTCACATCAATGCTACTGGGTGGTAATAGCAAATACAATGAGTGGTAGGCAAACCTTAATCAATTGCAGTTGTGTTGCATATTTATTTATTTATTTATTCAATTTTATATTCCGCTCCTCCCTGCAGGCTCGGGGCGGATCACAGCATAAAATAAAAACATACAATTAAAAGCATACCATGAAATGCAATGCATAACAGTAGTAAACAACAAAGATTACGGTTCTTAACTCAGGCATAAGCATGCCGTTACACTCAGATTTAGCTAAACGCTAGCCTAAAAAGAGCGGTCTTACACGCTCTTCGAAAAGGGGCGAGCTCAGAGATCGCCCGAGTGTGGTCAGGAAGCGAGTTCCAGAGCACAGGCGCCGCGACAGAAAAGGCTTGCTGTCTCGTAGTGGACAAATGGCAGGAGCGGATTGATGGAGTAACCAACAGGTTCTGCTCTTCCGAGCGTAGCGATCTCGGGGGAACATACGGGGTAAGGCGGTCCCTTAGGTACACAGGCCCTAGACCTCACGGCCTTAAAGGTTAAAACCAATACCTTGAAGGTTGCATGAATAATTAATTCAGTAGTAACGAACAATCATAACAATTATGCACATCTATTATATAAAGGGGTTCCCGTCATGGAACCACTATCCCAAACAGAGAAACCTTACAACGCAGAAACACCAAACTTGCCAACAGAAATAGGCCTCAAGCAAAGTACGTTTGTAGCAAAGAAACTCCCCCAAAACCTAGAAGGCCCCCAAAACAACGAGAAAAAACCGACATTTCCCAGCATCCTCCGGGCTGCCAACGACTCTCCCAGCCTCTACATTCTGACAACATGATTGGCTGCCAATAAGGGCAGATTTGCATAACTCCTGTACTGGCCAGCCAACATGAACATTCCGACCCCTAATAAACTGTCAGAGGAGGATAAGGCAAAGGGCTGAGGCACAAGCACAAACACCCAAATCACTTCCCACAGAAAAACACAGACCACGCCCAAGTAAGGCTTCATTAACATGACAGTAAGGCTTCATTAACTTAATTTCCCTGACTAGGCCTCACTTAATGGAATACTGTTTACGCTCTGAATTGACAGTAAGGCTTCATTAACTTGATTCTCCGACTACGCCTCAGCTCATTGGACATTGTGTATGGCCTGAATTGACAGTAAGGCTTCATTAACTTGCTGTTCCTGACTAGGCCTCAGCTCATGGGACATTGTGTATGGCCTGAATTTACAGTAACCTACCTTGGCACACAGAGCCCCTATGACCCATGCTACATTCTACTACAGTTTGGAGGAGGGTGGACCATGAATTATGGGACTTGAAAGTACCTCCATGGATAATGGGATTTGTACTACTAAAACCCATCATTCCCCACAGACCACTGTGGCCCAGAACCAAGACCGATAAAGACCAAACTTGGCACACAATGCCCCACATGACCCACACTCCATCCGACTGCAGTTCAGAGGAGGACACACCATGGATAATGGGATTTCAAGTACCTCCACTCACTTCCAAAGTTAACTTCCAAGTATCAACCTCTACATCAACACAGCAGACGGAAATACAAAAAACATTGTATATCCACAAGCTATGCAGAACGCCAGCAACACCACACACCAACAACTCCACAGGACTTCAACATCCCACCCACCAGAACAACCCACAACGACACAGCCAGGGCCCCAACAACACTATAACTAACAACAATTCCAACCCTTACATACTCAGACTTCCTCGCATCTCCTAAATAGGGCACAGCAACGCGTGCCGGGTACAGCTAGTATATCATAAAGAGAGCAACTGCATCCTATCAATCAACATCTACAGGAAAAGGCATGTACACAGGTAAAGGGAGAAAATCGCATCACTTGGAGTGATGCGATTTTCTCCCTTTACCTGTGTACATGCCTTTTGTGTACATGCCTTTTCCTGTAGATGTTGATTGATAGGATGCAGTTGCTCTTTTATGATATATGTGCATAATTGTTATGATTGTTTGTTACTACTGAACTAATTATTCATGCAATATATATATGCAGCACAACTGCAATTGATTAAGGTGTGTCTACCACTCATTGTATTTGCTATTACCACCCAGTAGCATTGATGTGAATGTATCCACTCAGAGAGGACTGAATGTGCATATGTTTCTCATGGTTTGCTCTTACTAGTAGATTTTGGTTTGGTTTGTAAGCACCCCTGGCTTTTTGCCCTTGTTTGCTCTTGTTATACAATGACCACTATTGATGCTTTTACAAGCTGCAGCATCGGCCGGTAGCCTGGAAATAATCTCTACATCAAGGAGCAGTGGTGCAATGGATTAAACCCTTGTGCTGGCAGGACTGAAGACCAACAGGTTGTAGGTTCGAATCTGGGGAGAGTGCAGATGAGTTTCTTCTGTCAACTACAGCTCCCCATGCAGGGAGAAGCCTCCCACATGGATGGTAAAACATCAAAACATCCGGGCGTCCCCTGGGCAATGTCCTTGCAGACAGCCAATTCTCTAACACCAGAAGTGTCTTGCAGTTTCTCAAATTGGCCCTGACACACACACACACACACACAGAGTGACTGGAGACCAGAGACTGGTTCCACATTAATCAATGAAAACCTACAGGATGACCTTCAGCAAGTATATACTATTATTATTTATTTATTTACGGCATTTTATCCCGCTCTTCTCAACCCCCGAGGGGGGACTCAGAGCGGCTTCCAAAAGGCACAATTTGATGCCTACATCACAATCACAGTATAAAAACACAATATAAAACCCTCCAGCATTCGACACTAAAATACATTAAAATACAATTATATTCACACATCCTATGCATTCACCTATGTTAAAAACAGTGTTCCGTCCATAAAAGCATTGAGCCCTATTCATCAACTTTCCATTAAACTACTAAAGTGCTGTCCTGTGCTACTATGCGAATGCCTGGTCCCACATCCAGGCTTTCACTTTTTTCCTAAATGTCAAGAGGGATGACATTTATCGTATGTCGCTAGGGAGCGCATTCCACCGACGGGGAGCCACCACCGAGAAGGCCCTCTCCCTCGTCCCCACCAGCCGCACTTGGGAAGCCGGCGGGAGCGAGAACAGGGCCTCCCCGGATGACCTTGAAGTACGAGGTGGGATGTAGAGGCAGATGCGTTCGGACAAGTAAGCTGGGCCAGAACCGTATAGAGCTTTAAAGGTCAAAACCAGCACTTTGAATTGAGCCTGGAATTGGACCGGCAGCCAGTGGAGCCGACACAACAGGGTGGTGGTATGCTCCCTGTATGTAGCTCCAGTTAGTAGTCTGGCTGCCGCCCGTTGGACTAGTTGTAATTTCCAAACTGTCTTCAAAGGCAGCCCCACGTAGAGCGCGTTGCAGTAATCTATTCGGGATGTGACCAGAGCGTGGACGACCGTAGCCAGATCAGACTTCCCAAGGTACGGGCCCCAGAAAACTAGCCCCAGAAAATCTTGCGATATGTTTGCCTTAGGGTTACTTGAACATGCACCACCATTACCATTATGATTACCACCAGCACCATCATAGTACGAATGACAGTGCTGCAATATTGGGAGTGTCTACTCGGGGTTCCAGCCAGTCATGTTCTTTCATAATGCCCTACTCCATCCTTTCTCTGATCTTTTCACACTATGCTTCCAAGAGTCAGTTGATAGTGACCACTGTGTGTCCAGTTCTCTTTGAGGTATGGTATAAAATGAGCATGGTGGCAATGAAGATAATTCTTGCTGTCACCTTTCTCTGCATGTCTGATGTGTCTGTCTGAGATATTTCAAAGCACAACATTGCCGCTCTCCACACAGCTGTACTGACTGCTTTCCTGCAGCAATACTTTGAATTCAACAAAAGAGTGGCTGTGTCTGCTTGACAAATCCTAAAACCAAGGCTTTGGGAAAATTTACAGAGCGTTCGCCTAAATCCCATCTATTACATCTGACCTTCCTGTAGTAGTAGTAGTAGTAGTAGTAATAGTAGTAGTAGAAATAATATAAATAGCAACAGCAACACTTCATTTGTACTCCACCCTATCTCCCTGAGGGGACTTAGCATATTTGGAGACACAAGGCAAACATGCAATGCCTCGAAACAATGAAACACAGACACATAGATAAAAGTAAAGGGGAACTTCATCTCTGGCTCTGGGGGTGGTGCTCATCTCCATTTCTAAGCCAAAGAGCCTGCATTGTCCATAGACACCTCCTGGTCATGTAGCCAGCATGACTGCATGGAGCGTCATTTACCTTCCTACCAAGGTGGTACCTATTGATCTACAGCAGGGGTGCTCATTATGGTGATCGGGAGCACCTAGGTGATCTTCGGCCCTCTTCCAGGTGATCTTTGGGCCTCACCAGTCGGATGGCGCGCTCCTGACATGCACGCGCACGTGCGCTCCTGCCGCCGCCTTTGCAGGGCTTCTTTTGCCAAAATGAGGCTTTATTGCTGGGGCCCATTGGTTGCTGCTGGGGGGCATATCTGGCCGAGTTCCAGGACTCCTTCTCGGTGCGCGCGGCAGCCATGGGCAGGCAAGAAAGAAGCCCGCGCGCAGACGGAAGGCTGCAGTAGGAGCGTCTTGCGCAATGCAAGTGAAAAACCACATAGTAGATATGAAAAAGTGGGGCAGTGTTTCCCAACCTTTTTTGAGCCGCGGCACACTTTTTACATTTACAAAATCCTGGGGCACACCACCAACCAAAATGACACAAAATGACACTCTAACACAGTCATACATATAGTTAATATGTTTTTAAAATGTATTTATACACTCAGTGTGAAACCTGGACCTGTTTCAATGAACACAACATAGATATCCTGGCAGGAATGGCAGAAAGACACAAACTTCCCACACAGAACTCCCATAACCAAGAGAAAATGTTATAAGTGTTTGGTGGGCATTGACCTTGAGTTTTGGAGTTGTAGTTCACCTATATCCAGAGAGCACTGTGGACTCAAACAATGTTGGATCAGGACCAAACTTGGCATGAATACTCAATATGCCCAAATATGAATGCAGATGAAGTTCAGGGGAAATAGACCTTGACATTTGGGAGTTGTAGTTGCTGGGATTTATAGTTCCCCTACAATCAAAGAGCATTCTGAACCCCACCAATGATAGAACTGGGCCAAACTTCCCACACAGAACCCTCAGGAGGCAAGAGGAGGTCTCTACTTGGGGAAAGGGAGGAGGGCCTTCCCAATGTATGGAGAGGGAGAGACCAAGTAGACAACGGGTGTGTAGAGGGGGGAGGGTTGTAATTTTGTGCCTTTATCAAGGTAGGTTTAGGGTTTTTATACTTCAACACACTAGACCCCCCCCCCCCCCCGGTTCCAATTTCCCACGAAACACCTGATGATTGCTCACGGCACACTAGTGTGCCCCGGCACACTGGTTGGGAAACACTGATATAGGGATACTTATTAATTTTAATATTTATACATTTTAGTAGTTATACACTATTTTAAGTCTTTATAAACTTAAAACAAAAGGAAGGAAAGGAAGGAAGGAAGGAAGGAAAGGCCCTTCAAGGCTGGAGGGAGGGAGGGAGGACTGAGGAGGGAAAGGGCCTTGGAGAGCGGAGGCAGCAAAACCCCACAAAACAGTGAAAATACCATGATATATATTTTAAATTAATATTTTTTGAAATCCGTGATACAGCGAGTCTACAATAAGTGAACCGCAAAGTAGCAATTTATTTATTTATTTGCTATGCTTCTATACCACCTCTCTCAGCCCGAAGGCGACTCGAGGCGGTGAACAAGCGGCAGCAAGTGCCCACATACAACACATCATAATAAGATAAAAACAATCATATAAAACCATATAAATTAACAATTAAAACTACAAAATACAAATCTCAGCTCCACAATCTTAAAATCGTTTTCCGTTTCGTCGTCATACTAATCCTTTGATCTCGATTAATTAAAGCAAGGGAACACTGTACTCATATTTGCATGTTCTCAAACTGCTAGGTTGGCAGGAGCTGGGGCTAACAGCAGGAGCTCACCCCGTTTCCTGGATTCGAACAACCAACCTTCTGGTCAGCAAGTTCAGCAGCTCAATGGTTTAACCCAGTCCAACCGCTGTGACGTACCTCCTGCTGTGCCGCGAGAAAAGCTCTCTGCCCCCCTTCCTTCCCCCTCCTCCTGCTGAACTCCTGCTGCTTCGAGGATGAGGAGAAAGGCCGGGCGGCGGCGAAGAAAAAGAAGAAGGGGCCGGGGCGCCGCCTCCTTCGACCGTTTCCCCAGCCAGCCTCCAATCCGCCATGACTCCCGCCCCTCACTCGCTGAAGCCAGGCGGAGGAGCCCCACTCACTGAAGCCCGTCCACCACTCATGCTCCTCCTCCTCCACACAGCTTCAGCTGTGGGAGAACTGAAGCTGGGGGGAGAGGGCGGGGCATGGCGCAGCCTGGCTCCGTCCCTCCCCCAGCTTTGGCTCTCCCACAGCTTTTCCAGCCTTGAGGGGCAATGCCAAGCCAGCATTGTGGTGGCTATGCCACCGCTGGCTAGGCACTGCCCCCTCAAGGCTGGAGAAGCACTGGGAGAGCTGAAGCCGAGGGAGGGACGTGGAATGGCGCGGCCTGGCTCCGCCCCTCCCTCAGCTTCGGCTCTCACAGCTTTTCCAGCCTTGAGGGGGCAATGCCAAGCCAGCATTGTGGTGGCTATGCCACCGCTGGCTTGGCACTGTCCCTTCAAGGCTGGATAAGCTCTGGGAGAGCTGAAGCCAGGGGGGAGGGGCGGGGCATGGTGCGGCCTGGCTCCTCCCCCTCCCCAGCTTCGGCACTCCCAGCAGCTGCTCCCAGCAGGCCACCATCCCCCAGCCGTTCTTTACTGTGTTAGAGTGTCATTTTGTGTCATTTTGGTTGGTGGTGTGCCCCCGGATTTTTTTTTTAATGTTAAAAGTGTGCTGGGGCTCAAAAAAGGTTGGGAAACACTGGTTTAACCTATTGCGTCATGGTTCAAATATTGTAACAATGAACAATTGTAACAAATAAATCTGGTTTCCTCAACCTCTGCTTCTCACGTGTTTATTCTTTCTATCTATGCAGTTTTCTTTCCATTTTTTCCATGCGAGTAGTGATTAGGTAGTTTATTCTTTAAAACTGAATGGGGAATATGACAGTCAGTAATAGATATTAATTGGGAAAGCTACGCCAAGTCTATAAATCAATGAAAAAGGTGTTGAACAATCTTATTTAATGTAAACTTCTATATTGCCTTTTGTAACACCCCTCATTGTCCTGGATACAAATCAATTGTAGAACAAACAATAGGAATTGTGAAATACATCTCTGTAGTCCTAGTGTGTAGAAGCAACATGCGCAAGAAGCACTCAATGCTAACAAAGGAAATGAATTCTTAAAGGCTTTCTAATGTGCATTATCTCTTTTTCCCTGGATTATATTGATGGTACAAAAGAAAAATCCATTAGTTTGCAAAGGTTGACCACACTGCCTTAATTAGTCATTCATCATGGGCAATTACCCTAATCTGTTAAGAGATAGGTCAAAGTTAATCGTTCTGAAAAATTATAATGCCTCAGTTTGTGCACAGGCTGTACCTCTAGCCAAATGATACCGTGTTTCCCCGATAGTAAGACACCCCCGATTGTAAGATGTATCGGGGGTTTCAGGGGGGTCGGCTAATATAAGCCGTACCCCGAAAGTAAGACGTACCCCGCCGCCACGCCCACGCCGCCGGCGCCACGCCCCCGCCACGCAACCGGCCCCATCGGCCGCGGCACACCTCCGCGGCACACCTTTCTGCGCGTGCCTCCCTGCGCCACCGGCCAGCGCACGCGCAGAAGCACCTACGGGCGCTATAGCGCCTGCAGACATTTCTGCGCATGCGCCAACATCTGCGCACGTGCACTCGCTCCCAAGCGCGCCTGCCGCATTGGAGCCAGTGCGCATGAGTGCAGGTTTTGCGCATGCCCGCTGGCTCCAAAGCGGCAGGCGCGCTTGGGAGGGACTGTGCCTGCGCGGACGTTCACGCGTGCGCAGAAACGTCTACAGGCGCTATAGCGCCTGTAGGTGCTTCTGCGCGTCTTGCGCGCCGGTGGCGCAGGGCAGTGAGGCGGCGTTGGGGGCGCGGAGTCAGGCGCGCGCCGCCCCTCCCACCCGGTGGTGCCCCTCCCAGCCGGAATGTAAGCCGTACCCGAAAGAAAGACGTAGTGGGGCTTTTGGGGAAAAAGAAAGTAAGACACTGTCTTACTTTCGGGAAACACGGTAGGTAACTCCGTTGACTTTAGAGTGGTATCATTTAAATGCATAGCTCTGGACAGCATAGTGACCTAAGCCTAAATTACTGTATGCAATTTGTTATAATAAACATGTATTTTATGAATGTTTTATGTATAAAATCATTTGTACCACAAAACTCTGGTTCAAAATCTCTACTACTCAATAAGCTAATGGCAGTTAAGCCTCTGGTGTCACTGTGAGAAGGTCCTCCATTGTGCCTGTGGCAGGGCTCAGGCCACATTGCAGTAGGCGGTCTGTGGTTTGCTCTTTTCCACACTCGCATGCAGCGGACTCCACTTTGTAGCCCAATTTCTTAAGATGGCCTCTGCATCTCGTGCTCCCAGAGCACAGTCTGTTCAGTGCCTTACAGATCACCCAGTCTTCTGTGTGCCCAGGAGGGAGTTTCTCATCCGGTCTCAGCCACTGATTGAGGTTCCAGGTTTTAGCCTGCCACTTTTGGACTCTCGCTTGCTGAGGAGTTCCTGCAACTGTGGATCTTAGGAAACTTTTTCTTTATTTTAGGTGTTGGCTTTCTGGTTCAGTGTTTCCCAATCTTTTTTGAGCTGCAGCACATTTTTTACATTTACAAAATCCTGGGGCACACCACCAACCAAAATGACACAAAATGACACTCTAACACAGTAATACATATAGTTAATATGTTTTTAAATGTATTTATACATTCAGTGTGAAACCTGGGCCTGTTTCAATGAACACAACATAGATATCCTGCCTTGTCATCACCACCCGGTGCTTCAAGGCCGCTACTCACCTGGGTTTCCCTCAGGAAGGAAGGAAGGAAGGAAGGAAGGAAGGAAGGAAGGAAGGAAGGAAGGAAGGAAGGAAGCCTGAGAGCAGGAGAGGCCGAGGCAGAGGGCCAGGAGAGGAAGAAGGGAGGCCTCGGAGCCGCCTCGGCCCCAAAGCCCGAAAGAATCCTGAGCCAGCTAAGAGGAAAACACAGGCTCAATGCTCCTCTCCGGAAGTTCTCCGCCTCCTCACAGGGAAAGGCGCCGCACGGCCCCTCCCCTCCTCAGCCTCCAACCAACCGCTTCTCCAGGAAGCTGAGGCCCCACCCCCTCCCCTCTCTCGGGACTTCCGCCCTGAACAAACATGGTGGTGCTGGGCAGGAGACCCTTAAAGAGGTGGGGCTTGCTTCTTGGCCCTGTTGGCGCCCCAGAGAGAGAGAGAGAGAGAGAGAGAGAGAGAGAGAGGCAGGCTGCCCAGATGACTCCTGGCGGGTTCTTCCATGGCACACCTGATGATCACTCACGGAACATTGGTGTGCCGTGGCACAGCGGTTGGGAAACACTGTTCTGGTTGATATCTGAACAGAGCATGGACCAGAGATGTCAATGCCTTGGTCCTTTCATGGACCAGAGATGTCAATGCCTTGGTCCATCTGGAAGTAGGATGCTACTTCCAGATGGATGTCAGGTGATGCAATACCAGCTAAACAGTATAATTTCTCCAGCGGTGTAGGGCGTAAACATCCTGTGATCATGCGACATGTCTCATTGAGAGCCACATCCACTGTCTTAACATGGTGAGATGTGTTCCACACTGGGCATGCATATTCAGCAGCAGAGTAGCAAAGTGCAAGAGCAGATGTCTTCACTGTGTCTGGTTGTGATCCCCAGGTAACAATGGTAATCTATATATATAAAGGAGACACGGTCGTGCAAAGATTGATATAGACAAAGAAACTATGGCTCGCAGAAGCACCAAACTTGGCAGCCTACTGGACCATTACACTCGCTACAGACAACAGCAAAAAAACGGACCTACATACCTCCCAGCACCCAAAAACGATCCCCAAAAATTGCCAACGAACTCCCACCCCGGCCACTTCCAGCA